>CAJQUW010000125.1:0-628340 GCA_907163375.1 Prostheceraeus crozeri | reverse complement strand
GGGCCTCCACTTTTAAAAGACAGAAGTAGGCTTAAAATTCTTTTATTTCGCACTTTTAAGTGCATATAAGGGCTGCTGCAATGTATACGTACAGTATATGCAGTGGTCGCATTACATAGTAAAATTCTACATGTAGGCCTATATGCATTCAGCAGTAATGTACACAACTAATATATTTGAAATCAAGGAATGATAATTTACATTTTAGAATTCGTGTAAATATTGAAGAGCAAATAGGCCTACAACAAATCCTAGAAGCTTTCCTTTTATGTAATTACTCGGTAATTTACTTTTTGGTGATGTGACTAGCATTATTACCTTATTTCATCGAAAAAACAGCGGTCTGTATCTGCAGTGCAACCAGTCGCGTAGCCAGGATTTCATTTCCGGTGGACAATCAGGAGAAGCCCTAATATTCATTCATATCTGATTTGATTATGATCTGATTTTGTCTTTCATTGATCATTCATGATACAAGATTATCCATGACAGCCACAAGCGTAGAATGAAGTCTAGGCTCTAACAATATTGATTTAATGTAAGTGGCTCATCTTTCCATACATAAATATTTGGAAGCAAAAGCGAAATAGACCAGGCGTCTATATACCCAGCTATGAATGGTCTCTACTTGTGGGTGTCGTGTCCTGGCTACAAGCCACACAGACGTCGTGACAGCACAAATAGTATCGGCGCATGACCGACTATCTGACTCACAGAAATGAACATCTCTCGCGATCGTTGCGCAACAGGGGACATGCGAAAATTAACCAAGCGCGCTACTGTAGGATTTCAGATTATCACATTAATAAATTAATAATTCGACATAGAATGATGTTTAATATACCCTGTACCTCTGCTCAGATTTCATTTCGGTGGGGGACATGTCCCCCTTCTCCCCCTTGGCTACGCCACTGATGCAACTATCCGCCTGAAAGCCGTGCAATATGAAATTGATCGTACTACATGGGTACATATGTCACCCAAGCATAAACAGCTTTCAAACCCCTACATGGGCTCCACAATCGGCAGTCATGCACTTGCACCAATCGATTGCAAAATATATTGGTGTAGTAATAGGTACACAAGTGCAATTTAGCAAGAATATCTGAAAAAAATGTTGGCCTATCAAAATCATACGGTTGGATTCCTGCAAACGTAGCCAAGGTCTATACTCTATAGCCTATCTATAGGTTCATTGAGGCGTGGTTTATTACATAGTGAAGCATGCTCAACAGGGCATCGAATACCACGTCACTTAGCATAAACTCCTGCAGGTGATGGCCATTGAATTGCTCTAATGCGGAAAGATATTCATTGCGAAAGGAGCATGGTTGGATCATTCGGGTATCATTTTTGTGCCATCATACTGCTCATTAATGTTGTTAATCAATGACTTCACAATTTCTAGAGGATCCCTCACCTTAGAAACACCTCTCTAAGGTCGCAGTCGGAGTGAGTCATTTTCACATCATCGATACAAATAATGTCAACGGGCTACTTTAGATGTGAGAAGTAGTGACGGGCCACCCAATATGTTCGAGCGGGCCACGCGTTGACCACCACTGCAGTAGGGGCAAAGTTTTCGAACGGAAGTTTTTGGGTCAACGTCGCAACCAAAGACGGAAAAGTGGTGATCAAAAGGAAAGGGTCCTTGCACTCAGAACGCCCGCGAATAATTTTGAAAATAGTTGAACCATAAATGGAATAAGGAGCAGATTAGCCTGTTTGATGCTTGAAAGGGACTTTCCAATGCATGCACTTGGTGCTACCCGTATTTAGTCAAATAATGCTTCACATAATAGTAGATACCCTTGTGAATTGGCAATTTATGGTAGGTCTGCGTATTTGAAAATCAGAATAAATATTCCTCAAAGGCTCATTCTGTAATTTATTGCAACTAGACCTATAATGAATTCACAAATATCAGACTTCTATCAACATTCACAGAGAAAAAGGTAAACAATGTTCCCAAACCTGATTTTCTGGATTGTGAAGAATTTTATTACATTAACATGAATCAAATGTGTGCGTTGTCGACAAGACCCTGACAGAAACAAGATGGCATTCTAAAGTCCACTCTTTTTGCGATGGTTTCGTTGCCTTTAATTCCTTTGAAGCAGTTTCTGCTTCTCGAATTCACTTATCAGCTTTCTGAGCAAAGAAAGTCAGTTATTGATGATTATAGACAATTTAGTTAATGAAGATTCGTGAGGAAATTAGGCCTACACCTGCCAATGTTGCTCATATTGACAGAAATCATCCGATGCTCTATCAATCTGGTTGAGGCAATATAAGGCCTATCTACCGGAAATATTCGTCCCCCTTAGGGAAGGAAGATATGTCATCAGTACCGGGGATGAGACGAGACAGTGCAGGGAACTTGCCCACTTTCCCTCCCCGAAAATGCAACACTAGCTGTCTGCTATCCTAATAGGCCTACTTAATTGTAAAGGAGTGGTCACTGCTGGGGAGTCAATAGGCCTACATTGGGAAATTGACTGGAGTATGAGAATGCGGTCGTTGTAGGGGAGTGGTTGCCAACGGGAACCTGTGTTTGACATCGTCTTCCAGTTCACAAGGACGAACAGCTTATATTGAGTCCCCTAATCCTATGTTTCAGTGTCGATCAAGGAGGAGTTTGAAGGAATTGAGTCTCATTACGTGCTCATTTTCCAATTCATTGCATCAAAAGTAGGAAACTTCTTTAATCTTGACTGAATGTTAATTAGAATTTCGGCAGGACTTCGAACTTACCGGGAGGAGGATGCTGCACCGCCGCATCATTCTTCGGAGAATCTGTCAAAATAAAAACAATTCATCAATTCTTCGATCAGGAGAAAACAATTCAAACGCTGAACATTAGATTCAATAACGATATGACAATGGGTGACCACGGTCCTTGTGGCTTTTGTATCTTGAAGGATTTACCGGCGGTGAAATGAATTGATTTTGACGTTTTGCTTCAGTGAAATTAAATCACATTATCCGTGTTCTCTTGACTTGTATGCATTAATTCTAAAGAATAACAAATGCTTCGATTATACGATTATTTGATCTTCCAATTTCAAAAGCAGATGTAATGGTGCCTGCGATAGTAATGAAAAATGCGGTATAACTATTCCCATAAATCTTGAAAATGTTTCAGTGATATTACCTATCAATATTACTACAATACTACGTCACACAATTATGTGTCATTGAATGAAAATATGATGCTTTGTAATTAATAGAACGATCAAAAAATCATTTTTACTCCGGAAGTAGTTCATGGTTCACAACTCATCGAAAATGAGTACGTGCTTTCCAATTTAGAAGCCAAGTCTCAGAGAATTCAAAATTTTGATAATCTTACACATTAGAGCATAAATATTACTACCGGCCACTGTCCAGCATGTGTCAAAATTCAACCGGGAAATCAGCCAAATTTCATTCAGAAATCAAAAGAAGGTGCCGGATAATTTTCTCTGAACAGTCTATGTAACTTTAAAAAGATGTGGCAGATTTTGAATATAATGTCTTGGCTATTTTTCATGTTTTGAATGTAAAAGCTCTTCAACCCTTTTGTATTCAGCCTGTATGTCATTATGACAGACTTTTGTACATAAACGTCGGTGTGAATGTCAAATTTTATACTAGACCATCATTTCCTTCCTTAAATGATGTTAACAGAAATTGATTGTAAAAAATAACAAAAAGGAAAATAAAACCACCATCTTTCAATATTGGCTCTTTCCAATTACATTCAAAAGGTTGTGGTACAGCAGAAGTGGTGGGAAGATTTGAAATAGCAGCCGATAAGACGATTACGGAGAGAGAACAGCATCTGCACAAGCAATGAAAATGAGTCGAACGGAGATTATTTGACAATTGTAGGTTACACCACGAGTCAATTCAACGAGCGCGAATTACACCACAGTTTCTTGCCCCTACATTGGTCTAAGTGTGGTGTATGAGATTTTTCCACAGTTCGCGCATGAGGGGAAAGTGTTTGTTCAGCCAGAATCAGAGAAACCGGATATTTTATGGCTGGCGAGGACAAGCGATGTGGGGCAGACGGATGACTTCGTGAAGGTTGTTAAGAAAACAGTTTTCGGAATGTAGTCTGCAAAACTGGAAGAATGTTTCTCGTACACCACAGTTTCTTCAATTTCGGCCTTTGAATTCATTTGCGGCTTGTGTTTCTTGATGTGGATGGATTCTCGCAGTCTTAAGTTTGTTTCGTCCACATCAAAATCTATAACATCAATTATGTAATTATTATTGTTACAGTTGCATTCTTGTTTGTGCAACAACAAACAGCCTAAATCGACGTCACGGGATCACAGTTATTCTCAAGCTTTCGGTTCTAACAATAAGACGCTTTACCTAACGTGGCGCATTCTATCATTGTATTGCTACACCCCCCTCGAGAAAGCTATCAACCGACAGCTGCTGTTTCACAAGAGGTCGTCAAGATGACATCACCTGAGCTTCATAAAATAACGGATATTACTTAAACTGCAAATGATGCACATTACAATATTTTTAGGAAAATTTGATGGGTATTCACCGAATTATTATATAAGGGAAATGACCTTGCTGCCGAGCGCTCCTGACTTCGTTTATTTGTAGATGTCTTGACCATAAGTGGTGGAAAGAGTCAGGAGTTTTCATGATTAACTTTAGTAATTCAATCATTGACAGAATTTTCGGTCAACATCCAATGACCATCTTCAGACAGGCGGATCACTAATTCAAAGTTCACAATGGTACGGTACACCATAGCATAAACTCATGATGAATTGGCACTTTGGTTTATTTGCCGAATGGACTAATGGTGCATGAAAAATTACACGTGAAATGAAAAAGTTAAATAATAAAAAAAATAACAGTCTCGTTATTCAACAAGTCGCTTCATGCATTCATGTCATCACAACTCTTTCCATCACTTGTAAAATATTTTCATTCAATTGTCAACAATTTTCATTCAATCCTCAGTCGGAGTTCTATCAAACCCCGGAGTCGGAGATCTATCAAACACCGGAGTCGGAGATCTATCAAACCCCGGAGTGGGAGTGCTATCAAACCCCGAAGTCGGAGTTCTATCAAACACCGGAGTCGGAGATCTATCAAACCCCGGAGTGGGAGTGCTATCAAACCCCGAAGTCGGAGTCCTATCAAACCCCGGAGTGGGAGATCTATCAAACCCCGGAGTCGGAGTCCTATCAAACCCCGTAGTGGGAGTCCTATCAAACATCGGAGTGGGAGTTCTATCAACACTACGGAGTGGGAGTCCTATCAAACCCCGGAGTTGGAGTCCTATTATCCCACGCATTTATTATCAACGCAAAACAACAGTTGCAGAATCCCTAGTAAACGTACTTATACATGATAATTTGCGAGAACAACTCTTTTAACAGCCGTGAAAATATGCCTTGGATCGACATTTGATGAGATATTTTATATTTTTATACCTACGCAGCTTATAGCTTAGAGATATTTATAGCCAAGTTTCTGGTGGTAGGTCTGAAATAACTTCAATTTTTTTTATCTTACGATATATTTCAACCTTGTGTCCAAGGTTATCTTCAGGTTGTGATAAACAGAGATTTCAAATTTTTTTAACTCATATGTACAAATATCGATGGTCTAACTAAGAGATGAGAGTTAAGAAAGGCACATAGAAAAATTGTTGCATAGAAATATTGAAGATTTGATATTTGTAAATATTTGTTAAAGAAAATTTTGAAATCTCTGTTTATCACAACCTGAAGATAGCCTTGGACATAAGGTTGAAATATATCGTAAGATTATTCGTATTGTTAAAGAAACGCAAAACAACAGTTGCAGAAGCGTCTTCTGAACTTACTTTTCAAACCATGGAGTTCATCTTCCAACTTTTTGTTCTTATCTTCGAGGACTTTTAGCTTTGCCTGTAGATCAGTCAATTGTGTCCGTATGCGCCTGTTTCTTCTCTCTAGCGACTCATTCTCCGATCTCAAGGTCGACAATGCCCATTGAGCTTCAGTATGAGATTTTTTCAACAATTTGAATTCCGAAAGCAACTTGGAATACTTTCCCCGGAAACTGGCCATCAAATCCTCTTCTTTTGTATCTGAAATCAGTACAGAAAGGCATTTATGACAGCATCAATGTGACAGCTTTCTCTACAAAATCAAAGTCAGGCCATCAGAGGAATAATTTTGGGCTAAAGAAGCTTCGAGTTTTCCTCTTATACATTGGATAATATCCTTGGTTCATTTCTTTTCGCGAAAGATGTAAGTTGAATTTCGGTACTTACAAGTTATCCCCAAAGATCTCAAATTTCTCTATAAAATCATAAAACTCGACCTATCGCCACTAAACTTCACATACTGGTAGATGAGTGCATTCTTTATCAACATGCAAAATCCCATGCAGATTGGATTCGTTCTTTAAGAATTAGAGGCGTTAGTGTGAAGTGTAAGGGATCTCTGCTGGTCAGATACTGCTTCAGAAAGGTTCACGATTATATCAGATGGAAATCACTATTCCACTGTGGCGATCCTTAGTCAGAAACTGTCGCAGGAATATCCACTTATATTATTTCTGCTATTTATATCTTACAGCCTGTAACAGCTGTCTGCAATGAGTTAGAAACTGTCATGTTTGAGTGTTCTGTCCTATTTCTTTGCAGCTGTCTGAGTTGGTACAAACATACTTGTCTGAATATGAAAATAAAAATCGATTTTCTTCTTTTGAATTCGGACTGCATTTTTCAATTACTGCATGATAAACATTTTCGTTCAAGATTGTCCGAATTGACCTCAGAAGTCGGATAAGTTTGGACAGTCTCCTAATTTGCAGATATTTTAGCGTGTCTGTGAGATTATTTCGGTCATCAGAAATGTCTTTTAGAAATACACCTTTGGTGTCTAAAACACTTCGAATGATAAAAACAATTACAGGAATTTCCACGTTATCATGTTCTAAAACCTGTGATATTCTAAAAATAAGAAGGATTCAACAATAGTCAATTTCAGCTGTCTGCGCTAATCAACAATAGTTAAGTTAGAAAGAAGTCTGACAGTCATAATTCTAAAGCTTCATAAATAATATTTCTGCACCACAAGAAATTAGAAATGAGTTTTCAGGAAAGGAAAACATGAAATAATTTCTTGAAAATATCAGCCTGAGATACTCAACAGCTCGAAAAGGATATGCTAGAACAGATGAAAGAGCGACATGTTATCATAAAAGCATTTCATGATGACTGAGTATGACTTTCTAAAGTGTTAGTCAGAAATTGCTCCACTTGACTGCATCGGACAAGAAAAAAGAAATGTTTCAGTGAAGGTGCAGTAACGTTCTGTCACATGAAGGTGGAGATCGCCGTTCCACTGTGGACATCCTTGGTCGGAAATTGCTGCAAGAATATCTATTTATGATATTCCTACCATTTATATCTTAAAACAGCCTCTTTTCATACAATGAGACTTTGATGTTAGTCTTGTCCGGCAGCCACAAAGAGTTTCTGCAGAGATCGAGGCCGAGAATGAGACTTTCACTGAATGATGAACACCCTATGACCACTACGAATCTCTGCATGTGCCGAGTTCTATCCAGTTGCTCTTCTTGTCATACAGGATCAAAGAAAAACGCTTCTAAATCCAATGGGAAGCAGATTGACGATTTCATGATAGAAGATTTTCTATGTCTTCATTGATTGTGCGAAAAGTACTAAGCCTAGAGCCATAATTTTTCACATGGAATGTCTTCAGGTCATTTCCTATATGTGCACGCATGTCATTGTTATACTTCTAATCGGTGATGTATGCGAGAATGTGGCTAAATGTGGCGAAAGTTGACCACACACACACACTTGTGCTTGCGACTATTAGAATGCTCACAAAATCTGAATGTGTTTAGCTTCATTGAAAAAGGTGCATGAACACGGTAAGAAATGACCTGATGACATTCCATGTGAAAAATTGCATGTATTGTATTAGATTTATTGCTTCTTCCTTAATCACAGAGTACAGACAAAATCTCATTTTCATCGAAAACCTCAGTCTGCTTCCTATTGGATTTTCATGTGCTTTTCTATAATCCTGTCTGACAAGAGGAGGAATCATGCACAACTCTGCAGACGCGCAGGTTGGTAGTAGTCACAGGGTGCACATCATTCTGTGAAGTCTCATTCCCTGTAGAAACTCGCTCTAGCTGCCGGACTAGTTCTTTTTCTGAAACTTGATAACCACTTATTCAGCGGCCCGCGGGTTGTTCTAGTTCGCCGACCCTTGCATTAGACCTCTAATGTTACTGCTGAACACAGCCCGCAGACCCAAGTCTCAGACATTGAGGATCTGTGAGATACATAGAGAAAGATGAAAATGATGAGAATAACTTTCCGTTATATCAATGATTTTCTTCGGTTTTAGAAATGTCTTGACTTTACACAGCTAATTTCGATTATTTGTAGTCCACACGTATTGATCATCTGCTACGACAGTTTGCACAGACTGATGTTATCTATGCGAAACTAAAACTGAAATGTTAAGTCGTCTTCTTATCAAAGATTTATACCCTTCAACAATGCTTGTTGTCAACTGAAACGTGATTGTGATGACGCATGTGGAAAGGACCTTTCAACTCCTTAACTGTCGAAATGAACTTTATCTGCTTACTGCCACGTCTCATTCAAACGTGGCTGATCATTCGAGAAGGTCCCTCGACATATAATCACCTGATGACATGATAAGCAGATTGAATGAGAGCTGCCATGTGTTCTAATGATTCGAACATCGTCTATAGATGAAGAGAAATAGTTCAGTTCGTGTGCACTGTGTAACTGTAGGGCTACAGCGGATCGAAACGACTTCTGTTCCAAATGTTCCTCAGAGCTGCTATGTCCGCATCATGAAAGGACTACAAGTGTCGAACTCGACACAATATGCGGGCTTATAAACTGCGCATCGGTTTGTAGATAAAAAAGAAATTCTCTGATCGTATCTTTTGTTTAGAACATCTTAAATATGAGACTAATGCGCTTTGTAAGCATGTTTTGTAGATAACTAGGCTTGCGTGAATTTCAATTCTCAAAAATTTGATGTCATGATTTCTTTCTTACATCATATTGGTTCCATTCATTCAAGAAAGACATAAACGACAATTGTTCTAGTCCAATGGAGATGAAATTCATGTAGATTTCTACATCGATCAGCTGACACTAAAGCCGCAGTTGTCAGGTCATTTTCTCTAAAAATAAGTCATTATTTCTAGTGCTAGTTTGATTTTGCAATTCATTTTAGGTACAAAGGCAGTCTTGAATCAGTTTGGCACTTATTCGTTCGAAAAACCCATTTGGGGCTAAACTATGATATGCAACAACTCTCTTCTGCAAGTTTCCATTACGTTGTTTTAAGTCATACAGCATCAATTAAGAAATTCCTGAAACATTCAGACGGCATATTACATGAGACAATCCGGACACTTCACACAAAATGCACTGAATCAAACTGACTGACAACTTTCTTGCGTGAGAAGAATTTTAATATTCATATTCACCATTCATGTGTCCATCTGCTGCGTGTACTGCATGCAATGCTTCGCTCAAGTCAATTGTAATTTTTCTAAAATGTCTGAAGTGAAGCTATCTCAGCATATTTAGAAATGTTCCGATTTAATTAACATTACAACATTACGGAATGACAGTGGAAAGACAACAACGATAGGGTGATCAAGTGGAGAGATAGTTTGCATACATAACTTTATAATTGTAATTATGTCAATATTAATGACAGATTGTTTGATATGCTGCAGATTATTACTACGAGAAGGCAATTAGAGAGAGCATGTAGAAGAAAACTCGTCGAATGATATGAAGAAGCAATCATCTACCGCATGTATTATAACCCTCATGTATCTCTATTCTTATTTTCGGACAGTACCAACCAAGAAATTGAAAACTACAATTTTCGCGATGCACCTTTCGTCTGATCAATCAGACACCTTCAGGCCAATCTTCTGATTGATCATATGAAAGGTGCTTCGCGAAAATTGTAGTTTTCAATTTCTTGGTTGGTACTGTCCGAAAATAAGAATAAAGATATATAATGTCCACCTTGAACGAATAACCCTCATGTGTTAAGATTTCTATATCCTCTGCAAGCTATATTGGGACAAAAGCATTAAAGCTTTGACATTTATGTTTACAATAGATAGTCATGAATTTTTAATGATGGCCGGCAACATGGATGTTCATCAGCTTTCTCTTCGCGCGGGATTTAATGCCAATGCAATGGAAATACAGCGGGCACTAAAGCTCCGTGGAACAAATATTCATTCGGGCTGTACATCATTCTGAATTGTACTTTCATGACGAAATCTTCTGGTACTATAAGTCTTTTTCTGATGCGTATTACTCCTTTACTATTCCACTCTCTCCTGGAGACACATGTAAGTCATTTGTCTGTGGTAGGGTCGGCGCATTGATTCTATTGAAGATGCTATGAAATCGTGAAATAGATATCTTTTATCACACTGATTTCATGGAGAATACATAGCTTTTGACTTTCGTAGATTCTGAACTTCCTGTAATCAGTGGGATACATCCACTTCTATCGATCATAAATGCAAAATAGCCAAACGTGTCTAAGCAATTTCTTTCCAGATTTCTATGTGGCCATTGATATTGACAACTCACCTCTATATACACGAGTATCCGCCACCTTCAAAATCAGTGACCGATAAGGACAACAATCGATGTTAAGGAGCTGCCCTTCACCGTTGCTATCCGCAATTCGCCTTCCGCAACCCTCGCAGTGATAGACATATCGCGAGATCTCACGCCTGCATATTCCCGAAATGTTGGAAAGATCAGCCGTGAAATTGCTGAAGGCTACTTTCCCTCCATTGGCGGTAAATTTGTAGCAGTCTCCACCTATCGTCACCACGAATTCCGGCCTCGTGACATTCATCGCTTCACTCGTGTTCAGAAGCTTGTCTTCACGAAGTAGCTTACTTCCTGAACCAACAAAGAAGTATTCTTCCTTCTCCAGCTATTTCAAGAAATCCTTCAACTGAGAAACGGCAGAGCCATCCCGCATCGGAAGCATTTTGCGACTCCCGTCAGAAATTTCAACTGAAATGGATTTTACAGCAGTGATGACGCCGTTATCCTTAATGCCCAACTGCCTGAATGTCTTGTTCATTGTAATAACTTTCCCCTCATATTGGAATGTTATTCCTGCTGCGTTTGGAATGATGTTCCTTAATCTGTGCCACTTTTCCACATCGTAATTCTTGCACTGTCCGTCGAGTATGATATTGATGTTTATTGTTGTTTTGGGAGGATCCGAGAGTTCGACAGCCAACACCACCGTCTTAGAGCCCTCCTTCGTCTCACCGACGTCCTGGAGAGTAAAGTCCAGATCGTACTCTTCCTCCTTATCATCAGATGTCAATATGAAATCACCAGAAATTCCGAAATGATGCTTCCAACTCTCCAGAACTTGAGAAAGAGGAGTGTGCGATGGGAATCGGAAGATTTTGTCCAGAGCTTCATCTTCGGCAGAAATCATGACTTTCCAGGTTTCTGAAAGGAAATAAGTATTTTATGAGGGAAAGCAATTCATTTGAGTTAAAATGTCATCACATTTTCAAAACTGTTCAATAATTGATCGTTTATTAACTCTGCAATGCCCGCTCTGATAGATTTTGCATCAATCATTGTTTCATCTGAGTTATTCTACTCTTGGACATTAATTCAACATTCCAATGAAAGACAATTCACCGACTTTTATTTTTTATTGTATTTTGAGGATGGTGACAAATGACACCCATGGGCAATGCAGTCTTTCACAAAACATTTGCAATTTTCATTGTAAATTTATCAAAATTATTGTTGACTTCTTTAGAATCGCAAAGCTTTGTCATCTGAATGAAAGTTTGAATGTTTCTGGAAAAAGTATGATGTATTTGCATGTGTCTGATCTCTTGTATATGGCTGTATAAGTAAATGACTTACAATTACAGATACAATTTAGCAATGTTTCCTTCCTGTTATTCGAATTCATTAGACTTGGATAATATTAGAGATCAAAATTATCAGAAGAATTGATGTCTGAAGGTATCCACCGTCCATGGTCTGCATGTCTGCCTCTTGCAGATTCCGCATCGACGAAGAAGTGCAGTGTCTGCCGCTAGAACGAAATTCTTCATGAGGATTTCGTTTGAGATCATCCAACGCTTGCCTCTTTGCCCACAAAAAAGGATAAGGCTACGAAGGAAATTGATTTGGGGAACTCCAAATTGAAGTACTGAAAGATCTTTCAAGACACCTGTTGTTAACGTGTGCGACGAGCGAAAAGTAGGCCTACGACTTTTCTCCGTGGGAACATGGCTGTACATAATCAGCAAATCAATTACTTAGCGGTGGAAGCAGGTCACGCATCCGTGCCGACATGCTGTGAAAACATCTAAGTGCACTCCATAATTGTTACTGAAAGAGAATTTCGAAGTTTCAATGCATGATTCCTAAAACGGATTTCAATTCCATCAGCATGTGCAAAGGATCTCTGTGTACACCTGAGTTTTCGGTGCAATATGACAATGCGCTTGAAACATAAGGAGGTGGGCCGAAAGATCCCGCGCTAAAAGGAAAAGATGTCTTCCATTTCAATAAATTAGGGAAACCTCTACTTGAAATCAAATAGGACAATTCGTCACAGGAGACATCTTGATACAAAGTTTTAGATCATTTACTGCAAATTTACAACATTCAAGTACAAGAAGTAATTTGGACATAGGCAAGTTCGATTGGTGTAATTTGATAGATCAGATTTGTGATTTGACAGAACAATTTCTCTAAAATTCATTACCATGACAGCGGTCAAAGTCTTATACGTGCCACTATCATTAAAAGATATTGGGACGTGCATTACATCGCAAAACACCATAAAATCAAGAGTTCATTTCAACAAAATCACCACTGCTTTCTGGAATGACCCGCACGCATATTCCCATTGCCATCAAGCATAATCGCTGTAACAAAGATTTGAAAATACAAGATGGATCACTTAATCATGCTTTTCAGAATTGACGTATACTAAGTTGTGAGCTGCATACCCAATTTGTCGAAAGTAATCAATTTCTATCTCTCAACTAGACAAATACCCCGATCACAGAACTCGCTGCACCCTCATAATGAGTTGGATCATTCATACCAACAGTAGCTCAGCCACTATCCTGAAAAACATTTTTGATTTAAATATTAAGGAGGATTCCTGAAAAATATTACTTGACGATTTGTTCGCTAACAAATTCTCGGAAATATCAAGTTTGCCGAACTACATAACTACATTGTAAATTTTAATAATATTTGATATACATGCAATATTAATAATATCACAAAATCGTATTTAGGAAGTTGAAAAAAGGATAGTTAATTAGCCGCAAATAAATAAATTATTACTGCAAAGAAAACCTCTCAATACCAACCCAAATTACGAGTATCTTAATATTAAAAAAGTTATTAAAAATTCACAAGACTGGAATTGTCTGCTTACCTGACAAGGGTCTGAAGTCCTAATGACTTGATAATTCAAGCAGAATCGTTAATAGATGGATTGTGACTAGAGGGATAATTCGAGGCGCTATCCTAAACCTTAATCTAAACATCGTGATGACACTTAAGCCTTTCCCACCTGGACCCTATCAGCGTCACGTAACGTTTATCTATATATAATCATAACAAAAGGGAGATTAAACTGAACATGTGAAACATCTGTAGTTGTCTCAAATAACTTAGTTTTAAGTTAGACGTTAAACCCCTAGATGAAAATTAAATTTATTAAAGCTTACAAATGAATAAAATATGATAAAAATAAAATAAAATCATATGAAATACCGCTATTAAGCAATAGCGGTAAATAAACCAAACTGCCAAGTCATCAAAGTTTAAGCTTGCAAGAAATGAATTGAACATCAAAAAACTATTCTAATTAATATATTAATGTAAGTATTCTCGCTTTCTCAATTTCACGAAAAATTTCAGAATTTCTAACTCACTAACATCACAAAGTCAGATCGCTCCGAGAGCATTAATTGGGCTGACTTCCTACCTGTTACCTTATCTGGAATTCTCAGCTTTCATTCGCTCATCCGTATCCATGGATTTGCATCAGCCTGTCATTCCTCACTCTTCGAAACTTCCTCTCGTTCATAAATATCACCTTCCTCCAAATTTCTCCACACTTGCAATTTTTCTTAGCCAATCTCAATCTCCTTTGTACTCGCAACAAACGGTTTCCATCTTCTTATACCGGCTTGCGCAGAGTGTTGTGGACTGTATAACATAATCGTTCACTCCACATATTGAGTAACTCGGCATGTACTGTGGGCAAAGCTCTCTTATTCAGAACAAAGAGTCTAAGCAGTGGTCGGTTGCGTTCGCTCGATTTCCCGTTCTAGCAGTTGAACATTTTTATGCTCTAAATCTTGCTTTGTGTCTCGCTCTAATAATTCTTTTGCTTAAGTTTAGAAGTTTAAACAATTTCTGATGTTGCCATCCTCATTACTGGTAAGCCTTAATGAGTTATTATTAACTCACACGTCTTATTACATTCATAGAAATGTACTTCAATTCAATGAATAACTTACCGATACCAAATGGAGTGTTCCATGTTGTCATAGATATATTCAAATTGGCTATTTGATAACGATGTCATCTATTAACATTGAAAGCAATTCAAGAGGTGACATACAATTTTGGGATTAGTGTATGTCGCATGGAATTGTGCACAAAAGTAAATCTCCCATACACAAAACGTGTTGATTAAGTTACGTAATGCATCCTATCTATCTTTTTACAATGCTTTATGCACATCCGTATAAGTATAAATAGCTGATGATACCCACACGTGTAATGTAAAATTTCACAGACAAAACAGAACACGAGACATATCTTAGATTTGGCTTATTCGAGATCACCAGAAATATCTCCCGCAACTCTTTTGATACGTAAATGATAACAAATGCAAATAATTCACAGACATGAGGTCTGCTCTTATTAGCGATTAAGTCAAGTCAAAATCAGATCACTACTTTACTGATAGGGCCATGAGTGTTTCGGTTAACTATTTTTACGAATTGTTTCGGCAAGTTGGATATAAGCATCGTGAGAATCTGTGTCATGCTTATGATCTGTAATCTACATCATGGACTCCTTGATGTGTCACTTTAACCTATTAGTCCGTGCATTATGTGGAGGAAGTTGTAGGCATCAAGGAACGCACGAGTAGTATTAACCAGCAAGTCTGAAGTTCAGTTATGATTGAGATATATACAAGTACAACTATTTACACATTAAATGAAGAATAGAAACGTCTGTAGTCATTGTCGTGGCCAATTGAACACATATGTCCAATTTCATATCACCGATGCCGTAATACAAAAGGATAGAGCTTACCAGATGCGGTTGCCATTTTTATTTAGAATTGCCTTTTGGAAACGTAGATGACAATCTGAAAGAAAGAAAACTCACAATCAGTGGATTTGAAAACAATTTCCTATATTATCATGAGAAGATTATCAGCAGTTAGACAGCATCCCGGCAAAGCGCCTTCAGATGAAGATGAAGCGAATGTGAAGAAAACCCCTAATTACCACCTACACAATCAATATTGTCATGAGACAAAAGCTCAACAAAAAATTAGAAAAGTTAGGTATCTAGCAAATACGTTTATGGGTTGCCAATTCTGGCGTTGCTGTTGTTTATAGTTGATTAGATATCTTTTGAGTATATTCTGCGTTAAAGATATCACACTTACTGTGTGTCAAGGGAGTTGCTATGTATGCGTACTATGTCATACAATGCTTACTTGAATTTTCATAGGATGTCACAATTGAAAATATGTTAACAACATGGAATGTTATTCATCGTAAACCAAAATATCACAGTTGCATACATTAAAGATATTGAGTTAAGGAGTCATCCATAAAGAATGTTCACAGCGAGAAGTTATAAAAAGCAGTTTTCGCATGGATAAGAGGGGACAAGATAATGTTCACACGTCTGCAAATTCAATGACAGATACCCTCCTTGATCAGCACAGCGAACAACTGTTGAGTTTTCTCCGCGCGATAGATAGATATCTTATTTGTGCTGAAAGGAAGTGCCCACATCTAGGCAGATAGACAGAAAGTGTAGGTGGACAAAGTTGTCAGATTTTTCGTCAGCATGCCGAATTCCATAAGTTCGGGTAATGAAACTCAACTTGGCTGCAGGCTAGGCTAACGGCTTTTCGCACAGACTTTTGGCTGCATATGTCAGAGGGAAAACAATGTATAATTGACAAGGAATGCAAATTTTACAGCTACATTTTACAAGGAAAAGAGAAGCAATATAGCGCATAACAGTGAATGCACAGAATGTGATTTAGAGTTCCAATGTCTTTAGAAAAAGAATGCCAAAGCGCTGTAATAAGAAAAGTTGTTATAAGAAAAACATTACTGCATTAATAGTATACATTACATTTTTCTATTCAATTATATTTCTAGAGAAATTTGTGAATATCATAAAATTTCGAAAGCATGCCAATGTTGCAGGAAAGGTGAATTTGAACTTGAAGTAAAGGAAAATTGGTTCCTTTTTTAAGCAAGTGGAAATCATGATGCCTAAAGTTTTAACATAAGAGGAAAATGAAGACAAAGTTTTCTAATATTCGATTGCAGGCCTGAATATTTCTTACAATTTAGAATCTTAATTTAGCGCATTTAGCTGAATGTTAGAGCAATAATTGAATTTCCCTGTCACTTTAATGCATCTCTTTACTATTGGCCAAAATGATCAGTCACTATTTAGCCACTTCAAGATCATTCAAAAAGTACTTTAGGATTTCAAATTATTAGAAATTATAGTTATTTTGGAATTTAAAAAATAATAAATGCACAACAAAACAAAAGTATTAGATCTAAATGCCATGACAATGAAAAGTTATGATGCTCACGGCACAATAACTAGCAACTCCAGATATGTTATTGTCCTATACAAATACCTCAGGGTATGGCAACCAAACTTTACACTAAACAATCCGGCAAGTCACAACGTAGATAACTTAACTGAAAAAATACAGACGTAGGTCCACTGGCAATGTGAATGAAAATCCTTAGCAAACTTTAGAGCCATCAAACAGAGAGAGAGAGAGATGCGTTTATTCAGACTGTGAATATGAATCAAAATTACAAACAGATTAAAAAATCAAGTCGCTACGATAAATTAAAACATGAAGTTAATCTTGAGTCTATGATCCTTGTCACAAAAGGTATGAGACTGCATTACAGATGGCAGAAATGAGTTCCGACGTAGAGTAGTCCTGGAATAAGGCACCATAAATCGACCGGAAGGTAGCAGTGGGGGAACCATTCTTGAAATAAAAGTTTCTTGAGCATTGAAGCTGCGGAAGAGGTTCAAAGCCAATTCTTGACGTCTACAAACGATGCCAGTTGTTGAGAGAGACTGGCTTTTTATTCTAAGACATCGGTCCTGAATTCTCTGAAGGCGCTTCGAATCTTCAGAAGACATACCAATAAAGGCCGGGCAGGTGTATTCAATTAAATTGCGAACAAGGGTGATGTAAATGCACAGGAATTGATCGTCACTTGTTACGGTCTTCATCCTTCTCAATATATAAATCCTCTGAGCACACTTCCTCTCAATGTAATCCACATGACATCTCCATCCAAAAGAACTGTCGACCATAAGCCCAGAAATTTGATATTGTCCTAGAATTTCACGGTTGGTAAATGGTTCTCAACGTCGAAAGATTCTTTGAACAGACCTCGGTAGTTTATTAAACATTTTGTTTTTTGCAAATTTAAGGACAACCAATTCTGAGCAGACCATCTGGACACGTTTTCAACTTCGATAATGAGAGCGTGAATGTCATCACTGGCTTCATTTTTCCTGATTCCAAAAGATAGACAAACATCATCAACATACTTTATAAGACACGTTCTTTGGAATTGGGGTTGCAGAGATGATATATATATAATCCAAACATGTAAGGACCGAGTATTGACCCTTGTGGGACACCGCTGGTAGCATCCCTGGTCTGAATATTAGATCCCTGATAACGAACTCTTTGTTGGCGATCAATCAAATAATTAATTAGGAATCGAACAAAACCGGAAGATAGTCCAGATGAACTTGCTTTGACCAGTAAATCGCAGCGCAATATCTTGTCGAATGCCTTTGAAAAGTCGTAGCTTATGAAAACAGTCGCTCTAATTTCAAGGTCATCAAATTTTGTGGCAAGCGAATCATGAGCTGCAATGATGGCATGCGTAGTCGATGATCTCTTCCTTATTCCGAATTGAGAGTCAGAGTTACTTTTTCAAGGATCTTTGTAGGAATCGGTAGGAGACTGATAGGTTGTGCCTCTGTAACTGGCGCATTACTCACTTTTGGTATGGGGATGACGTCAGCAATTTTCCATATTGATGGGAACTTTTGTTGGCGAATGCACTCGGTTAGCAGATGGTGTATAGGTTCTGCCAGAATTAGTGCAGATCTCTTGTACAGCAAAGTAGGGACATCATCAGTGCCAGTCGCCTTTGGACGAAGCTGAGAAAGCTTCCTCCAGATGTCTTCAATTCCAAAAGCTGGGAACCAGTTTTCATCCTCCATATTTTGAAGGTCAAGAGTGTTGGAATGATTCATTGCACTACAAAAATAGTCATTGAACTCATTGGCAATCTCAGCAGCTGAAGAAGAAGGCGAGGAAACAAAAGCATTTCCTCAGGATCCATGTTCCACCTTAATGTAAGACCATAAACCTTTTACGGACTTAGACTTCTCGGTAAAATATCTCGCGTTTGCTTTGAAAATTTCCCTTCGAACCGTCTCCTTGAGAATGCTGAACAACTCTCAGTCTCGTCTACGGAAAGCATTCCAGCGTCGATCTATTAACAACTTAATCAAAGGTGTCATCCAAGCGGAATATTATAAAAGATACTACACTTTTCATCAGTGTCCCGCAAGTCATACACTATGCTCTCTTACTTCACGGTGTCTTTCACGTTTCTTTGATTTAGCAAAAACGACATTATGATCTGAGCTCCCAATTGGTGGACCTATCATAACCGTAATTTTGTCGTAATGTCCTTGTAAATATTTTCCACAAATATCAAGTCAAGGTTGACTTTATTTCGGGTTGGACCATGTACAATGTTGAACAAGGAGAAGTTTGAGGTCAGGAAACACCTATCGTATCTGTTACAATCCCAGGCAATAATGAGACGATGGAATGGTAATTCATTCTGATGATAGTCGATCATAGACAAGAGATTCTCACAGATGTATCTAAACTTGGGACTTTCTATGCCAGGCGTCAAGTACAGGCCGATAATTGAGAGAATCACGTTGAATATCCACTGAACATGATATAGGCCTGTATATGCACATCATATCTCTCAAGAGGCAATAATCACTGCTTTTGTGACGTTTTCCTCAACATTGTACTCCGGCGACAACTAGAATTTGAGGTCCAATATCTATGGATTGAGATAGGCAGAAGTCCGCCGATTTAGGTATAGGTAGAGGGCATTCTAGGGCTGGTTCAGATCTACTGCATCACAGGGGAATATTTTCCTATTTCTTTTTCTGTGGATCAGGCAGAAAACCCGGGACGGCCACGCAGCGCTATGCAGTCAGTTGAAAGTATACAATGAAGTGTATTCGTAAGCGCAGTTCAGACGCTAATTCAAAAATGATGAACGCAAGATTGCAAGATCTTGCAAGATTGTGCCAAGTTCTTTGTGAAAAATAGAAATCACCAGTGTGATTAAGCCAGCGTTCCCTGTTGTTGAGCAAGTGTCACAAAGCATTAGCTGAAAACACGATCTAATTTTGATCTACGCATTGACGCTTCTATGAAGTACAAATTTTAAAAATGAATGACCAGATTGAAAGAACTATTATTCAATATTTTTCCTGAAGATGATTCATCAATTCATTTTTCGCTGGTATAGCCAACTGTTTTTTTGGTATCAAAATCAATCAACAAGCATCAAGCACATCAAGACATGTGCAACGTAAGTGGAAAAATTTGTCTGTAATTTGTAGAAAATAAACCAGCTAAAAGGTCGAAAATCCAAAACTAGCCATAACTTTACCACAGTATATATCAGATTTCACGCAATTCCGAATAATAGCGAAAGTACATTTAAAAACCATGGATAACCGAGTAAACGAAATCCTAAACTCGCTAAAGCTTTTCTCCTATATAAGGGATCCAATCAGCCGGAACTATCCATAGAACATCAGAATATATCCCCTTTACCCACACCCAAGGCGGCAGCACTCCACTGGCTCTCACGCTCTCACTCCAAAGATATTGGAATTCAAAGTCAAATTGATCGACCTCCCGGAATGTCAAAACACATTGAAGTTATACTTACATGTAAGTTTTTGACTGTTAGTAAAACTAACTTGCCAAAGCTACAGCTTTACTTTAGTATTCGATGGCAAGAATAGCTACCACCAGAAAACAGAAGTTTTACTCTAGTTTCTTCTATTGGACATTACTAAGTATAATCAAAGTTCAGAAACTGCAACTTGACTTCAGTTTCCTGCAGCACTGTCATTCTTCACAATCACATGGAACATGCACATCACTCACTGGGGGAGTTTCAGACTGAAAATAACTTTCTTAACAAGCTTTCCGTAGACAAATCAAGATACCGTCTGCTTTGTTTCTTGTCTTCGAACAAGTCAAAAGAAAATTCGATCTGAGGTCATGGATCACTGTGAAATGAAATGTACGTGTATGTTTTGACCATTTGACTATTATCTCTATGCAGGTTCTTCATCAACGACTCAGACTTTATTTTAGGGATCTTCGTGCAGGATATTCACTTTTTAGATTAGCTTTATGTACCTGTTTTTCTCACAGCTGTCCTTTTGCTGCAAGTATGAGTGCAAGTTTTGCATTACATCTGAAGCAGAGGGATCTATCTTAGAGCACTTTTTGAGCACAGATCTTCTCCCAATGCATGTGTGTTGTGAGAGTAAGCACGTTGAATTATTGTTGGTAAGGCAGGCGTAGAATACTCGCTATACCAGTCATACATACAAATAGGATGAAACTTTTCGTTACAGCATCAGTAACCAATGTCCTTGCCACTGACTGTAGAAAACACATGTAGAAAATCGTTTTTAGCTCAGTATATAAGATGAAACGAAATCAGTCAAAACGACGGCTGCATTTTCTATAGTGCCGGTAGATGCTAGCTTTTCATAACTTTAGTTATATTGAAGCCATTCTCTTGTGATGTCGTCCATTGCACCACTCATTGCTGCCAAATTCGACACGGGATGATGATGGGAGTCAAAACGCATCGTGTTAGCCTGTACCACTGACACAAAATATTAGGGACAAGACGAATTCATGTAGGCCCTTTTACTATTGCTACAAATACGAGTGACCGGTTAGTGAAACTTCTTCAGTGTATCCTGCCAATATCACCCTACTTTATTTTCAAATCATCAAGGTTTTCTAATTCATCGGATTTTGCTGAGAATTTTGATGTGCCTCTATGTGGACACGTTACACCACCGACAAGTCGGTTACTTAGTACGAATGCTATACATGTACATTGGCAAGAGATCAGAACTTCGTGCACGCCTAAGATATTGTTGTATATTACAGATCTCTGTTTTGATAATCCTGTGTGGTGGAAATTATGAATATTGAGAAGTGGCCTCAGGACACGACATTTCTGTGGAATGATCCATATATTCTCTGCTCTATGTATAATGAGATAACAGATATTGTATAGCAGAGATATTTTATTAGGACTTTTTTGATAAGTTTCAAATCATTTTATCACCCAAGCATATTTGTATCACATAATCATTGTGAATCAAAGTCATTTAAATTGCATGCTCAACCGGGATATACCGCCGAATTTACCGGCTTAAAATCGTGAGAATCAGACTCCATTAGGTGCTACCATAAAACCAACTTCTAGCGGTCTTCCCCTTCAGACGTGCCTGACACACCGAGGCTATTAATAGTCAGTCAAAATCATTGTCAAACAGCACAGATATTTCATAGAATTTAAGCGGTGACATGGCAAGCTGTTTCATAATTCAAAGTCAGAATTGATTAAATGAGTCAGAGTGATTAAATGTCAGTTCTGATTGCTTCTACTGAATGTTAAAAATCATGAAAATCCCCTTAGAAGCGGTATGGGAGCTGTGGGGATGGCCTCCCACCCATGCCCAGCCCATACCCATGGGTATACCTATATAATCCCCATATCCACGGCAAACCTGATTTACATTGATATTAAATGGATGGTGCAATAATGAAAATGACTGCATGTAGCTCAACATTTACAGAAGTACCGCAAAAAGTCTGCAAGTACTTAGAACTAATGTCTATGTTTCATTTCTGTTCCCTAGTCTATCACACTTAGGTGCAACAAAATGTCATAAAAACTATCAATTGATACAATAATGAATTGTAAGGCATGTTATGTATAATGCAAATGAAGCGCCGTAATTGTTGCAGCCAGAACCCGGGACACCTAAAACATGGGATGATTGAACAACAGCTTTTCCGGAACTAATTTCTTGTTCATACAACAATCACAAAATATTTATAAATTTTATTAATATGTCATTATATATTTGATAAGCTTATTAATAAGTCATTATACGATAGTTGAGTTCATGTCCAGTGTAAGTGTAAGTGTTAGTGTTTACTCCGTTTACCCGAACCCAGAGTTAACTCCAGCGTCGGTGTAAACGCCGGTGTTAAACCGGTTATGTTTGAACGAACGACATTTGGCAGCGCTTTCATAAAACCGAAATGTCACGTGCATATTGACGGAATGAAACATTCATCAGTTTTTATTGAATTACCCCGAAAGTAGACTGAAATCAGACAAATTCCAACAGAAAACAAAAGACAAATGGTTTGGGTGCATTTTTCATCATTCTCATTACGATTCCGCGGAGAAAACTGAACAAACGAAGGACGTTAAAGCAATTTTTTTGTTCCAATGAAGTTTAATAAAGGAAAGATTGGTCATTTCTTAGACCGACGAACTTGAAGAGCTGTGTATGTTTCTAAATTTTTACTGCCAATCTGTTACATTTCTCCGACTCTTCCCTTGCATGCCAATACTGAGATGTAATTTCGAGGAAGGCCCTCTTACGTGGGACATCTGCGGCTATACAGTTTCGGTTAGTTGTGTGAACGATTGTGCGATTGATCCCAGAGGTGTCGCTGAAAAGGCTCAATGAAGAGGAAATGTATTGAATCGGTGATTCCAATTTGTGCCCTGTCTTTTGAGAGCACTGGAGCTATGACGGAGACAGACGTAGGAAAACGGACGAAAGTCGCCATACCATGTGACTCTTTCTAAGACTGCGTTTCCAGCGTCCACTTGAATGCCACCGTCTTCATGGGCGCTGTTATATGTGCATCTTGTTGCTTCTTATGCGATTAATGATTGATTTTTAATGTCATTGTAATTTTGATTCGCATATCTGTATCGAGCGACATTTGTTCAATAAATACAATTGACTGAAACGCCGTTTTATTAATCTCTTCACTATTTGCTTTAAAATTCACATGTATCAAGGGAAAATTCTGCAGAAGCTCAGAATGTGCATTTGACATGCGGAATTATACAGCTCTCTTGTTGGAAGTACAGACTTACATTAAAGCATAAAAGGTCTACTTGCATCCAATAATACAATATGGTCACGATATGTCGAAGTTGATGAATATTATGGCTGAGCAAAGTTGTCAATTTGTCACATAGTGGATCATGTGAGGAAGGAGCAGTATCTGAGGACAATGATGAATTAAGTAGGCCTAATTCGCTTTCCAAATGCCTTAATGCAAACACCGGTATAAATACTGGTATGTCATTCAGATTATTCGTCTTGGCAAACATGTAATTTTATAATTGTAAATGGGATAAATTTCAACTAAGTTAGAATCATAGACATCGGATATCAGCACTGAGGTCTACAAAATATCCAATGTAAAATTAAGGGATAATCAACCAAGTTGCTGATGACGTGTGCGCGTTGACACGCATTTGAATCGCAATTTGTTTATTCACCGTGCAGAATTTTCATGAAAAAAGCAATATTCAATGTTATTCTGGTGGTTGTGAAATATGATCTGATAGCGATTTAGAATTTCATTATGTTGACATACATCTTTGTTGTGCAACTAATAGTTGAGTTCATGTCCGGTGTAGGTGTAGGTGTTAGTGTTTACTCCGTTTATCTGAACCCAGAGTTAACCCCGGAGTAAACACTAACACTTACACTTACTCCGAATGTGAACTCACATAATGCAATGACACATTTACAGTTAGCAAGCATTTTACGAGATGGAAATATAAAGTTATCAAGTAGCTCATCTGTAAAATGAAGTAGCTCACCAGTAAATTCAAAAAAGCAGGTGCAAGACTTTGTCAGACTAACGAAGAAGTCATGAGAACCTACATGTAGAATCGACACTGGAGACCTGCGAAAAATTGGTGAGTGCCAAGGAGTTTTGAAGTCATATTGAAGTCCTTGAGATTATCCTTGGAACGGAACAGCTCACGTGCATCGTCAGATCAACGCTTCGTATAAATTCCGTTGTCTTATCACCAAACTTCGTGTTATATTCAAATCTTAAGAATATTTTTCTTGAATATGTTTGCTGGCAACATTAAAATACAACACCACGGCATCTAAAAATTGAATTGTCTTCTTTATGATTGTGACGTTAAATTTTGCTTGAAAACTTTGAAATGCTGCTAAATATGTCCGGAAACTTGAAATTCTATAAGTGCGTCCAGACTTTTTGTGGAAGCTGCACAACCATCAGACATAGCGAGAAACTATAGCAGAGCCATATGTCGCATTGAGATAATATTGAGATTAAAATGATTGTACGGAGCTCAACATTTCGAACCATCAGACATGACGAGAAAATGTTTGGTTCCGTAGGAATATTGCTGTGTTGTCAACATCTCTTGGAATAAAATTCGATTATCTAACTTAAAAAAGATAAAATTCGATTTTAAGAAAGTTTTGCTTATCGGAACATATACTTTCTTATTCAAATTGTACAATCAGTAATCAGACTTGCAATTTTCGAAGTGCGCCTATCTCTGAAAAGTTAAACTTTAACTTAAAATGATTTTTACTTCGAATTAACTTCCGTTGAATAGAAGATAAGCCTTAATCAAGAAAAGTTATAGATTAGACAGAACAAGAGGAAGCTAGAGTTAAATTTTACACACAGAAAGGCAGGCCATTGCCTTGTGTGGAAACTGGGATACTGGAAATGGGAAATGATATTGAATAAAAGGAAAACGTCACAAATCTCTCCCGAAATATATATAATGCCGAATAAACACAAAGGTTTAAGTAAAAATATAATACAGGTAAAATCCGCAAACGTTTCGCGTCCAGACGCTTGGTCACTGCCTTAATAAATGATTCTAACAGTAGGTGCAACAACACCCTCGTGACGCCTGTTCACTTCTGGCTTACGAAAATCGATCAAACGAGATTCCATCAAACTTGTCTCAATCGGATCATGCACACACTTTAAGAAATTGATATTGAAGCTATCTATGTTGGTACACGGGTTACAAAATTTTATATGATCGCTCAAGGCGCTATGACAATCACGCTTGATGATGCTATTTTTATGTTCGTTATGCCGCAAACGGAACGGCCGAGCAGTTTTTCCTATATATTTAGAATTACAAAATTTACACTCAAATTCATAAACAACGCATGATTTATCACAATTATACTTATCAGGAAGTTTTACGCAGATTTCACAATTGTTATGTTTTTTACACGGACTCTTTCTTTTGAAAGCCTGGCGCAGTTTCTTATTTCCGGTAGTTACAAAGTTGATTTCTAATTTGTATTTACGACTGTTGTAATTAATTTTTCTTATTAAACTATCGCTGACAAAAGGCAACTTTAGTGTACATTTCCTACTTATTGATTTTGTATTATTTATGCTATCATTTGATTTGTGCTTATTTTTAGTTTTGTTGCACTTCCTTATGTCATTGTTAGTATATCTGTTCAATTTTAAATTACTTTTACCTTCATACCTTCTGCAGGCAAAGTCGCACTACTACGAATTTCTATGTCATTAACTTTTTGTTGGACAAAATTCGTTTTTACAAAGCTGGGTAGCCAACTATCTTTTTTAAGAGAATTACCGGAGGAGATCTCTTTGACATATTTCTTATGGGTTACTTTTCCATTATTTATCCAAACCGTTAAATCTAGAAAGTTCAATTTACCGGTATGTGGAGATTCCACGGTAAACTTAATGTTGTTGTCAATCGAATTAAAGGTCGTACTTATTAAATCGAAAGTGTCAGAATCTCTTTTGAGGGACCTATTATAATGTCGTCAATGTACCCTTTATAAATAATGTTATCAAAATTGAGCTGAGCTCTAATGGCAACAATAGCTCTTTCTTCTATACTGTTCATAAATATGATTGCCAGTGGTTGGCATAGTGTGATCCCATGGGAACACCCTTAATCTGGAGGTAACTTTGATCATTAAAAGCGATCTCATAATTATAAGAGACGAATTTTAGCATAGTGAGAAACTTGTCTACAGTTATATCAAAATTATCTATCTGTGTCCAATGCTTATGAGCGAATAAATTTACAGCATCCAAAGCGGGGCTATCGGAATACTGGGGTAGAGATTGACCATATCGTAAGATATGAACATGCAATCTTCACTTATCACTTCAGCATAATTTTTAAATATATCTATAAGTTCCAGAGAACTTTTTAAATGTGCAGGTACAAAGTTCACAAGTTGATTCAAAATACGGCCGCAAATCCAATCAACTTTGCTAATAGGGTTGGATGAAATGACATTGTCTAGAATGTAGAAATGAATAGCAATTGCAACAAGAATTCAATTGAAATCATTCTTTATCCTTATAACCTAATGATTTTTATGAAATATCGTTCGATTATTCAATTATTGGAAATTCTTGGAATTCTCTACAGACTAGAAACGACTTA
Organism: Prostheceraeus crozeri; assembly: GCA_907163375.1. Lineage (NCBI taxonomy): Eukaryota > Metazoa > Platyhelminthes > Polycladida > Euryleptidae > Prostheceraeus > Prostheceraeus crozeri. The sequence continues at coordinate 601,283 of CAJQUW010000125.1, read as the reverse complement.
CACGGAGGAGTTGAAGAGCAGCTAATCAGCGTCAGTGATGAATGAGAAAATTATTTGATGCACAGAAGCTATATCATCGAGGCGGAACCGCTTGAATAGAGTTGATATTCTCTCCAGGGCTTTCCACGTATCACTTTAGTTTCAGTTCCTTTCAGCTCCGTCGCCGTTGTCATGGCATATCAGGTGATCTCCGCCATTTCCTTTCATTATGGAGGTTGTACTGAGACCGCCAAGTCAGAAGATGTAAATGATAGCACAAAAATGATTTCATCTTCAATCCGGATGTTGACAGACCTGAGGGCGTTAACCCATTTAAGGTCAATATCACCTGAGGCAGCACCGCTATCTCCATCTCCATGTAACCAGAGAGATGATCAAAAATTGATGAAATTAAATTGCTATTTTCAACTACTTGAGTGAAATTGAAATGTTGTGTATTGAATTAATTGAAATTTTAATTATATACTAAATAGGAATTTGTATTTATATCATTTCTCGTTTTCCACAGTTAGACATTGGAAAGCCGAGCATACACTTCATCTTGATCTGTCACTTGACTCTGCTTTCCAGCAACATTGTATTTCCTACAGAGCTGATCATAAAAAACGAATCACCTAAATTTCGCTGAAATTCAATCGATTCTCATGTCTTCCAGTCGCATCGTACATCAACGAGCCATTCATCATTCGAGATCTTGCATTTTCAGTTTTAAAATGAGCTATGCTGGACTTGCATCCGTTATTGAATTTGATGAGCAGTGCTCAAAATATGAAAACCACTCAATTTACAAATTTCATTTTTTCAATAAGAAAAAAAGTGAGTATGACAATGAATCAGGTACGGGGAGAACGAGCATTTGCTGACCTCTCTTTTGATGTGCTGGCCATTATTATAGGTGAAATAGGAAAAAATTAGTGACATCATGAAGTTATCACAAAATCCTGACTCTTTTGACTGAAAAATGTTATATCCTCACTTTTCCATCAAAAATCTTCATGCTTGGCATCTTCAGAATCCTTGAGGTGCAAGGAGTGCGAATTTGTAAGTTTTGTTCAAAGAAACTTTATTTTCAAGCTTCTTCAGCATTTTTTCTCACTACCGTTAAAGTTCACATCGAATTCTGAGTTAGGAAATCAGACAATCGAATCAAACTTCGGATAAAAAGCGGATAACCGAATCAAACGTCCGAGTTAGCGAAGCGGATAACCGAATCAAACTTCCGAGTTGGTGAAGCGGATAACCGAATCAAACTTCGGATGAAAAAGCGGATAACCGAATCAAACTTCCGAGTTGGTGAAGCGGATAACCGAATCAAACGTCCGAGTTAGCGAAGCGGATAACCGAATCAAACTTCCGAGTTGGTGAAGCGGATTACCGAATCAAACTTCGGATGAAAAAGCGGATAACCGAATCAAACTTCCGAGTTGGTGAAGCGGATAACCGAATCAAACGTCCGAGTTAGCGAAGCGGATAACCGAATCAAACTTCGGAGCTAGAGAAGCGGATAACCGAATCAAACTTCCGAGTTGGCGAAGCGGATAACCGAATCAAACTTCGGAGCTAGAGAAGCGGATAACCGAATCAAACGTCCGAGTTAGAGAAGCGGATAACCGAATCAAACGTCCGAGTTAGCGAAGCGGATAACCGAATCAAACTTCCGAATTAGCGAAGCGGAAAACCGAATTAAACCTCAGAGCAGCGAAGCGGATAACCAAATGAAACGTCCGAGTTAGCGAAGCGGATAACCGAATCAAACGTCCGAGTCAGCGAAGCGGATAACCGAATCAAACTTCCGAGCTAGCGAAGCTTATAACCGAATCAAACTTCGGAGCTAGCGAAGCGGATAACCGAATCAAACTTCCGAGTTGGTGAAGCGGATAACCGAATCAAACGTCCGAGTTAGCGAAGCGGATAACCGAATCAAACTTCGGAGCTAGAGAAGCGGATAACCGAATCAAACTTCCGAGTTAGCGAAGCGGATAACCGAATTAAACCTCGGAGCTAGCGAAGCGGATAACCGAATGAAACGTCCGAGTTAGCGAAGCGGATAACCGAATCAAACGTCCGAGTCAGCGAAGCGGATAACCGAATCAAACTTCGGAGCTAGCGAAGCGGATAACCGAATCAAACTTCGGAGCTAGAGAAGCGGATAACCGAATCAAACTTCCGAGTTGGCGAAGCGGATAACCGAATTAAACTTAGGAGCTAGAGAAGCGGATAACCGAATCAAACTTCGGAGCTAGCGAAGCGGATAACCGAATTAAACTTCGGAGCTAGCGAAGCGGATAACCGAATTATACTTCCGAGCTGGCGAAGCGGCTAGCTGAATCAAACTTTGGAGCTAGCGAAGCGTCTCCTTCAACAGACATTAAAATCATCACACGCTCATTATGAACAGTTTGCATAAACATGATACAGGTGAGAGGACGTATTCATAAGACAAATAGGAACAAGTAGTCACAAGATAGTACTAAACATTGAATTTTACAAATGATGGCTGAAATACGAAATGGAGGAGGAATGTAAATGCGAAATCCAATTTCTTAGTTAACCGTGAACAACTGTGAATGACTTCAACAATATTTTCAATGATTATATTGTCATTCTGCATGAAAGCAACAGAAATACAATGGTCTGTAAGTTTCATAAAAATTGCTTTCTTACTTGAATTACTACTAATAATACATTAAGAAGTATTGTGGATGAGGTTTATACCACGGTTGCCGTGGGCATAGGGATTCTGTGGGGATATCCATGGTTATGGGGTGGGTATGAGTATTGAAGCCATCCCCACAGCTCCCATAGCCCTTCTTTGGGGATTCTGTGGGGATTCTGAAGATTCACTAAAAGCAATCAGAACTGACATCATATCACACAACCAACTTCGATGTTGAATTACAAAGTATCACACAGCCTACCCATCTTACCACTTAAAATGCATGAAATATCAATGCTGATCATTTTCACATTAGTAACACACGTTCAATAATTTTAAATGACTTATAATGATAGTTCCAAGTGTGTCAAGGACGTCTGAAGTGGAAGAATTCTGCAAGTCTCCTTTAATGCAGAGTCGAATGGAGACTTACAAATATTTGCTCTAATAGTATAGCTCAGATAAAATGATTTGTGATATAATTAAACTTGTGTGATAAATGTGATTAATCATTATTAACTTAGATTTTAAACTAATTGTGATATAGAAGACCTGTTGGGTCCAGCCCACAAAGCAAGACACAAGAAAATGTTGAATGATTTTCGTCGGATACATGAACAGTGTGATAAAGATTTCTCACACCAAATCATTCAGCTGTAAGCCATCTACTCGCATTGCAGTCATAGTTGTAATGAAAGCTCAGATTTTTCACTTATCCACGACTTGTCAGAACTTTCATTTTTATCTGATAGGCATCCTTAGCTTCACACTTAAGTGTGCCTCAATAAATGGTTCATTGTGCTGCATCTCATCATCATACACAAATGGGTCAACATCCTCCAAATTCTTGTGCAATAATTCGGTGACATGAGTGGTCGAGAATATCAGTATGATTTTCATCGAAATCTATATCTACAATAGTAGATTAGATTGATTGAAGGATTTTTCCTTCATCACGTATAGTCGATAACTACTGCGAAACAATTATAGACTTGAGATGCATAAAGGCCAAACTCGCTTTAATATTTTACTTCTTTATCGGCATTGATGGAGATAGAATTATCAATGATTGCTACATTAATTCAATTAACTAATATTAAACGGGAATATTCACACATATGAACACGGGATGATCCAGTGAGTAATTAACGATGGCTATAACACACATTGGTAGACTGCAAACAGTGAAGGCCTACACAAGAATTTTTGATAGGTGACTTTTTTGTGATAGAGTGACCATTTTGAAGTACTGGCAGTTTAGCAACATGCGAATATTTTTTATTTATGTTCAACCCTATCTTCGTATGTTGATGGACTTCCTATCATTTGAAAATAGCACCACTATAAGCAGCCAAACGAATGAAAAATCCTCACATTAGGAACCCCAAATACCAACCTATCAAGACAGCCAAATACATGCACTTAAAATTATTTGCAGCAAAAATCGAGTCTTCACGAAAAGCAGCTGACTGAAAATATTGTGGGGACATTAAGGTCCTTGAGGACTTAAACTAACAGTTAAAATTCAATAGATATATTGATGAATATTCATGCCTGCTTTTGTGAAACATACTGTACTTAATCACGATTGCCGACAGCGAGGAATTTAAGCACAATTCTTTTGAAATGGATGTGTGTATATTTCATGAGAATGCTTCGCATGACATTTATACATGATGCAATGTAAACCTAGGTTTGATTTTACTTGATGTAGAGTGGTTGCTTAGTGTTATAAAAGCGAATCTCAAAACAGCGAAAGGTAAAAGGCGAATATAAGAAACATTGAAACTTCAAAATAGCGCAAAAAAATTGAAACTTCTATGCAATGCTCGCCTTGTGCAGAACTAAGTACATACTCGTGTTAATATTTCATCTCAACATTTTTAAAAGGCCATGTTTCCTTTAGTCTACATGTAGTTGTTGAATTTTTATATAAATGTGTTTCCTTTAAGGGAACAGTAATGCAAAATTGTACCCTTAAAATAATCCTGTAGCAAAATGAAGTAGGATCGACATGGTCAATAACTAGGTTAAGTGAACCAAAAATCCAAAGTGAGTAAAAGAGGAAGTTTGATAAACACAAGCTGAGCAATAACCGATTTGATATAGAAGCAAAGAAATAAAGACAATGTCATCATACTATTAAAAAGAAACATTTCGAGATAGAATTACGTTTACGGTAAACTACATTGTGGTACTTTTATGGAAAAAGGTGTGATGTCTCATGTCTCATGAATCATTAAAGAATTAAGAGGGGAATGAGAAGAACCTATGTAAACTGTACGTGTAAGCTGGCAGCAGACGACAAAAACTTACGAATCAATAGAGACAGATAAAGAGCATCTATCTGCTAATGCAACCAAATGATTCATGCAAATGTAAATTTGTAAGTCAAATGCGTGTGCATAGTAGGCTCTATTCTTTACTTGAATGAGCATCTAGCTAAATTTTCGGTACAATATTTCTAGGTGGCAAGTCAGAATCAAGGCTCAATAATGATAGAAAATGCTACAATTTTAAAGAGCAATAGGCCTATACCGAAGATTGCAAATAAAAGTCATAAAAGTTACAACACGCAGTCGGTGACTTTCTTCAAGGACTCCCATTCCGCATCTCTGGAGTCAAATACGGCCATCGGATCGTTGAATGCTGTACAGAAGTTCCACTGAGATGGAGATATTGAACATCAATCATTCTATAAGAACAAGATCAACGGGCTTATCCTGTGGGGGCGTGGGGATTCTGTGAGGATGCCCACAGGTTTTTCTGTCGGTATGGGGTGGGGTAGGGATTCAAATATCAATTCCCACGGCAACCCTGGCTTATACTGAAAGTCGGCAGTCGTCGGAAATTCACCTTCAACACGACACGAAGTTTCCACTCAAAACACGACTGAATTCTTTTGGCGCAACACAAACACGAACTTCGACGGCCTACGTTGTTCACGAAATTGATTTTCCGAATAATTCATTTGAAACATACAAGTCAATACAAAGCACACAGGAGGAGGCTAATCAGGTTCAAAAGATTACACAGGAATTTAAATTGAATCGTCTATCTTCACCTACAGCAGGCGAAGTCATCAAATTAACATCAACAAAAAAATGACAATCAATCATTGTCAACATGAAATTAAAACACGACTTGATTTGCAAAAACAAGAATGACGAGGCTCAACACGACACGTGATTTTCATGCAGATTTGTATACAGCTGAGCAGCTGATGAGAAGTCATCTCGAAACAAATTAAAATTGCCGAAGCCACCAAATAACATAAAAAATGGTTCTCAATTGGCCAAAATAATTTTGAAACGTACCTTGAATGAAATCTCTCAGTTGAACAGAATCAAAATGAAATTTGCAACATATCAGAAATGCGTAAAAAGTGAATCGAATTGTGACAGACGCTTTGGACCTGATTGGAACTGAAATGTAAACGTCCAGACGTCCAGCCGATGCATTTTAGAAAGATCCAAGCCGTGCCGCGTTGAGCTGCGCGCTGTTGTAGCCGTATCGATGAGCCCCAATAACCCTTTTAGGCACTTTTTACTTAAAACAAGTCAAATACGTTCACTATGAATGATGTGCATGGAAACAGCAATATTATCAACATATTCTTGAGAAAATATTCATTTCTATTTACCGATGCAGTTCTGTTTAAAGTGAGCAACACGTCCGCAATGCAGTCTTCTGAAGAGTCCAGAAGATGCAACCTTAGCACATTTACATGTTTAATATTAGGCCACAGCATTTCCTGCTTGTCCTACTAAGTTTCTTCGGCTTCGTCTGAAGCCATCCACGCTGTTGCAACATGAAAATTGGTCCATCCACATTAATGTGAATTTCAAAACTCGCATTTCTGAGTTCAAGCAAACGAAATTGGTTCAGGAGACTTATACGCTCGTATGGTAAGGTGGGTGAGGTGAATAAGGCCCACAACAGACTTAGAGCTCTACAGTCTTGAATTTTTGATTAAATACTAAGAATTTATATTCAAATTATCTATTTTTGGTGTAATTAGCATGTGTGAGAAGTTCATGTCGATTATTGCAAAGCTTCTGTATACGAGCAAAAACATGAAAAATCACCGAGTGGGCCTTATTACCGACACGTGTAGGCAATAAGGCCCACTTTTGTTTTTATCTGATGTCTTCAATTTACGTAGCTTAGTCATTTCTAACATCTGGCTATATATAATGGATTATATTCACCTTCTGGTACGCTAATAGGTTAATATGTTCCTGTAATTCAGAGTTAGGACTTAAGTTATGCCCCTATGTAAAAAAGAAAAACAAAAATTGTTCATTGAAATACATCGACTTTTATATTTTTAACACGAGGATAAAAATAATTACTGATGGTAAGCGCTTGTATTTGGTAACCATATAGATAATATACTCTCTATTATATTATCAATCATAAACACAGACTTTATCGGCCTACACCAGAACAGTCAGGACAAACAAATGGGAACTCATCCTCGTCACTTCCATGACTTAAACCAACACAATCTTTATGTACCCAATCAGTCATCACATGCTAGACACTGTCTCATAGGCCTATCTAGCTTCATCTTCCTCACAAATTTTGCAATGCCACGATTCATTACCAGCTTGCTCAGCTTTTCTACAACTAGGCTTAGGCCTACTGTTTTGTTTCTTGAATATAACAGATGTTTGCTTTAAGCGCTTTTTATTAGTAAAAAGTTCTCTTGTAAGCAGTTGTACTTTGTACGTAATACTACGCTTACGTTTATGTGGATCTGACTTTCGTTGGATTTCCGAACTACTGATTATACTGTGATTGGCCCGGGCCTTATTACCAGCATTTTGTATGGCTTATTGGCTACATTGACATCGTTTTACAGTCAGTGTTTTTCGAACTTTCCAGGCCTCAAAAATCAAACTGCTATATAAGGTCATAGAAAGGATACACCAGAGATAATTTTCCATATTAAGAGCTCATCTACACCAATAATTAGTGTCATGAAATCTTTGAACAAATGAAGTGCAACTATTAGATCAAAGAAGAAATTTGAATTTACTTATTTTTGAGATGCTGTAGAATCTGATCCACTGGACCAAATCGATAAAACTTCTGACACTTATTTGAAATTAGACATATTTTCATTTATTTTTTGTTGCGCTTAAATTCGTTGCGCAGTTTCCGTGATCTAGCAAGAGGGCCTTATTACCAGCTGGACCTTATTCACCTCACCCACCTTACTATATTACAGTGATGGTCTGCTTGTACCATTGTTCAGACTATCTATGGTACTATTTGCTAATAAGCGGTCAACAATGCAATATTGCAGTTTAGACAGCTGAACCGCAATATGCTATGAGGCTGAGGGCCGTCAGGCCCGAAGCCATATCTTATTGCGGTTCAGATGTCTAAACTGTAATATCATTGTGTTTCGGTTTTCTATGTAACTGAACCTCAATATACCCACGAAGCATATTGCTGTTCAACATCATAGAATTCTAATTCAAATTTGGACTTAAATGGAATGATTCTATGAATAATCAACATTTACTGTTTACGATACATTTCATGAGCACTGCAAATGTCTTGGGGCATACTAGATTTTTCGTTTGTTCCACATGGAATGATAAGTGGCTTATCAGAAGAAGAAATTAGAGACATGATCGCATCATACTTGTCTACCACATTATCTGAATGAGAGAACTCTATAAAGTTGCCGAATGATGCTGAAACTGTTGACGAAGAAAATTATTTTTCACAAGAATTAATTAATGAAATGGATGAGTTAGAGTCATCACAAAAACCAAAATCATCCAAATATCAAATGATGCACCATACAAAAAAGTTCAAAGATTTTCTGAGATCAAAAAACTTAGAAACTGCCATTGAAACAATGGAGGCTGAGAAACCGGCATTGTATCTTCGATACTTCTACTCATCGTTAAGAAAGATGGCAAATTATATGCTCCAGCCTCACTTACCTGCTTCAGAGTTGGGATCCAACGATATTTGACTTCCGCTCCAGTAAACCGTGTCATCGATATAATTGATAATCCGATGTTCAAGTCAGCAAATAACATGCTAATCACAATGGTTGGATCTACCAAGATTCTGGCTATGCAAAATCCAAATGTGATACACGATACCCAGAAATAAACAGCGGAGATGTGAGCAAATTGCGGTTGTACTTCTCGCGACAATCTCCCATAGCTTTTCAAAGTGAAGTATTTTATTCACTTTTGTATCACTTTGGATACCGAGGACGTGAGGCAATAAGAACATTCTCAAGATCATCATACATAATAAATCAAGGAAACGAAGAAACAAACAACAAAAGATTCGTCAGTCTGTCGGCCGCAACGAAGGAGAAAACGGTGAAACCATCTCCGAATTCAAACGAAAGCTGTTCAATGAAAGACTCAATAATGATTGAAGACAGTAACCCTGATGTGTGTCCGCTAAAAGCGTTTGAAACGTACCTGGCTTTGATACCACAAGAGTGTGACTTTCTTTTTCCGAAGTGCAATTCAAACTGGGAGACAGATGGGAAATGGTATCTGAGAGTTCCTGTCGGAAAAACGAAGTTGGGAACATTTGTAAAAGACTTATCTGTGAGTGCAAACTTGTCAATGATATACACGAATCACTGTATTCGGCCAACAGTGATAAATCAACTGAAAAGAAAGGGATTCACAAAGACACAAATATCGCGAGTGACTGGGCATAAAAACCCCGAAAGTCTCAAAAGATACATGCGAAATGTACATAGATGGGAGGATAAATGCGCAATGAGCACAGGTTTGACATCTTCTTTAGCTGCGACTTCAACAGCCACCAAAAAAACAAATGAAATAAACGAAATTCCCAATGCATCATGAGTAGTTAAAAATGCGAACGCAAAAAGTGAGGATTAAAACGAGGATGCGAACATGGCGTTCCAAACATGTAAATATGAACATTTGAATTCGAACCGCGTTCCGATTGGGATTTGAATTTGAGTTCATGTTTCGAGGTTTGGTACAATCAATTGTGTACTGGGGTTGTAACAGCCTGTTCCGATTTTGAATTAAAGTGAGTGAATTAGAACAGGGATGCGAACATTTATTTCGAAACTTGAATAGATAGTTGTTTGTTTTGAGACTGCTTGCTCAAATGCGACAATTGTGGCCATTGTGACTATGATGACAATTTTATTTATTTTCATAATGCGTTTACAGATCAGAAATTATGTTCAATTATTTGCTAATCAGAATCCCATTTACAGAATTTGTGAAATAAAAACAAGAGGTTTACAATGTAAGTGTAATTAACCATAAAAAATGAAAGAAGGTAAGTCACGTCCCTCGGGGGACTCCGTTAACTTCAAGAAGTCCTCAGCCCATTCGAGGAATGTTGCATTGTTTGTGAAGTCGTGATCACACTCGTGTATAGGGCACTTCGCCGACAGTCCTTTTCTCCTTTGGAGTGCTGTCACTGTTAAAGTCTTCCAGAGTTCCACTTTGCATCCGCAACACAAATTAATCTTCGCATCCAACGCTCCACCCATAATTATTTGGCTTTCATTGTGGTAACAGAACAGTTGTTTCTGGGTACTCATCATGAAGTTGATTCGTAATAGATTCCTAATGTCTACTCAAGTCACGAGGATTAGTACTTGCTTAATTGGAACAATGTCATCCTTATATATCCCTTTAGGGAAAATCGGAACCTCTCTGATTGGCTGTTGGGAATTCCTTTGTTTAAAAAGTATGTAAGTCCTAGCTGTGTACCAATTCTCATCAAAGGTTCTAATCCTCAAGTACCATATTATCAGCCATCTTATTCTAATCACATTGAAAATGGAACGTATCACAGCACCTCCCACTTCTCCAGCTGAAGTTGAAAGGATCGAATAGGAACAGGTATTCGGAACAGGACCCATAACTCCTCCGGAGTCATCCGAAGATGAGAATTGCATGGTACAGAGTAGTGTGTTCGAAACACCGGTGGAGGCCTTGATAACGGTGAAGACACGCTGTGGAAGAGATATTCGAAATGCGCCCAGGAGGATCCACATGAAGCGAATAAGTGTGCGTATGGAACCCGATGAGGAAAATCTCACAACTGCGCTGGAGTTCAGCATTATAGAACCACCAACGCCTCGCCGCTGCCCTGGTGCCCCCAAGAAAACAAAAGTGTGTGTTCGTGTTGACTTAAAAAAACTCATTCCTTTTCCCAATATCAACAACATGTAACTTTTTATCTTAAATATGACTATACATAAATGAACAATCTTGTTTTTATAATTTCACAAATCGAATTTCTGATAGGATTTGAATGGGAACTGGGGATAGATATATTCATCTCTGAAATAGCTACCTATAAGTATTTCTAAGTTTAATATTTCGAAGATATATATTTCAAATCACTTGTTTGAGACTTTGAAACAGCACCGAACATACTAGAACAAATTTGAAATGAATATTAATGTGTAATTCAAATGATAGTCAAATTGGATGAAAGTTTGAATAGATTTACAGTGTTTTTGAATGCTTTTTTTAACCTTAGGATGATATCATACATATTGCATACAATACATCATTAGCTAGAGAATGAAAATATCTTTCTAATGATATAAGGTATGTACCCATTCGATGAAGAAATCCCTGTTGTATGCAAGTGTATGCAGGAAGAAAAATTATGATTTCAATTTTTAAGTTTCTCAACTAAATTCTACCTATCTTTCAAAGGGCTATAGTTGCTTCGGATGGTGTCATACATATTGCATACAATACATCATTGGAATCAGAATGAAAAGAGCTTTCGAATGATATAACATATGTACCTATTCAATGAAAAAATCCTTGTTGTATGCAAGTGTATGCAACTGGAAAAATTCTAAGTTTTTCTCAAAAATAACTAAGTTTCCAAGTTTTTGAAAATTTTCAAAGTTAAAGTTTGATCACTCAAAATGATCATAATGCATAAACTTCCACATGACCTTGACCTTGACCTTTGACTTGACCTTGACCTTTGACCTTCATACACTTCATACACTTCATACACGGCGGGGGGGGGGGCCTCAAAATTTCTCGGGCGCTTCGCGCCCTCGAAATTTTTCGGATTATAGGGTAAATAAATTTTCTCGTGCGCTTCGCGCACTCGAAAATTTATTTACCCATGGGCTCCGGGTGCCATAGCTATTCTTTTTTGCATAACTAAAACCTAACCCTAACCCTAACCCTAACCCTAACCCTAACCCTAACCCTAACCCTAACCCTAACCCTAACCTATTATTTGAATTTTGGCGCGAATTTAAAATTTCGAAATTTGGCGCGAAATTTAAAATTTCGAAATTTGGCGCGAAATTTGAAATTTAGATATTTCAGATTTTAATATTATCTCCAAGAGTTTTAAGCCAATATTTTGGCGCGAAAATTAAACTTTAGAAATTGACATGCAATTCAAATATCTTAAAATATTGACTTCAAACATGTTACCATATATATTTACGAATTGAATAATTGATTTGTATGTAATAATGTTCAAACTCTCTGAATTCATTTGAATTAACTTGCTTGTGTTTATAATAGATACATATAGTAGATTTTATACTATTTACAAGAGTCATATTCATAGCATTTGATTGCCATTCCATTCTAATGGATAAAATGAGCCAGCTGATTATTATTTTGTTTAAAATTGTCAAGTTTGTTTTGCTGTACCAAATTGATGACATGATGTCATCAAGTCTTTGTTCATGGTTCCTTTGTTGAATCTATATATAAAGAACTTGTAGAGCTCCGTTCTTCACTCAGTTTTGAATTATTTGGTGTGCATACAAGACCTCGTTCTCCGCTTCTCCGTTTCGTCGATTTACAATTATATTTCTGAAGTGAGTTTCATCATTTAGTATTTACTGCTTTCTAAGTTTGGGAAATAGGTACATTACTAACTTCTTATAACCAAATAGTTTAAAATACATGGTTGGCTTTTAGGATAGGAAACAACACAATGTTATATTATTAATCACAAATCTTTACTTCGTTTTTTTATTATAGCATATGAAATACACATGAATCAAGCGATCTTGATTGATGTAGTGTTTGAATTTAAATAAACATCACAAGATTTCGTTTCTAAATAATAAAACACTAACACATTAATTTCATTTTCAATCAGCTGTTCTTCTAATTAAAATACTTTTAATCAATCTCTACACGTTCGTTTTTTCGAAAAGTCAGTTTCGTTTCAATGTTTTTTTTTCGAAATTAAATAACATTTACTCAGCTGATTCCAAACTTGATGTTTCTATATTAAAAACACCTCTTAAAAATTGATTTAAGAGTTCGAATCTCGGTTTCTGTTTCATCTTAATATTTTTCTAATTGAGATTATTAAACTTTTTAATATTACTTCTTTAAGTTTGGAAAATAGATTCATAAATGAGTTCTAATCTATAGAGAGATAAGAATATAACAAACGATTATTTCCTTTTTAGAAATGGTTCGAACGTCAAGCATTTCCCGACAGAGACTTATTTTTCATTATTGCAGTACTTGCAATTTGCCAGTTCGCCACGCTAGCAAAAGCAGTCATAAGGGTTGCTCTTTTAAGGAGGATGGTACATATCTGTATTGCCTTACATGTAAGGCATATCTGAAGAGTACTGAGAAGGCGAACAGTGAGGAAGATAAGACTTTTATTCAAGCCCATACTACCTGTGCACTTGGTAATGGACGCAAAGGCATCAATTTGACCTCGACCGCAGAGAAGCGGAAATTGGAAAGATTGTTTGACAAGGAGGACAGGCCGGCGACAGGGGTTTTGAGCCAAAGTGATGAGGTCGCGAAGACTTCTAAACCTCCAAAAAAGACGCGATCCATCAGAGTAAAGTCGAGAAAATTCATTGATAGTGACACATCACTATCTGATTATGAAGTGAGTACTGTTAAATGCTTATTTTAAATTAGGTTTTAATGAAACAATGATGAATGCCACCTACGATTCTAGTGCAAGTATGCATGTAGTAAACATATTTTTTAACATTTCAGAGTTCAGAACTTCCAACGAAGAGTGCCAAGGTACTTTTAAAGAAATTGCCTACAGCAAGAGATGTAAGTATTTTACAGTTAAAATTTTATGATTTTAAATATGTTTTACTACCAAACTCTTTCTTTCAGCATTTCAACAGTCTGCCACCTGTTCCGAAATTGACAATGGTGGAGAAAAAAGTGAATCCACATCCCGTAAGTAATTTTTACAAGGTCTATACGTATATAACTAGAAATTTTAAAACATTGTTAACTTTTCAGCTGTTTCAAAGTCTACCCCCTATTCCCAAGTTGAGAACGGTGGAAAATAATGGATGTCAGACACCTGTAAGTATGATTGTTGCAGTCTACACTCATGGAAATCTATCATGTCTTAATAATCACTCTCTAATCATTTTGTCTTTATTCCTATTGCAGGCAATTCGATCTTTATCACTGAAAAAGACTCGAGATCGCAGTGTCCTCTCAACGCCACCTACCTCAACGTCTATGGAGGACAATGAGGAAAAACCCTACACCATCCGCGAGTCCTCATCAGATGAGTCCTCTTCGGATGAGTCCTCTTCGTCAGCGACATCATCGCCAACTTCTTCTGATGATGACAGTGGTGATAGCAGAATTGCTAAGGTAAGTACAATATAAGGAATGAATATGAAAGCAGATAATTGAAATGTAAAAGATTGTAACAGTTAAATTCTGATTTTAGAATAGTTCATACAACGTTGCGGTGGAAGATGGATCTGATCATGAGATCGTCATGACTTCTAAGGTAAGATAGCTTTCAAACACTAGAAAACATGTTTACATTATTTAAATATTATTATATTGTTAATTCTACAAACATTATTAACTTCTTTCCCATATAATGATGCATGGATAATACAAATATTTTCTATTCTCATTACAGGATGCAGCGGTCTACGCATCACAGGAGGAAGAATCCTTCTCCAACATTCGATCGTCTCCAACCTGCAGCGTCCGCTTCCCCTTCACTCCTATACTGGAGTATAGGGGTGCATCACCAACGCCCACAACACAACCACCTACCCCAGGGACTGCTCCTACGACTTCCCACGATCCTACTCCTCCTACTACACCATCACCTACGACTTCCCATGATCCTGCTCCCCCTACGATCTCCAACACTACTATCAACGCTCCTGCTTCCATCATGCTGCAAACCAAGGAGTACAATGTTGATCTAGATGAAACCAATGACAATAGTGAGTTGAGGCGCTGTGAGGAGCGACTGCGACTTGCTGAGGAAAGAGAAGCAAAGTTAAGGACTGAAAATCGTGATCTAATTCAATCTGTGCGAAATCTAACACAGTCAAACTTGCATATGGCATCACTCCTTTCAAGAGGCAACAAGCCTTTTGAAAAAGAGACTTTAATGCATATTGAGTATGCAAATTCAAACATTGAAAAGGTGAGGCTGACTCACATGGAAGACAGAGGTGCTTGCTCTGCACAGTGTCAGCACATCAAGATGTGCCACAGTGGCATTGTAAAATGCATAAAAATGTAATGTAATGTACTTTACTTTTTTCTTTTGGAAAATGAAAATTGTTGTAAATCCTGAATTTTTTTTTCCTTTATATCATCGATCGGTAATACTACATCTATCTCAAAAGTGAAGAGATCGGAACAAATTCTATTGGGTGGTAATAGCTCTGACGTCATAGAATGATGAAAATATATAAGGACTATCAAAAATTATAATCCTTATCATTTACTATTAAGAATGGTTGTCTGTTCCAAGTGTGGAAAATCTTTTACTCTTTATGGCAATTTGCAACGTCATGAAAAATTTTGTAAGTTGGGGATAACATATAAGTGTAGCAAGTGTCCATATCAAACGAATAGGAAGGATAATCTAAAGCGACACAATCTAGTTTGCAATTTAAGTTCAAATTCTCAAAATATGTCAGTTGTTAATCAAGTAGAATCACAAAATAATCACATATCCAGATCTAGTATTGTTGAACCAACGTCTAGACATACATCAACCAGCGCTTCAAATAATACCTTTATGCAATGTTGCTCCCATTGTGGTAAAAATTATAATTCTGTTAGCAAATTTCGTCAACATATGAATGTACATAATACAAAAAGTGAGATGAATATTCATAATAATCATGGAACTCTAAATCTCAGTGAAAGCGCACTTAATGGTCACGCTCGTGTATATGACATCACACCATCAACACATACAATCGACATTAATTCTTTTTTATTGAATATGCGACCTATATTAGGGGACTTAGTGTCAAACCTTCTAGAACAATTTCAACTACGTGGCCGTCTAATTGCACAAATTCGTTATGTGCGATCAAATCCTCAAGAAGATGAAACGTTTCTCGCACACTTTACATCATCATCTACAAACTATATTTATGACTATGATACCTGGTTCCAAGATAATTTGAATAGTCTTTCAAGCCATATTTAAGCATTTGCAAATAAGGGTAGCAACTGGGTTATAGATGAAATACTTAATATTGAATTCAATGTTATTACCAGTCCACTACTATCCGGTGGACAAACATTTACTCTACCAAAGAGCTTGAAAGATTCTAAGGCTGTAATCAATGTACACTCAAATGCAAATGACTGCTTCAAGTATTCAGTTTTATCAATACTACATTATGATGAAGTACTTCACTCGAGAAATGAGATGAAATCATATAGCAAGTGGACATCTGATCTGAATATGGATGGCATTGCCACACCAGTATCAATAAAAGATATTTCTAGGTTTGAGAAAAATAATGACATCAAAATTAACATTCATTTTTATGAAAAAGGACTCAAAGGTGTTCGTTATAGTAGCAACTTTATTGGTAAACGAACTGTCAATATACTGTTAATTGTTAACAATGAACGCGCACATTATTGTGGAATCAGAAAGATATCGAGACTATATCGGAAAATTAATAAAAGATTTAAACATTACTGTGATCGATGCACCCAATCGTTTACATATAAGACAACTCTAGACCGACATTATCAATTTTGTGTTCGAGGAAAAGCGCAAATAGAAAAAATGCCTAAACAACTAGAGGTAAGTACAAGTAGCATGGAATATCATCTAAGTCCACCTTTAGTAATTTATGCAGATATAGAGTGCTACATTGATAATAAAGTGCATAAACCTGCAGCAGTTGGAGTTTATCATGTTTGGCACAACGCTCTCCAATCAAAATTTGATAACGAATATTATGTCTTTAAAGGAGAAAATTGTATTATGAACTTCTTAAATCACCTAGAAAATGTAGCACAAAATTTGTATGACAATCAGCGTGCAATAAGTAGACAACCGATGTCTCTATCCCATGATGAAGAAGAAAAACACAAAAGCGCACAGAGTTGCAGTAAATGTAAATCTAAGTTCAGTGATGATTGTATCAAAGTGAGAGATCATGATCATATAACAGGAAAATATAGACAAACATTATGTAGCAAACGCAACCTTCGATTGAAACTGAATAGGCGGGAACTGCCCATATTTTTCCACAACTTCAAGAATTATGACAGTCACATCGTTTGCTACAAAGCAATTGGAAAGAAGAAACCATGGAAATTAGAAGTGGTAGCAGCCACAGCTGAAAAATACATAACTTTATCCGCTAGTGTACCTGTGAACGAGAACAACGGAAAAACAATATATTTTAAATTAAAGTTCTTGGATTCTTTTCAATTTTTAAGTGCATCACTAAGTGAATTAGCAAAAGGATTACAAGTGTATAAGCATGTAGAAAAATTAAGAAACGAATTTCCACTGATTAATGATGAAATCCTATATCAAAAGGGAGTGTTTCCCTACTCTTATTTCAAAAGTCTAAATACATTGTTGGAAAATAGTCTACCACCACAATGTGAATTCTATAATGATCTCACACGAGAGCATTGCTCAGACAAAGAATATGAACACGCTTGTAATGCGTGGATCGCTTTCAGTTGCTCCAATTTTGGTGATTACATGCTTGCATATCTCAAATTAGATGTGTTATTGCTGGCAGATATTTTTGAAGTCTTTAGATCATTGAGTCAAAATGAAGATGAGGTGGATCCTGTGCATTTTGTCAGCCTTCCACACCTTAGTTTTACTTCAGCTTTGAGTTTTGCTTCATCTGATCCTCCACACTACATACAAGATGAAAACATGTACAATCTATTTGAAAGGGGAATAAGGGGAGGTATGACATTTACAAATATTCACCGAGCGCGTGCACGCATTACGGAATTACAAAATAATACAAATGAAAGCCGTCACTTATCCTACATAGATGTCAACAACCTTTACGGCTCGTCACTCAGCAAGAGTCTACCACATTCAAATTTCAAATGGTTGAATGAAGATGAAATAGGCTACTTTTCAAACGAAGTTAATATTCAAGCCATAGATGATGATAGTGAAATCGGATATATTTTTGATTTAGATTTGGAATATCCTGCAAGCATACATGATGACACTGCCGATTTTCCATTGGCACCAGAAATGCAGATGATAGAACAAAAAATGTTTTCAAGTTATATGAAAGACTTGTATAAAAAAGTAAGACCAAATACTAACTTTTCTTCAACTAAGAAACTATTGCTACACCAATTTGATAGGGAAAATTATGTTGTACACTATTCAATATTAAAATTTTATTTATTTATGGGTATGAAAGTCAAAAAAGTTCATAGCGGTGTAAAGTTCACTCAAAAGCCCTGGTTAAGAACGTTCATCGACATGAATTCCCAAAAGAGAGCTCAGTCAAGAACTGATTTTGAAAAGTCATTTTACAAGTTGAAGAATAACTCTTTATATGGCAAGACAATGGAAAATGTAAGACGAAGGAGAAAATTCAAATTAGTTAATAGTGTTGAGCAATGTCAAAAATTATCAAATCATCCACTCTATGTTCAGCATAAGATCTTCGATGAAGATCTAGTTTTCATGGAAATGTACAAGCCTTCAATAAGTGTATGCAGGAAGAAAAATTATGATTTCAATTTTTAAGTTTCTCAACTAAATTCTACCTATCTTTCAAAGGGCTATAGTTGCTTCGGATGGTGTCATACATATTGCATACAATACATCATTGGAATCAGAATGAAAAGAGCTTTCGAATGATATAACATATGTACCTATTCAATGAAAAAATCCTTGTTGTATGCAAGTGTATGCAACTGGAAAAATTCTAAGTTTTTCTCAAAAATAACTAAGTTTCCAAGTTTTTGAAAATTTTCAAAGTTAAAGTTTGATCACTCAAAATGATCATAATGCATAAACTTCCACATGACCTTGACCTTGACCTTTGACTTGACCTTGACCTTTGACCTTCATACACTTCATACACTTCATACACGGCGGGGGGGGGGGGGCCCACAAAATTTCTCGGGCGCTTCGCGCCCTCGAAATTTTTCGGATTATAGGGTAAATAAATTTTCTCGTGCGCTTCGCGCACTCGAAAATTTATTTACCCATGGGCTCCGGGTGCCATAGCTATTCTTTTTTGCATAACTAAAACCTAACCCTAACCCTAACCTTAACCCTAACCTTAACCCTAACCCTAACACTAACCCTAACCCTAACCCTAACCCTAACCTTAACCCTAACCCTAACCCTAACCTATTATTTGAATTTTGGCGCGAATTTAAAATTTCGAAATTTGGCGCGAAATTTAAAATTTCGAAATTTGGCGCGAAATTTGAAATTTAGATATTTCAGATTTTAATATTATCTCCAAGAGTTTTAAGCCAATATTTTGGCGCGAAAATTAAACTTTAGAAATTGACATGCAATTCAAATATCTTAAAATATTGACTTCAAACATGTTACCATATATATTTACGAATTGAATAATTGATTTGTATGTAATAATGTTCAAACTCTCTGAATTCATTTGAATTAACTTGCTTGTGTTTATAATAGATACATATAGTAGATTTTATACTATTTACAAGAGTCATATTCATAGCATTTGATTGCCATTCCATTCTAATGGATAAAATGAGCCAGCTGATTATTATTTTGTTTAAAATTGTCAAGTTTGTTTTGCTGTACCAAATTGATGACATGATGTCATCAAGTCTTTGTTCATGGTTCCTTTGTTGAATCTATATATAAAGAACTTGTAGAGCTCCGTTCTTCACTCAGTTTTGAATTATTTGGTGTGCATACAAGACCTCGTTCTCCGCTTCTCCGTTTCGTCGATTTACAATTATATTTCTGAAGTGAGTTTCATCATTTAGTATTTACTGCTTTCTAAGTTTGGGAAATAGGTACATTACTAACTTCTTATAACCAAATAGTTTAAAATACATGGTTGGCTTTTAGGATAGGAAACAACACAATGTTATATTATTAATCACAAATCTTTACTTCGTTTTTTTATTATAGCATATGAAATACACATGAATCAAGCGATCTTGATTGATGTAGTGTTTGAATTTAAATAAACATCACAAGATTTCGTTTCTAAATAATAAAACACTAACACATTAATTTCATTTTCAATCAGCTGTTCTTCTAATTAAAATACTTTTAATCAATCTCTACACGTTCGTTTTTTCGAAAAGTCAGTTTCGTTTCAATGTTTTTTTTCGAAATTAAATAACATTTACTCAGCTGATTCCAAACTTGATGTTTCTATATTAAAAACACCTCTTAAAAATTGATTTAAGAGTTCGAATCTCGGTTTCTGTTTCATCTTAATATTTTTCTAATTGAGATTATTAAACTTTTTAATATTACTTCTTTAAGTTTGGAAAATAGATTCATAAATGAGTTCTAATCTACAGAGAGATAAGAATATAACAAACGATTATTTCCTTTGTAGAAATGGTTCGAACGTCAAGCATTTCCCGACAGAGACTTATTTTTCATTATTGCAGTACTTGCAATTTGCCAGTTCGCCACGCTAGCAAAAGCAGTCATAAGGGTTGCTCTTTTAAGGAGGATGGTACATATCTGTATTGCCTTACATGTAAGGCATATCTGAAGAGTACTGAGAAGGCGAACAGTGAGGAAGATAAGACTTTTATTCAAGCCCATACTACCTGTGCACTTGGTAATGGACGCAAAGGCATCAATTTGACCTCGACCGCAGAGAAGCGGAAATTGGAAAGATTGTTTGACAAGGAGGACAGGCCGGCGACAGGGGTTTTGAGCCAAAGTGATGAGGTCGCGAAGACTTCTAAACCTCCAAAAAAGACGCGATCCATCAGAGTAAAGTCGAGAAAATTCATTGATAGTGACACATCACTATCTGATTATGAAGTGAGTACTGTTAAATGCTTATTTTAAATTAGGTTTTAATGAAACAATGATGAATGCCACCTACGATTCTAGTGCAAGTATGCATGTAGTAAACATATTTTTTAACATTTCAGAGTTCAGAACTTCCAACGAAGAGTGCCAAGGTACTTTTAAAGAAATTGCCTACAGCAAGAGATGTAAGTATTTTACAGTTAAAATTTTATGATTTTAAATATGTTTTACTACCAAACTCTTTCTTTCAGCATTTCAACAGTCTGCCACCTGTTCCGAAATTGACAATGGTGGAGAAAAAAGTGAATCCACATCCCGTAAGTAATTTTTACAAGGTCTATACGTATATAACTAGAAATTTTAAAACATTGTTAACTTTTCAGCTGTTTCAAAGTCTACCCCCTATTCCCAAGTTGAGAACGGTGGAAAATAATGGATGTCAGACACCTGTAAGTATGATTGTTGCAGTCTACACTCATGGGAATCTATCATGTCTTAATAATCACTCTCTAATCATTTTGTCTTTATTCCTATTGCAGGCAATTCGATCTTTATCACTGAAAAAGACTCGAGATCGCAGTGTCCTCTCAACGCCACCTACCTCAACGTCTATGGAGGACAATGAGGAAAAACCCTACACCATCCGCGAGTCCTCATCAGATGAGTCCTCTTCGTCAGCGACATCATCGCCAACTTCTTCTGATGATGACAGTGATGATAGCAGAATTGCTAAGGTAAGTACAATATAAGGAATGAATATGAAAGCAGATAATTGAAATGTAAAAGATTGTAACAGTTAAATTCTGATTTTAGAATAGTTCATACAACGTTGCGGTGGAAGATGGATCTGATCATGAGATCGTCATGACTTCTAAGGTAAGATAGCTTTCAAGCACTAGAAAACATGTTTACATTATTTAAATATTATTATATTGTTAATTCTACAAACATTATTAACTTCTTTCTCATATAATGATGCATGGATAATACAAATATTTTCTATTCTCATTACAGGATGCAGCGGTCTACGCATCACAGGAGGAAGAATCCTTCTCCAACATTCGATCGTCTCCAACCTGCAGCGTCCGCTTCCCCTTCACTCCTATACTGGAGTATAGGGGTGCATCACCACCGCCCACAACACAACCACCTACCCCAGGGACTGCTCCTACGACTTCCCACGATCCTACTCCTCCTACTACACCATCACCTACGACTTCCCATGATCCTGCTCCCCCTACGATCTCCAACACTACTATCAACGCTCCTGCTTCCATCATGCTGCAAACCAAGGAGTACAATGTTGATCTAGATGAAACCAATGACAATAGTGAGTTGAGGCGCTGTGAGGAGCGACTGCGACTTGCTGAGGAAAGAGAAGCAAAGTTAAGGACTGAAAATCGTGATCTAATTCAATCTGTGCGAAATGTAACACAGTCAAACTTGCATATGGCATCACTCCTTTCAAGAGGCAACAAGCCTTTTGAAAAAGAGACTTTAATGCATATTGAGTATGCAAATTCAAACATTGAAAAGGTGAGGCTGACTCACATGGAAGACAGAGGTGCTTGCTCTGCACAGTGTCAGCACATCAAGATGTGCCACAGTGGCATTGTAAAATGCATAAAAATGTAATGTAATGTACTTTACTTTTTTCTTTTGGAAAATGAAAATTGTTGTAAATCCTGAATTTTTTTTTCCTTTATATCATCGATCGGTAATACTACATCTATCTCAAAAGTGAAGAGATCGGAACAAATTCTATTGGGTGGTAATAGCTCTGACGTCATAGAATGATGAAAATATATAAGGACTATCAAAAATTATAATCCTTATCATTTACTATTAAGAATGGTTGTCTGTTCCAAGTGTGGAAAATCTTTTACTCTTTATGGCAATTTGCAACGTCATGAAAAATTTTGTAAGTTGGGGATAACATATAAGTGTAGCAAGTGTCCATATCAAACGAATAGGAAGGATAATCTAAAGCGACACAATCTAGTTTGCAATTTAAGTTCAAATTCTCAAAATATGTCAGTTGTTAATCAAGTAGAATCACAAAATAATCACATATCCAGATCTAGTATTGTTGAACCAACGTCTAGACATACATCAACCAGCGCTTCAAATAATACCTTTATGCAATGTTGCTCCCATTGTGGTAAAAATTATAATTCTGTTAGCAAATTTCGTCAACATATGAATGTACATAATACAAAAAGTGAGATGAATATTCATAATAATCATGGAACTCTAAATCTCAGTGAAAGCGCACTTAATGGTCACGCTCGTGTATATGACATCACACCATCAACACATACAATCGACATTAATTCTTTTTTATTGAATATGCGACCTATATTAGGGGACTTAGTGTCAAACCTTCTAGAACAATTTCAACTACGTGGCCGTCTAATTGCACAAATTCGTTATGTGCGATCAAATCCTCAAGAAGATGAAACGTTTCTCGCACACTTTTACATCATCATCTACAAACTATATTTATGACTATGATACCTGGTTCCAAGATAATTTGAATAGTCTTTCAAGCCATATTGAAGCATTTGCAAATAAGGGTAGCAACTGGGTTATAGATGAAATACTTAATATTGAATTCAATGTTATTACCAGTCCACTACTATCCGGTGGACAAACATTTACTCTACCAAAGAGCTTGAAAGATTCTAAGGCTGTAATCAATGTACACTCAAATGCAAATGACTGCTTCAAGTATTCAGTTTTATCAATACTACATTATGATGAAGTACTTCACTCGAGAAATGAGATGAAATCATATAGCAAGTGGACATCTGATCTGAATATGGATGGCATTGCCACACCAGTATCAATAAAAGATATTTCTAGGTTTGAGAAAAATAATGACATCAAAATTAACATTCATTTTTATGAAAAAGGACTCAAAGGTGTTCGTTATAGTAGCAACTTTATTGGTAAACGAACTGTCAATATACTGTTAATTGTTAACAATGAACGCGCACATTATTGTGGAATCAGAAAGATATCGAGACTATATCGGAAAATTAATAAAAGATTTAAACATTACTGTGATCGATGCACCCAATCGTTTACATATAAGACAACTCTAGACCGACATTATCAATTTTGTGTTCGAGGAAAAGCGCAAATAGAAAAAATGCCTAAACAACTAGAGGTAAGTACAAGTAGCATGGAATATCATCTAAGTCCACCTTTAGTAATTTATGCAGATATAGAGTGCTACATTGATAATAAAGTGCATAAACCTGCAGCAGTTGGAGTTTATCATGTTTGGCACAACGCTCTCCAATCAAAATTTGATAACGAATATTATGTCTTTAAAGGAGAAAATTGTATTATGAACTTCTTAAATCACCTAGAAAATGTAGCACAAAATTTGTATGACAATCAGCGTGCAATAAGTAGACAACCGATGTCTCTATCCCATGATGAAGAAGAAAAACACAAAAGCGCACAGAGTTGCAGTAAATGTAAATCTAAGTTCAGTGATGATTGTATCAAAGTGAGAGATCATGATCATATAACAGGAAAATATAGACAAACATTATGTAGCAAACGCAACCTTCGATTGAAACTGAATAGGCGGGAACTGCCCATATTTTTCCACAACTTCAAGAATTATGACAGTCACATCGTTTGCTACAAAGCAATTGGAAAGAAGAAACCATGGAAATTAGAAGTGGTAGCAGCCACAGCTGAAAAATACATAACTTTATCCGCTAGTGTACCTGTGAACGAGAACAACGGAAAAACAATATATTTTAAATTAAAGTTCTTGGATTCTTTTCAATTTTTAAGTGCATCACTAAGTGAATTAGCAAAAGGATTACAAGTGTATAAGCATGTAGAAAAATTAAGAAACGAATTTCCACTGATTAATGATGAAATCCTATATCAAAAGGGAGTGTTTCCCTACTCTTATTTCAAAAGTCTAAATACATTGTTAGAAAATAGTCTACCACCACAATGTGAATTCTATAATGATCTCACACGAGAGCATTGCTCAGACAAAGAATATGAACACGCTTGTAATGCGTGGATCGCTTTCAGTTGCTCCAATTTTGGTGATTACATGCTTGCATATCTCAAATTAGATGTGTTATTGCTGGCAGATATTTTTGAAGTCTTTAGATCATTGAGTCAAAATGAAGATGAGGTGGATCCTGTGCATTTTGTCAGCCTTCCACACCTTAGTTTTACTTCAGCTTTGAGTTTTGCTTCATCTGATCCTCCACACTACATACAAGATGAAAACATGTACAATCTATTTGAAAGGGGAATAAGGGGAGGTATGACATTTACAAATATTCACCGAGCGCGTGCACGCATTACGGAATTACAAAATAATACAAATGAAAGCCGTCACTTATCCTACATAGATGTCAACAACCTTTACGGCTCGTCACTCAGCAAGAGTCTACCACATTCAAATTTCAAATGGTTGAATGAAGATGAAATAGGCTACTTTTCAAACGAAGTTAATATTCAAGCCATAGATGATGATAGTGAAATCGGATATATTTTTGATTTAGATTTGGAATATCCTGCAAGCATACATGATGACACTGCCGATTTTCCATTGGCACCAGAAATGCAGATGATAGAACAAAAAATGTTTTCAAGTTATATGAAAGACTTGTATAAAAAAGTAAGACCAAATACTAACTTTTCTTCAACTAAGAAACTATTGCTACACCAATTTGATAGGGAAAATTATGTTGTACACTATTCAATATTAAAATTTTATTTATTTATGGGTATGAAAGTCAAAAAAGTTCATAGCGGTGTAAAGTTCACTCAAAAGCCCTGGTTAAGAACGTTCATCGACATGAATTCCCAAAAGAGAGCTCAGTCAAGAACTGATTTTGAAAAGTCATTTTACAAGTTGAAGAATAACTCTTTATATGGCAAGACAATGGAAAATGTAAGACGAAGGAGAAAATTCCAATTAGTTAATAGTGTTGAGCAATGTCAAAAATTATCAAATCATCCACTCTATGTTCAGCATAAGATCTTCGATGAAGATCTAGTTTTCATGGAAATGTACAAGCCTTCAATAAGTGTATGCAGGAAGAAAAATTATGATTTCAATTTTTAAGTTTCTCAACTAAATTCTACCTATCTTTCAAAGGGCTATAGTTGCTTCGGATGGTGTCATACATATTGCATACAATACATCATTGGAATCAGAATGAAAAGAGCTTTCGAATGATATAACATATGTACCTATTCAATGAAAAAATCCTTGTTGTATGCAAGTGTATGCAACTGGAAAAATTCTAAGTTTTTCTCAAAAATAACTAAGTTTCCAAGTTTTTGAAAATTTTCAAAGTTAAAGTTTGATCACTCAAAATGATCATAATGCATAAACTTCCACATGACCTTGACCTTGACCTTTGACTTGACCTTGACCTTTGACCTTCATACACTTCATACACTTCATACACTTCATACACGGCGGGGGGGGGGGGACTCAAAATTTCTCGGGCGCTTCGCGCCCTCGAAATTTTTCGGATTATAGGGTAAATAAATTTTCTCGTGCGCTTCGCGCACTCGAAAATTTATTTACCCATGGGCTCCGGGTGCCATAGCTATTCTTTTTTGCATAACTAAAACCTAACCCTAACCCTAACCCTAACCTTAACCCTAACCCTAACCCTAACCCTAACCCTAACCCTAGCCCTAACCCTAACCTTAACCCTAACCCTAACCCTAACCTATTATTTGAATTTTGGCGCGAATTTAAAATTTCGAAATTTGGCGCGAAATTTAAAATTTCGAAATTTGGCGCGAAATTTGAAATTTAGATATTTCAGATTTTAATATTATCTCCAAGAGTTTTAAGCCAATATTTTGGCGCGAAAATTAAACTTTAGAAATTGACATGCAATTCAAATATCTTAAAATATTGACTTCAAACATGTTACCATATATATTTACGAATTGAATAATTGATTTGTATGTAATAATGTTCAAACTCTCTGAATTCATTTGAATTAACTTGCTTGTGTTTATAATAGATACATATAGTAGATTTTATACTATTTACAAGAGTCATATTCATAGCATTTGATTGCCATTCCATTCTAATGGATAAAATGAGCCAGCTGATTATTATTTTGTTTAAAATTGTCAAGTTTGTTTTGCTGTACCAAATTGATGACATGATGTCATCAAGTCTTTGTTCATGGTTCCTTTGTTGAATCTATATATAAAGAACTTGTAGAGCTCCGTTCTTCACTCAGTTTTGAATTATTTGGTGTGCATACAAGACCTCGTTCTCCGCTTCTCCGTTTCGTCGATTTACAATTATATTTCTGAAGTGAGTTTCATCATTTAGTATTTACTGCTTTCTAAGTTTGGGAAATAGGTACATTACTAACTTCTTATAACCAAATAGTTTAAAATACATGGTTGGCTTTTAGGATAGGAAACAACACAATGTTATATTATTAATCACAAATCTTTACTTCGTTTTTTTATTATAGCATATGAAATACACATGAATCAAGCGATCTTGATTGATGTAGTGTTTGAATTTAAATAAACATCACAAGATTTCGTTTCTAAATAATAAAACACTAACACATTAATTTCATTTTCAATCAGCTGTTCTTCTAATTAAAATACTTTTAATCAATCTCTACACGTTCGTTTTTTCGAAAAGTCAGTTTCGTTTCAATGTTTTTTTTTCGAAATTAAATAACATTTACTCAGCTGATTCCAAACTTGATGTTTCTATATTAAAAACACCTCTTAAAAATTGATTTAAGAGTTCGAATCTCCGTTTCTGTTTCATCTTAATATTTTTCTAATTGAGATTATTAAACTTTTTAATATTACTTCTTTAAGTTTGGAAAATAGATTCATAAATGAGTTCTAATCTACAGAGAGATAAGAATATAACAAACGATTATTTCCTTTGTAGAAATGGTTCGAACGTCAAGCATTTCCCGACAGAGACTTATTTTTCATTATTGCAGTACTTGCAATTTGCCAGTTCGCCACGCTAGCAAAAGCAGTCATAAGGGTTGCTCTTTTAAGGAGGATGGTACATATCTGTATTGCCTTACATGTAAGGCATATCTGAAGAGTACTGAGAAGGCGAACAGTGAGGAAGATAAGACTTTTATTCAAGCCCATACTACCTGTGCACTTGGTAATGGACGCAAAGGCATCAATTTGATCTCGACCGCAGAGAAGCGGAAATTGGAAAGATTGTTTGCCAAGGAGGACAGGCCGGCGACAGGGGTTTTGAGCCAAAGTGATGAGGTCGCGAAGACTTCTAAACCTCCAAAAAAGACGCGATCCATCAGAGTAAAGTCGAGAAAATTCATTGATAGTGACACATCACTATCTGATTATGAAGTGAGTACTGTTAAATGCTTATTTTAAATTAGGTTTTAATGAAACAATGATGAATGCCACCTACGATTCTAGTGCAAGTATGCATGTAGTAAATATATTTTTTAACATTTCAGAGTTCAGAACTTCCAACGAAGAGTGCCAAGGTACTTTTAAAGAAATTGCCTACAGCAAGAGATGTAAGTATTTTACAGTTAAAATTTTATGATTTTAAATATGTTTTACTACCAAACTCTTTCTTTCAGCATTTCAACAGTCTGCCACCTGTTCCGAAATTGACAATGGTGGAGAAAAAAGTGAATCCACATCCCGTAAGTAATTTTTACAAGGTCTATACGTATATAACTAGAAATTTTAAAACATTGTTAACTTTTCAGCTGTTTCAAAGTCTACCCCCTATTCCCAAGTTGAGAACGGTGGAAAATAATGGATGTCAGACACCTGTAAGTATGATTGTTGCAGTCTACACTCATGGGAATCTATCATGTCTTAATAATCACTCTCTAATCATTTTGTCTTTATTCCTATTGCAGGCAATTCGATCTTTATCACTGAAAAAGACTCGAGATCGCAGTGTCCTCTCAACGCCACCTACCTCAACGTCTATGGAGGACAATGAGGAAAAACCCTACACCATCCGCGAGTCCTCATCAGATGAGTCCTCTTCGTCAGCGACATCATCGCCAACTTCTTCTGATGATGACAGTGATGATAGCAGAATTGCTAAGGTAAGTACAATATAAGGAATGAATATGAAAGCAGATAATTGAAATGTAAAAGATTGTAACAGTTAAATTCTGATTTTAGAATAGTTCATACAACGTTGCGGTGGAAGATGGATCTGATCATGAGATCGTCATGACTTCTAAGGTAAGATAGCTTTCAAACACTAGAAAACATGTTTACATTATTTAAATATTATTATATTGTTAATTCTACAAACATTATTAACTTCTTTCCCATATAATGATGCATGGATAATACAAATATTTTCTATTCTCATTACAGGATGCAGCGGTCTACGCATCACAGGAGGAAGAATCCTTCTACAACATTCGATCGTCTCCAACCTGCAGCGTCCGCTTCCCCTTCACTCCTATACTGGAGTATAGGGGTGCATCACCAACGCCCACAACACAACCACCTACCCCAGGGACTGCTCCTACGACTTCCCACGATCCTACTCCTCCTACTACACCATCACCTACGACTTCCCATGATCCTGCTCCCCCTACGATCTCCAACACTACTATCAACGCTCCTGCTTCCATCATGCTGCAAACCAAGGAGTACAATGTTGATCTAGATGAAACCAATGACAATAGTGAGTTGAGGCGCTGTGAGGAGCGACTGCGACTTGCTGAGGAAAGAGAAGCAAAGTTAAGGACTGAAAATCGTGATCTAATTCAATCTGTGCGAAATCTAACACAGTCAAACTTGCATATGGCATCACTCCTTTCAAGAGGCAACAAGCCTTTTGAAAAAGAGACTTTAATGCATATTGAGTATGCAAATTCAAACATTGAAAAGGTGAGGCTGACTCACATGGAAGACAGAGGTGCTTGCTCTGCACAGTGTCAGCACATCAAGATGTGCCACAGTGGCATTGTAAAATGCATAAAAATGTAATGTAATGTACTTTACTTTTTTCTTTTGGAAAATGAAAATTGTTGTAAATCCTGAATTTTTTTTCCTTTATATCATCGATCGGTAATACTACATCTATCTCAAAAGTGAAGAGATCGGAACAAATTCTATTGGGTGGTAATAGCTCTGACGTCATAGAATGATGAAAATATATAAGGACTATCAAAAATTATAATCCTTATCATTTACTATTAAGAATGGTTGTCTGTTCCAAGTGTGGAAAATCTTTTACTCTTTATGGCAATTTGCAACGTCATGAAAAATTTTGTAAGTTGGGGATAACATATAAGTGTAGCAAGTGTCCATATCAAACGAATAGGAAGGATAATCTAAAGCGACACAATCTAGTTTGCAATTTAAGTTCAAATTCTCAAAATATGTCAGTTGTTAATCAAGTAGAATCACAAAATAATCACATATCCAGATCTAGTATTGTTGAACCAACGTCTAGACATACATCAACCAGCGCTTCAAATAATACCTTTATGCAATGTTGCTCCCATTGTGGTAAAAATTATAATTCTGTTAGCAAATTTCGTCAACATATGAATGTACATAATACAAAAAGTGAGATGAATATTCATAATAATCATGGAACTCTAAATCTCAGTGAAAGCGCACTTAATGGTCACGCTCGTGTATATGACATCACACCATCAACACATACAATCGACATTAATTCTTTTTTATTGAATATGCGACCTATATTAGGGGACTTAGTGTCAAACCTTCTAGAACAATTTCAACTACGTGGCCGTCTAATTGCACAAATTCGTTATGTGCGATCAAATCCTCAAGAAGATGAAACGTTTCTCGCACACTTTACATCATCATCTACAAACTATATTTATGACTATGATACCTGGTTCCAAGATAATTTGAATAGTCTTTCAAGCCATATTGAAGCATTTGCAAATAAGGGTAGCAACTGGGTTATAGATGAAATACTTAATATTGAATTCAATGTTATTACCAGTCCACTACTATCCGGTGGACAAACATTTACTCTACCAAAGAGCTTGAAAGATTCTAAGGCTGTAATCAATGTACACTCAAATGCAAATGACTGCTTCAAGTATTCAGTTTTATCAATACTACATTATGATGAAGTACTTCACTCGAGAAATGAGATGAAATCATATAGCAAGTGGACATCTGATCTGAATATGGATGGCATTGCCACACCAGTATCAATAAAAGATATTTCTAGGTTTGAGAAAAATAATGACATCAAAATTAACATTCATTTTTATGAAAAAGGACTCAAAGGTGTTCGTTATAGTAGCAACTTTATTGGTAAACGAACTGTCAATATACTGTTAATTGTTAACAATGAACGCGCACATTATTGTGGAATCAGAAAGATATCGAGACTATATCGGAAAATTAATAAAAGATTTAAACATTACTGTGATCGATGCACCCAATCGTTTACATATAAGACAACTCTAGACCGACATTATCAATTTTGTGTTCGAGGAAAAGCGCAAATAGAAAAAATGCCTAAACAACTAGAGGTAAGTACAAGTAGCATGGAATATCATCTAAGTCCACCTTTAGTAATTTATGCAGATATAGAGTGCTACATTGATAATAAAGTGCATAAACCTGCAGCAGTTGGAGTTTATCATGTTTGGCACAACGCTCTCCAATCAAAATTTGATAACGAATATTATGTCTTTAAAGGAGAAAATTGTATTATGAACTTCTTAAATCACCTAGAAAATGTAGCACAAAATTTGTATGACAATCAGCGTGCAATAAGTAGACAACCGATGTCTCTATCCCATGATGAAGAAGAAAAACACAAAAGCGCACAGAGTTGCAGTAAATGTAAATCTAAGTTCAGTGATGATTGTATCAAAGTGAGAGATCATGATCATATAACAGGAAAATATAGACAAACATTATGTAGCAAACGCAACCTTCGATTGAAACTGAATAGGCGGGAACTGCCCATATTTTTTCCACAACTTCAAGAATTATGACAGTCACATCGTTTGCTACAAAGCAATTGGAAAGAAGAAACCATGGAAATTAGAAGTGGTAGCAGCCACAGCTGAAAAATACATAACTTTATCCGCTAGTGTACCTGTGAACGAGAACAACGGAAAAACAATATATTTTAAATTAAAGTTCTTGGATTCTTTTCAATTTTTAAGTGCATCACTAAGTGAATTAGCAAAAGGATTACAAGTGTATAAGCATGTAGAAAAATTAAGAAACGAATTTCCACTGATTAATGATGAAATCCTATATCAAAAGGGAGTGTTTCCCTACTCTTATTTCAAAAGTCTAAATACATTGTTAGAAAATAGTCTACCACCACAATGTGAATTCTATAATGATCTCACACGAGAGCATTGCTCAGACAAAGAATATGAACACGCTTGTAATGCGTGGATCGCTTTCAGTTGCTCCAATTTTGGTGATTACATGCTTGCATATCTCAAATTAGATGTGTTATTGCTGGCAGATATTTTTGAAGTCTTTAGATCATTGAGTCAAAATGAAGATGAGGTGGATCCTGTGCATTTTGTCAGCCTTCCACACCTTAGTTTTACTTCAGCTTTGAGTTTTGCTTCATCTGATCCTCCACACTACATACAAGATGAAAACATGTACAATCTATTTGAAAGGGGAATAAGGGGAGGTATGACATTTACAAATATTCACCGAGCGCGTGCACGCATTACGGAATTACAAAATAATACAAATGAAAGCCGTCACTTATCCTACATAGATGTCAACAACCTTTACGGCTCGTCACTCAGCAAGAGTCTACCACATTCAAATTTCAAATGGTTGAATGAAGATGAAATAGGCTACTTTTCAAACGAAGTTAATATTCAAGCCATAGATGATGATAGTGAAATCGGATATATTTTTGATTTAGATTTGGAATATCCTGCAAGCATACATGATGACACTGCCGATTTTCCATTGGCACCAGAAATGCAGATGATAGAACAAAAAATGTTTTCAAGTTATATGAAAGACTTGTATAAAAAAGTAAGACCAAATACTAACTTTTCTTCAACTAAGAAACTATTGCTACACCAATTTGATAGGGAAAATTATGTTGTACACTATTCAATATTAAAATTTTATTTATTTATGGGTATGAAAGTCAAAAAAGTTCATAGCGGTGTAAAGTTCACTCAAAAGCCCTGGTTAAGAACGTTCATCGACATGAATTCCCAAAAGAGAGCTCAGTCAAGAACTGATTTTGAAAAGTCATTTTACAAGTTGAAGAATAACTCTTTATATGGCAAGACAATGGAAAATGTAAGACGAAGGAGAAAATTCAAATTAGTTAATAGTGTTGAGCAATGTCAAAAATTATCAAATCATCCACTCTATGTTCAGCATAAGATCTTCGATGAAGATCTAGTTGGCATGGAAATGTACAAGCCTTCAATAATGTTGAATAAATTAATTTATGTTGGTCAAGCAGTTCTTGATTATAGCAAGTTGGAAATGTATCAACTATTTTACAATGATTTAAAAAGATGTCCACTGATAAATAGAACGCGACTTTGTGGCGGTGACACTGACAGTTTTTTCCTATGTCTATACACCTCACCTTCTGTCCGTCTGGAGGACATACTTCTATACTTTGGTGAAAAATTTGACTCTTCAAACTATGATGTACATCACCGACTATATTCAACTACAAACAGAGCTAGGTTGGGCTGTTTTAAGGATGAGTGTGCGGGAAAGTTGCTTGAGGAAATGATCTTATTAAAACCGAAAATGTATTCAATGAAATATCTAGATTCATCTTTTCACAGCATCAAACGTGCAAAAGGAGTGCAGAGAGCTGCAGTTAAAAAACTACAACATAATGATTATAGGACCGTGTACTACAGTGAAATGGATACAAGTGAAGAAATGACAGTAATTAACTCGAAAAACCACTTAGTTACTACAAAATCATTCAGGAAGCGAGGACTTTCACTGTGGGAGGATAAGCGCTGTTGGTTAAATAAAAATTTGTCACTACCATATGGACACTATAGCTTGGGACTTCCCCCACCTTCAAAAAGAAGGAGAATCCTTCCTGCTATAGGTGATGTAGAATAAGTCTAAATAGATTCAACAAGGTAATTTACAAGTAAACTAACCAATCGTCACATCTTTCTGCTTAGTTATGCTTACTAATATATAGGTAGTCTAAACACAAAATGAAATTTCTACATTTTTCCGATGTGTAGAAATTATTACTAAAATATAGGTAGTCTTATTATGAATTTAAGACATAGCACTCAACATCATTCCGATATGTTGAGATGTGAAATAGCAAACTTTATGCAAACAGATGAATTAGGTTTATATTTGAAAACATGCCTCATTACACTAGAACATGGAAACTAAACGACTTACAAAGCGTTCACATAACAAATTCTAAGAAAGTAGTCTTTCGTCACTCAATAGCAAATAGTGGTGGAAGACATCGTGGCGTTTGCATTAGCCTTGACGCATTATCTTCACTGAAAGACTTCGCTGATCTGATTGACAACCATAAGACACGGATGAAGATTCCCCTCGATCAAAAGGTATGGATAAAGTGTGACTCTACCGTCAAGCTGTACGTCTGTTCACCAAAGAGAGAAGATATTGACTATCGATTTTTCCGTTTCAGTGACGTCACATGGAGAAACTTTACAAAAGAGATACTACCACATATGATTTCATTTATTAAGGATGGAGGACATCAAGCGGATGGAAGTCGTGAATCGCATGTTAACTACAAAAGTAAACTCAAAACTCAATCTTCAAGAAATCGAGCGGAACATTCCCAATCGAAAGCAATGGTTATTAATAAAACACAAGATGAAGCCGACAACGAATCTACATCTGGGAAGACCCTCAATGTTAACATGGAGGATACAGAGGAAGGATAAATATGTGACTATCCTATTCTTTCCAAATGGAACAATCCAGTGTGTTGGTGGCTTCACTGATGGTGATCTACCATATCTACATTCAACATTGGAAAATTTACTTAGTGACTCATTATCTGAATGGGAAGTGAAGACAATGACTGTGTTATGTGAATTGAACTATCATTATGACTTTCGTAAAGTCACATCATCAAATAATCTCACTTATGAAGTGGAACTATTTCCAGCAGCACAGATGACTAACTGGCACCCATATCATGTTCATGTATTCCATAATGGAAAGATTGTGATAACCGCATTAAAGACATAAATGATGTTCCTCCCATCCTATGTGATTTGAGAAAAATATTTGTGAAATCTACATTGTAGCTATGTAAATATTTAGAAAAGAACTGTATATTTGTAAATACATATTGAAATGTAAACATGTTTTGCTTTCCCTCTAAACCCAACGATTTGGAACATAAAACAAGGATATTTACATATAAAATAAAACTTTATTACAAAACAGTTTCAATATACTTTGTAAGAATTACATCATTTTTATAGCAGTCTTTCGAAAAAAGTTGTAAAACACTTTTACAGTTATTTTTCAATGGTCTCTCGTTGATGAAATATAGCACATAACCGCCGCACATGAGAGATACATTGCTTTGAAGTGGAAACGATGTAACTTTCTTAATCGTCCAGGAGAACCTATTCATCCATAATGCAATGTCATGTAAGCGAGGTAGATTAAGAGAGTCAAAATATTCAGCCACTTTATAGCGATTGATGTACACTGCAACCCAATGTTTACCAGGAAGATTGTTGCTGTCCGTATTGATGATAAGCGAACAAGGATAGAAAGGAATTGAATTAGGTAAATTATCTCTAGAAAAGACATCAAGAAATATTGACTTGGAGTAGGGATGAGCATTTCCCATTTTCCTCAAGATTTGTATGTTGCTTAAATTACTCATCTCTGATAGCTGACAGTTACGTCTCGCATTCTCGTTATTTCAACTTTGCTATCATAGATAGCATAAATGAGGCAAGTAATTGTTTTCTTCAAAGGTGACTCAAATGACACCTCTAGTCGTAGATTACCAGGCTTTGTAACTCCTACGCTTTCACCGCCTAGATCTGCATCTGCTGTGAGATTGTATATAATGAAGAAGTAACCATTTTTATACATATCCATTGTAATTCCATTTGAATCATCTGTGTTAAACATGCTCAGTGCAGTGAAAGTAGAACCATATTCACGTGCAAATTTACCCTCTTTAAAATTAGGCTCATAAGCTTTGCAAGCAACAAATTTTCCATCCTGATAGAGTGCTAGTTTACTAACGTTAAAGTGTTGGAAATTAAATGGATTCTTTTCAAAAGCACCAATAAATGACTCATTTTCCACAAATGTGATATACACCGCCTTCGGCATCGCAGTGGGAAAAAGATTTGGGTAGGCATGAGAGGATGATCCCGCACCAATTGTGAAGTTTGTTAACACACTGTGATTAACTGGATATATTGCATTGCTTTTCCTCAATCCTGTCGCATGCTCGTTGATGACTGACGGGTTCATTGTTACTCTCCTTACATTGAGCACGGCACTACTTATGTTGATTTGATAGTTTGTAGCTCCAAAGGCCATTAACGCGAACTCAGGATTTGCACGAATAAATTTTATTTGCATTTTAACCTGTGATAGTAGATATCTAGATTGACGAAGGAAATCAAGATAGACAGGTCCTTTCAAGTATAATTCCTTTGAATCTGCTGTCAATTCCATTCGTTTTTTTAAACCTCCATTTGAAACCTCATCAAATTTCCCTTGCTGATCATCATACCAGCCGGCAACTTGCAAGTGTGACTGTTTAGCTTGCTTCTGAAATTGCGTCATTGTATTTATGTATGCTCCATAGGGATATGCTCGATCCCCTCCTTCAATCTGTTTGTCATTCAATATTAAATACACATCTGAGAATAGACTGGCAATAGGAAGATTTGTCAATCCCACTTTATCCTTAGTTGAATCAATATTGGTACCATCAGTCTTCTTAATTTGTATACACAATTCTAAATCAATGGATTGACAGTCAATATAATCTTGAGGATTAGCAGGTATATCAAACTGAATAGGCTGTTGGTTACCATCGATATTTGTTGTGGGGACTATATCAACAATAGTTGAGGAAATAATGTCAGTTTGATGAGGCGGTGAATCGAAGAAACACAAAGCCGAATTGATACTCTGCATCGTATTTGCTTCACAAATATGTTGTCTTCCTTCGTTTTGACTTGTTTCCAGTCGCTGTGGAATTTCGTTTGCGCTTTCTTGCTTTCACACGACGTCTTGATTTAGAACGTGCTGCTCTGGTGGGCTTTTTACTTCTCCTACGCCTTTGCTTAGTAACTCGGCCTGATCCAACTTGTCTTGACTTCCTACGTTTCTTCCGAACTGTACGCCTCGTCTTTGTTAAATCATCTAATGCGTCTATGGCAGATTGCTGTGCACGCAATTTCATGGATTCACCGATATTCTCCCCTTGAAGTGCATCAGCTGCAACATTTGCACCAAAGTCTAAAGCTCTGTTTCCAACCCGCTTCATGAATGGTACGCCATACTTTTTGAGTGTTGGGAGAACCATACGTCTTAGTGCACCGAATATGCCTCCTCCAACTTGTCGTCTACCTCCAGCAAACACGGGATAGCCGCTCTGATAGGATGGACCACTGTAAATGCCTGACATTATGTCCTGTAGATAATTATAGATCCCACAATAGCGTAAAGCCTTAATCTCGTGTCCTGATGTGTAGTGTTAAAACAGTAACACCACCACAGAATGGTACTACTTCACCTGTATCATCATGAATTGATATGTCAATTCTATTGATGACATTTCTGCTCATTGTACATACATCGTGTTAAAAAATTCTCGATTGATTAGTTGCTTCCTTACGGATGAGAGAGAAAATGTGCGCAGAAGTGGGGCCTCAATGTCGCCAACCCTTGTATATTCAATAATGTTACAATAGACGTATAAGTTACTTATATCACGCTCTAGTGATGGGGTTGTATCGCCTATTGATGAGCCTTCATAAATAGTTGATTTTGAGAATCCCAATGTGGACGTTAACACGCTATCCAGCTTGATAAGAGAGTTCTTCCCTACCTTTAGAATCATGCGTTTCTTATGTGGATCATAAGAAAAGTGATATTCATCTGCATCAAGGTAATCTACACCAAACTCATTTAACTTTGTACACAATTCAGATGGCGTTTTCAAGCTTTCAATGTTCAAATTAACTCTTTTTACAAGTTCACTGGAAGTAGACAATTCATCACCCAATATGTCTTCGCTGTATATGTGGATATCCCATGAAGCATTTGTTGATGCTTTGAGTTTAGAAGAGGACAATTGAACCTTGAATGTATCATTTAACTCTGTCAACCAAGGTGCGCTTTCAAGGCCCTTAAACATCCCAATCATTTCAGATCCGAATTCAATAACAGCGGACTCAGACTTTTCCAATGGTGTCTTTTTAGTAAAAACAATAAATTCTACCTCCTTTTCAACAGTAAATAAAGTTACTTTCTCTTTCTTATATTCACAAGTCATTAACGTTTCTGGCACTGATCCTTGAAACTTTCTTGCAAAGTCTTCAACACTTCTAATAACCTCAAATTTATTTTTTACTCGGATGCTCCTCTTTTGTAATGCATACAATGGCACAATTCTACATTGAAAATCAGTGACTTTCCTCTCCGAATTCCACCCACGTCCATTGTACCAATACCTTGATGAGAAAGTTGTTCTGGAATACCCAAAAGTATGACTCAAATCCTTACCTAATACAAGAAGAACATGCTTCCCTTCCTTCATCAATTTTGTTGACCCCTTTATGACTGGTTTGTAGAATTTATTCAAAGTCAGCTTGAAGAGATCATTTATTCGTTCAAACATTCTACCGATTTCCTTTTCTGTATCTTGCAAGCTCATTGTGGGAACCTTAGAATCAAAAGTTGACGTTGCAAATGCCTTTTGAATTTTAATCATGTTTTGGACAGATGGTAAAGATGTTGAAAAAAGGATGTAAAGTTAGATGATGAAAAGCCCATGTACCATGTAGACTATTTTGAAATATGCGGAAGCAATCATCCTTCTCTCGTACTTCTTTATGTAATTCAAAATAGTTGTTCTTTAGCAAACTGATATCGTTGTAATAAGTAATTTCAGTTAGAGCAACTTCATGGGGTCCATGCAGAGTAATTGGATTAGCGAATTCAACAGAGTATAGAGATGGTTTGTTACTTGGGAATATCTTGGGGTTGCTATTGCTTGGAAGAATGATATTGAAGTTAGTAGACATGTTAAACTCATATATGTAAGAAGACACATGCTATATTAGCTTAAAAGTTACGAGTGTCTCCCACCTCCACATTTTGTAGATCCTGGTGCGTTATCCAGCTATTGAATGAATCAGGATATCCTTTCCATTTAACTAGATATTTCCTTTGATTGCCATGACCTTTCTTCCTAATTATTTTGTCAATCATATACACCTCTTCACTTCTGTCTACTACTTGCAATTCATACGAGTAAAATTTTCCTTCAATTGGATTGCCATGGTAATCTATTAATTTATACATGGTGGGTCTAAATTTTGTATTTACTTCATCTACAAAAAACTCTTCTTCAGTCCAATTAGGTAGATACCCCTTCTCAAATGTAGACTTAACCTTTGAAATCCGAACTCTATCGCCAACATTTATTTTCTTTTCATTGGAAATGTTTTTCGCTTTCTTATCATACAAACGAAGCCATACATCCATCGCATTATCTGGGGTAACATCGACAGGTTTCATCTTAATGATTCGATGGTAGCTTTCATTGTAATTCTTAACAAATTTCTGCAGCTCACCTATCCAAACATGTGTATTTTTTGCAGTGAAATAGCGCCATATTTTTGTCTTCAGTGTGCGATTGAACCTCTCAACCATGGCAGCTTTATAAGCACTTTTGACACTAAACAATTCCACATTATGACTTTTAAGGAGACTTCGAACATGAGAGTTTTCGAATTCCTTCCCTTGATCGGTCTGTATTCTTTGCGGAACACGCCCCTCATCGAAAATGCTCTGAAAAGCCGCTTCAACTTCTGGTCCTCGTTTAGATTTCAGCGCACGTGCCCAAGCATAGCGAGATAAAATATCTATTACGGTTAAGATGTATTTATAGCCATCATTGTCTTGAGATGGAACCTTTCGACATCATGCGAGCCGTATAATTGTAAGTCAAAACGCCAGTCACGTTCAGTCAGTGCAACAATGTTTGTAATGAAAACTGACACAGTACAGGTTGAATTCGTTAAATCAGTTCAGTTCGATCACAAGGAAAATCTATACAAAATATCGTAAACAAAAGAAACAATGTACATGAATAATGAACCATTACTACAGGTCAAAATGGATTAAAGAAGATGTTGCTTGTACATAAATAAAGAGTAGAATGTTACTAACTGTATAAACTAAATAGGGATGAAATTATATCATTGTAAAGAGTCATAGATTAGATCAGAATGTTAACACGCCCCTTTGATCTGAGCTATGAGATTTAAAAACTGAGCTCGATCAAGTGGTTTTGTCAGCACATCTGCAAGATTAGATTGTGATGGTATGTAGTCAACAATGATCTCACCACTTTGCACAAGATCACGGATGAAATGATATCTGATGTCGATATGCTTCGTCCTTCGATGGTTCGTAGGATTTTGAGTAACTGCTATTGTTCCTTGGTTGTCACACATTATACGTATGGATTGAGCTTGGAATCCAAAATTTGAAATCAGTTGCGTTAGATATTTGGCTTCTTTCGCTGATTCGCCTAAGGCCAGATACTCTGCTTCACATGTTGATAGTGCCACCGTCGGTTGTTTTCTGACTTTCCAACTCAAGGGTCCGGTGATTCCATCGAATTTGAATATGTATCCGGAAGTTGACCTTCTGTCATCTGATGCAGATCCCCAATCTGAATCACTATAACCAAGTATTTGTGGATTATCAACTTTACGGAAGGTCAGATGAAAGTCTGGTGTACCTTTCAGATAGCGCAAAACATGTTTGGCTGCAACTATATGTTCGGATGAAGGCATTTGTAGGAATTGACTCAGTTTGGAAACAATCCAAGATATATCTGGTCTGCTTGTTAATGCGAGATACAGTAAGGCACCGACTACTCCACGATAGTCAAAATCAATGGGACTTGTGACATCAGATTTCGATAATTGTAACCCTACCACTGCTGGGGTTGGAGATGGCTTGCAATTTTCCATGCCGAATTTCACAAGGAGTTTCTTCACAAACGCTGATTGGTTGATGGTAATTTCCTTTTCATGAATTTTGAATTCAATGCCGAGAAACCAATTTAGCGTTCCACGATCATCTAGCATGAATTTCTGATGCAATATTTGCTTGGTATGGTTAATCAATTCCCGAGAGGAGGAGGCAAGGATAATGTCGTCGACCCAAATGAGGACTTTGATAGACTCAGAATTCTCGGTAACTTTGCTATACAGGCAGTAATCAACAGAAGATTGTAGGAAGCCTTGATCTTTGAGGAAACCATCTAACATTTGGTTCCAATTTCTACCACTCTGTTTGAGACCATACAGAGACTTTCGCAAATGGAGTGTATGCCGTTTATATTTATCAGGGAGTTTGTAACCTTCTGGTGGCTTCAAGTAGACGTCATAGTCGATAGGCGCATGTAG
The DNA here is from genome assembly GCA_907163375.1 of Prostheceraeus crozeri. Lineage (NCBI taxonomy): Eukaryota > Metazoa > Platyhelminthes > Polycladida > Euryleptidae > Prostheceraeus > Prostheceraeus crozeri. The sequence goes on along the minus strand of CAJQUW010000125.1, from coordinate 559,655 downwards.
ATAGGCCGATTTTACGTCCATCTGATGAAGGTGAGTACTGCCATGCTGTATAGATGCTTGTAGAAGAGCTCTCACTGTTGTCATCTTTGCTGTCGGTGAAAACGTTTCTGCGTAATCGACACCATGGGTTTGTGAATATCCCTTTGCAACATAGCGAGCCTTGTACTTTTCTACTTCACCATGACGATCCAGCTTTGCAGTAAATACCCATCGGCCCTGTATCTCCTTGCGGTCTGGAGGAAGTTCGACTAATTCCCAAGTTTCATTCCTTTCAAGAGCTGATAACTCATCATCGATAGCTTTCATCCATTTGTCTGCATCCGGACTACTAATGGCTTCTTCATAACTGTTTGGTATGCCGTACACAACATTCGTAGCATATAATGTTATCACTCTTGTAGAGAAATGCTCATAAGTTAGTCTATCAGGTGGACGACGATTTCTGAACGGTAAAGTTCGCTTTTCAATATTGTCTTTGATTGGAGTTGGTATGGCGTCGGTAGGAGAATCATCAGCTTCATCGTAATTGGTATCACAGTGATTATTTTCTTGTAGAAATTTAACGTTTCTGGATGTCCTGAGCTTGTTACTTGAATCAAGTACGTAGAAGGAATTATTCAAAGGATTAATTCCAAGAAATGTTCCTGTATCGCTTCGAGGATTCAATTTGGTCTTGTGAGCTTCATTAAAGACGGTACACAATGAGCCGAATTTGTGTATTTGATGAACATTAGGACGTCTGTTAGTGAATAACTCAAAAGCAGTCATAGAAGTGCTTCGTTGATAACTTCTATTTCGGATATACGCCGCATATCTCACTGCATAAGTCCAGTATTGCTTCGGTAAATTGGCTTCTTGAAGCAGGCATCGTGCCATATTCATGAGAGTACGCCATAGTCTTTCGGATTTGCCATTTTGACTGGGTGTGTAAGGAGCACATGTTGTATATTTTATCCCGCTGTCCAATAAAATCTGGCGAAAATTCGTTCCGAGGTATTCACCGCCGTTATCACTGTGGATTTGAGTCACTTGGCCGTAAGGTGATGTGTCGGCGAGAAATTGCTTCAGGGCTTCATGAGCGTAGTCCTTCGATTTCATGAAATAGACGTATGCCATACTTGAATAAGCATCGATGAAGTTAATCACGTATCGAAAACCGTTGATTGATACTGGATCAATAGGACCGCAGACATCAGTGTACACAATTTGCAATGGTCTAGTTGCCGTGAATGAGGAATCTTTGGATATGGATTCACGAGTCTGTTTACTCATAGCACATGTAAGACAGTCTTGTCTATCAGTATTTGAAATCTTGATTCCATCGGCCACACTAGGCATTTTCAGTAGATCGTCGTAATTGAGATGCCCGAAAGTTTTATGCCAATCGTATAGAGACATAGTTTTGTACGCACTGACGTCAGATGGCAATTTCAGAAAGTATAAATCACGATCCTCAAAGATGGGGAAACATCTACCATCAGGAGCAATGAGTTCATTTTCTTCACCAAACGTGAGTTGAGCACCACATCGCGTAGCCATTTTCACGGAGAATAAATTAGTGGGAAAAGATGGGGCAAACAATGCTTCCTTCAAGGTCACTGTATGAATATTGTCATCGACGTCGACCAAGCTTATCCTTGCAGTTCCTTTGCCCATGAAAACGTTACTTTTTCGATCTCCATCGGCTAATTCGACGAAATGGTTTGCCGAGTCGAAATTCTCGTTGAATGAAGTAAACGCACTTTTATCGTTAACGATATGGCGCGTCGCACCACAATCCACAAGTAATCTGTCTTTGTTTCCAGGATTTGAAGAAAGTGCAGAATCGATAGATGTAACGAAGGAATAGTTCGATGGAGATGAATTCTCAATAACAGTAGTATGAGCGTTCGAGTTGGTATGTTGCTTCTTCTTTTTGAAACAGACTAATTCGACGTGTCCCTTGGAGCCACAAAACGTACAGGATAATCTATCTTTGAGAGAGCAGAATTGACTTCGATGCCCTTTCTTGCCACAAGCATGGCATAGCAAAGACCGATGTCGGGGATTGTAAGACGCCTTCATAATTGCGTTGTTACTTTCACGGTTTAATGTAGTCGAAGCATAAGTTATCAAACTGGCTTTCAACTCTGAAAGAGTCTTCAGTGTGTCAGTCTGATTTTGAACAACCACAAAAGTTTCGTAAGCCGAAGGCAATCCTTTCAGAATCATAGCAATTAACAAGTTGTCCGAAATCGTTTCACCAGCAACTTTTAATTCTGTAGAGGCATTTTCAGCACGAATAAGATAGTCTGTAATATCCTCGTCGGGTAACATCTGTAACGTCGTAAGTTCAGTGTATAAATGTAAGATACGTGACTTGTCTTTTGATGCATATTGGTTTCGAAGAATTTTCAATGCCGCATTTCCGTCATCCTTCGCGTCATTCTTCACCAACTGTAAAGATTTGTCGTCTAAGACCTGTACCAGCTCTGCAAAGGCTCTTTTGTTAAAGTCTGCGTCAGGGGCTGATGTCGTCGTAATCGCCGTATGAAGTTTCACTTCCGTAGAATAAAGATATGCCAGGAACTTTGTTTCCCAAAGGCTGTAATATTTCGAGTCGCCATCGAAACAAATACGTTGAAATCTTGTCGCCGTTGTAGTACTCGCCGTTGCCGAGTAGGCCATTCCACTTGCTTTGCGCCTGCTGGGCCCATAACCTCTTGAGATGGAACCTTTCGACATCATGCGAGCCGTATAATTGTAAGTCAAAACGCCAGTCACGTTCAGTCAGTGCAACAATGTTTGTAATGAAAACTGACACAGTACAGGTTGAATTCGTTAAATCAGTTCAGTTCGATCACAAGGAAAATCTATACAAAATATCGTAAACAAAAGAAACAATGTACATGAATAATGAACCATTACTACAGGTCAAAATGGATTAAAGAAGATGTTGCTTGTACATAAATAAAGAGTAGAATGTTACTAACTGTATAAACTAAATAGGGATGAAATTATATCATTGTAAAGAGTCATAGATTAGATCAGAATGTTAACACATTGTACTGTGATATCTGTTGCATGTCAGCCAAGTCCGCTTGCCATTGACTATCTATATTGTTAACAACATATTTTCTCGTTGGAAACCGCTTTCTCGCATTTTTGTGAAGAGTGTAAGTCGGTTGACTCCTTAACCACTTCTTGACTTTCTCTATCCCCACACCTGCTGCACGAGCTAGAACCTCCGGACGACTGAAACTTGCGGGGTGATTTAAGTCGTAATAAATCTTTCTGAGTTTCACTGCTGTACTCATCGTCTTTGTTCTGATTTGCACGCGTATTACTCCCACAGCAACTGCTAACACAATTGATATCAACCTCTATGCCCTCTTCTCCTTTACCTTCGAGCGCAGATTTCAAACAGCAGCAAAACTTTTGTAGCGACATGATATGAGAGAAGCAAAGCTTAATTTATATTTGCTTAATATTTACTATAATCCTTTCCAACACGCATTGAGCGCCTAGTAGCTCTTTTTGGTTGAAGATCATCGGGATCATGAAGCTCTCGCTTGACCGCCATCGTGGGTGTTTTACTTTTTGTTTCATCTTGTAAGTGACCCTTGTCCAACTCATTCACAGTCGGTCCTCCAATAATATTGTGTGGTACATTTTGATCAGATAAAATTTTCTGAAAATATGACCACCCTTGTGGTGCACCTAGTTTTCGCCTTACATCTCTAACAGCATATTGCAGAAGGTCATCTATGTGACTATTTCTAATAACATCACCAGTTGTTTCATCTATTATCTCCCCTCTCTCATTGAACTTCACATGTGGATCAATGAAGTCAAATAATCGCTCAGCGCGCACACGATATGGTCGAGGTGTTGACAAGGTTATAAATCGTCGCAACTTATCACGAATCTGTCGCCTCTCATCAATGTTTTCAGCTGCTAACTGCATTCGTCGATAGGGATCCTTAATCTTCAGAATTTCCATATCCTTTTGTGTTAGTTCCTTAAGTTGATTCGTAATAGGTTGATCTATATTTTTGACTTCCTGTGCACTTTGTAATGTAGTCAATTGTACATACTCCTCTTGAGGAATGACTACCATCTTTGAATACGACATGTTTGAAAATAATAAGGCAACAAGTACATTGCTTAAAACTAACTGTGAACCGAGAAAACTGTCATTGGTTCAGCGGAATTAGGTATGATATTTGTTCGAAATCGAAGTCGTTCCGGACATTCCTGGGTTAGATCAATAAATAGATAGCCATGTGGTTTCTTAGTTACATCTTCATATATTTTTGAAAGAACTTTAGGTTGTTGAGGTAATATCTGTCTACTGAGATGATGTATCTGACTACTGTCTCTTGGATTTTTAAATATTGCCAAATAATGTGTATTCAAACTCCTAGTTCTTTGCTCTTTCCCTCCATCAAAAATGTTTTGGGTGATATAGATAATAAAAGCTTCCCTATGATGTGCAGTTTGAATGAACATTTCAGTTACATCCTTTGAAGATTTGCTTTCACGTAATAGATCATCTAATACTAGTAAGTCACCTGCTTTGATGTCTTCAGTTGTCGGTAACCCTTGCTTCACATCATAACCTTTCTGGCGAAGTGCAGAATGTAGTTGTGGTTGAAATATACCATAATACCATTTAACTCTTTTAATTTTTTATTAAACATCTCATTTCTAAATTGTAGTAATTGAGTTACAAAAGTAGTTTTACCGGACTGACTTGGTCCGGCCACACACATTGTGCGATCAGTGAATAGGCGAAAATCTGTCATCCTGAAATTTCAAAAGCTTTAAAGACCAACACCCACCAGTTTGCTTAGAATAAAACAAGTCATGTTCCATAACAACTTTATTTACATTTAGAAACTTTCATTTCACATTCACAGCATTTGTGTTTCCTCATCAATGTCAGCATTAAAATAACTTCTCGCGTCAATTTGAGCATCTTGGCGTTTCAATTTCAACTTAACACTCCCTTCCTTGGATTTCCGTCCCCGCTTTTTGCTTTCTTCAACATCCTTCCCATCTTTTGAAGCAGGTTTATCGATGGTGATTAGACACTTATCAATCGCATTGGCTCATAAACCAACTGTAGAACTTTCATTTGTAACGATGCCACTTTTCCGGTTGAGCCGTGAGCACCAATGTATAGTCCGTTGACGTGTATTAAACCCATGTATCGTCCGCGCTTAAGATCATCACACTCCATTGTATTTCCAAGTAGATCGAATGCTTGAAAGTGATCGGACAATTTCAAGAATAGCGTATCGAACTCGGGTAAATCCTTATAGCCACTTCCTTCCTCTAACGCCTTCCTCCAATGTGTAGGAGCACTTTCGGGCAACACAACGCATTCCTTCGCCAAAGAGTCGATGGTTTTGAGTATCATCTGCTGCCATTTCGGAAAGGTCACTCGCATTTGTCTCATGTTGCTATATCCAGATGAAGACATACCATTACTATGGAAAAATGGAACTTGAAGGTAGAAACCATCGTCACCATAGCTCAACGTTTGGAAGTAAAAGGTATTTCCAATCCCTTGAACCTTCCTTGTCGGTCGGAATTTAAAGAGATCACGTTCAAATGAGTCGCTCTCCTCTCTAACTATAAACATTTTTTGAGACATAATTCAATGTTGTACTTATTCGGAGCTTTTCAACCGTCAGCGATGAATGATAGCTTGAAAGTGATTACAGAGTACAAGCGCGTCTCTCTTATATACATATTCACATGAGTCATCAATCAATGATGACGTGTCAATCCATGATTCGTCGTCTATAGCAAACACTGCGGCACCTGCTACAACTTTCCCTAGTGGACTGTTGAGTACATTGTAAATGCTGTTTCCAATATCATTCAGCATATTCAAAAACCCACCACCTCCACGCTGAACTAAGTTCCGCCTTTTCATATCACTGCTTCTTGGATTTGAAAATTTTCTAATGCTGTTTAGAGAATCAGTACTCAATAAAGGCTTGTATATTGGGAGGCATTTGTGTATTGCAAAAGCCAAATCACGATGAAATCATCACTTGAGTTTTGAATTAATTTGCACTTAACTTTATTGTTTCGCATGCTGTTTTAACTTTCGCAATGCCTTCTTAAACTGACTTGAAGGTCTAAAAGAACCATTCTTCCGAGAAAAAGATGCCTTTCGTTTTGCAGTCATTTTTATTGTGTTAAAAGCAAAGCATTTATGAAAATATACATTTTTGCCTAGTTCCATGCAACAAAGTCAAACGGTAACAGATGGTAGGTCGTAGTCATCAACATCACTCAAAGTCTGAGTCGTTGCAGTTATAAGCTGTTCTATATTACACATTAAATCCTTTGATAGAGGACAGCATGAACAGCATGGTTTTGAAGCGAAGACTTTTAAAAGATTAGCATAGTATGCTCTAAACTTGATTATGTCCCGGTCATCTTGCACTGCCACATTGACGCTCATCGACGGGGGTCTGGTAAACATGTCCACCTTGAATTTACCACCATTTTCGTCATAGTGGCTAAATACGATTATATCATGCAAACAAGTCTTCAATTTCCGTGTTCTCATTTCACAATAGCAACGAGAACTCTGTGGAATAGCTTCCGTCAAACTCAGAGGCTTGAACACTTCATCGAGCCAAAATCGTAGTACTCGCGTAAGGGCATTGGTCAATGTCCTCATTAAGAGTTTCTGAAGTTCAATATCATCTTCACAATGATAGAATGTGACAATATCCTCCATCAGATCTATGAGATCAGCTTTGTAACCAATAACATCATTTGCAGAGTAGAAAATCTTGCTAGTAAACAGATTGTCTTTGTGAATAATTGAAACAGGAATGATCGTGGTAAATGGCATGTTTATTAATGTCTACAATCCTCAACAAGTATGGTTCTAATAGAAGTGTGATAACCTTATATACAAAAGCTGCACAATAGCAACCAATCACAGACACGCATGATGACTCATTATGAACGATATACAGTGACTGTTGAAATTATTTCTTCATCACAAAGGGGACAAAATGTAGTTTCCAAGGGTATATAGCATGTAGAACACATCCCGACAAACAAAGACGATCCGCGGATTTCCGTCGGAAGTCCGTCGGAATTCCGTTTCTAGTCCGTAAGATCCGCGGCTTCCGTCGGCCTTTCGTCGGAAGTCCGCTTGTTTGTTGGGATGACAAAATGAGAACATGGTAAGAAGAGAAGGGATTTTTCCCGTTCAAAACACCTAATGCAGTTCCGTTCACATAATAGTTTAAACGTCTCTGTTTCTAATTTCTTTCTGAAGTCACTTTCATCGATAGAACATTTCGATAAATCAATTGAAGGTTTCACTTTTTTTATCTCCGTTTCAGAAAGTTCTAATTTCATCCTCCTAATTTCACTGTCTTTATGATGTAGCATTGAGAAATCTTCTATCCAACTACGATCCAAATTAGCATTCATGGTATGCTCATCCAGATCCATTAGTCGTTCAACTAAATCGCCAGCTTTGATATTTTCATTTAGATTTGTAACAGTTTCTATGGCCTTTAGCGAATAACCAAGGTCTCTTGCAACAATCCATGAAATTGGGAAGCTAACCATGAAGCAACTTCCACGTATTTATAACTTAACCTAGTTATGAAAATAAATAAAATTGTCATCATAGTCACAATGGCCACAATTGTCGCATTTGAGCAAGCAGTCTCAAAACAAACAACTATCTATTCAAGTTTCGAAATAAATGTTCGCATCCCTGTTCTAATTCACTCACTTTAATTCAAAATCGGAACAGGCTGTTACAACCCCAGTACACAATTGATTGTACCAAACCTCGAAACATGAACTCAAATTCAAATCCCAATCGGAACGCGGTTCGAATTCAAATGTTCATATTTACATGTTTGGAACGCCATGTTCGCATCCTCGTTTTAATCCTCACTTTTTGCGTTCGCATTTTTAACTACTATCATGTGTAATCAACAACCAGAAAGTGCAACAGCATATAACAAACAAAGAAATAAGAAAAGAGTCACAATTTCTTGTCAATCCGACATTTTCCAATTGCTCTTTCCAAATTCAACATTGCACGTTTCACACAAATTAAGGTTAGGAATGTTTGGAGTTCATGGTTACAACTGACTTACTTGCATCCTTATAGCTGTTAATTCGTGGATGTATTAAATCCGCTTAGTATTCAGTTTCGCTGTATATATTTGGTAACTCTATAGGGCTAAATGCTTCCTAGATATCTATTTTGAATATCTAGTCATGATCTTGTCCTAGTGGTAGAAATGAATGATGCTCAAATAAAATATTTTTCATATATCTACGTTTTTTATCCTGAACTGCAATATGCCAAACCGGCATATAGTGTTTCAATATTTTAACTAAGGAAGATATACGAACCTAAACACAATGATGAAAAAAGCGGTCATGAAATGAATATCATAGATTTATCAATTGAACCTCTATAAAATTTTACCGATAACTCTGATACATCCATGGACGCCTAGATATATGAAGCACACATAAGCTAGATATATTGTCTTAATTGACGCAGAATAAAATGAAATGAAATGAAACATGGTGCTTCATATATCTAGGCGTCCATGATACATCACACTGGGCATAGTTCTGTATAGTACCATAGATAACCTGAACAATGTAATTATATATGCCTATTTACGCGACCTCCAGTTGGATCATTGCTGACCTCTAAATAGGCATATAAATATAACATTGCTCCCGGATTATCGTGTAAGATCAATTGTCAGTCTACGAGTAATTCACAAGAATGCTAGCGGATTCAGTGTTATCAAAATAAAAGTATAATTTCGTCTGTCTAGAAGCATGCTCTTTATGTAGCCATATGCGGGCGACAACACGTTGCTTGATGATAATGGGTTCTCTAGAACTTTTCCATACCTATCTCAGATATTATCCAAATGAATTTCAAATCTTTCCAAATGAATTTCAGACATATCCAAATGGATTTCAGATATTATCCAAATGAATTTCAGACATTTCCAAATGGATTTCAAATATCTTCACAGATGAGATTGCTATATCTACAGTGCATTGGCTGTGATAGATCTGTATAAGGATGTTCTATAAATAGGTTTAACAGCTTTTCGGTGTAGATGTACATGTTTGTCTTAAATTTACAGGGCCGCACTTGGTTCAAGATTCATGGATGTCAAAATGCGGAGGTCCTATTCAAGTTCCTTCTACAAATGAAAACTTCAAATCAAATTCATCCCCTTGAACCTTTCCCTTTAGCATCAGCTGCTTATACCAATACGACGAAAATAACGTCTCACTGAAATATATGAAAATCGCTATCATGATAACAAAAATTTAAATGAACAGCAGAAATGTATCTGTAAAATCCTTGACTCTGTCCACCAATGTCTTCAAAGAAGACGTTCATTGAAACATTCTTTCATTAAATTTAAGACGAATTTCAATAGTAATTTCCACTGATGTTATGCAAAAAATAAAAAAGACTCTTGAAACTGCAAATTTGTATAATCAAAGAATATTTACACTTGATGATAAGATAGAAACATTTGAAGAAAAAGTTATCTTCCCACATTCATATCCTCCATGTTGGAGGCACTGTCGAAAAATCCGTGGGAATGTCCTGATACTCGCTCCATGTCACGCGTTGTCATTGGATCCATCGCTTCGTCAATTATGTCTTCAATATAAGCAAGGCGTTTGCGGAGGAGTTACTGATGGAACTCTCATTCGTTGTTTCACGACAGATTTCATCTTGCTCCATATTGATTCCACAGGATTCAGCATGGGAGAATATGGACCAAGTCGAACAATGCGCAAGGACGGATACGTTTCGGTGCATTCATCCACTTTCGAATGCAAGGAGCATTGTCACAGACCAAAACGGTTGAGTCTGGAGTAATGCCTTGAGGAAGGTGGTGAAGCATCTCCAATACCCATTCCTTGGCCATCTGAGATGTGAATGCTCCTCGGCGTCGAGTCCGGTGCACCACTTGAGATGATGAAATTGTTGCAATGACATACACGTTCGGGCCTTTGCCCGCAGGAAGCTTGAACACGGCACGCTCTCCGATGGATGCTCTTCCGTGAGTGCGTCTGCAGAAGAGATTGATGTTCGTCTCATCCATCCATATGATGTTCTTGCCCTCTGCTATACATGCGCTGATCGTCTGGACGTGCTGTCTTCTCATCTCCTTGTTCTGCTGGCTGTTCATGGGCGCAGGTTCTTGATGGGCTTTCTTTAATGCTATCATTCTGCCGTGTAGATAATTGCGTATTGTCGATTTAGAGACATATACACCAAGACGCTCGCGCACCCTCTCTACTAACTAATTCAATTTTTTTGATGGATCCCTCTGAATTTCTGTGATAATCGTATCAATATGACTTGCCGCCCTTTGATTTTGATCTTTCATTACCGCTACGAACCCAAGTGTATGCGGTTTTTACTTTTATGCCTAATTGGACAGCAAGTTGGCGCCAATCACCACCAGAGTTGGCTACTTCTGCAATTCTCCTTCTGTCAGTCGGAGAAATGCGCTAATAATTTCCACGAGGCATTTTGCAAAATGTTATGATTATGCAACGTAAGCCAATTGAAAAATATTCTATGAACTCAATTCAAAATTACAAAAAGCACTATTTGAAAAGTTTGCATAGCTCTTTCTGTTCATTAACATAGCTCTTTCTGTTCATTAACATAGCTCTTTCTGTTCTTTAACATAGCTCTTTCTGTTCATTAACATAGCTCTTTCTGTTCATTAACATAGCTCTTTGTGTTCTTTAACATAGCTCTTTCTGTTCTTTAACATAGCTCTTTCTGTTCATTAACATAGCTCTTTCTGTTCATTAACATAGCTCTTTGTGTTCTTTAACATAGCTCTTTCTGTTCATTAACATAGCTCTTTGTGTTCTTTAACATAGCTCTTTCTGTTCTTTAATATAGCTCTTTGTGTTCTTTAACATAGCTCTTTCTGTTCTTTAATATAGCTCTTTGTGTTCTTTAACATAGCTCTTTGTGTTCATTAACATAGCTCTTTCTGTTCTTTAACATAGCTCTTTCTGTTCATTAACATAGCTCTTTCTGTTCATTAACATAGCTCTTTCTGTTCATTAACATAGCTCTTTCTGTTCTTTGATATAGCTCTTTGTGTTCTTTAACATAGCTCTTTGTGTTCATTAACATAGCTCTTTGTGTTCTTTAACATAGCTCTTTCTGTTCATTAACATAGCTCTTTCTGTTCATTAACATAGCTCTTTCTGTTCATTAACATAGCTCTTTGTGTTCTTTAACATAGCTCTTTCTGTTCATTAACATAGCTCTTTCTGTTCTATAACATAGCTCTTTCTGTTCATTAACATAGCTCTTTGTGTTCTTTAACATAGCTCTTTCTGTTCATTAACATAGCTCTTTCTGTTCATTAACATAGCTCTTTGTGTTCTTTAACATAGCTCTTTCTGTTCTTTAACATAGCTCTTTCTGTTCTATAACAAGCTCTTTCTGTTCATTAACATAGCTCTTTCTGTTCTTTAATATAGCTCTTTCTGTTCTTTAACATAGCTCTTTCTGTTCTTTAACATAGCTCTTTCTGTTCATTAACATAGCTCTTTCTGTTCTTTAACATAGGTCTTTCTGTTCTTTAACATAGCTCTTTCCGTTCATTAACATAGCTCTTTGTGTTCTTTAACATAGCTCTTTCTGTTCTTTAATATAGCTCTTTGTGTTCTTTAACATAGCTCTTTCTGTTCTTTAACATAGCTCTTTCTGTTCATTAACATAGCTCTTTCTGTTCATTAACATAGCTCTTTCTGTTCATTAACATAGCTCTTTCTGTTCATTAACATAGCTCTTTCTATTCTTAATCTGATTCTTTTCTTTTAAGTATTGTATATTCCGAACTGCAATATGCAAGATATAGCAATCTCATCTGCGAAGATATCTGAAGTCCATTTGGAAATGTCTGAAATAGATATGGAAAAGGTGTAGTTTGCGGAGAATAGAGAATCTTGCAAAAATTTACAAAGCACTGTCGCTCAGGAAGACTGGCATTAAAGACACATGTGTGATGCACAATTTATGCAAAGTGGCTTCTCACACCACTTACAACGCTGAACCGTCTTGCTCGCTTTGCATGTTAGACACCCAGATATTGTACCTAGTATCATCGGCGTAGTTTCCTTGACTGAATCAAGCACATGATTTAGTGCGAATCTATGCGACCTCCGCAAATTTCAGCCCGAGCATTTTCAAGAATGATCTTCTCTTGATCTTTGTTACCATCCACGTGAGACCATTATAACGAAGTAGTTATACACTATATTTGTCCACCATATGTTGAAGGCATCTCGGTCAGCGAAGTGTTCGTTTTCTTCATGTGTACGCAGCTCACATTTTGTTCAAATAGTCTCAGCTATCCACACAATTGACGCAATGGCTTCGTGCGATAGAATACTGCAGAGCCTTATTTCCCGTGATAATAGGATATTGGGATCAGTGATAAGTCAAATGGAGATCACGATATGTTACATGAAATTCACATGTTATGTGATGAATGATAAGTGCATTGTAGGTCCTCTCCTTCCAGCGTCAATATTTTTTCATCAGATCTCTTCTTTTTTCAGCTCATTTTGGCGAATTGTGACAATTCAAACTTGAATGCTTGTTTACCGAATATTATCAACGTGTTTTCTATATCAGAATATATACGATTTTGACCTTTTAGCTCTCATTTTCAGTGCAGTGTTGAGAAATCTCATTTTCTGAAAAACAAATTTTGATTCTTCAGCCTGTCCGAGGAGTGGAACCCAATTTGGCTTTTCGGAAAACCTCTGAGGCTTAATTCTAACATATTTCCTAAACTCATAACAACAAAAAGTCATTGTTTTCTTGATTTTCAAGTTTTTCAAGTCGTCTTTGTGTGAAAGAAAACCAAAAATGTCCGTCGACGGACGGACCTAGTTTCGTGTCTTAATTGCAACATTTTCCAAGAAAGGTGAGAAATTTACACGTTCACCAAAAACGAAGCACCTTCACAGGACAGACCAGAAATGGATGTTGGCCGTTCTTTTCGGCGCCATCCCATTTGAATTGAGAGCAAAGGAAAACAAGAATACAAGATACAAGTATATCATCTACGGACTATCAAGCGCAAGAATCCTGCCGACGATGACAACATAGATATTGAAATTTCATTCATTTTCATTCATATTTCATCATCTTCAAATCATCTTGATCTTGCAGAAAATCTTGAACTTATCAGCAAATTCGAGAATTTACAGCCCAAGGTCTTCATCAGTGCACCAGCTCGATAGCTGTAATGTTTACAAACATAGCTGAAGCGTCAATCAACCATCATAGCCAAAAAGACGCACTTTTTAGAGAAATAGACTTTTCATTTGAAATAGGACTGTCCTTTTTTTGAATATCATCCATAGAGTAAGTGTCGACTCAAAAAGTGTCTGTATATACAGTGGAAATTTTTATATCAAAAGATTCATTTTTTGCAGAGATTGCTATCCTGCGGTTCAAAAAAATTATTTGAGCATTTCTTAAAAAGCTCAATTTTCGCAAATTTGTATACTACCGACATGAAGCCACTTTATAAGTAGTATGAAACAAGTTGGATATAAAAAGGAATGAATATTTGAAAACAAACATCTTAAATAAGCGGAAATTTTGCACACAGAAACAACGTCAAATGATACATCAGTTCTCGTCGCCATTTAAAGAAAGGACAAAAAAGTAGTGGTCATGTGATGTTCTCTAATAAAAGCCATTTTCAGCAGATCCATAACTCTGGTTCCAATTACATGTACTGGCCTTGTGGTAAAATGCATGATCGAAGATTTATTACTAATGAAAAGTTTCAACAAAAACAAAATTTGTGGATGGAAATGATGAAAATGACAAGTTTTTCTTTTACTTGTCAACGGGTTCAATGACGAGGACGAGACAGCGTCCTGGAGGAAGAATGAGCGTCTTTTCGTCCTCCTCCAGGAATTCAAAGTTCACATCCTTCCCCGGCACCTGCTTTACTTTCTCCCCTTCTGCTGAGGACCAGAAATATTCTCGGAATACCACTCTCCCTCTAACTTCGGCTGTCAGTTGTCCAATGCACGTCTCCTCCAGACGCCGGTTGAACGCCTCCGCTGCTCCCCTCCTCACTTCTCCGACTGGCGGAGGATTCTGCAGTTTGAGAGCGTAGTCACCTGTTCTGTCTCTCCATCCGACCGTCCAGATCTCCAACAGAGAAAAAGAAGCTGCAAAGAAGAGGAAATGAATGAATTTGACATAAACAAGTTATTTTGGAAGGAATTCAGTTGAAGATTCCCTTCTGTTAATCATTTTTCACATTTTGGAGAATTGACACAACTGCTGATCGTCCTGCAAACGTATTTCCACTCATTTCTTCTCTTATTCATGTTTTCTTTTTCCAAGAAAATCTTTCAAAAACGGATTCTCCTCATGAAAAATAGAATTTTGTTTCAGATTTGATTTCATCTGAAGAAGAACGTGTCCTCTTGTCTGTCTTGTTCAAAATAGAATTCTGTTGTCAAATCAGTAGGAGGCACTTGGCCTTCAAATTTCGTTTTTAAATTGTTTTTGTCCTTCAACTTTTCAATAAGATGAGCAGCTTTCATGAAGTTTGTTATCTACTGAAGAAGTCCGCACGAAGTTTATGCTGCTGATAATTAGTATTAAGCAGACATTTACATGCACCAATGGTACATCCTTGGTATCAATGTTGGTATTCTACATTCATTTGCGATATTTCTTCAATTTGCCTTTGTCCCCAAAAAATTGTCTTCTGACAGATGAACATTTCTCAACTTAGAAATGTTTTTATTTTCTTTATACGACGACATGCATCATTTGTGTGTCTAGTTGCTGCACCAAAAGGAAAATATCAGCTACGGATCATCAAAATTGAGTAATTGTGAATTTAAAAAATGTCTCATTTCTTTCGACCAAACCACATTTCTCAAAAATAACCACATTTTTTATCCGGATTTCATGAAAACTCAAGGAATTATCAAGAACCATAATGTAGTCATGCATGCGAAATTTTGTTTGAAAGACAATTATTATCATTTTCAAATTCTTGGAAAACGGCCAAAATGTCCAATTGACCAAGACCACAAAATTATCGGTCAGAAGACACCAGAAATATACAGTGCAAACACAAAACTTGTACAAATACTCATTTGGTGTGATTGCCACTATGATTTTCGAATTCAGCATGAAAAATTGAATATCTCTGCAAATTTTCAAAGAAAACGAAGAGCTGCAAAGTTGAAAAGACGAAAATTGCCCAAAATGTTGATGAAATTGATTTACCCACATTCATGAACTCTTTTCAAAATTTAAGCAGCAAAGTATTTCAAACACAATTTATTCGGGCGTTCTAGGCATCGTGCAAGGTTTGCAGTGGTGTCAGTAAAATCGCAGTGATCTCCTTCCTTTGGTTTCAAATTTCTGTCTTTATGTGAACAACTTTGCGATACAATGTTCAACCAAAATGCGGTCAGTGTGCATTAAAGCGTTAAAGAATCAGTCGTAAAATTCGGGATAACTAAGTAGGTTTCGTTTTTCATACACAAGTGGGTTATTAGGTCAAAATCATTTGATTTTACTAAATGAAGCAAAGAACTTGATGCTGCACGCCCACAGCAGCCAATTCATCATCGAAAATTACTACAATAAATCCCATTTATTGAATCACAGCTTTGCAAGCAAAGATTCGGTGAAAGTCACAAGCACTGATAATCAGAGGTAATAATGGCGTGATTGACTAGCAAAACATGCCCTATTAGCTTAGCTTCCATTAAATTCTTTATTTCGTACCAATAATGATGTAATGAGTACATTTATTAAACGTCAACAAAGAAATAAAAAGCAATCTATGACAAGAAGTTGTGTATTGTAGATTCATGAGTGTAGCAACTATAAAGCAACATTTGCTTCAAGGACAATTTCATTATTGAATTTCAATAACTAGTGTCTTCAGGAGAGGATATGAAAGCTGTTCTTGATTAAATGAACATAAGTTACTTTCAAATGTCAATCTGTTTTGCGCAGATGATGTGGGATATCATCCAAGTAAATTTGTAATAAGAATGTAATCAGTGATCGATGACCTTGCATCGAAATTTCTTTTGACTCGTCTGTAGACAGCAGATGGCATCTCAACTTGTCTGCGGGAAGCTTGTTAAGAAATTTAAGTAGCCTACACTTTCAGTTTGAAACTCCACCAGTGAGTGATGTACATGCACATGTTCAATATGATTGCGAAGAATGACATTGTTGCAATTGTTGTTTATGTAGAAAATTATATCCACGGAGACAAAGCTGAACATGTATAAATATTTGGCCGGAACCGCTACTTTGGGCTAAGTACAAACAAATAGTATTAATTGGTACCCGCTCTGAAGATTAAAGCATTGAAGAGCCATTTCAATACAAAAGCATTCGTCCGAGTTCAGCTGTGTTATGAAGGTGATAAATGAGTTGATGAGGTGACAGAAAAGATTTTACAGTGAAAATCATTGTTGTAATCAAATCATCAAAGGCAGCTACTGGATCGCATTATGTTCTAAGTTCCACTGAAATTGAAATATCGGATATCATTTATTCCATTTGAGGAAAGGTAGCATATAAATTAGGTGTCTTATCATGTAGGGCATGCGGATTCTGTGAGGATACCCACAGGTTTTTCTGTGGGTATGCGGTGGGTGGGGACTCAAATTTCAATCCCCACGGCAACCCTGAAAATTATTGAAATATGTTGATTATGGTTGAGAGAATCATGTGTGAATAGGGGAAGGAACCGCTTGACTTTCGTCTGGGAATATTCTCTCCTAAGTGCAAATGTTCTAACGAGCATTGTGGTGCAGCTGGGAAACCCGATTTCAATTCTATGAATGAGGCGATATTCCATTGGTACAGCTACTTTTTATCAGTAGTTCCTGAAGCAAATGAAGGAAAAATTGCGATTGAATTATCAACTATTATGAAGGCCATAATATGGCGCATCCTAAGTTTGATGACAAGGACATGTGATGTTGATGATTTGTTTTTCCTAAGATGAATAATCAAATTGACATAAAACTTGTGCTTCCTCCTAAAAAGCATAAAACTTGCACTAGGTGACATGCCACGCGTAATTCACGCGTACTTACGGAACACCCCAAACATCCGTGGTTAAGGACATTCTATTCTTCTACGGGCGTACATGCGCGCTGCACTAAGAGTCAGAAATCACTTGATCTGATGCTGTTAAAACATGGGGAATGTTTATGAATACGCGCGGGCGAGCGTTTATAATTTGCGCGTCATCTGCGGTTGTCTGCGTTGCCGCTTGAACCCCAGATGAACCTCTTAGCATGTTCTGTCTTCCCTGAGCATGAAATTGAGGTCCTATCACATTGTTTAGCCTCTGATACATGCACACACATGAGAGGCAAAGTCTATATAACAGGACTGCCGACAGATGTTGCAGCAATGTCACGCATAGCCACGGATGTTTAGGGTCATGTGAAATTACATGTGGTTTACGCGTGAATTGAGCGTGGCATGTCACCTAGTGTGGGCTTCAAAACGCACCAGTGTTTCAACCCTGGGCTTGGGTCTTGAGGTTTTAACCTAAGCTTGTAGCAAAATGAGGGTGAAATAAACGCGTCATAAACCTATCAATCACTTCATTCCTTGATCATCATAGCACGTCCTCAAATCCACGCAACTCGTGCATAGATTGCTTTATCATAGCATTTGAACTCGTTAGATGTATATGGCCTTCCCCAGGGCTACGCATTGACTTACATAGCATGCTTGGCTGGGCACTAAAGATATCTAACTCGCGAAATACTACGAGTATAAAGAAGCATTGTTACTGAGTAAGTAGGGTTGTCCGCCGATATTTCACATGTCATTTTTCTATGAAAGTCGTTCATATATCTCCAAATCCAAATTAGACGGCCTTAATTGCATAATATTAAGGCCGTCTAGTTTGCTATGTAATACCATTGAGATAGGAGTATTTCACCATCCATCTTCGCATTCCCAGTGAAAATGACATCGAAGTGATTCCTATGGCTCACAATTTGGACTCGTAGATATCTCAAGCTTGACATACTTTAATGTTCTGAGCTGCATATACTATGAAGAAAATTATCATAGATTTGAGTCTTTTACAGATCAAAATCTTGGATTTTCATGTCATAGATTTTAGGTTCAGTAACAATGCATATATTACCTTTCAAATGATCAGCCTAAATCGTCTGGCGCTACGCGCCGACCAAGCTGTCATTTGAAAGGTAATATATCTTCAGTCATGGGTACTTCTATTCTCTCCCACCACATTTTTCAAGTTTTCCAAAATCATCAAATTTCGCCAAAGTTAGTCATATTGGGTTTAGAGTAGACTTCATCTGTCACTGAGTGACACTACAGCACGACTGAGAAGTCTTACTTGAACCCTGGGATGAAGGATTGGTGCCTTGGATACTCAGTTGGAATACAAGGTACAGCTGTGATCATGAACTTTGTGTGATTGTTGTCTACAGACAAATGACGAGCAGTTGTCTAATTCTGAGGCTGTAAATGTTCTATAAGTGAGATAAGAGGAGTTTTACACACTCAACGCTATGCGACGTTAGCGAGAACAAGTAGGAACAAGAGAAGATCGTTGACGATGCAACACTTCCGGGTGTCAACAGCAGAAATGTGGGGGGGGGAAGAATAGAAGTACCCAGTCATGCACTAAATGCATGTAGTTATTAATACATCTGTTGATCGCTGTCATCCTGCTACGAAATACTCCAAGGATCAGCAGCAGAAAAACTCAATGCTGCTAAAACCAAAATATTTGGAGGCAATGACAAAGAATCGCACAAGAAATTACGACTCACCTCATGAGTAATGTCGGCCTACAAAACAGTCGTAAGTTTCTCTACCATTGATTGCGCTGACAGTATCCGTTTCCATTTATAATATTTCTTTGAGAGACAACGATTCAGGTCTAAAATGCGCAATTAAAAGTTTTGATGCACAAAGAGAAGGATTATATATAGAATTTAACATTGAATTGAAAAATAGGAAAATGACACAGGTATTGATCGATTGAGCCTAATTATTACAACGTGAACAAGGAAATAATTTAGACTTGCTATCTTAGCATCTTTTATCATTTCAATAATTTATAACAGTACAAATTAATTCACAAAATATTTTCCCACGTGGACAACATGCCGTTTAACCACATAAAATATACAAACCCGTTTTCATATGAAATCCCATGAATTTGATATTCAATGTTAATAAACATCCCTGTCCCTGTCATCCTATCTTAATAACTTAAGGATATATGCAAACACACGGAAACAATTAAATGGCATGAATAATTACAACAATGGCATGTCAACATGTGATGTCAATAAATTAATGAACATCAATTAAACATGGCATCATTTTCTCCTTTTATGTTTGATTATGATGCCACTACTTACTAATTGGCTTCTTTTTCATGTGCAATAGGCCTAATTAGCGACAAACGGTTAGCCTATGTCACACTTTTGGAAAAGCTGCTGTGACTTGACGGTGTCGACAAAACAACGACGGTATGTAGATTTATACGCAGTGGCGGACCATGACCTACGCGGGCCCTGAGACCGAATTGTCTTACAGTCCTCTATATGATTATCACACAAAAATATTTTTCTACCAATTGTCGTCACAGCTACCTTTGGGAAATGTTATATGCGGATGATCTAGTCCGGCTGCAAGAGCGAGTTTCTGCAGAGAACGAGGCCGACAATGAGACTTTCACAGAATGATGTACATAGTCCGGCAGCCAGAACGAGTTTCTGCAGGGAACGAGGCCGAAAGTGAGACTTTCACAGAATGATGTACATCCTATGCCTACTACGAATTGACACGTCTGCCGAGTTCTAGTGAGTTCCTCTTCATTTCAGACCGGATAAAAGAAAAACACATGTAAATCCAATGGGATGCATATTGCAGTTTTTGGCTAAAATGAAATTTTGTGTTTTTTCTCTGATTAAACGAAAAGTACAAAGCCTAGAGTCATAATTTTTGACATGAAATGTCTTCAGGTCATTTCCTATGATGTGCATTCTGATCGGCAATGCATGTGAGAATGTGGTTGAATGTGGATAAAGTTTCTAAAAATGTTGTTTGCCGACATTAAGAGGCTCGCTAAATCTAAATGTGATTAGCTTTATAGACAGGGGTGCATGAAAATGAAAGGAAACTGCCATGGCGCAGTTGGGCTAATCTTGGCATTACTGCACGATTGCGTGAATTTTTAGAATGCTGCGCTAATTTTGTGAAAGTCACTTATTAAAATCAAAAACAGGAGAACACGTTCAGAAACAGACATTAAAAATCAAAGTGATGATTTAGCACTGCTGCATGAATATTCAAGTTGCCATTTTGATATATTTGCATATTTTTGTATAGGTTTAGATGTTACCAGTTAATTTTAGTATAACAATGCAATGGATCCATGTTTTGCATTTCAGTCTAGAGTATAATCAAAGGCTAGTTTTGCTTTCGATGAACACAATCTTGATTTCTTGAATGCAATAATTAAATAACACTTAAACGTATTTCGATTCAGTTTATGCTATTATCGGGATTCTCTGCCGAGAATAGAGTGATCACTGCAACATCTCTGCAACAGAGTGAAACGTGGGATCTGTAAATTTCGACAGAGTGAAATATGGGACCTGCAAATTGCGACAGAGTGAAACATGGGACCTGTAAATTGCGACAGAGTGAAACATGGGACCTGTAAATTGCGACAGAGTGAAACATGGGACCTGTAAATTGCGATAGAGTGAAACATGGGACCTGTAAATTGCAACAGAGTGAAACATGGGACCTGTAAATTGCGACAGAGTGAAACATGGGACCTGTAAATTGCGACAGAGTGAAACATGGGATCTGTAAATTATGACAGAGTGAAACATGGGACCTGTAAATTGCGACAGAGTGAAACATGGGACCTGTAAATTGCGATAGAGCCCAGTTTTCTAGTGCATAATGACGATTAGGCCCCTGCGCTAATTTTCAAATCCGGCACGATTTTTTGAGTGAACCTCTGTGAGAGTCCTGGACCTGTTATTATTCAGGTATTGGCTCAAAGTAGGACTACTAACTAAGGCTACAGATCATACTTATTAATAAGGGAATGAATTTTTCTATTGGAACTATCGCTTATGTAATCAACAGTCATTTTTACTTTGATCTCGTCATTTTTCGTTTCATTTTAAGTTGGCTTAATTATTTTCTTTTTATTAAAATCACGCTGATCGAATCCGTTGTCGCAGAGTCGTTTCTACGTCTTTTTCAAAGATGTGTTTTTTAATTAGGGATTGGAGCACCGATTCTCTATGCGTTGTTCTGCACTTCTAACGAAATTATCTTTGACATGCCGTGAGACGCTGCTGTCTTTTTTCAACGTAATATCCGAGTGATTAGGTTTCGAATACCACTGATGACTAATATCATTATTTTCTATAAAGATTGATAAATCTAAAAAGTTCAGGGCGTCACTTCTGATTCTACTGGCACTGAGGCTGTGACAGAGTCATGAAACGGCTGCTTTGTAAAATAGTTTCAACCTCTACTTTTATTTTGAATTACAAGTGGATAAAAACAGTGGGAGAGACTTTTCACTACAAACTGCTGTGATATGTATTCAACTTTACTATTCTGCATTTACGGACCTGCAGTGTGGATTCAGTGCTAAATTGTATTCTTTGTGATCCGGCTTATGGCTGTCCTTCGTTCTCTATTCATGAATATACACCGCTTGTTTATATCATACATGCAAGACAAGCATCTTATAAGTTGAATGCACAGGACACAACAAAAAGGTAGGCCTATTTTGACAATATATGTAGGCCCTATACATGTAGGTGCGTTTATTCATTTTTGACAGAGTGATGTAGCACACTGCATGATTAATGCTAAAAACAATCATTCCAAATACAATTATGAATTAAAAAGCCAAACTTCTACTTTTATTAAGCCTATCATGATATAAAATTAACTTATCGGTCGTCATGTTTGGCCGCTCCCCGACGTGTGACGATATCCGAATAATAACCTATATAAGCTGTTGTTGATGGCAATTTCAGCTACTCGGCTATGTCCCAATTGCTAGATCTCATAAACAATCAAATTACTGAAACCCGCCAGATGTAGATTCTTCCGCAAAACTATCTTTGCAAGTTATCTTATCAAAATGCTTTTATATATAAAAAGAAATAACAGCAACCGTGGTATATGCCGCAGGCTACACAGTTTGTTTTTACGCAATAATCGGATATGGAAAAAATTATCTAGGCTTATTCGTTTTGCACTAGACAACAACCATATAACGTCCAATAAATATGTAACCAACAACGTCCATATAACTTCATTCTTTGCATTTTGTTCATTTCATCTTGTTAACTTCATTCATTTTGTAATTTCAAATTTCAGGTTTTGAAAAAGAACAATTTCTAAACTATTCTTTCAATCTCTCTGAAATTCTCAACACATAAAATTCAGATCTTTTGTTGTCTTATACGGGAGGTTCATTATTCAATTTTCCACCATTAACTGTTCATAAAATTCAGCGCATTTGAACTTGCGAGCTGTTTTCCTTTGTCTTTATTTAGCTAAACAATTACAGGTATTTGAAAATGCGATCAAATTATCATCGAAGCTTTTATTGTATACCTTTAAGCCTATTGGGATGGGCATTGTCAACTTCCAGTTGCAGTCGTGCACGGAACTGTTTCATAGCGTCTCCCTATCAACCACAAAAGTCGACCAGCGGTCGCCGCGACAGCTCTCGGCGTCGCCGAAGTCGCCGCCGCCCAGCGACTCCTGGTGGCGGTCGCCTCGACTGTAAGTGGGCGACCGTTGCCTGGCGACCGCTGTCAGCAGTTGCCTCGAGTGTCAACGGCGACCTTCATCATATGTCTGGTTTTAGCATTTAACTAGCCTCCATGATGTCAGAAAGGCAATATTTCTGCTTCGCAAAACTGATAAATTGCAAAAATTTCGGCAATCAGCTTCAGAGTTTCTAATTAAGACTCAAATGTAGAATGCTTGTGGAAAAAGATGCTTCTGATGCAGAAATTCGAACGCATTTAATCAAACTAGATCAATGCATTTCCCGCGAGAAAATGAGTCGTGGGCCCCTCGTCAAAAAGTCTTGGGCCACATGAAAAAATGGGGGCCAACAAATTTTTCGAAAATGGCTTATTTGGAAGTAAAAATGCATGATCATATCAATTTGTGACCGTTCGCATCGAAAAATGACGTGAAATGTGATGTCTTGAAGTCGAGGGTTGCCCCCCCCCAATTTTCACGTTTATCTTTTTGACAGGGAGTGGTCGCGAGTCGGCCCTTAAGTTCACACGAGCTCTAATTTTGAAATAGAACGACCCCAGAGTTGTCACACACATTGAGCAGCGAATTTGTTGTGATTTCTAAGAAAAGCGTATCTCTGATGTTAGTGGACTGGCCCAAAACTGTCATCGATCGGCTGTCTGGCATATCTAGGCAAGTTTTTCTTTGGAATAAAGAACCTTAGCTCTCATTTCTCTCAGTGATTTTCGCTACATGATGATGATGCATTCAATCGTGAAATAATGCGATAAACATTTTTGGTTGCGATACTTTATACATTTTGCATGACGCATCGATGGCAATGAAAAAAATTAACGGCGTCATACGGGAGGTGATTTTTCACTTCATGATTGGAAATAGGCTCTCCCTGCTTTTTTTAGACAATACCCTTCAATTAACCTTTTTAAGTAACCCTTCATTTTGATAGTTGGGTTCCCAGTCACTTCAAATCTAATTTCGTTAGAAATAGCTAAAGGTATATTGAAAACCGTTGCTCTGATATAGAAAGTTCAGATTTATGCAAAAAAGAAATGGAAAATAAATTAAAGAATAACGGATTTCTAACAAAGTTCCATAAGACAGGACAAAATGTTCCAAATAAAAACATGACGAATAAAAGTAATGAAGTATTCCTAAAACTTGACTTATTTAGCGATGCTTCCATTCGTCAGTTAAAGAAATTAACAAATAAATACGATTTGCCAATAGCTATTGTAAATAAGCCAGGTAGAAATACCATTAGCCATTTGAACAGTTATAGGCCTAACAATAAATGTCAATGCACTATTTGTCTCCAACTGCCGAATAAATATCATTGTTCTATGCGCTATGTGGTCTACAAAGTCACGTGCCCTGTGACGAGTATTACATAGGTTCCACAAATCGCCCGTTTGCTGACCGTTATGCTGAACATCGTAGAAGCGTTTCAAATGGAGATAATAAGAGTGCCATCTCAGATCATATTGTCCAATTTCATAGCAATTTGACCCTTAGGTTAGAAGATTTTCTTATTGAGTTTATTGATCGCTTCAGCGACCCTGTTCTTACCAGGATCGCTGAAGCGAACTATATTAAATCGTATGGTGATCGGAAGCATGAACTGACTAGCTGTCACTAGCTGTATATAAACCCATTGTATTAATGGCTGGACTTTGTTGCCCATGATTAGGCTAAGTCCGTGACGGACGAAACGTTGGGTTTTTAACGCTCACATTTTAATTTCAATAAATTGTCTAAAAAAAGCAGGGAGAGCCTATTTCCAATCATAAAGGTGAAAAAATTGCTCAAAATTCTTGACTTGACCGTGAACTTTATATCATTCTGACCATGATTCTGACTATGCCTGAATTTCACCGCTTGTCAATTTTTTGGTCAATCAAGGTTGCAAGTTAATTCATTCATTAAATTGTGAATGAATGGAAGAATCCTCAATGAGTGTTGCATAATATCTCGGTCGCTTCAAGCCTGTGATACAGTGAGGGTGAGAAGGGAGAGAGAGAATTTTATTAATAGAAGAGCGCTTTGTCCAGTCCAGCCCGATAGCAGATAACTTTCTCGTGCGCCTTCGATAGCGCAGCGCAATCGGAAGATCACATTTCAACTCGAGGGGTGAAATAGAGGTCATCGCATCATTTCACAAAGAGAAATAGCGCAGAATAATCTAGACGTTCATTCGTGTCTCTATCTTAGGAGATGCCTGACTGACACATGTGGACATCGCTGTGTAAATTGATTGATCTTATTAATGGATTATCAACCAAATTACAATATAGAAAATGCGAGGAATATCCTGAGCCGAAAATATTGATAGAACGGATTACTTATCAAACGAAATTCGTATCAGGTAAGCCGAATGAAGTGATAATAGATAAATTTAGTAAATAATAGCGGTTAACTTGCGCACTACACATTATACCAAACACTGAATTAACTGAAATATTTCAACAGATAACTTTTGAATTAGATGTGATGTAAAAAAGTGTTCCTTTGGTTTTTAAATGTTTGACTATAGGTAAAGCAAGCCAATGTTTCACGACCATTCAGATCGAATCGTGCGGACAGACTGACATCGTAAACGAATCGCTTTGTATGAATACAGTAAATCCAGTCGAAGCTCGTTAATTCGGACACGGATAATTAAGACTTCGGTCAATTAAGATCATACGGCCGCGGCATTTTTTGTATATTTGGCGGCTTATATAAGTTGCTTTTGAATTCAGACTTTCAATAATTAAGAGATAGAAAACCTGGTATTTATGCTCTTAATTATCGAGCTTTGACTGCAAGATACTTTGCACAGCGTTGGCGCTAATTGATGGTTCGCTGCAATAATCAATAATAACCAGAATGACCAGAATGATAAAGTCAATTCTGGTAACGTGACATTAGACGGGCTTGAATTAGACGGACATTAGACATGAGGGGTAAACATTTTCGAGTAGGCTGCAACGTTTAAAATATTTCATTTAACCAACCTCATTCCTACAGAGATTTCACTAAGTTATCTCATTTTTACATGTTACCACTACATTTATGCATCATCGCGATAGGCGTACCTCTGTATAGCTGAACATAGACGAAGCTATTGCTGAATTTTCTTAAATTCGCGTGCTTTACGTTTGCTCAACTTCATCGGCAAATTAGTCTTAATTATTTTTAGTAAGCTTAATGCGTCTCATTCGATCTTCTTTCTCTTTGAAAGAAGATTTCAATGTTTTACAAAAAATATTTTGCAATTTTCAGGGATGTCTGTGAAATTGATGAGACGATAGCTTGTCAATATAGATTAATTGATATTGTTGCTTGAAGCAAATGATTTCGTCAGATCGAGAAAGCCTGTCTTAAGTCGATTGGAATTAAAGCGTCTATGCCGGTTTATAAAAAGTGTCTAATCTTCGGAAGTACTTCATCCAGGCTCGTGAATATCCCATTCCTTGAACTGCGAATATAAAAGGGCCATATACTAACACAGAGTGCCACACTATTAGGTTTAATCGTTTTGAATATGTTAAAGTTTTATGTGCGAATGTGTAGCCTTCAGAGTGCAAATTTAAACAGATATAAATAATGAGAGCTATGCACAGGTAATTGGATTTTTCAATCGTGGCAGAAATTTTCAAAATTCTTGTTTCACATATCTTATCGGCTACAACGGCCAGAATTTTAGCTGAGCTGATATTTTCTATCTGAAGCCTCGTCTAGCCGTAAACCGTTCGCACGGCTTTGGCCATGTCTAGTCACAATTTCTCCTGTGGCCACGTCATCAATTCTATTAGATAGATCTCAGAAGAAATAGAAGAGCTGTATTAAACTTTTTGCATGTTAACATTTTCTAACAAATAATCTGATAGCTGTTTCAAGATGCGAGCGCTGCAATTGATCACAGTCCAGAGAATGAATGTATTTCCGGTTGCGTATCAATCTTCATAACATCTCATTCTGTCAACAGGAAATTGAAGAAATTACCGGGTGATTTTCGAAAATATTGGATGAGTTGTTTCAGACCTCCAATTCTATCTGATAAACTTCACAGCCTATAGTGATGTTTTTTATTCCTATCCTGCAGGAGCGCATGATATTGACTAATTCTTTCAAGAGACCGGTCCACTTATTCCTTGACTTACGACTGTCATTCAACGGTTTCGTTGCATGAATAGAGAGAAAGATGAGTCGCGCAAATCTGAGCCAGATTACCGAAATGGCATTTCGCTCACTCACTAGCTCGCTATAACGTTCAGAATTTGGCAGTGACTGCTTTTTGTCAGGTTATTGAAATTGGTCGTAATTCCTGTGGCTCAGCAGATAGAGCTGGTCTAAACAGTGTTTCTACATCGAACTTGATGCAGACTTGCTTTTATGCATAATTAAGGTTTATATTGACCTGGGGTCTAAACAGTGTTCAGACCTGGATGACTGGTTGACTTCTTTCAATATTAGGCACACGTGAGATTTTCAATTCAAAATGAAGGCAGAAGCTGTCACTGTCATTTGCATCGCTCAATGATTGTCGGCATTAAAAGAGCGGTGCTACCCACGACCTGATTATCAACTGAATCATTCAAATGACTTTTGCAGACACAAATGATTTACTGGAATCACAAAGCCACTCACATCGTTTTGAAATTATTTGCTCTGTTTGATTTAGGTACACCACAATGAAGTGGAAATGTACTGACGTACGTGGAGAAGCTTCACCATTTTAAATGCAGCTTTATTTTTCAGGCAAAGCAGTTCTCACTGATAGGAGGCAACGGACTAAACAATTTATGCCGTCGAATATTTTAAAGGATTTTGGCTGCGGATATTTCGATGAAGTATTCATTTCACGGCAGGAACAATAAATTTCCATTCAAGAATTCCCGAATTTAACGTGCGGTATCAAACTTTCTAGACCTCATGCGACTGAGAAGGAAATAGAGGCCTCTTTGCAGAGCGTACTAAAGCACGCAAAAGATAGATCTGATGGAAGGAGCCACCAACGCTCCCCTGCAGCTGAGTAATTGTGCCTGATACCCCTTTTCTCAATAGGTGACTCAATTTTTCATCTCTTGTATTTGGTGTTATATCCTTGTTATCTGTGTAGCTGTTATTGTGCATATAATCTAAATAGCAGGAACTTTAATAACAACATCAAACCCGCATGTTTCTGTCAAAATTTTTGGAAAATCGATGCTTTTTTCTGACAATTTGGAGTCATCAAATTTCAATGTTATTAAGAAAGTTCCTGTTATTTAGATTGTACTACATGTGTCTTTCGATGCCTTTCATAGAACATTTTGTAACCTCCATAGAAAAATTGTATTTTTCGATCGTTAATTTGTACTTTTGTATCTTCAGTGCTTATAAATACAATTTTCATGTGTGCACATTAAATTTTCATTGAATCGGTGCAGGTGTATTTCAAAATATCGTATTCTGTGTAATTTCGTTTTAATTCTACTACTCCTCATAACTAGGAAGCTTATTGGTTTTCAGTGGAGCAATACTGATGCACCTGCATCATAGGGAGATAGCTAGTGTTTTACTAATTAATAGCGCAATGGGAAATTTCAACTGAAGGGTAGGGGCAAATCGGTAGAATCGGCGACCGCAGCTACCTACAGGCGACCGCACCTCATCTGCTAGGCGACCGCTGTTAGACCTCCGGGCGACTGCGCCCCGGCTCTTAAGGCGACCGCCCCAGGCAGTCAGGGCGGTGGACAAATAGGAATCCCCGGCGACGCTGAGGGCGACCTTTAGGCGACTCCGAAGGCGACTGACCATGGCGGTCGCGGCGACCGCTCTGGTTGATAGGGCTGTCACCTTCTCAGAGTCAGGAGTATTTCGATTGATCGATAGGTGAAAAATGAAGCATCATTGACATAGCGAATCGTTCGAAATCCCTGTTCCTGAAATTGCGGAAAATTATTTGATAACACTCTGCAAAACGTTTGGCAATGCTTTGTCTTTCGAATGCTAATCAACCCTTTTGGCAAATTTCTCAGAACATCCTGAGAATCCTAGGAATTTCGAGTCGTTGAAAAAGGCTTTTCCAGAGCGATTTTTGAGCTATAACTTCTCGAAAGCTATTAGTTTGGGCTCATTCAACAATGTGATATATTTCGCTTTAATTTTATATTAAATTTGAAATTCAAAATATCACGAGTATACTTGTTTTAGGCAGCTTGCATGGCTATATTTACATGATATCATGTATTTCACCGGATTATAATTCAATAAAATTTGGAAGTGTTAAATTCTTAAACCCGTGTAACAACGTCAATAAAAACAAGAAATTTTGTATCAAACTGAATTTACTGACACCTTTCCATAAAGTCTCAACAATCAAAATCATCTGATAATTGTCTCATAATAACCTCAAAGAACATTCTAAAAATTGAACAGAAAACTTGATCAGTGGATACATAAATATAAAACAATGATAATATCTTTTGATAAAAATAAGAAGACAAACTCAATATTTCGACCATCTGCAGTGGCCATCGTCAGAAATCTATTTACTCTCTAATTCCGGCATGAGTCTTCTTATTATTATCAAAAATTACAACAAGAAAATTATTTGTCAAATAATAATATCAACGTCTTTATTACCGTCGTCTTCAATTCACAATTTTACATACACGTGGTTTTGAATTAAGCATCGAATTAATGAGTTAAAAGATCATGTGGATTAATAGAATTCATGTCATCAAATATTTAGTGATGATAAATTAACTTTTATTGTGACTACAAAAATTCAGCGATGGCGTTTTCCTTCAAGTCCGGCAAACGGCGGTCTATGAGAGTCATTGTTTCAAAGAAGGTAGCGATGATGCACATTTAAAACGAACAATTGGCTGGAAGAATCCCAAATAATGGATGAGCAGACTTTGAACACCATTCTGCAGAACATACATGGACTTCTAGAGCATCTGTTCTCTCATTCGAGGAAAAAACAATAAAAGGAATAGTTTCAATAGCCAATTGTCATCTCAGCTGGAATAACAACAGTCCAATAGTGAAGTGGCTCGACATATATTATTGATGACTACACAACACGTTATTGGAAAAAATCACACATATTGTAGATATAAAAGTTGCATGTTCATGAAGCAAGAATCCGCTATCATGAATACCCAAAGTAACGAGGAATGCAATCAGCAACAGAATACAGATTAAAAGAAAATATCAATTTCAAAATTGAAAATGGCAAAAGCAATCTGTAAAGCGCACTTAGATATTTAAATCAAATCCGTACGCATCAGAGTTAGGAAAACAAGAATGGACAAAAAATAGATAAGATGCTCAGGATACACATAAAATACAGGAAAAAGTGCCGATAGCAAGTTTACAGATCAAACGGACGCTGGACAACAAATAGCATTGATTCAATGAAAATAAAGATTCCACGATTGCCACAACATGGGCTTCACTCTACTGCTGTGGCAGAGACGAATAAGGTGTTCTAAAATTCGCAGAGGTGGGCACTTCGATAGCTGCAGAGATAATAGGTGATAACATCGCCGATAATGATTTTCAAATATGCGCTAATTGATAATCTAATTATCCATGTCGATGACGATAATTGTTCAATTTCCATTGAGATAGACTATCATGAGTCTTAATCATTTGACCCTGAATTTGAACAGATGGCTTCAAGAGAGCGACTCAAAATGCAAGAAAGTTATCCAGCAGTGTTGAAGTCGCCTCAAACCCAACAAGAATAAGCGTCAAGGAAGTTTGATGACTATGTTTGAGAAAGGAAATACAACAGAAAGATAGCTGACAAAGTGTTCATGAAATTTATAATCCAACTAAGAGCTGCAGGAGTGACCGACTCCCTAACCGTCAGAAAGAGGCCTGGATGTGGGAATGCGTGCCTGTCATTCGGAAGACACTTCATGTCTTGATTGACGCATTGCATTGGTGAAACTATGGCCGAGGTAATGCTTCTCCTCTGTGAGACTGACCATCATCACGATTGTGGGACTATGACCGAGGTAATGCTTCTCCTCTGTGAGACTGACTATCATCACGATTGTGGGACTATTCCCGAGGTAATGCTTCTCCTCTGTGAGACTGACTATCATCACGATTGTGGGACTATGGCCGAGATAATGCTTCTCCTCTCTGAGACTGACCATCATGACGATTGTGGGACTATGGCCGAAGTAATGCTTCTCCTCTGTGAGACTGACCATCATCACGATTGTGGGACTATTGCCGAGGTAATGCTTCTCCTCTGTGAGACTGACCATCAACACGATTGTGAGCCTACTCTACACACTGAATACTCATACTAATCCATGTACACTTAAGAAGTCTTGCTGCAAATACATCTTTGATCACTTATTCAAATTGCTGTGAGTGCACTGACCTGCACTAGTGGCATAAAGTCTTGCCCATGCCCAGTTTTCAACTGATATTTTGAGATTTCTCCTGATTCTTTGTTTCACATCTTTTGTGCTTCAAGTTAACGTGTACAAGAAAGCTGCATATAACTTCGTGCCATTATCGCTGCTTTGAAAAATGAAGGACTGTCGAACACACCAATATCTCAAAGAATTTACAAACGCAGAGCTGTCCACAGAATCATCAAAGAAATGGGATATTATCCAGAGGTCCCAGCTGTTCAACGGCGATGAGCGATCAAAGACTAAAGAATGATGACCTAGAGAGTCGTCGACGGGCTTCTACAGAGCTGCAAGCGATTATATTCATCGACCAATGGTCTCCATGGAGCATCAGGGGTTTCCATGGTAAGGAAAGAGGTTGTGACACTATATTGCCCACGAGTCAAGATTAAAGCCACAGCTCACTAAGAATGTGAAGTAAAAACGAGAATTATAAAGAGAGCATAAGAAATGTCGATCGATCATTTCAGGCGTATCCTCTGGTCCGAAGTATCGCGCTTAAACCTCCACAACCTTGATGAGCTTAACCTTAGATGTGAACCTCATCTGCAATTCACGTGGAGAATTGCCCGGATAGCAACTGCAGATTTCAAAGGGAGTCTTTGAGTTAGAGATTTTCACTTTCAAAAGCAAAAACTGATGCATTCATTATATCTGTGCATCAAGGTGTCACAAGATGTTCGAGGTAAACGTGTGGAGTACCCCTCAAAGCATTGTGTCCATGATAATGGATCAAGAGTGCTCCAATCAACCTCTAAACAAGTCAAAACGTCAACAAAACAGGTCTTGCACCTGCATGCCCAAGATTACCTCTTGTTTCCTGACTTTTGAAATTTAAATTTATATCGCTTGTCTCCTATTATGTAGATCTTCTAATGAAGAATCGCAAATATTCTCTTCTACACAACTGTCTTCATCAATTTTATAGCAACTCATCAGATATGGAAAAATCTCAAGGTGATGCATCCACTCTATCCAATGCTGAACATGTGTCCGTTTGGAAAGTGGACTATTGAAAACGGAAATCAAAACAATTTCCAGGCACTAGAACTGTCGGTGTAAGCTGATACTTGATCAAGTGCTTTGTCGGATAAGTCCTGTTGATATTGTAGAGTCATAGATATCACACAGAATAATGTTGACATAATTTAATACCGGACAATGATAATTTCTTTACGAGAAATCAATTTTTGTTATTGGAATTTGAGTCACAGAACATTGATGCAATCAACTAACTGACAATTGAATTTGTATGTCTGCAATCAATAGAAATTGGAATAACTAGGCAATTAATTAATTGAAATTCAATTAAGTTTTGATGACCTCATCATCATCAATCCAGTTTTACTTCGGTTTTGTCCTCGATGAACGAAGGCCGGATTCATCTCATCGTGCGAAATCGCATTTACACCTTCTCCACATTTCTGTGCCTACTATAACAGCGTCCTCTATTTTTCAAGCATCTTTTTCACTTCGTTCTCAACCTGCCTTCTTCGCGAACGTTTCGGTCATCGGTCAGATCATATGTCAAAAAGATTCAATATATTGAGCTCTTATGTCAATCCTGTTTTTATAATATTTGAGCAGCTGCTCTGATGCAATGCAAGAGGGCTTATTACCCGCCGGGTCTTGCTCCTTCCGGACTTTGTGTCCTGCCTGTCCAGTGTCTACGGATCCACTTTATTGCTGACAATCATGTTCTGTATTTCATTTGAATTTTAGAACATTGTCATCAAAATCCTCCTTTGATATTTTCACCTGTACAATTGACTGCGACGTCTGGTGAAAACTGCATTTGATCAAGTCAGATCGGGTGATAGCGCATAATGTGAACAGGTATTTTGTTTCTTTATCTTCTTCAAAAAGTTGATGTCATTGCGGCTTACTAATATCCTTGATATTAGTAGTGTGTATGAACGGATAATTCATTTCGGGAGATGAAGTCGCTCCCGTGTACAATACTTATTCAGCTGAAAACAACTATATCTAGAATGTGACACAGTCATGAATATTAACGCGATGGCAACACACTCACAGGGCACAGGTTCGAGTCTGCCTTCAGACACAGTTTTCCGACGATCGAAGGAAGTTTGCAAATCTCTGAACTGAAATTGCGAAGATGAATCAAAGTTTATTTACAAATCAAAGATTTCATTTTCTTGATTTTCCATCTTCAATCGCGGAGAAGGAGAAGTTCTTGCAATTATCATCGTCGGTCGATGTGGAGGCGCAGGCACCGTTGATGCGGAAGAACGAGCAGTTCTCTGTCATTCCTCAGCTCATCATAATGCTGATTCTTCACTCTTCTGTCTTCCACTTCCTTCCCGGCGGCAGTTGTGAAGAATCTTCTTCCTTCCTCCTCCACCTCGAACACTTTCTCTCCATCTTCGGAGACGCCGGTGTATTGCTGAATCTTCACCTCCTGCGGCCGGAGTTTCCCCTTCTCCGACAGAGCTCTCCGGAGATCTCCGACCGTCGGCGTCTCCGGCAGCTGCAGGTCGTGGAATCCATCCCCCACTGTCCCCGTCCAGTCCAACAGAGAGAACCGAACTGCAAAGAAGAGGAAATGAATGAATTTGACGCAAAGAAGTTGTTTTGGAAGGAAAATCAGTTGAAGGTTCCCTTCTGTTAATCATTTTCACTGTTTGGAAAACATTTCATCGGAGAATTGACACAACTGCTCATCGTCCTGCAAACGTCTTTTCCATTCATTTCTTATTCTTCTTTTCTATCTGCAATTCACTTGTTAGAAGAAAATCTTTCAAAAACGGATTCTCCTCATTCAAATGATTGAAATTCAATGAAAATGACAATCAAAAGTCATCGAAATGTAAACAGATTGAATGTCTGTGTTGTTCTAATTGGAATTTGCTTCTTATAAAATGTCTGTGGGAGGTGCATGGGCTACAACTTTCACTTTTAAACTCAGCTGTTCTCTCAGAGGAGGTTAATGATCGGAGCAGTTGAACAACTTCACATTTCATGGGATTCAACAGTTCTCTGTCTGCAGTGTTCGATTTGAGCTTGATTGCAGTAGGCAGTGTGGACAACCAAGGTGGGATAGATAGCGGGCCTCCACTTTTAAAAGACAGAAGTAGGCTTAAAATTCTTTTATTTCGCACTTTTAAGTGCATATAAGGGCTGCTGCAATGTATACGTACAGTATATGCAGTGGTCGCATTACATAGTAAAATTCTACATGTAGGCCTATATGCATGCAGCAGTAATGTACACAGCTAATATATTTGAAATCAAGGAATGATAATTTACATTTTAGAATTCGTGTAAATATTGAAGAGCAAATAGGCGTACAACAAATCCTAGAAGCTTTCCTTTTATGTAATTACTCGGTAATTTACTTTTTGGTGATGTGACTAGCATTATTACCTTATTTCATCGAAAAAACGGCGGTCTGTATCTGCAGTGCAACCAGTCGCGTAGCCAGGATTTCATTTCCGGGGGACAATCAGGAGAAGCCCTAATATTCATTCATATCTGATTTGATTATGATCTGATTTTGTCTTTCATTGATCATTCATGATACAAGATTATCCATGACAGCCACAAGCGTAGAATGAAGTCTAGGCTCTAACAATATTGATTTAATGTAAGTGGCTCATCTTTCGATACATAAATATTTGGAAGCAAAAGCGAAATAGACCAGGCGTCTATATACCCAGCTATGAATGGTCTCTACTTGTGGGTGTCGTGTCCTGGCTACAAGCCACATAGAGACGTCCGTGACAGCACAAATAGTATCGGCGCATGACCGACTATCTGACTCACAGAAATGAACATCTCTCGCGATCGTTGCGCAACAGGGGACATGCGAAAATTAACCAAGCGCGCTACTGTAGGATTTCAGATTATCACATTAATAAATTAATAATTCGACATAGAATGATGTTTAATATACCCTGTACCTCTGCTCAGATTTCATTTCGGTGGGGGACATGTCCCCCTTGGTCCCCCTTGGCTACGCCACTGAGTGCAACTATCCGCCTGAAAGCCGTGCAATATGAAATTGATCGTACTACATGGGTACATATGTCATCCAAGCATAAACAGCTTTCAAACCCCTACATGGGCTCCACAATCGGCAGTCATGCACTTGCACCAATCGATTGCAAAACATATTGGTGTAGTAATAGGTACACAAGTGCAATTTAGCAAGAATATTTGAAATAAATGTTGGCCTATCAAAATCATACGGTTGGATTCCTGCAAACGTAGCCAAGGTCTATACTCTATAGCCTATCTATAGGTTCATTGAGGCGCGGTTTATTACATAGTGAAGCATGCTCAACAGGGCATCGAATACCGTGTCACTTAGCATAAACTCGTGCAGGTGATGGCCATTGAATTGCTCTAATGCGGGAAGATATTCATTGCGAAAGGAGCATGGTTGGATCATTCAGGTATCATTTTTGTGCCATCATACTGCTCATTAATGTTGTTAATCAATGGCTTCACAATTTCAAGAGGATCCCTCACCTTGGAAACACCTCTCTAAGGTCGCAGTCGGATTGAGTCATTTTCACATCATCGATACAAATAATGTCAATGGGTCTCTTTAGATGTGAGAAGTGGTGGCGGGCCACCCAATATGTCCGAGCGGGCCACGCGTTGACCACCACTGCAGTAGGGGCAAAGTTTTCGAACGGAAGTTTTTGGGTCAACGTCGCAACCAAAGACGGAAAAGTGGTGATCAAAAGGAAAGGGTCCTCACACTTAGAACGCCCGCGAATAATTTTGAAAATAGTTGAACCATTGATGGAATAAGGAGCAGATTAGCCTGTTTGATGCTTGAAAGAGACTTTCCAATGCATGCACTTGGTGCTACCCGTATTTAGTCAAATAATGCTTCACATAATAGTAGATACCCTTGTGAATCAGAAATTTATGGTAGGTCTGCGTATTTGAAAATCAGAATAAATATTCCTCAAAGGCTCATTCTGTAATTTACTGCAACTAGACCTATAATGAATTCACAAATATCAGACTTCTATCAACATTCACAGAGAAAAAGGTAAACAATGTTCCCAAACCTGATTTTCTGGATTGTGAAGAATTTTATTACATTAACATGAATCAAATGTGTGCGTTGTCGACAAGACCCTGACAGAAACAAGATGGCATTCTGGACTCCACTCTTTTTGCGATGGTTTCGTTACCTTTAATTCCTTTAAAGCAGTTTCTGCTTCTCGAATTCAGTTATCATCTTTCTGAGCAAAGAAAGTCAATTATTGATGATTATAGACAATTTAGTTAATGAAGAATCGTGAAGAAATTAGGCCTACACCTGCCAATGTTGCTCATATTGACAGAAATCATCCATTGATGCTCTATCAATCTGGTTGAGGCAATGTAAGGCCTTTCTACCGGAAATATTCGTCCCCCTCAGGGAAGGAGGAGATGTCATCAGTACCGCGAATGAGACGAGACAGTGTAGGGAACTTCACCACTTTCCCTCTCCGAAAATGCAACACTAGCTGTCTGCTATCCTAATAGGCCTACTTCATTGTAAAGGAGTGGTCGCTGCTGGGGAGTCAATAGGCCTACATTGGGAAATTGTCTGGAGTATGAGAATGCGGTCGTTGTAGGGGAGTGGTTGCCAACGGGAACCTGTGTTTGACATCGTCTTCAGTTCACAAGGACGAACAGCTTATATTGAGTCCCCTAATCCTATGTTTCAGTGTTGATCAAGGAGGAGTTTGAAGGAATTGAGTCTCATTACGTGCTCATTTTCCAATTCATTGCATCAAAAGTAGGAAACTTCTTTAATCTTGACTGAATGTTAATTAGAATTTCGGCAGAACTTCGAACTTACCGGGAGGAGGAGGATGCTGCACCGCCGCATCATTCTTCGGAGAATCTGTCAAAATAAAAACAATTCATCAATTCTTCGATCAGGAGAAAACAATTCAAACGCTGAACATTAGATTCAATAACGATATGACAATGGGTGACCACAGTCCTTGTGGCTTTTGTATCTTGAAGGATTTACCGGCGGTGAAATGAATCACATTATCCGTGTTCTCTTGACTTGTATGCATTAATTCTAAAGAATAACAAATGCTTCGATTATAAGATTATTTGATCTTCCAATTTCAAAATCAGATGTAATGGTGCATGCGATAGTCATGTAAAAATGCGGTATGACTATTCCCATAAATCTTGAAAATGTTTCAGTGATATTACATATCAATATTACTACAATATCACGTCACAGAATTATGTGAATCATTGAATGAAAATATGATGCTTTGTAATTAATAAAACGATCAAAAAATCATTTTTACTCCGGAAGTAGTTCATGGTTCACAACTCATCGAAAATGAGTACGTGCTTTCCAATTTAGAAGCCAAGTCTCAGAGGATTCAAAAATTTTGAAAATCTTACACATTAGAGCATAAATATTACTACCGCCCACTGTCCAGCATGTGTCAAAATTCAACCGGGAAATCACTCAAATTTCATTCAGAAATCAAAAGAAGGTGCCGGATAATTTTCTCTGAACAGCGTATGTAACTTTAAAAAGATGTGGCAGATTTTGAATATAATGTCTTTGCTATTTTTCATGTTTTGAAAGCAAAAGCCCTTCAACCCTTTTGTATTCAGCCTGTATGTCATTATGACATAGACTTTTGTACATAAACGTCGGTGTGAATGTCAAATTTTATACTAGACCATCATTTCCTTCCTTAAATGATGTTAACAGAAATTGATTGTAAAAAATAACAAAAAGGAAAATAAAACCACCATCTTTCAATGTTCTTTCCAATTACATTCAAAAGGTTGTGGTAGAGCAGAAGTGGTGGCAGATTTGAAATAGCAGCCGATAAGACGATTACAGAGAGAGAACAGCATCTGCACAAGCAATGAAAATGAGTCAAACGGAGATTATTTGACAATAAGTTGCTGACATCGCTACACTTCAAGTTATCGTCTCTATGTTTCGTAAATATTTGCTGTCTATTGCGGAGCTACAGTTCAGATGTCAATGTTTGGCCTAGGAGCCTTTTTTCGGCAATAAGATAAAGTAAAACAAATATTTTACCCACATTTTCGCATCTTGCCTTGTCAAGGATGTTGTGATGCGGGCTATACCCCCACGTCTTCTATTTTGTCTATAATCCGTAAAAATGAATCAATCGTCATGAAACTTCAGACACATATAGTTGAGTGTATTTTCTTCCCACAGGTAAAAAATTATGCAAATCGGGCACATACTTTTTGAATTAGAGGTGATAACGTGATGAGTTGTCATGTCAGCAACTTGATCTGACTTCGTCTGTTCGACGCATTTTTATTACTTGTGTGGACATTGTTCTCTCTCCGTCTTCGTCTCATTGACTGCAAATCTTCACACGACTCCTACCAAACCACACCTCTTCCAAGCTCCGTATATGAGTGTAAGGGGTGTGACTTTCATTGACAATTCAAGAATTGTCGCGAAATGAAGCTGCGTCTAAAGCATCTATAAACATCATGTGGTCATCATGCTGCTTACATGCGTACATTTGAGGTGTGCAAATTGTCATCCATATCAAACAACACAGCAGCAGCAGCATAGGCGTAAAAACATGCTCATTTCAATATCAAACACTGCTGAGATGCAACAATGAAGTGACAAGTTCAAGATACTTGTTGAATTATGGATAACTACCTCTGATGACTGGCAACGATCATGAAAGCGCTTAGATAATTCCTCATTTTTCGTCTGCTTATGACGCTACTTTCAGTAGGAGCGGACTTCCACTTCAATACTTTTGAAGTCGTTGAAGTTAGCATCAGCATTAGCAATTTTCTGGAATTCTTGAAGAATTCCGGAATTTCTCCCTCAACATTTAGCAGAGATGGCATCATTTCCTCTTGGAGCATTCTTAGATATCAGAAGTCATCTTTTCTTTGACAAAGCCCAACTATTCGGGTACTCCAAATATCGCACCACACCATTATTTTACCACCTTGAATCTTTGACTGATAAGTCTAGTTTGGATTCGAATCGCTTCAATATCTCCAATTTTGATGGTTTATTTCACCGTTAACATAAATATTAGCTTCATCAGTTTAGAGAATCATCGAAGAGAAATACTGAGATTCTTCCAGACACTGTAGAGCCCATTTACAAAACACTACGCCTCTGTCGGGGCCAGCCTTTACTAAGATGCTGAAACATTTGCACCTTGAGGTACGGATGACATTCAAAGGCATGTAAAATTACGAAGAAAGACTGCGCTCAACTAAGTCCATGTTCTTGTGACAAGACCGACGAGAGTTTTGTGAGAACTGTTGAGAAACTGCAGCTAAACATTCAAATCGATGAAGCATTCTCAATGCTGTCACCGGGGCACGTCTTCCACTTCTTTCTTTCATGGTCTTCGACACTTATGCTTCCTTAAATATAACTATCAGTTTTCCAACAGGCACTGTGTGTAATTGGTGAATTGTGATTCTTTCGGGTTGTCCGACGAATTGGAAGAAATCATCTGCTATTGCTCCCGAGGTCCTGATCAAATAGCCACGTGTAATACGACATCAGTGCGTCCTTCATTTGACAGTACCATAACTGCGTTTGCAAAGCTGAATGAAGCGATGCCTTAAATGCTGAGTACATGAATAAATTTCTTGATGCTGAATAGCTATCAATCAATATCTTCCATAGGTATATGCATAATTAAATATTTGAATTATCTGTATGTCTGAAATTTACTAGTAGTTGAATGAATGCGTCAATAGAAATGTGTATGGTGCATCAAACTTGCGCAAAAATGGAGAGATTATCAATGACTTAAGTAGCGAACAATTTAAACTTAATTTTATGACAAGGGAACTGTTGGCCTGCTTTTTAGGATTCATCTTTACCAAATTGCAGTACTGTTCCATCTATTGAAGATTGACTTACACAATTAAAAAAATAGTATACCTTCATGCAAATTGACATTATGTCCAAAGAAGAAGAATATCGGTGACTGTTAAGCCATGTAAGCTTTTGAACCCTGGGGAATTCTCCAAATTTCAGTTGGACATTCTTAGTTGCGTACTATATCTAACACTGAAATCATTTAGACATTGAAAAGAAGCAATGATCTCAATTATTTAGATTGGTAACGTATACTAGGGGTGCACCGATTAGTGATTTTGATAATCAGCCGATTACCCATTAATCGGTGGAACGGTTGCACGATTTAAACGGGACTCGATTATTTCTTTTAAAATTCATTTTAAAATCGATTGTTTTCCTATGTTACTGAAAAGTACAGATTTAGCTATAAGGAAACTTAATAATAGTAAAGTGCCACAACATAAAAGGTTAAAACAGGTCCTGAGATGTTCCATGCAAAAACCTTTGCGTGATCGTAATCTAGTTCATACCGTGGAGTTGACAATTTTGTATTTTTATCTATTTGATTTTTTATACTTTTGATTAGATTCTAGTAGGCTACTAGTTTCTCGTAGAAGCAATGTTGGTGACCGAAACATACAGGAAGGAAATTTAATTTCAATGTGATTACATAAGCCTTTCATTCCAAGCAAAATCACCATCGATAATCAGCATCATTGAAATTAATAGACAACGCTCGATGAATACCGATCCATTTTCCTAACCAATGATGGCATGAAGAGGACAGACCTCGTCACCCTTGTTATTATGTCGAAAGCGGTCTGAAGTGACTCGTAAATTTACTTGCTAGACTACAGGACTCTCACTTCGATAAGGCGGATACAATTATCATCCGTTATTCACTGGAAATTAATGCGTTATATAGGACGATATTCCGCGCTGGGATTCGAGAAACCCAGGTTTCCAGCTACACAGTAGACTGTAGCTGCTCCATCACAATGGCTTACAATAGCAGACTGCAGTAGCTGCAAAGCGGGATGGTTGCATGTCGCAGTCAACCAGAGACGAGATCGTGACATGGCCAAGGACTACTTAGAATTTCGAAAGTATTAAAAGTTGAGATCAGCACATTCTTCCAGAGTGCGAAACGAAACTCGAACTCTGGGCCTGGTTTTTGAAACACAACCTTGTCACTCGTTCTTACGGTTATTTTCCTTGCCGTCATCTTAGAACGTTTTATTTCTATTATACAAGGACATGTATTTGCGCTTGATGTCGACAATCGAGTATAATTATTTGCGCGGTTTTACAATCATGTCTATCATGGCGAACCACTAAATACATTAATTTCTTCGAGATATGACAGAGACATTCTTCAAGCAATTTAATGTCAGAGATAATTTCATTGATCAAACATGGAAATTTCCTTGGCAGGGGGTACGAGTACAATTGGCGGTTAGAAAGGCAGGCAACGCTGTCTTGCTGTTTCGAATTATGAATACGTAGCATCTACGAATATGAATAAATGTGGATGTTCACTTGCAGATTATACATCAAAAATTGCATTCAGTATGGTGCCATGTTACATCAGCTTTTATATGCTCATACAACCCTTTGTTTTTTCTGAGCAGGAAGACATTATGAGTGAATCTTGATAATGCAAAATATAATAACTGATTGTTCGATCATAATTTGCGCATATATTCAAATGGCAACTAATTTCAAATCAGACGGGCCTGAGCCTAAAATTATAATCTGCAACGGGACCAAAGAATTTGAGTCTCAAAGAACCTGGCTGACGGGCCGGACCGCAACCCCATTCTGAGTTTTCTACCCAGGATCGGCGAAAAAATACCTAGTAAACGTACTTTATACATGATAATTTGCGAGAACAACTCTTTTAACAGCCGTGAAAATATGCCTTGGCTCGACATTTGATGAGATATTTTATATTTTTATACCTACGCAGCTTATAGCTTATAGATATTTATAGCCAAGTTTCTGTTGGTAGGTCTGAAATAACTTTAATTTTTTTATCTTACGATATATTTCAACCTTGTGTCCAAGGTTATCTTCAGGTTGTGATAAACAGAGATTTCAAATTCTTTTAACTCATATGTACAAATATCGATGGTCTAACTTAGAGATGAACAGTTGAAAAAGGCACATTGAAAAATTGTTGCATAGAAATATTGAAGATTTGATATTTGTACATATTTGTTAAAGAAAATTTTGAAATCTCTGTTTATCACAACCTGAAGATAGCCTTGGACATAAGGTTGAAATATATCGTAAGATTATTCGTATTGTTAAAGAAACGCAAAACGCAAAACAACAGTTGCAGAAGCGTCTTCTGAACTTACTTTTCAAAACATGGAGTTCATCTTCCAACTTTTTGTTCTTATCTTCGAGGACTTTTAGCTTTGCGTGTAGATCAGTCAATTGTGTCCGTAGGCGCCTGTTTCTTCTCTCTAGCGACTCATTCTCCGATCTCAAGGTCGACAATGTCCATTGAACTTCAGTATGAGATTTTTTCAACAATTTGAATTCCGAAAGCAGCTTGGAATACTTTCCCTGGAAACTGGCCATCAAATCCTCTTCTTTTGTATCTGAAATCAGTACAGAAAGGCATTTATGACAGCAGTCAATGTGACAGTTTTCTCTACAAAATCAAAGTCAGGTCCATCAGAGGAATAATTTTGGGCTAAAGAAGCTTCGAGTTTTCCTCTTATTACATTGGATAATATCCTGATTCGTTTCTTCTCGCGAAAGATGTGTAAGTTGAATTCCGTGTACTTACAAGCTATCCCCAAAGATTTCAAATTTCTCTATAAAATCATAAAACTCGACCTATCGCCACTAAACTTCACATACGGGCAGATGAGTGTATTCTTTATCAACATGCAAAATCCCATGCTGATTGGATTCGTTCTCTGAGAATTAGAGGCGTTAGTGTGAAGTGTAAGCGATCTCTGCTGGTCAGATACTGCTTCAGAAAGGTGCACGATTATATCAGATGGAAATCACTGGAGCGATCCTTAGTCACAAGCTGTCGTAGGAATATCCACTTATATTATTTCTGTTATTTATATCTTACAGCCTGTAACAGCTGTAACAAATGAGTTAGAAACTGTCATGTTTGAGTGTTCTGTCGATTTCTTGCAGCTGTCTGAGTTGATACAAACATATTTGTCTGAATATGAAAATACAATCTATTTTCTTCTTTTGAATTCGGCCGGCATTTTTCAATTACTGCATGATAAACATTTTCGTTCAAGATTGTCCGAATTGACCTCAGAAGTCGGATAAGTTTGGACAGTCTCCTAATTTGCAGATATTTTAGCGTGTCTGTGAGATTATTTCGGTCATCAGAAATGTCTCAAAGAAATACACCTTTGGTGTCTAACTAAAACACTTCGAATGATAAAAACGCAATTGCAGGAATTTTCCACGTTATCATGTTCTAAAACCTTGATATTCTAAAAATAAGAGGAATTCAACAATAGTCAATTTCAGCTGTCTGCGCTAATCAACAATAGTTAAGTTAGAAAGAAGTCTGACAGGCATAATTCTAAAGCTTTATAAATAATATTTCTGCACCACAAGAAATTAGGAATGAGTTTTCAGGAAAGGAAAACATGAAATAATTTCTTGAAAATATCAGCCTGAGATACTCAACAGCTCGAAAAGGATATGTCAGAACAGATGAAAGAGCGGCATGTTATCATAAAAGCATTTCATGATGACTGAGTATGACTTTCTAAATCGTTAGTCAGAAATTGCTCCACTTGACTGCATCGGACAAGAAAAAAGAAATGTTTCAGTGAAGGTGCAGTAACGTTTGTCACATGAAGGTGGAGATCGCCGTTCCACTGTGGACATCATTGGTCGAATTGCTGCAAGAATATCTATTTATGATATTCCTACC
Source organism: Prostheceraeus crozeri (assembly GCA_907163375.1). NCBI lineage: Eukaryota > Metazoa > Platyhelminthes > Polycladida > Euryleptidae > Prostheceraeus > Prostheceraeus crozeri. The sequence continues at coordinate 515,547 of CAJQUW010000125.1, read as the reverse complement.
ATTTATATCTTAAAACAGCCTCTTTTCATACAATGAGACTTTGATGTTAGTCTTGTCCGGCAGCCACAAAGAGTTTCTGCAGGGACCCAGGCCGAGAATGAGACTTTCACTGAATGATGAACACCCTATGACCACTACGAATCTCTGCATGTGCCGAGTTCTATCCAGTTGCTCTTCTTGTCATACAGGATCAAAGAAAATGCTTCTAAATCCAATGGGAAGCAGATTGACGATTTCACGATAGAAGATTTTCTATGTCTTCATTGATTGTGCGAAAAGTACTAAGCCTAGAGCCATAATTTTTCACATGGAATGTCTTCAGGTCATTTCCTATATGTGCACGCATGTCATTGTTATACTTCTGATCGATGATGTATGCGAGAATGTGGCTAAATGTGGCGAAAATTGTCCACACGCACACTTGTGCTTGCGACTATTAGAATGCTTACAAAATCTGAATCTGTTTAGCTTCATTGAAAAAGGTCCATGAACACGGTAAGAAATGACCTGATGACATTCCATGTGAAAAATTACATGTATGGCATTAGATTTATTGCTTCTTCCTTAATCAGAGAATACAGAAAAAATCTCATTTTCATCGAAAACCTCAGTCTGCTTCCTATTGGATTTTCATGTGCTTTTCTATAATCCTGTCTCACAAGAGGAGGAATCATGCACAACTCTGCAGACGCGCAGGTTGGTAGTAGTCACAGGGTGCACATCATTCTGTGAAGTCTCATTCCCTGCAGAAACTCGCTCTAGCTGCCGGACTAGTTCTTTTTCTGAAACTTGATAGCCACTTATTCAGCGTCACGCGGGTTAGTCTAGTTTGTCGACTCAACTGCATTAAACCCACGATTAGACCTCTGTTACTGCTGAACACAGCTTGTTTACCCAAGTATCAGACATTGAGGACAGTTTGCACAGACTGATGTTATCTATGCGAAACTAAAACTGAAATGTTAAGTCGTCTTCTTATCAAAGATTTATACCCTTCAACAATGCTTGTTGTCAACTAAAACGTGATTGTGATGACGCATGTGGAAAGGACCTTTCAACTCCTTAACTGTCGAAACGAACTTTGTCTGTTCCTGCCACGTCTCATTCAAACGTGGCTGATCATTCGAGAAGGTCCCTCGACATATAATCATCTGATGACATGATCAGCAGATTGAATGAGAGCTGCCATGTGTTCTAATGATTCGAACATTGTCTATAGATGAAGAGAAATAGTTCAGTTCGTGTGCACTGTGTAACTGTAGGGCTACAGCGGATCGAAACGACTTCTGTTCCAAATGTTCCTCAGAGCTGCTATGTCCGCATCATGAAAGGACTACAAGTGTCGAACTTGACACAAGATGCGGGCTTATAAACTGCGCATCGGTTTGTAGATAAAAAAGAGATTCTCTGATCATATCTTTTGTTTAGAACATCGTAAATATGAGACTAATGCGCTTTGTAAGCATGTTTTGTAGATAACTAGGCTTGTGTGAATTTCAGTGCTCAAAAATTTGATGTCATGATTTCTTTCTTACAGCATATTGGTTCCATTCATTCAAGAAAGACATAAACGACAATTGTTCTAGTCCAATGGAGATGAAATTCATGTAGATTTCTACATCAATCAGCGGACACTAAAGCCGCAGTTGTCAGGTCTTTTTCTCTAAAAATAAGTCATTATTTCTAGTGCTAGTTTGATTTTGCAATTCATTTTAGGTACAAAGGCAGTCTTGAATCAGTTTGGTATTTATTCGTTCGAAAAACCCAATTAGGATGAAACTATGATATGCAACAACTCTCTTCTGCAAGTTTCCATTACGGTATTTTAAGTCATACAGCATCAATTAAGAAATTCCTGTAACATTCAGACGGCATATTACATGAGACAATCCGGACACTTCACACAGAATGCACTGAATCAAGCTGACTGACAACTTTCTTGCGTGCGAAGAATTTTAATATTCATATTCATCATTTATGTGTCCATCTGCTGCGTGTACCACATGCAATGCTTCGCTCAAGTCAATTGTAATTTTTCTAAAATGTCTGAAGTGAAGCTATCTCAGCATATTTAGAAATGTTTCGATTTAATTAACATTACGGAATGACTGTGGAAAGACAACAACGATAGGGTGATCAAGTGGAGAGATAGTTTTTGCATACATAACTTTATAATTGCAATTATGTCAACATTAGTGACAGATTGTTTGATATGCTGCAGATTATTACTACGAGAAGGCAATTAGAGAGAGCATGTAGAAGAAAACTCGTCGAATGATATGAAGAAGCAATCATCTACCGCATGTATTATAACCCTCATGTATCTTTATTCTTATTTTCGGACAGTACCAACCAAGAAATTGAAAACTACACTTTTCGCGAGGCACCTTTTGTCTGATCAATCAGACACCTTAAGGCCAATCTTCTGATTGATCATATGAAAGGTGCCTCGCGAAAATTGTAGTTTTCAATTTCTTGGGTGGTACTGTCTGAAAATAAGAATAAAGATATACAATGTCCACCTTGAACGAATAACCCTCATGTGTTAAGATTTCTATATCCTCTGCAAGCTATATTGGGAGCAAAAGCATTAAAGCTTTGACATTTATGTTTACAATAGATAGTCATGAATTTTCACTGATGGCCGGTAACATGGATGTTCATCAGCTTTCTCTTCGCGCGGGATTTAATGCCAATGCAATGGAAATACAGCCGGCACTAAAGCTCCGTGGAACAAATATTCATTCGGGTTGGTTATGAGGCGGATAACTACCGATCTGAATCAGACTTTAATGACGAAATTTTCTGGTACTATAAGTCTTTTTCTGATGCGTATTACTCCTTTACTATTCCACTCTCTCCTGGAGACACATGTAAGCCATTTGTCCGTGGTAGGGTCGGCGCATTGATTCTATTGAAGATGCTATGAAATCGTGAAATAGATATCTTTTATCACTGATTTCATGGAGAATACATAGCTTTTGACTTTCGTAGATTCTGAACTTCCTGTAATCAGTGGGATACATCCACTTCTATCGATCATAAATGCAAAATATCCAAACGTGTCCAAGCAATTTCTTTCCAGATTTCTATGAGGCCATAGATGTTGACAACTCACCTCTATATACACGAGTATCCGCCACCTTCAAAATCAGTGACCGATAAGGACAACAATCGATGTTGAGGAGCTGCCCTTCACCGTCGCTATCCGCAATTCGCCTTCCGCAACCCTCGCACTGATAGAGATAGCGCGAGATCTCACGCCTGCATATTCCCGAAATGTTGGAAAGATCAGCCGTGAAATTGCTGAAGGCTACTCTCCCTCCATTGGCGGTAAATTTGTAGCAGTCTCCACCTATCGTCACCACGAATTCCGGCCTCGTGACATTCATCGCCTCACTCGTGTTCAGAAGCTTGTCTTCACGAAGAAGCTTACTTCCTGAACCAACAAAGAAGTATTCTTTTCCTTCTCCAGCTTTTTCAAGAAATCCTTCACTGAGAAACGGCAGAGCCATCCCGCATTGGCAGCATTTTGCGACTCCCGTCAGAAATTTCAACTGAAATGGATTTTACAGCAGTGATGACGCCGTTATCCTTAATGCCCAACTGACGGAATGTCTTGTTCATGTGTAATAACTTTCCCCTCATATTGGAATGTTATTCTTGCTGCGTTTGGAATTGTGTTTTAGAGATATGTTAGTTTTAAGGATAGATTATGATAATGGATTGATATGATATGATGATGATGATGATATGGAATGGATGTGATGGATATGATATATATGTATGAATGAGAATATTCTTATTTTAGTAATTGATCTATGGAATGTGTGGTGTGATTATATGATATAGGGTCATGTGAATTAATGATTTTTATATTATGATGGCATATGGATTGTAAAGGTGATAATGTGCTATGATAATAGATGTGTATGATTGTCATGATAGTGATGATTATAGGATATGGACATGTATGAAATTGATTATAATGATGATGTATTATGAAAGATGTGAATAATGATTCATGTGTATGGATTTTAGATATTATATGATTTTGTTTGAATGGTTTTATGTATGCGTATGAAATTTGATTGGGATTAGGTGCATCTTCGTAAATTATGAAGATGTGATGTGTGGTTACTGAATGGTTTTGAATGATGGGTTAGGACAGATAATATTTATTTGATGTTCCTTAATCTGTGCCACTTTCCACATCGTAATTCTTGCACTGTCCGTCGAGTATGATATTGATGTTTATTGTTGTTTTTAGGAGGATCCGAGAGTTCGATAGCCAACAATACTGTCTTGAGCCCTCCTTCGTCTCACCGACGTCCTGGAGAGTAAAGTCCTGATCGTACTCTTCCTCCTTATCATCAGATGTGAATATGAAATCACCAGAAATTCCGAAATGATGCTTCCAACTCTCTCAGAAACTTGAGAAAGAGGAGTGTGCGATGGGAATCGGAAGTTTTTATCCAGAGTTTCATCTTCGGCAGAAATCATGACTTTCCAGGTTTCTGAAAGTAAACAAGTATTTTATGAGGGAAAGCAATTCATTTGAGTTAAAATGTCATCACATTTTCAAAACTGTTCAATAATTGATCGTTTATTCACTCTGCAATGCCCGCTCTGATAGATTTTGCATCAATCATTGTTTCATCTGAGTTATTCTACTCTTGGACATTAATTCAACATTCCAATGAAAGACAATTCACCGACTTTTATTTTTTATTGTATTTTGAGGATGGTGACAAATGACACCCATGGGCAATACAGTCTTTCACAAAACAGTTGCAATTTTCATTGTAAATGTATCAAAATTATTGCTGACTTGTTTAGGATCGCAAAGCTGTGTCATCTGAATGAAAGTTTGAATGTTTCTGGAAAAAGTATGATGTATTTGCATGTGTCTGATCTCTTGTATATGGCTGCATAAGTAAATGACTTACAATTACAGATACAATTTAGCAATGTTTCCTTCATGTTATTCGAGTTCATTAGACTTGGATAATATTAGAGATCAAAATTATCAGAAGAATTGATGTCTGAAGGTATCCACAGTCCATGGTCTACATGTCTGCCTCTTGCAGACTCCGCATCGACGAAAAAGTGCAGTGTCTGCCGCTAGAACGAAATTCTTCATGAGGATTTCGTTTGAGATCATCCAACGCTTGCCTCTTTGCCCACAAAAAAGGATAAGGCTACGAAGGAAATTGATTTGGGGGAACTCCAATTGAAGTACTGAAGGATCTTTCAAGTCACCTGTTGTTAGCGTGTGCGACGAGCGAAAAGTAGGCCTACGACTTTTCTCCGAAGGAACATGGCTCTACATTTGAAACGACGCGGTCTGAATGATCCACTCATCACATACCGGTTGCACCGCTGAAGTGCAATGGACATTGGGTTATCCACCTTAAAGTTATCTGACTTAGACCAACGTGTCGCAGATGTACCACTACTGAGCACGTAGGCATAATATCCCACTAAGACAGCACACTTGCCATCCGAGGGAATAGAAGATGAGAAGGGATGCAAGAATTCCTCAACCAAATCTGTATTAAAGTAAATAAAATACAAAATAAACTCAAGAAGCGTTTCACGAACCTTCGGCTTGGTCACTCGTAATAATGCTAGTTATTATATTTCAAGTATATTTAATTCAAGCCTACTTCAACATTACTTATTATTTACCGAAGAACCGACGATGGTCAACAACGGAAAAATTCTGCTTGCGTTTTGTACATGCAAAGTGGCAATGTCACTATCATTACTAGCCTGTCAAGCGGTCATAGTAAAACAATGTCCATCTTCATCGTCTCTCTCTAGTCGGCCTACATAAAATACTAACCGATGCATATAAGCTTAACTCCTCATATCCCGACCCACCTGCACTCCTTTGCCATGTAGTTCCCAATGATCAGCAAATCAAATTACTTAGCGGTGGAAGCAGTCAACACACGCTTATCCGTGCCGACATGCTGTGAAAACATCTAAGTGCACTCCATAATTGTTACTGAAAGAGAATTCGAAATTTCAATGCATGATTCCCTAAAACGGATTTCAATTCCATCAGCATGTGCAAAGGATCTCTGTGTAACCTGAGTTTTCGGTGCAATATGACAATGCGCTTGAAACATAAGGAGGTGGGCCGAAAGATCCCGCGCTAAAAGGAAAAGATGTCTTCCATTTCAATAAATTAGGGAAACCTCTACTTGAAATCAAATAGGACAATTCGTCACAGGAGACATCTTGATACAAAGTTTTAGATCATTTACTGCAAATTTACAACATTCAAGTACAAGAAGTAATTTGGACATAGGCAAGTTCGATTGGTGTAATTTGATAGATCAGATTTGTGATTTGACAGAACAGTTTCTCTAAAATTCATTACTATGACAGCGGTCAAAGTCTTATACGTGCCACTATCATTAAAAGATATTGGGACATACATTACATCGCAAAACACCATAAAATCAAGAGTTCATTTCAACAAAATCACCACTGCTTTCTGGAATGACCCGCACGCATATTCCCATTGCCATCAAGCATCATCGCTGTACCAAAGATATGAAAATACAAGATGGATCACTTAATCATGCTTTTCAGAATTGACGTATACTAAGTTGTGAGCTGCATACCCAATTTGTCGAAAGCAATCAATTTCTATCTCTCAACTAGACAAATACCCCGATCACAGAACTCGCTGCACCCTCATAATGAGTTGGATCATTCATACCAACCGTAGCTTAGCCACTATCCTGAAAAATATTTTTGATTTAAATATTAAGGAGGATTCCTGAAAAATATTACTTGACGATTTGTTCGCTAACAAAGGAAATTATCGGAATCATCGGAAATATCACGTTTGCCGAAAACGTGCACTTTAGGACACCACCTTCACGATTGTTATGGTGACATCAGTGTGCGAAGATAATTGTTTCATAACTACATTGTAAATTTTAATAATATTTGATATACATGCAATATTAAGCAATAGCGGTAAATAAACCAAACTGCCAAGTCATCAAAGTTTAAGCTTGCAAGAAATGAATTGAACGATGCATCAAAAAACTATTCTAATTAATGTATTAATGTAAGTATTCTCGCTTTCTCAATTTCACGAAAAATTTCAGAATTTCTAACTCACTAACATCACAAAGTCAGATCGCTCCGAGAGCATTAATTGAGCTGACTTCCTACCTGTTACCTTATCTGGAATTCTCAGCTCTCATTCCCTCATCCGTACGCATGGATCTGCATCAGCCTGTCATTCCTCACTCTTCGAAACTTCCTCTCGTTCATAAATATCACCTTCCTCCAAATTTCTCCACACTTGCAATTTTTCTTAGCCAATCTCAATCTCCTTTGTACTCGCAACAAACGGTCTCCATCTTCTTATACCGGCTTGCGCAGAGTGTTGTGGACTGTATAACATAATCGTTCACTCCACATATTGAGTAACTCTACATGTACTGTGGGTAAAGCTCTCTTATTCAGAACAAAGAGTCTAAGCAGTGGTCGGTTGCGTTCGCTCGATTTCCCGTTCTAGCAGTTGAACATTTTTATGCTCTAAATCTTGCTTTGTGTCTCGCTCTAATAATTCTTTTGCTTAAGTTTAGAAGTTTAAACAATTTCTGATGTTGCCATCCTCTTTACTGGCAAGCCTTAATGAGTTATTATTAACTCACACGTCTTATTACATTCATAGAAATATACTTCAATTCAATGACTAACTTACCGATGCCAAATGGAGTGTTCCATGTTTTCATAGATATATTCAAATTGGCTATTTGATGACGATTTCATCTATTAACATTCGAAAGCAATATTCAAGAGGTGTCATACATTTTTGAGATTACTGTATGTCGCATGGAATTGTGCACAAAAGTAAATCTCCCATACACAAAACGTGTTGATTAAGTTACGTAATGCATGCTATCTATCTTTTTACAATGCTTTATGTACATCCGTATAAGTATAAATAGCTGATGATACCCACACGTGTAATGTAAAATTCACAAACAAAACAGAACACGAGACACATCTTAGATTTGGCCTATTCGAGATCACCAGAAATATCTCCCGCAACTCTTTTGATATGTAAATGATAACAAATGCAAATATTTCACAGACATGAGTTGTGCTCTTATTAGCGATTTAGTCAAGTCGAAATCAGATCACTACTTTACTGATAGGGCCATGAGTGTTTCGATTAACTATTTTTACGATTGTTTTGGAAGTTGGATATGAGCATCGTGAGAATCTGTGACATGCTTATGATCTGTAATCTACATCATGGACTCCTTGATGTGTCACTTTAACCCAGTAGGCGTAACGCACGCTTATCGAATAGACGGAAAATTAGTAGTAGGGAAAAGTGGGTGCGGAGAGCTATCAATGATGTTAATTACACATAGATAATTCGAGTAGGTTTTGTTAAATCAGCTTCTGCAACGTTTCCGGAACTTCATTTCTAGGAAAACATGGCAGTATGTACATCATGGTCATGTAAAGAAAACCAGTGGTAAAGAATAGGAAGAACTATTTATTAAAAACGCAAATGCGAAGTCTTATCCTTAGTCACGATACCTAACAGTGTAACCTTCCAGAGATGTAATTCATGAGAGACACAGTACAGCAGACAAAAACATTCAAATTCTAATTAACATGTTAACATGCCACGACTTAATCACTAGCTTTAGGTAGGCTATGTTAATCGTAGTGATGCAACAGGCCTACTCCTACATTACAATTCAATCAACACAACATTGGCTCATTATTTGGCATAGGCCTACCACATATTCAAATAGAACAAATGTGAAAGTTAGGAATGAATAAATAATTAAACGGAAGTGACTTCCATGACCAATAAAATAAAAAGTTCCAGAGCCTGCTGAAACCCAACCCCCTACCCCTTTTATTTTATATTGGATATTTTGGCGAATCTCGTGACCCAACAAATTTCATCCGAAATAGACGGAAATCCGTCTATAGACGGAAAATTACGCTCACTGCTTTAACCTATTAGTTCGGACATAATGTGGAGGATACCTTAGTAGTTGTAGGCATCAAGGAACGCACGAGTAGTATTAACCAGCAAGTCTGAAGTTCAGTTATGATTAAGATATATACAAGTAGGCTACAACTATTTACACATTAAATCAAGAATAAAAACGTCTGTACTCATTGTCGTGGTCAATTGAACACATATGTGCGATCCTATATTACCAATGCCGTAATACAAAAGGGTAGAGTCCCTATCTTTCCTGACTCCCTGTCCTGACTCCCTGTCTTATGCTGATTGTGAATGCTTCAGTCCTCTTGGTCGTTCTGATCATTTAGGTATTTTTGCTAGACCTCTCTCTCCCAAGGCCATTGTTACCACCAAGGTCAAAACCCGTTCATTTACTCCATCTTCATTTGCAAATTGCCGCAATGTTTTGGCCTCTGTTGACTGGAACATTATTTTTTGTTCTCACCCAACCGTTTCTGTCAATGATGTCAACCAAATTGTATCTGAATTTCAATTTCTATGTCAGTTTTTTACGATATCTTTTTTCCTGAGAGATTTGTTCGCATGAGAAATACTGACCCACTTTGGATGACCCCTACCCTGAAGGTTCTATCTGACGATCGCGATAAAGCCCTTTCCCGTGGTAATATGGTTAAGTACTTGCACTTGAGGGAGAAGTTTCTTGAGGAGTCTTACAAAGCTAAGCGACGTTACTTATGCAATCTTACTGCTGGATCGTCCAATTCGGATAGCTGGAAACTCATCAACTCACAAATTCGGAGGAATCAAAGTAGAAAACTCGATGAAAAATTAGCTCTTGAAATCAATGACACTTTCAAGTCCAATTTTCTTGCTTCTGATATTTCCCTTTTCGATAATGATAATCTTCTGTGTGAGGATCATTCTTTCCCGATAGTTGAGGAATCACTAGTCACTACCATGGTGAAGAACACCAAGTCTAACTCTACTGGACCAGATGGTGTTTCTGGCATCTTCTTTCGCTCCTTCATTGATATACTTGCTTCCCCTATCACAAGGATTTTTAATCTATGCCTTCAAGCCAACATCTTTCCCGATATCTGGAAGAAAGCGAATGTTCTCCCGCTCCCTAAGAAGGATTCATGTGCTCATCGTCCCATTTCCATTTTGCCTTTCTTGAGCAAATGTCTTGAGAAATTGATTCGAGATCTTATTCTTCTACCTTCCTTACAAGGCAAATTCGATCGCCGACAGTTCGGTTTCATCCCAGGTGATAATGGTGGTTGTACTAATGCCCTTCTGACCATTCGTCTCACTTCCCTTAAAAACATCACTAGCAGCCCCTCAAACTTTTGTCGACTCCTTGCCATTGATTTCAATAAGGCTTCCGATTCACTCAGTCATCTCACCTTGCTCCAAAGTCTTGGAACCCTTCTCCCTTCCAATCCCCTTGTAGTGAATCTCATACAAAACTTTTTGTTAAATCGTTTTCAAATTGTTTACGTTAATGGCATTTCCACACCTTGGAGAGAGGTGACCAGTGGGGTGCCTCAGGGCTCTGTGTTAGGACCTCTACTTTTTGTTGTCATGATTAATGATGTCCCACAGTTCGCTAAGACGAAGGTTATTTCGCATGCTGACGATATAACCCTCATTCACTTATCAAATGGTAACACCAGTAATGATCTTTTTCAAGAGGACGTTGACGCCTTTTGTAATTGGGTAGCCCAAAAGAAAATGACAATAAATGTGAATAAAACCAAATGTATGACTCGTTCTAAGCGTTTTGATCCCACCAGATGTTGTTATCAATGATGAAGTCATAGAGGAAGTTGTAAATTTGAAAATCCTCGGTGTTTTCTTTAGTGCTAATTTGACACGGGACTCTCATGTCTCGGTATTATACAAAAAATGCTTTAGTATTATGTCCATTGTAAAGCGTCTGAAGAACAATTGTAATGAGGATCATGTTGTGTGGCAGGCATACATGGGTCCTGTTTTTTCTCGTTTATGATTTTGTTGGCCCATTGTATGTGATATGAAAATGAAACACCTTTTTAAATTTGAACGTCTGGATCGTTTGGCCAAACGTTGGTGCAGCATGTACAACAAGCCATCCCTAAGACAAATGTTAGATCGTGTTTGCGTTAAACTCATCTGCAAAGTGTCACATCATCGTGATGCTCATCGCCTGTCCTCCTTTTTCAACGTCCGTCAACATATCAGCAAAGTTAGACATCAAAGGCAACTGACAGCTCCTCTGCGGAAGCCATCTTATTACACCAACTCCTTTGTCAGATTTTCACAGTTTACATGACTTTGCAGTCATACCATGTACCGCTCTATGTATTTTGGTTTCAATAAAGCATTATTATTATAGAGCTTACCAGATGCGGTTGCCATTTTATTTAGAATTGCCTTTTGGAAACGTAGATGATAATCTGAAAGAAAGAAAACTCACAATTAGTGGATTTGAAAACAATTTCCTATATTATCATGAGAAGATTATCAGCAGTTAGACAGCATCCCGGCAAAGCGCCTTCAGATGAAGATCAAGCGAATGTGAAGAAAACCCCTAATTACCACCTACACAATCAATATTGTCATGAGACAAAAAATTCAGAAAATTTAGGTATCTAGCAAATACGTTTATGGGTTGCCAATTCTGGCGTTCCTCTTGTTTATAGTTGATTAGATATCTTTTGAGTATATTCTGCGTTAAAGATATCACACTTACTGTGTGTCAAGGGAGTTGCTATGTATGCGTACTATGTCATACAATGTTTACTTGAATTTTCATAGGATGTCACAATTTAAAATATGTTAACAACATGGAATGTTATTCATCGTAAACCGAAATATTACAGTTGCATACATTAAAGATATTGAGTTAAGGAGTCATCCATAAAGAATGTTCACAGCGAGAAGTTATAAAAAGCAGTTTTCGCATGGATAAGAGGGGATAAGATAATGTTCACACGTCCGCAAATTCAATGACAGATAGTCTCCTTGATCAGCACAGCGAACAACTGTTGAGTTTTCTCCGCGCGATAGATAGATATCTTATTTGTGCTGAAAGGAAGTGCCCACTTCTAGGCAGATAGACAGAAAGTGTAGGTGGACAAAGTTGTCAGATTTTTCGTCAGCATGCCGAATTCCATAAGCTCGGGTAATGCAACTCAACTTGGCTGCAGGCTAGGCTAACGGCTTTTCGCACAGACTTTTGGCTGCATATGTAAGAGGGAAAACACTGTATAATTGACAAGGAATGCAAATTTTACAGCTACATTTTACAAGGAAAAGAGAAGCAATATAGCGCAGAACAGTGAATGCACAGAATGTGATTTAGATTTCCAATGTCTTTAGAAAAAAGAATACCAAAGCGCTGTAATAAGAAAAGTTGTTATAAGAAAAACATTACTGTATTAATAGCATACATTACATTTTTCTATTCAATTATATTTCTAGAGAAATTTGTGAATATCATAAAATTTCGAAAGCATGCCAATGTTGTAGGAAAGGTGAATTTGAACATGAAGTAAAGGAAAATTGGTTCCTTTTTTAAGCAAGTGGAAATCATGATGCCTAAAGTTTTAACATAAGAGGAAAATGTAGACAAAGTTTTCTAATATTCGATTGCAGGCCTGAATATTTCTTACAATTTAGAATCTTAATTTAGCGCATTTAGCTGAATGTTAGAGCAATAATTGAATTTCCCTGTCACTTTAATGCATCTCTATACTATTGGCCAAAATGATCAGTCACTATTTAGCCACTTCAAGATCATTCAAAAAGTACTTTAGGATTTCAAATTATTAGAAGTTATAGTTATTTTGGAATTTAAAAAATAATAAATGCACAACAAAACAAAAGTATTAGATCTAAATGCCATGACAATGAAAAGTTATGATGCTCACGGCACAATAACTAGCAACTCCAGATATGTTATTGTCCTATACAAATACCTCAGGGTATGGCAACCAAACTTTACACTAAACAATCCGGCAAGTCACAACGTAGATAACTTAACTGAAAAATACAAACGTAGGTCCACTGGCAATGTGAATGAAAATCCTTAGCAAACTTTAAAGCCATCAAACAGAGAGAGAGAGATGCGTTTATTCAGACTGTGAATATGAATCAAAATTACAAACAGATTAAAAAATCAAGTCGCTACGATAAATTAAAACATGAAGTTAATCTTGAGTCTATGATCCTAGTCACAAAAGGTATGAGACAGCATTACAGATGGCAGAAATGAGTTCCGACGTAGAGTAGTCCTGGAACAAGGCATCATAAATCGACCGGAAGGTAGCAGTGGGGGAACCATTTTTGAAGTAAAAGTTTCTTGAGTATTCAAGCTCTTGACGTCTATAAACGATACCAGTTGTTGAGAGAGACTGGCTTTTTATTCTAAGATATCGGTCCTGAATTCTCTGAAGGCGCTTCGAATCTTCAGAAGACATACCAATAAAGGCCGGGCAGGCGTATTCAATTAAATTGCGAACAAGGGTGATGTAAATGCACAGGAATTGATCGTTACTTGTTACGGTCTTCATCCTTCTCAATATATTAATCCTCTGAGCACACTTCCTCTCAATGTAATCCACATGACATCTCCATCCAAAAGAACTGTCGACCATAAGCCCAGAAATTTGATATTGCTCTAGAATTTCACGGTTGGTAAATGGTTCTCAACGTCGAAAGATTCTTTGAACAGACCTCGGTAGTTTATTAAACATTTTGTTTTTTGAAAATTTAAGGACAACCAATTCTGAGCTGACCATCTGGACACGTTTTCAACTTCGATAATGAGAGTGTGAATGTCATCACTGGCTTCATTTTTCCTCATTCCAAAAGATAGAAAAACATCATCAACATACTTTATAAGACACGTTCTTTGGAATTGGGGTTGCAGAGATGATATATATAATCCAAACATGTAAGGACCGAGTATTGACCCTTGTGGGACACCGCTGGTAGCATCCCTGGTCTGAATATTAGATCCCTGATAACGAACTCTTTGTTGGCGATCAATCAAATAATTAATTAGGAATCGAACAAAACCGGAAGGTAGTCCAGATGAACTTGCTTTGACCAGTAAATCGCGGTGCAATATCTTGTCGAATGTCTTTGAAAAGTCGTAGCTTATGAAAACAGTCGCTCTAATTTCAAGGTCATCAAATTTTGTGGCAAGCGAATCATGAGCTGCAATGATGGCATGCGTAGTCGATGACCTCTTTCTTATTCCGAACTGAGAGTCAGAGTTACTTTTTCAAGGATCTTTGCAGGAATCGGTCGGAGACTGATAGGTTGTGCCTCTGTAACTGGCGCATTACTCACTTTTGGTATGGGGATGACGTCAGCAATTTTCCATATTGATGGGAACTTTTGTTGGCGAATGCACTCGGTTATCAGATGGTGTATAGGTTCTGCCAGAATTAGTGCAGATCTCTTGTACAGCAAAGTAGGGACATCATCAGTGCCAGTCGCCTTTGGACGAAGCTGAGAAAGCTTCCTCCAGATGTCTTCAATTCCAAAAGCTGGGAACCAGTTGTCATCTTCCATATTTTGAAGGTCAAGAGTGTTGGAATGATTCATTGCACTACAAAAATAGTCATTGAACTCATTGGCAATCTCAGCAGCTGAAGAAGAAGGCGAGGAAACAAAAGCATTTCCTCAGGATTCACGTTCCACCTTAATGTAAGACCATAAACCTTTTACGGACTTAGACTTCTCGGTAAAATATCTCGCGTTTGCTTTGAAAATTTCCCTTCGAACCGTCTCCTTGAGAATGTTGAACAACTCTCAGTCTCGTCTACGGAAAGCATTCCAGCGTCGATCTATTAACAACTTAATCAAAGGTGTCATCCAAGCGGAATATTATAAAAGATACTACACTTTTCATCAGTGTCCCGCAAGTCATACACTATATGCTCTCTTACTTCACGGTGTCTTTCACGTTTCTTTGATTTAGCAAAAACGACATTATGATCTGAGCTCCCAATTGGTGGACCTATCATAACCGTAATTTTGTCGTAATGTCCTTGTAAATATTTTCCACAAATATCAAGTCAAGGTTGACTTTATTTCGGTTGGACCATGTACAATGTTGAACAAGGAGAAGTTTGAGGTCAGGAAACACCTATCGTATCTGTTAAAATCCCAGGCAATAATGAGACGATGGAATGGTAATTCATTCTGATGATAGTCGATCATAGACAAGAGATTCTCACAGATGTATCTAAACTTGGGACTTTCTATGCCAGGCGTCAAGTACAGGCCGATAATTGTGAGAGAATCATGTTGAATATCCACTGAACATGATATAGGCCTGTATATGCACATCATATCTCTCAAGAGGCAATAATCACTGCTTTTGTGACGTTTTCCTCAACATTGTACTCCGGCGACAACTAGAATTTGAGGTCCAATATCTATGGATTGAGATAGGCAGAAGTCCGCCGATTTAGGTATAGGAAGAGGGCATTCTAGGGCTGGTTCAGATCTACTGCATCACAGGGGAATATTTTGCTATTTCTTTTTCTATGGATCAGGCAGAAAACCCCGGACTGCGACGCAGCGCTATGCAGTCAGTTGAAAGTACACAATGAAGTGTATTCGTAAACGCAGTTCATACGCTATATAATTCAAAAATGATGAACGCATCCAGGTCTTGTAAGATTGTGCCAAGTTCTCTGTGAAAAATAGAAATCACTAGTGTGATTAAGCCAGCGTTCCCTGTTGTTGAGCAAGTGTCACAAAGCATTAGCTGAAAACACGATCTAATTTTGATCTACGCATTGACGCTTCTATGAAGTACAAATTTTAAAAATGAATGACCAGATTGAAAGAACTATTATTCAATATTTTTCCTGAAGATGATTCATCAATTCATTTTTCGCTGGTATAGCCAACTGTTTTTTTGGTATCAAAATCAATCAATAGAAGACATGTGCAACCTAAGTGGAAAAATTTGTCTGTAATTTGTAGAAAATAAACCAGCTAAAAGGTCGAAAATCCAAAACCATCCATGACTTTACCACAGTATATATCAGATTTCACGCAATTCCGAATAATAGCGAAAGTGCATTTAAAAACCATGGATAACGGAGTAAACGAAATCCTAAACTAGCTAAAGCTTTTCTCCTAGGCATCCAATTAGCCTGAACTAGCCATAGAATATCAAAATATATCCCCTTCACCCACACCCAAGGCGGCAGCACTCCACTGGCTCTCACGCTCTCACTCCAAAGATATTGGAATTCAAAGTCAAATTGATCGACCTCCCGGCCTGTCAAAACACATTGAAGTTGTACTTACATGTAAGTTTTTGACTGTTAGTAAAACTAACTTGCCAAAGCTACCGTTTTACTTTAGTATTCGATGGCAAGAATAACTACCAGCAGAAAACTGAAGTTTTACTCTATTTTCTTCTATTGGACATTACTAAGTATAATCAAAGTTCAGAAACTGCAACTTGACTTCAGTTTCCTGCATCACTGTCATTCTTCACAATCACATGGAACATGCACATCACTCACTGGTGGAGTTTCAAACTGAAAATAACTTTCTTAACAAGCTTTCCGTAGGCAAATCAAGATACCGTCTGCTTTGTTTCTTGTCTTCGAACAAGTCAAAAGAAAATTCGATCAGAGGTCATCGATCACTGTGAAATGAAACGTACGTGTATGTTTTGACTATTTGACTATTATCTCTATGCAGGTCCTTCATCAACGACTCAGACTTTATTTTAGGGATCTTCGTGCAGGATATTAACTTTTTAGATTAGCTTTATGTACCTGATTTTCTCACAGCTGTCCTTTTGCTGCAAGTATGAGTGCAAGTTTTGCATTACATCTGAAGCAGAGGGATCTATCTTAGAGCAGTTTTTGAGCACAGATCTTCTCCCAATGCATGTGTGTTGCGAGAATAAGCACGTTGAATTATTGTTGGCAAGGCAGGCGTAGAATACTCGCTATACCAGTCATACATACAAATAGGATGAAACTTTTCGTTACAGCATCAGTAACCAATGTCCTTGCCACTGACTGCTACACCACATGTAGAAAATCGTTTTTAGCTCAGTATATAAGATGAAACGAAATCAGTCGAAACGACGGCTGCATTTTCTATAGTGCCGGTAGATGCTAGCTTTTCATAACTTTAGTTATATTGAAAATTGAAGCTATTCTCTTGTGATGTCGTCCATTGCACCACTGATTGCTGCCAAATTTGACACGGGAAGATGATGGGAGTCAAAACGCATCGTGTTAGCCTGTACCACTGACACAAAATATTAGGGACAAGACGAATTCATGTAGACCCTTTTACTATTGCTACAAATACGAGTGACCGTTTAGTGAAACTTTTTCAGTGTATCCTGCCAATATCATCCTACTTTATTTTCAAATCATCAAGGTTTTCTTATTCATTATTTTGCTGAGAATTTTGATGTGCCTCTATGTGGACACGTTACACCACCGACAAGTCGGTTACTTAGTACGAATGCTATACATGTACATTGGCAAGAGATCAGAACTTCGTGCACGCCTAAGATCTTGTTGTATATTACAGACATTCTCTGTTTTGATAATCCTGTGTGGTGGAAATTATGAATATTGAGAAGTGGCCTCAGGACACGACATTTCTGTGGAATGATCCATATATTCTCTGCTCTATGTATAATGAAATAACAGATATTGTATAGCAGAGATGTTTTATTAGGACTTTTTTGATAAGTTTCAAATCATTTTATCACCCAAGTATATTTATATCACATAATCATTGTGAATCAAAGTCATTTAACTTGCATGCTCAACCGGTATATACCGCCGAATTTACCGGCATAAAAAAGCGTGAGAATCAGACTCCATTAGGTGCTACCATAAAACCAACTTCTAGCGGTCTTCCCCTTCAGACGTGCCTGACACACCGAGGCTATTAATAGTCAGTCAAAATCATTGTCAAACAGCACAGATATTTCACAGAATTTAAGCGGTGACATGGCAAGCTGTTTCATAATTCAAAGTCAGAATTGATTAAATGAGTCAGAGTGATTAAATGTCAGTTCTGATTGCTTCTACTGAATGTTAAAAATCATGACAATCCCCTTAGAAGCGCTATGGGAGCTGTGGGCATGGCCTCCCACCCATGCCCAGCCCATACCCATGGGTATACCTACATAATCCCCATATCCACGGCAAACCTGATTTACATTGATATTAAATGTGTGGTGCAATAATGAAATGACTGCATGTAGCTCAACATTTACAGACGTACCGCAAAAAGTCTGGAAGTACTTAGAACTAATGTCTATGTTTCATTTCTGTTCCCTAGTCTATCACACTTAGGTGCAACAAAATGTAATAAAAACTGTCAATTGATACAATAATAAATTGTAAGGCATGTTATGTATAATGCAAATGAAGCGCCGTAATTGTTGCAGCCAGAACCCGGGAAATCTAAAACATGGGATGATTGAACAACAGCTTTTCCGGAACTAATTTCTTGTTCATACAACAATCACAAAATATTTATAAATTTTATTAATAGGTCATTATACAATAGTTGAGTTCATGTCCGGTGTAGGTGTAAGTGTTAGTGTTTACTCCGTTTACCCGAAGCCAGAGTTAACTCCGGAGTAAACACTAACACTTACACTTACACCGAATGTGAACTCACATAATGCAATGACGCATTTACAGTTAGCAAGCATTTTACGAGATGGAAATATAAAGTTATCAAGTAGCTCATCTGTAAAATGAAGTAGCTCACCAGTAAATTCAAAAAAGCAGGTGCAAGACTTTGTCAGACTAACGAAGAAGTCATAAGAACTTAGAATCGACACTGGAGACCTGCGAAAAATTGGTGAGTGCCAAGGAGTTTTGAAGTCATATTGAAGTCCTTGAGATTATCCTTGGCACGGAACAGTTCACGTGTGTCGTCAGATCAACGCTTCGTATAAATTCCGTTGTCTTATCACCAAACTTCGTATTATATTCAAATCTTAAGAATATTTTTCTTGAATAATGTTTGCTGGCAACATTAAAATACAACACCCCGGCATCTAAAAATTGAATTGTCTTCTTTATGATTGTGACGTTAAATTTTGTTTGAAAACTTTGAAATGCTGCTAAATATGTCCGGAAACTTGAAATTCTATAAGTGCGTCCAGACTTTTTGTGGAAGCTGCACAACCATCAGACATAGCAAGAAATTATAGCAGAGCCATATGTCGCATTGAGATAATATTGAGATTAAAATGATTGTACGGAGCTCAACATTTCGAACCATCAGACATGACGAGAAAATGTTTGGTTCCGTAGGAATATTGCTGTGTTGTCAACATCTCTTGGAATAAACTTCCATTATCTAACTTTAAAAAGATAAAATTCGATTTCAAGAAAGTTTTGCTTATCGGAACATATGTTTTTTTATTCAAATTGTACAATCAGTAATCAGACTTGCAATTTTCGAAGTGCGCCTATCTCTGAAAATTTAAACTTTAACTTAAAATGATTTTTACTTCGAATTAACTTCCGTTGAATAGAAGATAAGCCTTCATCAAGAAAAGTTATAGATTAGACAGAACAAGAGGACGCGAGAATTAATTTTTACACACAGAAAGGCAGGCCATTGCCTTGTGTGGAAACTGGAATACTGGAAATGGGAAATGATATTGAATAAAAGGAAAACGTCACAAATCTCTCCCGAAATATATATAATGCCGAATAAACACAAAGGTTTAAGTAAAAATATAATACAGGTAAAATCCGCAAACGTTTCGCGTCCAGACGCTTGGTCACTGCCTTACTAAATGATTCTAACAGTAGGTGCAACAACACCCTCGTGACGCCTGTTCAGTTCTGGCTTACGAAAATCGATCAAACGAGATTCCATCAAACTTGCCTCAATCGGATCATGCACACACTTTAAGAAATTGATATTGAAGCTATCTATGTTGGTACACGGGTTACAAAATTTTATATGATCGCTCAAGGCGCTATGACAATCACGCTTGATGATGCTATTTTTATGTTCGTTATGCCGCAAACGGAACGGCCGAGAAGTTTTTCCTATATATTTAGAATTACAAAATTTACACTCAAATTCATAAACAACGCATGATTTATCACAATTATACTTATCAGGAAGTTTTACGTAGATTTCACAATTGTTATGTTTTTTACACGGACTCTTTCTTTTCAAAGCCTGGCGCAGTTTCTTATTTCCGGTAGTTACAAAGTTGATTTCTAATTTGTATTTACGAATGTTGTAATTAATTTTTCTTATTAAACTATCGCTGACAAAAGGCAACTTTAGTGTACATTTCCTACTTATTGATTTTGTATTATTTATGCTATCATTTGATTTGTGCTTATTTTTAGTTTTGTTGCACTTCCTTATGTCATTGTTAGTATATCCGTTCAATTTTAAATTACTTTTACACGCTTCAATGTCTGCCTTCATAGCTTCTGCAGGCAAAGTCGCACTACTACGAATTTCTATGTCATTAACTTTTTGTTGGACAAAATTCGTTTTTACAAAGCTGGGTAGCCAACTATCTTTTTTAAGAGAATTACCGGAGGAGATCTCTTTGACATATTTCTTATGGGTTATTTTTCCATTATTTGTCCAAACCGTTAAATCTAGAAAGTTCAATTTACCGGTATGTGGAGATTCCACGGTAAACTTAATGTTGTTGTCAATCGAATTAAAGGTCGTACTTATTAAATCGAAAGTGTCAGAATCTCTTTTGAGGGGACCTATTATAATGTCGTCAATGTACCCTTTATAAATAATGTTATCAAAATTGAGCTGAGCTCTAATGGCAACAATAGCTCTTTCTTCTATACTGTTCATAAATATGATTGCCAGTGGTGGGCATAGTGTGATCCCATGGGAACACCCTCAATCTGGAGGTAACTTTGATCATTAAAAGCGATCTCATAATTATAAGACACGAATTTTAGCATAGTGAGAAACTTGTCTACAGTTATATCAAATTTATCTATCTGTGTCCAATGCTTATGAGCGAATAAATTTACAACATCCAAAGCGGGGCTATCGGAATACTGGGGTAGAGATTGACCATATCTTAAGACATGAACATGCAATCTTCACTTATCACTTCAGCATAATTTTTAAATATATCTATAAGTTCCAGAGAACTTTTTAAATGTGCAGGTACAAAGTTCACAAGTTGATTCAAAATACGGCCGCAAATCCAATCAACTTTGTTAATAGGGTTGGATGAAATGACATTGTCTAGAATGTAGAAATGAATAGTAATTGCAACAAGAATTCAATTGAAATCATTCTTTATCCTTATAACCTAATGATTTTGATGAAATATCGTTCGATTATTCAATTATTGGAAATTCTTAGAATTCTCTACAGATTAGAAACGACTTACACGGAGGAGTTGAAGAGCAGCTAATCAGCGTCGGTGATGAATGAGAAAATTATTTGATGTACAGAGGCTATATCATCGAGGCGTAACCGCTTGAATAGAGTTGATATTCTCTCCAGGGCTTTCCACGTATCACTTTAGTTTCAGTTCCTTTCAGCTCCGTCGCCGTTGTCATGGCATATCAGGTGATCTCCGCCATTTCCTTTCACAATGGAGGCTGTATGTACTGAGACCGCCAAGTCAGAAGATGTAAATGATAGCACAAAAATGATTTCATCTTCAATCCGGATGTTGACAGACCTGAGGGCGTTAACCCATTTAAGGTCAATATCACCTGAGGCAGCACCGCTATCTCCATCTCCATGTAACCAGAGAGATGATCAAAAATTGCTGAAATTAAATTGCTATTTTCAACTACTTGAGTGAAATTGAAATGTTGTGTATTGAATTAATTGAAATTTTAATTATATACTAAATAGGAATTTGTATTTATATTATTTCTCGTTTTCCACAGTTAGACATTGGAAAGCCGAGCATACACTTCATCTTGATCTGCCACATGATTCTGCTTTCCAGCAACATTGTATTTCCTACAGAGCTGATCATAAAAAACGAATCACCTAAATTTCGCTGAAATTCAATCGATTCTCATGTCTTCCAGTCGCATCGTACATCAACGAGCCATTCATCATTCGAGATCTTGCATTCTCAGTTTTAAAATGACGTCGGCGAATCGGTAAAAGGCCCTATGTGCAAAAAGTCAACTTTTCAGGAGGACGTTTATTCGATCTCTTTGAAACAAAACGCAATAACAAGAAAAAGTGAAATAGCCAAGTTTCATCTCTTAGCACGACTTTTAAACCTGTCAAAGGATAGTTTCTGCAATGATGGTCCTGGCAGGTTTTGGAGGACCCATCTGCACATAGGGCCTTTTGCATCCTCTCCATGTGCACATAGGGCCTTTTGCAAGTGCACTCGATTTGGTGTTTCTTCAAGGAAATTTAATTAAATGTCTAAATATCATATATTTTCTGAATGCTCTCGGTTAGAAAAACTCAAAAAATGCTGTTTGCACTTGATATCAGTTAGTCGTAGCAGGCCTAAGCCTACAATCGTAGGTCTAGGCCTACATGTGCATTGTAGACCCTGCTTAGAATTTTTGAAGTCTGTTTTCCTACAAGTTCATGCTCTGAAAAGCTTATCAAAGTACCAAATACTTCATCAATTAAAAGCATAAACAATTGACTCGTTCCTCCAATCATAGGCCTACATGTAAAATCCTGATGGATGGAAAACATGTAGGCTACATACATGTACATTGTCCTACATGGGCACAATTGTATGTAGGCCTACATGTAGCCTAGAGAATAGCCTTGCGTGATCTGTTGCATATTGTGCACTAACTTGCATGGCAAGTACATACGGATTAAACTAAGCTTATTCCCCTGTATAATGATGAGTGCCTGCAGGCCTATGCAATAGGATATGACAGCTGCCATAGAATGAGGCAAAAGTCTAATTCTAACCATGTCCTAATTTTAACATTGCAGTCCGTCCCTTTGCTACATCATACACAGTTATATTATATAACTTATAGGTTTTGTAGAGAAGCATGCCCGCTAAGATTCATTGAAAACATACACTGTATGTTTGTAAAAAAGTTTTTTTAGAAAAATAGCATCAATGATGATAGCAGAATGAACACAATCAAACTGTGAATCACAGCAGAGGTATCATTGAACTAAGTTGTAGGCCTACCAGTCCCACCAAGGCCGCATGGTTTCAAATTGGATCATAAATGCTCTCAACAAAATCAAACTTGAATCAGGAAGCAGAAACATCACTGCAAGCACCATCAGACACTACAATCAAACACACACAAGGCCTACGAGTCATACCTTACAAACATTCGTTAAAGCCTCACTTTCAAAGAATCATAGAAAGAGAGGTAGTCCATGGGCATGATACTCTTCATTTTTTGAAGGTCCTCCCACTTCAACTTGGAAATACCCCAGCTCTCATGATAGAGTGGGGGAGTGGTTGACAGTTCATTGCTGAGCCCAGCCTCGTCTTCTAGGTAGCAGTTTCCAATCCTCTGTTTGCCTCAACTTAAACATGACGGATACGTAGAACTTGTAGAGCATACCGCGTATGTCTTTGCACGGTAGGGTCACCGGTAGATTGACTTAAAGTTTGAAGGACGATTGTCAAAATCTCTGAAGAAATCGTGATCGCATATGTGTAAGCGATATGGATTTCCTCCTGGTATTTGTCATTGAGGTGTAGAAATCAGATGGGGAATAAAGAGGATCGATCAGATTTCTTTCAATCGTTGCATGGATAGAATCGACCTCCATCATGGTATGTCCACGCTCAAGAATTAGTTGAATAATCACTATATTTATCTCTTTGCTCAAATCAGATAACATACTCGAGAGTACCTTATTTCTGTTTGGTGGTAAGTACAATCCATTACGACTGATTCCAAACAAACTTCTTCAATGACCTGACATGCCTGAATTCGTCCTTTAATGTAATCATAAATGCAGCTAACGAATTCATTGGCAGTTACCTGTCCTTCTCCCGCTTCTTGCCAGACGTACAAATCGGCATCTCTAGTCATCCATGTCATAAAATGTGAAATTGTTGAATTTGGTTAGTTTATGCTTGAAGTGCAAGGCCGAAGCTTGACTACGTTGGACATTTCAACACACTTCGTAGGTCCATGGTAATCGCCAGCTTTTTCCCATTGGAAAACATGGCATCAGATTTTATCTGTTCTTTGCTTCCCTGGCTTCATCTTTTTTTCTATGTGGATAGAATATGCTTCACAAGACAAACTTCCCCGGCCGGCATGTGACAAGCAGATATCGCACTGGTCCTTTCGAGGTGGTGAATGAAGGACATTCTTTTTCTTTGCAAGCTTGGAGAAGCATTGTCGCGTGATTGGCGAGGAATTGTTGTCGTCACACCATCTAATGTAGGCACAGTGAAGGTTTTGCGCACGACTTGAAAGATGCATCAACATATAAATTTTTCGACGTGGATGCCCTGACAGTAGTGCTTGTGGGCATCACAGCAGAAACTATCAATAAATTCCTCTGCCTTAGAAATCTTTCCTGCGCGAGCATCATTCCGATTGATTTCTGCTCTGGAATTCCTGGGTGGATGAGCTTTACCTCCAACCTCTGAGGTGGCTTCTCGCCAATTGCAAATGTACTAAGGAACATGCCTCTACAAACTTTGACGCGACTTCCATCTTCTGATTTCAGATGGTATTCAAAACCGTTTTCCTTCATTGCTGAATCTGTTTCTTCAGCATCTGATCTTCTTCTTACAGATTTCCCTAGCCTCAATAGAATGACAGGATAAAAGTCCTCTTTTCCTCCCAAGTGCGAAGACTCCAAAATTCGTTGAACAGCTCAGACCTCTTTCATCTGATGCACTGGGCTGCACAACCATGACTCTTAGACCCTACTTGCACTATCAGTGTGACTATGATTCATTCATCGAACCTCCAAGACGTCCGTGATGAGTCTGATAGTATCTTGACGAGCAAACCTTCCTGACACAACTATCATAACGAATATCCTAGGTAATTCATTTCCATGCAGTCTAGATAGAGTCGACATTTTGCGTTTATGACCATGAGCAGATGAAAATTTCCAGGATCACTACCATGGAGGTTTCTACATTAACACTATCAAAGTTCATGGCATCAGACAATCAAAACTCACATCAGCTACAGGAGAAACGTAAACATCACGATCGCAGACACTATCAGTAGAGACGTGCACATCGGGATCCAGGATCGGATGGCAGTAGCAGTACTAGAGACGTGCACATCAGGATCAGGATCGGAGGCAGTAGCAGTAGAGACATGCACATCAGGATCACGATCGGAGGCAGTAGCAGTAGAGACATGCACATCAGGATCAGGATCAGAGGCAGTAGCAGTACTAGAGACGTGCACATCAGGATCAGAGGCAGTAGCAGTAGAGACATGCACATCAGGATCACGATCGGAGGCAGTAGCAGTAGAGACATGCACATCAGGATCACGATCGGAGGCAGTAGCAGTAGAGACGTGCACATCAGATCAGGATCAGAGGCAGTAGGCAGTACTAGAGACGACGGCACATCAGGATCAGGATCGGAGGCAGTAGCAGTAGAGACATCACATCAGGGATCACGATCGGAGGCATAGTAGTCAGTAGAGACATGCACATCAGGATCAGGATCTGAGAGCAGTAGCAGTACTAGAGACGTGCACATCAGGATCAGGATCGGAGGCACAGTAGTAGCAGTACTAGAGACGTGCACATCAGGATCAGGATCGAAGGCAGTAGCAGTAGAGACGTGCACATCAGGATCACGATCGGAGGCAGTAAGCAGTAGAGATGTGCACATGCAGGATCACGATCGAGGCAGGAGCAGTAGAGACGTGCACATCAGGATCAGGATCGGAGGCAGTAGCAGTACTAGAGACGTGCACATCAGGATCAGGATCGAAGGCAGTAGCAGTAGAGATGTGCACATCAGGTTCACGATCGGAGGCAGTAGCAGTAGAGACGTGCACATCAGGATCAGGATCAGAGGCAGTAGCAGTACTAGAGACATGCACATCAGGATCACGATCGGAGGCAGTAGCAGTAGAGATGTGCACATCAGGATCACGATCACACCAGGTACTACGTGTTGAGACAGCTTCTTGCATGCATGTTGATGTTCTTCTTTTCTTAGCTGGTATTTTCAACGCAAGAGCAACCTGGAGGCACCTCTTCCCATAAGACATCACGCTGAACTGATTTCGTTCTCATCAAGGTGACCCTATCGATACTTGTGATGAGTCAGCATTGTCGTCTGATCGAACGTGAGAAAGTGGATTTTCAGCGTGCTGTTGTCGGGACATTTCAATGTTGCCAAGACTCGTTAGTCCGTCCGTCATACGAAGTATTTAGAAACAAACATACACATAGGGCCTTTTACCGATTACAAAAAGGGACTGTCGACACATAGGCCTTTTGCATTTCTGAATTAAAACAAACTTCCTGTTCGAAATTGAACTTATCGTTCAAGGACTTTGTGTAAAATACAATTAAGAACCTTTCTACGTTAGAATGTTATGTTATGAAGTATTTTAGAAACAAACATACACATAGGGCCTTTTACCGATTACAAAAAGGGACTGTCGACACATAGGGCCTTTTGCATTTCTGAATTAAAACAAACTTCCTGTTCGAAATTGAACTTATCGTTCAAGGACATTGTGTAAAATACAATTAAGAACCTTTCTACGTTAGAATGTTATGTTATGAAGTATTTTAGAAACAAACATACACATAGGGCCTTTTACCGATTACAAAAAGGGACTGTCGACACATAGGGCCTTTTGCATTTCTGAATTTAAACAAACTTCCTGTTCGAAATTGAACTTATCGTTCAAGGACATTGTGTAAAATACAATTAAAGAACCTTTCTACGTTGAGAAATGTTTATGTTATGAAGTATTTTAGAAACAAACATACACATAGGCCTTTACCGATTACAAAAAGGACTGTCGACACATAGGGCCTTTTGCATTTCTGAATTTAAACAAACTTCCTGTTCGAAATTGAACTTATCGTTCAAGGACATTGTGTAAAATACAATTAAGAACCTTTCTACGTTAGAATGTTATGTTATGAAGTATTTTAGAAACAAACATACACATAGGGCCTTTTACCGATTACAAAAAGGGACTGTCGACACATAGGGCCTTTTGCATTTCTGAATTTAAACAAACTTCCTGTTCGAATTTGAACATATCGATCAAGGACGTTGTGTAAAACACAATTGAGAACATTTCTACGTTAAAAAGTCATTTTCGAAAATATGTGAGTATGACAATGAATCAGGTACGGGGAGAACGAGCAAGGAATTAGGAAAAAATTAGTGATATCATGAAGTTATCACAGAATCGTGACTCTTTTGACTGAAAATGTTATATTCTCACTTCTTCATCGAAAATGTTCATGCTTGCATCTTCAGAATCCTTGAGGTGCAAGGAGTGCGAATATGTAAGTTTTGTTCAAAGAAACTTTATTTTCAAGCTTCTTCAACATTTTTTCTCACTACCGTTAAAGTTCACATCGAATTCCGAGTTAAGAAATCAGACAATCGAGTCAAACTTCGGATAAAAAGCGGATAACCGAATCAATCTTCGGATGAAAAAGCGGATAACCGAATCAAACTTCGGAGCTAGCGAAGCGGATATCCGAATCAAACTTCGGAGCTAGAAAAGCGGATAACCGAATCAAACTTCGGAGCTAGCGAAGCGGATAACCGAATCAAACTTCAAAGCTAGCGAAGCGGATAACCGAATCAAACTTCGGAGCTAGCGAAGCGGATAACCGAATCAAACTTCGGAGCTAGCGAAGCGGATATCCGAATCAAACTTCGGAGCTAGCGAAGCGGATAACCGAATCAAACTTCGGAGCTAGCGAAGCGGATAACCGAATCAAACTTCAAAGCTAGCGAAGCGGATAACCGAATCAAACATCGGAGCTAGCGAAGCGGATAACCGAATCAAACTTCGGAGCTAGCGAAGCGGATAACCGAATCAAACCTCGGAGCTAGAAAAGCGGATAACCGAATCAAACTTCGGAGCTAGCGAAGCGGATAACCGAATCAAACTTCAAAGCTAGCGAAGCGGATAACCGAATCAAACTTCGGAGCTAGCGAAGCGGATAACCGAATCAAACTTCGGAGCTAGAGAAGCGGATAACCGAATCAAACTTCGGAGCTAGCGAAGCGGATAACCGAATCAAACTTCGGATGAAAAAGCAGATTACCGAATCAAACTTCGGATGAAAAAGCGGATAACCGAATCAAACTTCGGAGCTAGCGAAGCGGATAACCGAATCAAACTTCGGAGCTAGCGAAGCGGATAACCATATCAAACTTCGGAGCTAGCGAAGCGGATAACCGAATCAAACTTCCGAGCTAGCGAAGCGGATAACCGAATCAAACTTCGGAGCTAGCGAAGCGGATACCGAATCAAACTACGGAGCTAGCAATGCGGATAACCGAATCAAACTTCAAAGCTAGCGAAGCGGATAACCGAATCAAACATCGGAGCTGGCGAAGCGGATAACCGAATCAAACTTCGAAGCTAGCGAAGCGGATAACCGAATCAAACTTCGGAGCTAGCGAAGCGGATAGCAGAATCAAACTTCGGAGCTAGAGAAGCGGATAACCGAATCAAACTTCGAAGCTAGCGAAGCGGATATCCGAATCAAACTTCGGATGAAAAAGCAGATAACCGAATCAAACTTCGGATGAAAAAGCGGATGACCGAATCAAACTTCCGAGCTAGCGAAGCGGATAGCTGATTCAAACTTAGGAGCTAGCGAAGCGGATAACCGAATCAAACCTCGGAGCTAGAAAAGCGGATAACCGAATCAAACTTCGGAGCTAGCGAAGCGGATAACCGAATCAAACTTCGGATGAAAAAGCAGATTACCGAATCAAACTTCGGATGAAAAAGCGGATACCCGAATTATACTTCCGAGCTAGCGAAGCGGATAACCGAATCAAACTTCGGAGCTAGTGAAGCGTCTCCTTCAACAGACATTAAAATCATCACACGCTCATTATGAACAGTTTGCATAAACATGATACAGGTGAGAGGACGTATTCATAAGACAAATAGGAACAAGTAGTCACAAGATAGTACTAAACTTTGAATTTTACAAATGATGGCTGAAATACGAAATGGAGGAGGAATGTAAATGCAAAATCCAATTTCTCAGTTAACCGTGAACAACTGTGAATGACTTCAACAATATTTTTAATGATTATATTGTCATTCTGCATGAAATCAACAGAAAAACAATGGTCTGTAAGTTTCTTAAAAATTGCTGATAACTACTGCGAAACAATTATAGACTTGAGATGCACAAAGGCCAAACTCGCTTTAATATTTTACTTCTTTATCGGCATTGATGGAGATAGAATTATCAATGATTGCTACATTAATTCAATTAACGAATATTAAATGGGAATATTCACACATATGAACATGGCATGATCCACTGAGTAATTAACGATGGCTATAACACACATTGGTAGACTGCAAACAGTGAAGGCCTACACAAGAATTTTTGATAGGTGACTTTTTTGTGACAGAGTGACCATTTTGAAGTACTGGCAGTGTAGCAACATGCGAATATTTTTTATTTATGTTCAACCCTGTCTTTGTATGTTGATGGACTTCCTATCATTTGAAAATAGCACCACTATAAGCAGCCAAACGAATGAAAAATCCTCACATTAGGAACCCCAAATACCAACCTACAGGACATCCGAGGATTATATTCTCACAAATGGAACATGTGAAACTCGTATATAATCTATCAAGACAGCCAAATACATGCACTTAAAATTATTTGCAGCAAAAATCGAGTCTTCACGAAAAGCAGCTGACTGAAAATATTGTGGGGACATTTAGGTCCTTGAGGACTTAAACTAACAGTTAAAATTTCAATAGATATATTGATAAATATTCATGCCTGCTTCTGTGAAACATACTGTACTTAATCACGATTGCCTACAGCGAGGAATTTAAGCATAGTTCTTTGAAATGGATGTGTGTATGTTTCATGAGAATGCTTCGCATGACATTTATACATGATGCAATGTAAGCCTAGGTTTGATTCTACTTGATGTAGATTGGTTGCTTAGTGTTATAACAGCGAATCTCAAAACAGCGAAAGGTAAAAGGCGAATATAAGAAACATTGAAACTTCAAAATAGCGTACTATGCAATGCTCGTGTTGTCTGGAGTCATCTCTGGAGTCAAATACGGCCTTCGGATCGTTGAATGCTGTACAGAAGTTCCACTGAGATGGAGATATTGAACATCAATCATTCTATAAGAACAAGATCAACGGGCTTATCCTGTGGGGGCATGGGGATTCTGTGAGGATGCCCACAGGTTTTTCTGTGGGTATGGGGTGGGGTAGGGATTCAAATATCAATCCCCACGGCAACCCTGGCTTATACTGAAAGTCGGCAGTCGTCGGAAATTCACCTTCAACACGACACGAAGTTTCCATTCAAAACTGAATTCTTTTGGCGCAACACAAACACGAACTTCGACGACCTACGTTGTTCATGAAATTGATTTTCCGAATAATTCATTTGAAACATACAAAGCACACAGGAGGAGGCTAATCAGGTTCAAAAGATTACACAGCAATTTAAATTGAATTGTAGATCGTCTATCTTCAGCTACAACAGGCGAAGTCATCAAATTAACATCAACAAAAAAATGACAATCAATCATTGTCAACATGAAATTAAAACGACTTGATTTGCAAAAACACGAATGACACAGTGCTCAACACGACACGTGATTTTCATGCAGATTTGCATACAGCTGAGCAGCTGATGAGAAGTCATCTCGAAACAAATTAAAATTGCCGAAGCCACCAAATAACATAAAAAATGGCTCTCAATTGGCCAAAATAATTTTGAAGCGTACCTTGAATGAATATCTCTCAGTTGAACAGAATCAAAATGAAATTTGCAACATATCAGAAATGCGTAAAAAGTGAATCGAATTGTGACAGATGCTTTGGACCTGATTGGAACTGAAATGTAAACGTCCAGACGTCCAGCCGATGCATTTTAGAAAGATCCAAGCCGTGCCGCGTTGAGCTGCGCGCTGTTGTAGCCGTATCGATGAACCGCAATAACCCTTTTAGGCACTTTTTACTTAAAACAAGTCAAATACGTCCACTATGAACGGACATATTATTCCGGCATCACATTGACGATGTGCATGGAAACAGCAATATTATCAACATATTCTTGAGAAAATATTCATTTCTATTTACCGATGCAGCTTTGTTTAAAGTGAGCAACACGTCCGCAATGCAGTCTTCTGAAGAGTCCAGAAGATGCAACCTTAGCACATTTACATGTTTAATATTAGGCCACAGCACTTCCTGCGTGTCCTACTAAGTTTCTTCGTCTTCGTCTGAAGCCATCCACGCTATTGCAACATGAAAATTGGTCCATCCACATTAATGTGAATTTCAAAACTCGCATTTCTGAGTTCAAGCAAACGAAATGGTTCAGGAGACTTATACGCTCGTATGGTAAGGTGGGTGAGGTGAATAAGGCCCACCTAACAGACTTCGAGCTCAACAGTCTTGAATTTTTGATTAAATACTATAATTTTTCTATAACTTTTTGATAATTTGTATTCAAATTATCTATTTTTGGTGCAGTTGACATGTGTGAGAAGTTCATGTCGATTATTGTAAAACTTCTGGTGAACGAGCAAAAAGATGAAAAATCACCGAATGGGCCTTGTTACCGACACGTGTAAGTAATAAGGCCCACTTTTGTTTTTATCTACAGTAATGTCTTCAATTTACGTAGCTTAGTCATTTCCAACATCTGGCTATATATAATGGATTATATTCACCTTCTGGTGCGCTAATAGGTTAATATGTTCCTGCAATTCAGAGTTAGGACTTAAGGCCCCTATGTAAAAAAGAAAAAACAAAATTGTTCATTGAAATACATCGACTTTTATATTTTTAACACGAGGATAAAAATAATTACTGATGGTAAGCCCTTGTATTTGGTAACCATATAGATTATATACTCTCTATTATATTATCAATCATAAACACAGACTTTATAGGCCTACACCAGAACAGTCAGGACAAACAAATGGGAACTCATCTTCGTCACTTCCATGACTTAAACCAACACAATCTTTATGTACCCAATCAGTCATCACATGCTAGACACTGTCTCATAGGCCTATCTAGCTTCATCTTCCTCACAAATTTTGCAATGCCACGATTCATTGCCAGCTTGCTCAGCTTTTCTACAACTAGGCTTAGGCCTACTGTTTTGTTTCTTGAATATAACAGATGTTTGCTTTAAGCGCTTTTTATTAGTAAAAAGTTCTCTTGTAAGCAGTTGTACTTTGTACGTAAGACTACGCTTACGTTTATGTGGATCTGACTTTCGTTGGATTTCCGGACTACTAATTATACTGTGATTGGCCCGGGCCTTATTACCAGCATTTTGTATGGCTTATTGGCTACATTGACATCGTTTTACAGTCAGTGTTTTTCGAACTTTCCAGACCTCAAAAATCAAACTGCTATATAAGGTCATAGAAAGGATACGCCAGAGATAATTTTCCATATTAAGAGCTCATCTACACCAATAATTAGTGTCATGAAATCTTTGAACAAATGAAGTGCAACTATTAGATCAAAGAAGAAATTTGAATTTACTTATTTTTGAGATGCTGTAGAATCTGATCCACTGGACCAAATCGATAAAACTTCCGACACTTATTTATTAGACATATTTTCATTTATTTTTTGTTGCGCTTAAATTCGTTGCGCAGTTTCCGTGATCTAGCAAGAGGGCCTTATTACCAGCTGGACCTTATTCACCTCACCCACCTTACTATATTACAGTGATGGTCTGCTTGTACCATTGTTCAGACTATCTATGGTACTATTTGCTAATAAGCGGTCAACAATGATGAAAAAAACGGTCATGAAATGAATATCATAGATTTATCAATTGAACCTCTAAAATTTTGCCGATAACTCTGATACATCCATGGACGCCTAGATATATGAAGCACACATAAACTAGATATATTGTCTTAATTGACGCAGAATAAAATGAAATGAAATTTGGTGCTTCATATATCTAGGCGTCCATGATACATCACACTGGGCATAGTTCTGTATAGTACCATAGATAACCTGAACAATGTAATTATACATGCCTATTTACGCGACCTCCAGTTGGATCATTGCTGACCTCTAAATAGGCATATAAATATAACATTGCTCCCGGATTATCGTGTAAAATCAATTGTCAGTCTACGAGTAAATCACAAGAATGCTAGCGGATTCAGTGTTATCAAAATAAAAGTATAATTTCGTCTGTCTAGAAGCATGCTCTTTATGTAGCCATATGCGGGCGACAACACGTTGCTTGATGATAATGGGTTCTCTAGACCTTTCCATACCTATCTCAGATATTATCCAAATGGATTTCAAATCTTTCAAATGAATTTCAGACATTTCCAAATGGATTTCAAATATCTTCACAGATGAGATTGCTATATCTACAGGGCATTGGCTGTGATAGATCTGTATATATATATATATATCATTATTATTTTTATTTCATATATTTTATATATACAGTATAGATATTTCATTCATTATTTTATTATATATAATTCCAATTGCTGTGTTTCCCTTTCAATATTTGTTATACATGTATATATATTTATATAATATAAGATCTGTATTTATATATAAATTGGTTTAACAGCTTTTCGGTGTAGATGTACATGTTTGTCTTAAATTTACAGGGCCGCACTTGGTTCAAGATTCATGGATGTCAAAATGCGGAGGTCCTATTCAAGTTCCTTCTACAAATGAAAACTTCAAATCAAATTCATCCCCTTGAACCTTTCCCTTTAGCATCAGCTGCTTATACCAATACTACGAAAATAACGTCTCACTGAAATATATGAAAATCGCTATCATGATAACAAAAATTTAAATGAATAGCAAAAATGTATCTGTAAAATCCTTCACTCTGTCCACCAATGTCTTCAAAGAAGACGTTCATTGAAACATTCTTTCATTAAATTTAAGACGAATTTCAATAGTAATTTCCACTGTATCATGTTATGCAAAAAATAAAAAAGACTCTTGAAACTGCAATTTTGTAATCAAAGAATATTTACACTTGATAATAAGATAGAAACATTTGAAGAAAAAGTTATCTTCCCACATTCATATCCTCCATGTTGGAGGCACTGTCGAAACATCCTTGGGAATGTCCTGATACTCTCTCCATGTCACGCGTTGTCATTGCGTCCATCGCTTCGTCAATTATGTCTTCAATATAAGCAAGGCGTTTGCGGAGGAGTTACTGATGGAACTCTCATTCATTGTTTCACGACAGATTTCATCTTGCTCCATATTGATTCCACAGGATTCAGCATGGGAGAGTATGGACCAAGTCGAACAATGCGCAAGGACGTATACGTTTCGGTGCATTCCTCCAGTTTCGAATGGCAAGGAGCATTGTCACAGACCAAAACGGTTGTCTGGAGTAATGCCTTGAGGAAGGTGGTGAAGCATCTCCAATACCCATTCCTTGGCCATCTGAGATGTGAATGCTCTTCGACGTCGAGTCCAGTGCACCATTTGAAATGATGAAATTGCTGCAATGACATGCATGTTCGGGCCTTTGCCCGCAGGAAGCCTGAACACGGCACGCTCTCCGATGGATGCTCTTCCCTGAGTACGTCTGCAGAAGAGTTTGATGTTCGTCTCATCCATCCATATGCTGTTCTTGCCCTCTGCTATACATGCGCTGATCGTCTGGACGTACTGTCTTCTCTTCTCCTTGTTCTGCTGGCTGTTTATGGGCGCAGGTTCATGATGGGCTTTCTTTAATGCTATCATTCTGCCCTGTGGATAATTCTGTATTGTCGATTTAGAGACATATACACCAAGACGCTCGCGCACCCTCTCTACTAACTAATTCAACGTTTGAGCTGGATCCTCCCAATTTCTGTGATAATCGTATCAATATGACTTTCTCTCATTGTTTTGCTTCTGCCGCCCTTTGATTTTGATCTTTCATTACCGCTACGAACCCAAGTGTATGCGGTTTTTACTTATATGCCTAATTGGACAGCAAGTTGGCGCCAATCACCACCAGAATTGGCGACCTCTACAATTCTCCTTCTGTCAGTCGGAGAAATGCACTGATAATTTCCACGAGGCATTTTGCAAAATGATTATGCAACGTAAGCCAATTGAAAAATATTCTATAAACTTAATTCAAAATTACAAAAAGCAATATTTGAAAAGTTTGCATAGCTCTTTCTGTTCATTAACATAGCTCTTTCTGTTCATTAACATAGCTCTTTCTGTTCTTTAACATAGCTCTTTCTGTTCTTTAACATAGCTCTTTGTGTTCTTTAACATAGCTCTTTGTGTTCTTTAACATAGCTCTTTCTGTTCTTTAACATAGCTCTTTCTGTTCTTTAACATAGCTCTTTCTATTCTTAATCTGATTCCTTTGTTTTAAGTATTGTATATTCCGAACTGCAATATGCAAGATATAGCAATCTCATCTGCGAAGATATCTGAAGTCCATTTGGAAATATCTGAAATAGATATGGAAAAGGTGTAGTTTACGGAGAATAGAGAATCTTTTCCGCGTAATGTTTATGGTGAATTGCCATCAAGTCCGCAACTTGATTTCTATCCGAGAAAAACTTCTTCTCGAAGAGAACGCAGGTAAAGATGCATCAGAGTGTTCATGCTAATCTCGACAAAATATTAAGCTTAGCATTTGTCTTTCAAAGTATAAGAGGAATTTTCGATTATCACAACAAGTGTTTTTACGCATTATCCGAAAGTTTTTTTATACATTCAGGATGGATGCAACAAGCTTCAATGTGAAATCTGGATCAATTTGAGTCGTTCAAACTTTCTGTCCATTCTTCAATGCCTTACACAATGTCGGAGACTTTAAAGCAAAACGATAAGGCAATCGGAAGGACAATCACGTGATTGACATTCATAGATATATATCTCAGCGAGAAATCATTCAGATTATCAATCCAGAACGCCAAACGCAGCGAGAGATCCGGAGCGCACTTTGTAATAACACTTGAAAGTCAATTCGTGATTTCTTCTGAATTACAGGTGAGACGAATTTGAATTCCTTTGAATGTTTACTTTAATTGTTATGCAATATATACAATATATTATACAATTATACTGTATATCCACATAAAATGTCTGTGCTTCCGAACCTCTCGTTTAGTAAAAAATAATATAAAAAGTGCTAGGTTCATAAACAAACCCTTGAATGTTCATTGGGGTCGATTTGACTCACGTGAATTTTGCAAGTAAAGCTGTGTCATTAATTTTCCATCAATTACGCTAAAACTTCTTGACTGTTCTTAACTTTTGATGATATTATATTAATCACAATGAAGCTTCATTTCAAATCCTTTATCATGTGGTATATGAATTTTAAATTTTTACTTACGTTGGATCCTGTTTGGGTCGAAATGACCAAATTTCATATATTCATTGATATCAATCACTTTGCGTATACTAGAACGCTACTAATGCATTTATACAAATAATATTAACGCGAAAGGAAAATAAAAAATTATACATGCACGTATTTATTGAACGGGGCACATTATCTGTAAAAGCACGCTCACTTGCAAAAATTTACAAAGCACTGTCGCTCAGGAAGACTGGCATTAAGGACACATGGATGATGCACAATTTATGCAAAGTGCCTTCTCACACGACTTACAACGCTGAACCGTCTTGCTCGCTTTGCATGTTAGACACCCAGATATTGTACCTAGTATCATCGGCGTAGTTTCCTTGACTGAATCAAGCACATGATTCCGTGCGAATCTATGCGACCTCCGCAAATTTCAGCCCGAGCATTTTCAAGAATGATCTTCTCTTGATCTTTGTTACCATCCACGGGAGACCATTGCGAAGCAGTTATACACGAAGCAGTTATACCCTATATTTGTCCACCATATGTTGAAGCCATCTTGGTCAGCGAAGTGTTCGTTTTCTTGATGTGTACGCAGCGCACATGTGGTCCAAATCATCTCAGCTATCCACACAATTGACACACTGTCGTGCGATAGAATACTGCAGAGCCTTATTTCCCGTGATAATAGGATATTGGGATCTGTGATAAGTCAAATGGAGATCACGATATGTTACATAAGATTCACATGTTACGTGATGAATGATAAGTGCATTGTAGGTCCTCTCCTTCCAGCTTCAATATTTTTTCATCAGATTTCTTCTTTTTTCAGCTCATTTTGGCGAATTGTGACAATTCAAACTTGAATGCTTGTTTACCGAATATTATCAACGTGTTTTCTATATCAGAATATATACGAGATATATAGGAAATATATACTATATATACCGGTATATATGAAAACAAGAATACAAGATACAAGTATATCATCTACGGACTATCAAGCGCAAGAATCCTGCCGACGATGACAACATAGATATTGAAATTTCATTCATTTTCATTCATATTTCATCATCTTAAAATCATCTTGATCTTGCAGAAAATCTTGAACTTATCAGCAAATTCGAGAGTTTGCAGCCCAAGGTCTTCATCAATGCACGAACTCGATAGCTGTAATGTTTACAAACATAGCTGAAGAGTCAATCAACCATCATAGCCAAAAAGACGCACTTTTTAGAGAAATAGACTTTTCATTTGAAATAGGACTGTCCTTTTTTGAATATCATCCATAGAGTAAGTGTCGACTCAAAAAGTGTCTGTATATACAGTGGAAATTTTTATATCAAAAGATTCATTTTTTGCAGAGATTGCTATCCTGCGGTCCAAAAAAATTATTTGAGCAGTTTTTAAAAAGCTCAATTTTCGCAAATTTGTATACTACCGACATGAAACCACTTTATAAGTAGTATGAAACAAGTTGGATCTCAAAAGGAATGAATATTTGATAACAAACATCTTAAATAAGCGGAAATTTTGCACACAGAAACAACGTCAAATTATACATCAGTTCTCGTCGCCATGTAAAGAAAGGACAAAAAAGTAGCGGTCATATAATATTCTCTAATAAAAGCCATTATCAGCAGATCCATAACTCTGGTTCCAATTACATGTTCTGGCCTTGTGGTAAAATGCATGAGTAAAATGCATGATCGAAGATTTATTACTAATGAAAAGTTTCAACAAAAACAAAATTTGTGGATGGAAATGATGAAAATGACAAGTTTTTCTTTTATTTGTCAAAGGGGGATGAATGACGAGGACGAGACAGCGTCCTGGAGGAAGAATGAACGTCCTTTCGTCCTCCTCAAGGAATTCAAAGTTCACATCCTTCCCCGGCACCTGCTTTACTTTCTCCCCGTCTGCTGAGGACCAGAAATATTCTCGAAATACCACTCTCCCTCTAACTTCAGCTGTCAGTTGTCCAATGCGCGTCTCCTCCGGACGCCGGTTGAACGCCTCCGCTGCTCCTCTCCTCACTTCTCCGACTGGCGGAGGATTCTGCAGTTTGGGAGCGTAGTCACCTGTTCTGTCTCTCCATCCGACTGTCCAGATCTCCAACAGACAAAAAGAAGCTGCAAAGAAGAGGAAATGAATGAATTTGACGTAAACAAGTTATTTTGGAAGGAATTCAGTTGAAGATTCCCTTCTGTTAATCATTTTTCACATTTTGGTTAATTGACACAACTGCTGATCGTCCTGCAAACGTATTTCCACTCATTTCTTCTCTTATTCATGTTTTCTTTGTCCAAGAAAATCTTTCAAAAACGGATTCTCCTCATGAAAAATAGAATTTTGTTTCAGATTTGATTTTCATCTGAAGAAGAAAGTGTCCTCTTGTCTCTCTTGTTCAAAATAGAATTCTCTTGTCAAATCAGTAGGAGGCACTTGGCCTTCAAATTTCGTTTTTAAATTGTTTTTTTTATCCTTCAACTTTTCAATAAGATGAGCAGCTTTCATGAAGTTTGTTATCTACTGAAGAAGTCCGCACTAAGTTTATGCTACTGATAATTAGTATTAAGCAGACATTTACATGCACCAATGGTACATCCTTGGTATCAATGTTGGTATTCTACATTTATTTGCGATATTTCTTCAATTTGCCTTTGTCTTCAAAGAATTGTCTTCTGACCGATGAACATTTCTCAACTTAGAAATGTTTTTATTTTCTTTATACGACGACATGCATCATTTGTGTGTCTAGTTGCTGCACCAAAAGGAGAATATCAGCTACTGATCATCAAAATTGAGTAATTGTGAATTTAAAAAATGTCTCATTTCTTTCGACCAAACCACATTTCTCAAAAATAACCACATTTTTATCCGGATTTCATGAAAACTCAAGGAATTATCAAGAACCATAATGAAGTCATGAATGCGAAATTTTGTTTGAAAAGACAATTATTATCATTTTCAAATTCTTGGAAAACGGTTAAAATGTCCAATTGACCAAGACCACAAAATCATCGGTCAGAAGACACCAGAAATATACAGTGCAAACACAAAACTTGTACAAATACGTATTTGGCGTGATCGCCACTATGATTTTCGAATTCAGCATGAAAAATTGAATATCTATGCAAATTTTCAAAGAAAACGAAGAGCTGTAAAGTTGAAAAGACGAAAATTGCCCAAAATGTTGATGAAATTGATTTACCCACATTCATGTACTCTTTTCAAAATTTAAGCAGCAAAGTATTTCAAACACAATTTATTCGGGCGTTCTAGACATCGTGCAAGGTTTGCAGTGGTGTCAGTAAAATCGCAGTGATCTCCTTCCTTTGGTTTCAAATTTCTGTCTTTATGGGAACAACTTTGCGATACAATGTTGAACCAAAATGCGGTCAGTGTGCATTAAAGCGTTAAAGAAGCAGTCGTAAAATTCGGGATAACTAAGTAGGTTTCGTTTTTCATACACAAGTGGGTTATTAGGTCAAAATCATTTGATTTTACTAAATGAAGCAAAGAACTTGATGCTCCATGCCCACAGCAGCCAATTCATCATCGAAAATTACTACAATAAATCCCATTTATTGAATCACAGCTTTGCAAGCAAAGATTTGGTGAAAGTCACAAACACTGATAATCAGAGGTAATAATGGCGCAAATGACTAGGAAAACATGCCCTATTAGCTTAGCTTCCATTAAATTCTTT
Source organism: Prostheceraeus crozeri (assembly GCA_907163375.1). Taxonomy (NCBI): domain Eukaryota; kingdom Metazoa; phylum Platyhelminthes; order Polycladida; family Euryleptidae; genus Prostheceraeus; species Prostheceraeus crozeri. Next base: position 475,332 of record CAJQUW010000125.1, on the reverse strand, counting down.
ATTTCGTACCAATAATGATGTAATGAGTACATTTATTAAACGTCAACAAAGAAATAAAAAGCAATCTATGACAAGAAGTTGTGTATTGTAGATTCATGAGTGTAGCAACTATAAAGCAACATTTGCTTCAAGGACAATTTCATTATTGAATTTCAATAACTAGTGTCTTCAGGAGAGGATATGAAAGCTGTTCTTGATTAAATGAACATAAGTTACTTTCAAATGTCAATCTGTTTTGCGCAGATGATGTGGGATATCATCCAAGTAAATTTGTAATAAGAATGTAATCAGTGATCGATGACCTTGCATCGAAATTTCTTTTGACTCGTCTGTAGACAGCAGATGGCATCTCAACTTGTCTGCGGGAAGCTTGTTAAGAAATTTAAGTAGCCTACACTTTCAGTTTGAAACTCCACCAGTGAGTGATGTACATGCACATGTTCAATATGATTGCGAAGAATGACATTGTTGCAATTGTTGTTTATGTAGAAAATTATATCCACGGTGACAAAGCTGAACATGTATAAATATTTGGCCGGAACCGCTATTTTGGGCTAAGTACAAACAAATAGTAGTAATTGGTACCCGCTCTGAAGATTGAAGCATTGAAGATCCATTTCAATACAAAAGTACCATCCGTAATACATAGCCACGGATGTTTAGGGTCATGTGAAATTACATGTGGTTTACGCGTGAATTGAGCGTGACATGTCACCTAGTGTGGGCTTCAAAACGCACCAGTGTTTCAACCCTGGGCTTGGGTCTTGAGGTTTTAACCTAAGCTTGTAGCAAAATGAGGGTGAAATAAACGCGTCATAAACATATCAATCACTTCATTCCTTGATCATCATAGCACGTCCTCAAATCCACGCAACTCGTGCATAGATTGCTTTATCATAGCATTTGAACTCGTTAGATGTATATGGCCTTCCCCAGGGCTACGCATTGACTTACATAGCATGCTTGGCCGGGCACTTAAGATATCTAACTCGCGAAATACTACGAGTATAAAGAAGCATTGTTACTGACTAAGTAGGGTTGTCCGCCGATATTTCACATGTCATTTTTCTATGAAAGTCGTTCATATATCTCCAAATCCAAATTAGACGGCCTTGATTGCATAATTAAGGCCGTCTAGTTTGCTATGTAATACCATTGAGATAGGAGCATTTCACCATCCATCTTCGCATTCCCAGTGAAAATGACATCGAAGTGATTCCTATGGCTCACAATTTGGATTCGTAGATATCTCAAGCTTGACATACTTGAATGTTCTGAGCTGCATATACTATGAAGAAAATTATCATAGATTTGAGTCTTTTACAGATCAAAATCTTGGATTTTCATGTCATAGATTTTAGGTTCAGTAACAATGCATATATTACCTTTCAAATGATCAGCCTAAATCGTCTGGCGCTACGCGCCGACCAAGCTGTTATTTGAAAGGTAATATATCTTCAGTCATGGGTACTTCTATTCTCTCCCACCACATTTTTCAAGTTTTCCAAAATCATCAAATTTCGCCAAAGTTAGTCACACAGGGTTTAGAATAGACTTGATCTGTCACTGAGTGACACTACAGCACGACTGAGAAGTCTTACTTGAACCCTGGGATGAATGATTGATGCCTTGGATGCTCAGTTGGAATACAAGGTACAGCTGTGAACATGAACTTCGTGTGATTGTTGTCTACAGACAAATAACGAGCAGTTGTCTAATTCTGAGGCTGTAAAGGTTCTACAAGTCAGATAAGAGGAGTTTTACACACTCAACGCTATGCGACGTTGGCGAGAACAAGTAGGAACAAGAGAAGATCGTTGACGATGCAACACTTCCGGGTGTCAACAACAGAAATGTGGGGGGGAAGAATAGAAGTACCCAGTCATGCATTAAATGCATGTAGTTATTAATACATCTGTTGATCGCTGTCATCCTGCTACGAAATACTCCAAGGATCAGCAGCAGAAAAACTCAATGCTGCTAAAACCAAAACATTTGGAGGCAATGACAAAGAATCGCACAAGAAATTACGACTCACCTCATGAGTAATGTCGGCCTACAAAACAGTCGTAAGTTTCTCTACCATCGATTGCGCTGACAGCATCTGTTTCCATTTATAATATTTCTTTGAGAGACAACGATTCAGGTCTAAAATGCGCAATTAAAAGTTTTGATGCACAAAGAGAAGGATTATATATAGAATTTAACATTGAATTGAAAAATAGGAAATTGACACAGGTATTGATTGAGCCTAATTATTACAACGTGAACAAGGAAATAATTTAGACTTGCTATCTTGGCATCTTTTATCATTTCAATAATTTATAACAGTACAAATTAATTCACAAAATATTTTCCCACGTGGACAACATGCCGTTATCAAATCAATCCCATGAATTTGATATTCAATGTTAATAAACATCCCTGTCCCTGTCATCCTATCTTAATAACTTAAGGGTATATGCAAACACACGGAAACAATTAAATGGCATGAATAATTACAACAATGGCATGTCAACATGTGATGTCAATAAATTAATGAACATCAATTAAACATGGCATCATTTTCTCCTTTTATGCTTGATTATGATGCCACTACTTACTAATTGGCTTCTTTTTCATGTGCAATAGGCCTAATTAGCGACAAACGGTTAGCCTATTTCGCACTTTTGGAAAAGCTGCTGTGACTTGACGGTGTCGACAAAACAACGACGGCATGTAGATTTATACGCAGTGGCGGACCATGACCTACGCGGGCCCTGAGACCGAATTGTCTTACAGTCCTCTATATGATTATCACACAAAAATATTTTTCAACCAATTGTCGTCACAGCTACCTTTGGGAAATGTTACATGCGGATGATCTAGTCCTGCTGCAAGAGCGAGTTTCTGCAGAGAACGAGGCCGAAAGTGAGACTTTCACAGAATGATGTACATAGTCCGGCTGCAAGAGCGAGTTTCTGCAGAGAACGAGGCCGAAAGTGAGACTTTCACAGAATGATGTACATAGTCCGGCTGCAAGAGCGAGTTTCTGCAGAGAACGAGGCCGAAAGTGAGACTTTCACAGAATGATGTACATAGTCCGGCAGCCAGAACGAGTTTCTGCAGAGAACGAGGCCGACAATGAGACTTTCACAGAATGATGTACATAGTACGCCTGCAAGAGCGAGTTTCTGCAGAGAACGAGGCCGAAAGTGAGACTTTCACAGAATGATGTACATAGTCCGGCTGCAAGAGCGAGTTTCTGCAGAGAACGAGGCCGAAAGTGAGACTTTCACAGAATGATGTACATAGTACGCCTGCAAGAGCGAGTTTCTGCAGAGAACGAGGCCGACAATGAGACTTTCACAGAATGATGTACATAGTCCGGCTGCAAGAGCGAGTTTCTGCAAAGAACGAGGCCGACAATGAGACTTTCACAGAATGATGTACATAGTCCGGCTGCAAGAGCGAGTTTCTGCAGAGAACGAGGCCGAAAGTGAGACTTTCACAGAATGATGTACATAGTCCGGCAGCCAGAACGAGTTTCTGCAGAGAACGAGGCCGAAAGTGAGACTTTCACAGAATGATGTACATAGTCCGGCTGCAAGAGCGAGTTTCTGCAGAGAACGAGGCCGACAATGAGACTTTCACAGAATGATGTACACCTCATAGTACGGCAGCCAGAACGAGTTTCTGCAGAGAACGAGGCCGACAATGAGACTTTCACAGAATGATGTACATAGTCCGGCAGCCAGAACGATCGTTTCTGCAGAGAACGAGGCCGACAATGAGACTTTCACAGAATGATGTACATAGTTCGGCTGCAAGAGCGAGTTTCTGCAGAGAACGAGGCCGACAATGAGACTTTCACAGAATGATGTACATAGTACGCCTGCAAGAGCGAGTTTCTGCAGAGAACGAGGCCGAAAGTGAGACTTTCACAGAATGATGTACATAGTCCGGCAGCCAGAACGAGTTTCTGCAGAGAACGAGGCCGAAAGTGAGACTTTCACAGAATGATGTACATAGTCCGGCAGCCAGAACGAGTTTCTGCAGAGAACGAGGCCGAAAGTGAGACTTTCACAGAATGATGTACATAGTTCGGCTGCAAGAGCGAGTTTCTGCAGAGAACGAGGCCGACAATGAGACTTTCACAGAATGATGTACATAGTACGCCTGCAAGAGCGAGTTTCTGCAGAGAACGAGGCCGAAAGTGAGACTTTCACAGAATGATGTACATAGTCCGGCAGCCAGAACGAGTTTCTGCAGAGAACGAGGCCGAAAGTGAGACTTTCACAGAATGATGTACATAGTCCGGCTGCAAGAGCGAGTTTCTGCAGAGAACGAGGCCGAAAGTGAGACTTTCACAGAATGATGTACATAGTCCGGCAGCCAGAACGAGTTTCTGCAGAGAACGAGGCCGAAAGTGAGACTTTCACAGAATGATGTACATAGTACGCCTGCAAGAGCGAGTTTCTGCAGAGAACGAGGCCGAAAGTGAGACTTTCACAGAATGATGTACATAGTCCGGCAGCCAGAACGAGTTTCTGCAGAGAACGAGGCCGAAAGTGAGACTTTCACAGAATGATGTACATAGTCCGGCTGCAAGAGCGAGTTTGTGCAGAGAACGAGGCCGAAAATGAGACTTTCACAGAATGATGTACATAGTCCGCCTGCAAGAGCGAGTTTCTGCAGAGAACGAGGCCGACAATGAGACTTTCACAGAATGATGTACATAGTCCGGCTGCAAGAGCGAGTTTCTGCAGAGAACGAGGCCGAAAGTGAGACTTTCACAGAATGATGTACATAGTCCGGCTGCAAGAGCGAGTGTCTGCAGGGAACGAGGCCGAAAGTGAGACTTTCACAGAATGATGTACATCCTATGCCTACTACGAATTGACACGTCTGCCGAGTTCTAGTGAGTTCCTCTTCATTTCAGACCGGATAAAAGAAAAACACATGTAAATCCAATGGGATGCAGATTGCAGTTTTTGGCTAAAACGAAATTTTGTATGTTTTTCTCTGATTAAACGAAAAGTGCTAAGTTCAGAGTCATAATTTTTGACATGAAATGTCTTCAGGTCATTTCCTATGATGTGCATTCTGATCGGCAATGCATGTGAGAATGTGGTTGAATGTGGATAAAGTTTCTAAAAATGTTGTTTGCCGACATTAACCCCTTCACTGCGGCATGGCTCACAGAGCGAGCCATGAAAACTTTCTCTGTGTTGCGGCGATAATATTTCTTAAAATTCTGTTTTCTGCGGCAGTATTGAGGGGCTGACGACAGAGGCGTTCTTATCTCCTTTTTTTATCTCCTTATCTCCTTCGGTCCTAGTCACATATCGCCTCATCGGCGGCTCCGACATCGATAAGCCACGTCGTATACCAGGTTCCCTCTAATGAATTTAACTGTTTCCTGTTGTTTGTCGATTGTAATATCAAAGTAACAAATGAGTGATCAAAACGTTAGAATGTATGAATGAAGGATAAACGTGGTCGATGACAACAACATCATCGCCTTCGCTTCTAAAATGTAATCAAGGAAGAAGTCAACTGCAAGGATGGCGAAAAAAATTATACCAATATGTACAGAGTGCTCAAAAAATGTCGCCATACTGTAAAGTGAGAATATACATGTAGGGCTGTAGGTTATAGGCTCAAATTAAAATGTTCAGTAAGAGAATTCATTGCATAGAAATTTTCATAATAAGAATAAATTCCAGTGGCGTGTTTAGTATTCACAGTATTCACTGAATGCCTATTTATTTTCTGTGTAAAGTTGTGAATTGATTCCATCGATTTTTATGATGTAGTAAACTGTTTTACAGCTTAGTAATTCGGTTTGATTCCAAAGAACATATTGCAATAAGCAACAATTATATCAATCAGCGTTAGTTTTGATTCCACTTCTTGTTTCTTGGACGTCTCCGCTAACATTTTGCAACAATAACACTTATATTGGGTGCGTTATCGCAAGACTCCTTAATTATCGGAACCGTGTCGACGCATACTATCAGCTTCAGTGCTACAAGCATGAGGCTACTATTCAACCTGATGGGCTGAATAACATTGTCGGGATAGAGAATGCGGAGCAATTGGGCAACAGCTGTTTTTGCCATCATTCGTGTAATCATGGAATCATACGCAGTTATACAGAGACAAATGCAGAACTGCTGAGGATGCTTTATCATATCCACTATTCAACCAAGGAATTTGAATAGTGTTGCTGAAATAGGGCAACTTTCAGTTGATTCAGATACAGTTTGACAACTTTTGGTGTGAAATCTCAGATCGTTAGGAGTGCTTGAAAACAAACAAGAAATTGATATGAAATGTTATTCGGAAGCAAAAGAAAAATCTGTTTATTGAACTTTCATCAAAACAAAATTGCTATGATTTTGATGAATTTTGTAAAATAAAGTAGCGTTGTCGTGATCTACGTTATGTGTTCAATGTTTGAATTATAATTATGGAATTCTTCACAAGCAAGCTATCATTTAAGTTTTCAATTTGTTGATGTTTAGTGTTTTTGATATGTGCAACTGTGCATGCATATAACGGGCCTACATCAATACAAAATGTATGCGGAGCATAATTTGATTAAAGGCGAAGTTTTGCACATGTCCGTGTAGGCCTACAGTAGGCTAAATTGTCTTATTACCAAAACATGGAGTAATGCAAAGTCCCGGTTTTGTTGGACAGGTATCACAAAATACGGTAGTTTTTTTAATCCTACCAAGTGAGTAACACACACGACATCTTCTAGTCGGATGAATGTTATTTCCTCTCCAAGTTATTCCTCAATAGATCTATATGTATATCATCTTGAATTTTCCGAGTGGGCGGTCAGCTATAGTTGACTAATAATTTTGATGTGGCTGAATATATCTGAACTACGAAAGTTAAGTATGATTATAATTGAATTATAATGTTTCATTTATTAAATTATTGCATGTAATCAACTGCGATGTACAAGTAGTCAACATACGTACTTAATTTTAAAACTATATGTACATAGAAAACAAGGCGGACAGAGCTACAAGAAATTTCTGAATTTTTCATTTTTGTCATTGGGTTTAATTCACTCTGAACATAAATATTTATCTGGATTGAGCTTCAGGAGTTTATTATTTGGTTATTATATTTGTATGAATAAAGAAATTTCATTATGTCTCAGTACTCTTAGTACATGTTCATCGTATTTCCGAAACCACCAAAATCGTACAATGAATTGAACGTTATCACACTGATTACAAATTTTACAAGTACGTTTAGACTCTAAATTTAATCAAATAGGGCTACATTCAAGTCGTGATGGAGCACGCGATATTATTGAGCTTCTTTGTATCGTCTGAATGGTTAACATGTCGTCATTCACATGATTAAATATTCCAATAAACCCCATGAAAGTAAAAATGCGAAGTGAAAAGAAATTTGTTTTGAGTGGTAATTGCCAAAACATGGAGTAATGCAAAGACCCGGTTTTCCTGGACAGGAATCACAAAATGCGGTAGCTTTTTAATCCTACCAAGTGAGTAACACACACGGCATCTTTTAGTCGGATGAATGTTATTTCCTCTTGGTTGAAACTAAGATGGAAAATGCGAGTTTGAAGCACACGATGCATTTCGAGGTAAGAGGTTGCCTCCCTACCTCTGTTTCACACAGAAAGAGGCGAACACATGACATTAAGAAATTTTGAAAATTTTCCTTGATCCCGTAAATGGAATAAGCAATGTGGGCATTGAGGCGCATTCGTTGAATAAGATGCATACACACTTTATGGAACCAGCGGTATGATTTTCGAGTTGCGTCATAAGTACGAGTATGTAAAATTTGATCAGCACGATCAACTCCTCCCATAAATTTGTTATACTCAGACATGGTAGTAATATGTCTAAAAATTATTCTCTTTCCACCTTTTATAACACGCTGACAATCGGAAAGAGCAACTTTGTTTTTTGTATCAATCATAAAAACAATTTTCTGTCCAGACGACTTTCTATCACAAAATTTCGATAGAAGCAAGTCGTCAGTAATGGGAAGAAGACTGTTCCAGGACACCATAAAATCAAAAAAATTAGTACTTTTAAAAACGACATAAATTCATGAATTTAGTCCCTTTTTCAGGTTTTTAAGACCTAAATTCATGAATTTGGTTCATTCAAAAAGTACCATTTTTTTCAAAAATGGTACTTTTAAAAACGACATAAATTCATGAATTTAGGTCTTTGAAACCTGAAAAAGGGACTAAATTCATGAATTTATGTCGTTTTTAAAAGTACTAATTTTTTTGATTTTTCAAAATCTCAAATTTGAGAATTACAATCGGGCGAAGCCCTAGAACCTTCGGTTCGATTTTCACCCTCAAAATCATGACCGTTCAAGGACACCGAAAATCATAAAAGTTGAGAATTTCAAATTCATGAATTTTATCCATCTTTCAGGTTTTTAAAATATATCATGTGACTTGCGAACCGAAGGTTCAGGGCTTCGCGCTTCGCCCGTTAAAAATATTTCTTTAAAAATGGAAGAAACAAAAGTGGAAGGAACCTCAAGAATATATCCTTCGTTATCTCAATTAAAAACAGGTGAAATGGTTCTCAATTACTATTAAGATTAGAGCATTATGATAAATTAAGAAGACGCAATTATTACTTAGGCATTCTTCGTTATTGTATTCACAACATCATTTAAAGTACTAATTGTGTGAACTAGAAGATCATTGTAACTCATAAACTCAAAATTATTCAATGAACCCGTACACTGGCTGATAATTCAAGAGAGACAGAGATTGAAGAGAGAGATTGAAGAGAGAGAAACATCTAGCAGCTTTCCCCTAAAATTATCGTGCTATCTCTTGTCATTTCAATTTACCCATCGGTAAACTTTTGACATTTCAACTTACGCGTGCGTAAAGTTTTGGCATTTCAATTTACCCCTACGTAAATTATTTTCAGAATCTGTTTTCAAAATCTATTTTCAAAATCCATTTGCAAAGTCTATTTTCAAATTCAGTTTTAGAAATCGATTTGCAAAATTCATTTAGCGTTTGCCAAACACATACGGGTAGTAAAGTACTTCCCATTGTGAAGACATGAATAGATTAAGCACATAAGAGTGCATTGACAATAAAAGCAAATGACAATAAAATTCTTCTTCTAAATTTAGAACGCATAGACGGCGACATGCGGGATAGTTGTTATGACAATTTTAAACAATCATTTTAACGATGAAACATATTTTACAAATGAAGTTCATGAAGAAAAATGGAAATATATAAAACAATATAGATTAGAATCGGCTAAAGCTAGAGGAGCTTCGCTCCGATAATTATAGTATAATCATTTCAAAATTGAATAAGTAGTAAGGAAAGACATCATTAGAGAAAAGTTTTAAATCAATACCCCCTCCCTTCTGACTTCTAGGGGTCCCTTAAGAAATTTTTTTATTATAAAATGAGCAACATAAATGAGTTTTTGAAATTATATGGAACACAAACGACAACAAATTTCGACCTAAAGAAAATCGCAAATCAATTAGGAATAAAGAATTTTCATGTTCTAATGAGAAACGAATTACAATTCCTAAAAAATAGGCCAACAGGAACCTTCAGTTCACGGAACAAAGTTCCATCAATAACTGTAAATTTCATAACAAATCTTCATACGTCAGATGAAAAAGGTGTACATTGGTCAGCAGGTATCTTTAGTAAAAACGGAGATAATTATTATTTTGACTCATACGGGCTTCCACCTACGAATGAAGTAAGAGAAATACTTGGCAATGGAATTTATAATACATTTCAAATTCAAACACCAGGCACTACCTATTGTGGACAATTATGTTTATACGTTTTGTACAAATTACAAAAAGGAGTACCATTTCTAGATATTATGTTAGAGTTAAACAATCTATAACTCAAGCGAAGCTAGCTAAAGCGCCACCTAGAGGTTAAAGCTCTGTTTTCTGTAATTCATTTTGATAAAAACGGCCTCTGATATCCTCATTATCTAAATCTTTAATTTCATAAGTAATCGGATAACTTTGATTTATTTTGCAAACTTCAAATATTTCTTTAGTCCAATAGCCAACAAAGCCTTTTTCAAATTTATTCTTATATTTAAATATTCTAACTCTATCTCCAATTTTAAATTTCGGCTTAAGTTTCTGCAAATTCGGATTACTCTCATTCGAATAATTATTCTCGAATATTTTCTTTCGTATTAAATCAGGGTCGTCAGAAGCATTCTTTGGAGTTTCTTCAATACCAGAATGAACTTTATTATTGTACTCTTCTACAATTCCTGGTAATATTTTTAACCATTTCTGATTTCCTTGCTGAGTAAATTTCTTGAAAATTTTATTTTTTAACGTTCGATTGAATCTTTCTATCACTACAGCTTTTCCTGCGTTTTCAGTTGAATAAACTGAGCCTTGGCGATGACTTTCGTCTGTTTCAAATAGTGGCTGAACGTTTCTGTTATAAAATTCCGATCCTTTATCAACAAACAATTTTTTTGGCTTTCTCTTACTTTCTTTAAAGATTTCTTCAAACGCATATTTAACTGATAGGCCACTTTTATTTTTTAAAGGCTTTACCCAAGCGTATCGTGTATATAAATCTATAACGGTCAATGCGTATTTATAATCTTTTTCATTCGGCATATGAATAAGATCAGCACTCCAAATATCATCTTTATTAAATACTTTTACTTTTAATAAATATTTAGGCTTTCTATATTCTTTATGAATTTCAGATGCATAAACGACTGAATTATGATTTTCATTTAAACCCTGACCGAATAATATTTTAGCTTGTAAAGCTTTCTTAACAAACATTCTTTCAATTTTTTCTCTAAATGTAGGATTTTGAATACTATCTAATTCTTGAATCATCTTCTTATCAGCTGCATGACGAGAACTTAGATCATGATTTCGATAAGCTAAATCATGCCTGTAAGCTGCGGCATCTACTCTATTTATTGGTTCTTCACCTGGTTTCGGATTATTATTCTCATCTAGTCTTATATCTAATCGAGTTCCTGGCCCAGTATATGAATGACCAGGAAGATGTTTTTCTTTCGAATATTTACTCCAAATAAAGCCAGGAAAGTTTTCTAATGTTTTTTGTATATCACCACCGTAGGTAGTAGCCAAACTTTGTTTGTCGTCGTTACCTTCATAAATTTTACAATTTGAGTTTTTATTTTTGTTTAATAGATAATTCAATAAATCTAAATTAGAAATTTTTAATTTAATTAAATTTTCGGAATTTTTAGAATTCATTTTAAAAGATAAAAAAAAATTTAAAAGATAAAATAAATGTTTTACCTTATGGACAAAGCTCCTGAGGTTATTACCTTATCAGACTAGGACTTAGATATATTCCAGAACCATCTTTAGTTTCTTTAATTTCAATTAAATCATCAACATTGTGGAGAATATTTTTAAGAACCCGTTTTCCTTCATCAACTAAATTTAGTTTACTAATAAAATTATCTACTATTCCTTGATGTCCCTTCACCCCTAGCAACTTTCTCTAACTCTCTATTATGTCGTTTTTGTTCTTCTAATGCTGCCTTCTCTGATTTATTTTTATTTACTGCTTGGACAATACCAGCTGTCCCACCTGCAACACTTCCTGCAGCTGCTATGCCTCCTATTATTAGTGGAATTAATGGGAGAATACCACCATTCTTTTCTTCTTGTAATTTAATATTCTCTATCATTGGTTTACTTATGTAATACTTTTTTTTATTAATAGTAATAGTTTTAGGGGTATTTTTGTCAACAATATTACGTAATTTTAATTCAACAGTTTTATTATTAATATTACTTTTCGCTTGCGACATTTTTAATAAAAAAATTTTAAGTTATCAAAAATTTAAATCTATTCTAGTTATGAAAAAATTTTAATTAAGAATTTTTTAATCTATTCTAGTTAAAAAAATTTTTTAATTAAGAAATTTTAAGTTAACAAATTTTTTTAATTAACCTATCGGACAAAGGTCCTCGAGGCTTTCGACTAAGGTCTTCAGCTTTAACCTATCCTAACCATCTTTCCATTAAGAATTTCAATAGAATATTTTGCATCTTCTAGCAATAAACCATAAGCCATCAATGAAGTTGTGGAATCTTTCTTTTCAATATTAATTGTTACATCACAACCATTTTTAATAATATCTTCAGATTGTGCACTTAAATCGAAACAGAAAATTGGATATAAATGTCTCCAATCTCCAGGAGTTAATTGTGGTTCAACTCCAAATTCTATACAAAGATTTCTATAAGAATCATATCCTTCCATAAATTGATTATTGGTATCATCGAATCTTAATGGATCAATTGGATATCGAGTTTGATTTAATGAAACTTGTAAACTTCGAATTGTATTAATATGAAAAAGATTGTTGTTCTTATCAAAACTTGGAGAATTATTTCTTTGAAAAGTTAGTAATAAATATCTTGGAGTATTCGCAGTTCTAGTAAAATGCCAGTTAAATCTTTGTTCGGAAAAAGTTACTGAACTAGCAGTTCTCTTTAGAAAATTTACTGGAATTGGTTTGTTAGTATTTAATCTTTTTGCAATAGCTGTTTCAACCTCTAAACTAGGAGTAATATGCTTAATCCACCATTCAAGTCTATCAATTTTTAAATATGCTTTTTTTCCAGTCTCACCAAAAAAGATTAATTCATTATTTGCTGTACGATGAATTATTAATTTAAATTTTAATTGATATGATATTTTAACATAATCTAAATAACCGAATAATGGAGACAATGACCAATTTACTCTTTGTTTACTTTTTTTGTTAAATTCACGTCTTTCTTTATATGCATCATTATTTGTTTTATTTAAATGTTTTGCAATATTTTCTACATCTTTCGCAATTCCTGCGGCATCTGTTCCAGCGTGAGTTAAATCATCAATAATTATACCATCATTAGTATCAGGAAACCAACCTTCGATTTCATGCTTTTTATTATTTTCACCAATTGTTATAAATCTAAGCATTGTATCAATTACACCTGGAGAATCACTTATTGTTTCTATATTTTGAGTTGCAACATCTAAACGCATTTGTGTAAATAATCTTGGAAAGAAATTATTCTCTAGTGTAATATTATCGGTATCTGGTAATGGTGTTGTAAAATTGGCATCACTATATAAAGAATATTCACAGTGTAAAAATGAATCAGGTAGATATAAATAACTCTGCTGATTATCAACTTCAAAGATTAAATCACCTCCAGTATTTACTCTACTGGAAGATCCGGGATTCATAGCAACTCTTATATAGTCATTCTTTTTTTGATTGTAACTGACGAACGGAGGATCGTCTAATCTAAATTTATTTTCGATAAGCGAAGACATTTTTATAAAAAATAATTTGACTTTTTGTTTTTTCTCACAGACAGAAAAAAAAAATTTTTACTAAAATATAATTTTAGAATTTTGCTAGACCAGCTCTGCTATGAATGCCATTACCTCTTATTTCTTCAATTGTTTTTTCATTATTTTTATTTTCATTATGTTTACTATCACCCTCTACAGCTATGTTAGCAATTTTGTTTTTTGTTTCATCTGAAAGTTTTTTTAATTTTTTTAGTTCTTCAGAATCATTCTTGAGTTTACGAATAGCTTCTAGTTGTTTTAATTCGTTTTGTGATTTAACAGCATTTGATATTGCACTAGCTGTACTACCTATAGCAGCTGCTCCTTTTGCAGCAGATGTAATCAAATCTTTATTATTTTTAATTAAGTTAACGATACTACCAATACCAGAAAAGATGCCATCCCCTTCTTTTTGAACGGTTTCTCTATTATCATAATGGTAAACCGGATTCATACGTGGTTCATGAGCAATTTTTTGATTTGAAGCAAATTGTTTAAGATTGTGTTTATAAATTATAGGCATTTTTTAGTAATAAATTTGACTTTGGGGAAAAATATAAATACGGGCGAAGCCCTGGAAGACATCTCCGATGTCCATTATAAAAAATGTTTATTTTTTGTTCTTAACTTTTACAGATTGCGTTTTTGGTTTAACTTTATCAGGAACCAAACCTGCATCAATCATTCTTTTTATTCTATGATTTTCTTTCATAATATTTCTTTGTTTTATTAACTCTTCTAATTGTTTTATTCTTTTAAAATTATCAGCTCTAATTTTATCCATTTTTAAAATTATATACTTTTGTATTTTTATACTTTTATACTTTTATACTTTTATATTTTTATACTTTTATATTTTTAAAATTATATTTATATTTTATATTTTTTTTAAATTATATTTATATTTTTTATGATTCTTATTTTTTGTAGGTAAAAAATATTTAAGTTAATATTTACAATACTCGTTTAAGATTTACGTTTGTGAATGGACAACAACTTCGAGATAACTTTATTAATTGACTGTTGCACTTTATCTATTGCGTCAAGAAGCGTGTGATGTACTTTAATTTCTTTTTCAGTCATTTCTAATTTTTTCTCACTTTTCTTTAATTCTGTTTTTAAAGCATTTAATTGAACTTTAAGACCATCTACTTTTCTTTTAACGGAATCTAACTGTTCTTTATTTTCTTTAGAGTTTTCTTGTAAATTTTTCTTTAATTCATTTTCTAAATTGATTTTAAGAGTTTTCATTTTATCAACTTTTTCATTAAGTGATTTTACTTCAATTTTTAATTGATTTATTTTTTTAATTTGTTGAGTAATTTTAGAACTTAATTCATCAACACTTTTTTGGAATGTAGTTTGTAACTGCTTTAAATTTTTTTAATTCTTTCAGGTAGTTTTTCTATTTCATCTTCTAATTGTTCTTTTAACATTTTTATCTGATGTTTATTTTTAATTACAGCAGATTTTAAATTTATAGAAAGTAATATTAAAATTTTTGATTGTTCAGAAATCTTTTTAAAAAGTTTTGCTATATCTGCTTCTAGCTCTCTATCCTTTTTATCAAGTTTTAATAATTTTTCGTTTAATGATTTGTCATTAAGTTTAAGCAACTTTAATTCGTTCATCAGTGGAACCATAACATCGTTTATATATTTTTCCTTTAAGTCATTGATTTGTGTATCAACATATTGTTTATTTGTCAACTCTGTATTTTGTTGCGGAAGAATAGAAAGATGTAATGGACCAGATAAAACGTCTCCAGTTTTCATGATATAATTTTCTAGTTCTATTTCTGATTCACGATTATTCGGAATATATGCACCTCCACCAACATTTGGTAACATCATTTTTAAACAATAAAAATAAAATTTTTCCTAATAAAAATAAAAAAAATGGAAATGACACAAATTTGTCAAGTTTGCAATATGCGTTTTTTAAATCAAACACTATTATATTCTCATATGAAAAACACACCATGTGGTATGCATATGAATCAATTACAACCTAATAATAGTATGCAACCTAATAATAGTATTCAGTATAATAATATTCAACCTAATAATAGTATTCAGTATAATAATATTCAATCAGAGCAACCATTACAAAGATTAAAGCATTTATTTATTTCAGATAAAGAACAAAATCTTTATACTGCTAGAATAAATACACCTAGGCAAAATAATAATAATTATTTAGCACAAAATAATAATGTAGCACAAAATAATCCTTTTGTTCAAAATAATAATGTAGCTCAAAATAATTATGTTGATAAAAATCAATTTGTTGAAAGTAATAACAAAAAAATATGTTCTGGATGTAATAAAAATATAACGTCTAAAAATTTTGCACGACATTTAAAATTATGCGAACAACCAGAAGAGGTTAAAAAAAATAAAAAAGATAAATTAAAAGATCAGTTATGTCGTAATTGTAATAAATATTTTACAATTCAAGGAATTACTAATCATTATAATTCTTGTATAAGTTCTACAAGACAATGTACAAGTTGTCAAATTACTAAACCTAAGACAGAGTTTTATGATAGTAAATATCAGTGTAAGGATTGTTTAAAAGAAAAAGTTAAATGTAGAGGTTGTCAAAAAATTATATTAAAGAAAAATTTTCAGCGTCATGTAACACTATGTCCAAAACTTAATCAAAATAATAATCAAAATAATAATCAAAATAATAATTTATATCAAAATAATAATAATTTATATTAGTATTTCTATTAAAATAGACTTATATATTTAAATAGTTGTATTTCAACTAAAATAGTTGTATTTCAACTAAAATAGTTGTATTTCAACTAAAATAGTTGTATTTCAACTAAAATAGTTGTATTTCAACTAAAATAGTTGTATTTCTACTAAAATAATCTTATATATATTAAAATATTATTTTTTTATAAAGAATAAAATATTATTTTATTAAAATATTCTTAAGCATTCCGGAAGAGAGGAGAGGTTCGGAACATACTTCTTTTGAGTATAGGAACAAAAAGTCCGACACATTCCGGAGGTTCTACAGAGGTTAAAAACACTCATAAGAGTGTAAGAATGCGAGTCCGGAATTAAAAAATAATAATTCCTAAATTTTTATTTTAAAAATATTAAATGAATAAAAACGAAAATTTGGAAGATTTATATTCACCGGTTATAATTAAAAGTAATAAAAGTAATAAAAGTAATCTAAGTCGTCATAAATCTCTTAATGCAATAAACGAAATAATAAATAATTATATGAATAACACTGAGTTTCAAGATACACTAACCCCTCAAGATCCGAATCTCAAAGATATTAATAATATTGTAGAAAATCCTATATATAATACTAAATATAATAATAATATAGATAAAAATATATATAATAATATAGATAAAAATATATATAATAATATAGATCAAAAATATTTAGAGACACTACCCCTAATTCATCTCTTAATAAAAAAATACCACAATCAGATCTTACACGTCTTTGGAATTTTTTAAAATTTCATTGTATAAAAATATTGTTAGCATGTATTTTAATATTTTTTATTTATCATCTTGTTATATGTATTGGAAATCAATGGGGTTACTTTCTAACAGAGGAACAAAAGAGAATAAATTTTTATAAACAAGAAATAAAAACTTTTAAAGGATGGAAGACTGAGGAGGATAAGATTAAGGATAAAACTAATAATAAAAATATTAAACAAGGTAAAATGCATCAAGAAAATTTACATTTCATTGTTTACGGTAAAACTGGAAGTGGTAAGACTACGTTTATTAAAAAATATATAAACCAATATTATAAGGACGAAACAAAAGTACATATTTTTTGTATGCATACTTCTGAATGGCCAACTTTTACAAACGTCTATAATGATAAACAATTAGATGAGTTACAAGATATGGAAAATTTTGCTGGTACACCTGAAAATAAATCTTTATTAATTTTAGATGATGTTGCAAGTTTATCAAAACAAAAAAATATGTCAGAAATATTTACAAAAGGAAGACATCAAAATATTCAAATAGTTGTATTAGCTCATAAAGCTTGTGATGTAGATAATAAGATTAGAGAAAACATTCAAACATTTTTTACAACTACACAAAATAATGCAGCATTCTTTAATGATATTAATAAAAATTATAAAATGAATATGCCTTTATCATATTATACTCAACATAAATATGGAATAATACGTGTTGACACCATAAGTGAACATATGCAAGTATATGATAAAGATTTAAATATATTAGTAGATACCGAACATGAAATCTATAATAACTCTCAAGATTTTGATATTAGAATATATGCAAATACAAAACATTTATCAAATCAAGTTATAGAACAAATAATTATCTTTTTAGAGTCTGAAGCAAAAGTACCACTAAAAATTATTCCTGATACATTTTATTTTTATTTTGATCATTATTTAAATGCAAAATTTGGTATACCAATACCTAACAGATTACAAGATAATGAAACATTAAACTATTTAAAAATTGCAATAAATGATGTTAGAAACGGTTTAAGAAAAGCAACACCAATAATATCTGATGTTAAATCTACATTTTCTGATGCCAAATCTACATTTGATGAAGCCAAAAAAACATATAATGATATAAAACCATTAATAAATAGTGTAAGTGAAATACTTAATAATTAAACAAATTATTCATATTTTCATATTTTAATATATTTTCATATCTTTAAAATATATTTTAAATATATGGAGGAATGTTTAATTTATGTAATGTTTTTAAATCATATACTGTTAAGTTATTTTTATTGATTAACCACCATAAATTATTAAATGCTAAGAATACTCTAAAGCTTCTTAGACATAATGGAAAAAAATTTGTTTTAGTATATTTTGGTATACCATGTTTTATTTTATAATCTCTAACAAACTGCATATATTTATGATGATAATAAAATTTAACTTCTTGTTTAGGTGTAAGTGGATTAGTAGGATGTCTATAATTTTTTAAAACTGGTACATGTTCTATTTTATACTCTTCAAACATTTTTTTATTTTTTATTTTTTATTTTTTTTATTTTTTAAATAAATATAACTTTTTTTATAAATAAATATAATTTTATTTATAATCTTCAAACATTTTGATTTATAATTAAATATAATTTTTTTTAAAATTTTCTCTAAAAAAATAAAAAAATGGAAAAATTTTATTGCAACTTATGTAAAAAAAAGTTGCAAACAAAAAGAAGTTATCAATCTCATCTACAAAGTAAAATGCATTTACAAAATGTAGAACGAGTTGATGAAGGAAATATATCGAAATTAAATAGTTATAAAAACTATATAGAAACATTACCTACTGATATAAAAGTTAAAAAAATATTTTATGATTATTCACATTCGGAATATAAAAAAGTTTTTAATAGTGAAGATGAACATGTGCTAGATGAAAGATATTTATTTAGCGATACTGATGAATTTAACGAAATAGATGAATTTGATGAAGCTGAACGAACCGATGAAGCCTTACAAACCGAAGGTTCTAGGGCTTCGCCCGTAGCAAATATAAAATATTTATTTAATCAGTCTTTTGAATATAATGAAACCGATAAAACTTTTTCTGATATTCTAACCAACTTTTATAATATATTTAAGAAATCTTTCAAATGTTATATGAATGTAGAAGTACTTTATACAAAAAATGGACCTGATGGAATTCCTGAAGAAATAATACAAGGACATTTTACAAATTCACAAGAAATTCATAATGTAAATGATATACAACCCATATTTGAATCGATGATACTTAAATTAGAAAATTGTATAATTGAAGCCCAGTTACGTGAATCTGGTTGGAGATTTGTTAAAATACTATCTAAGAAAATAGTAATTGATAAATATAAAAATAATACTGGTGGTAGTTATGTTCCTTTACCTTTCAGTTCACCACAAATAATCAACATAAAAAATGAAGATGATTATTGTTTTCTGTGGAGTATTATAGCACATTTACATCCTGCAAAATATCACAAAGAAAGACTAAGTCATTACAATAAAGAAGAATACATAAATGAATTTGATCTCTCTGATGGTTTAGATGAATTTCCATATGATTATAATAGGTTAAAAAAGTTTCATAAAAAGAATAAAAATTTAATAGAAGTAAATGTTTTTGAATTAAATGTGAATTATGTTTCTATTGGTAAAATTACTCCACTTTACTCAGATTCAAAAAAATTTTATTTGAATAATAAAAATTTATGTCAATCAGAAATAGTATATAATGATAGAGGAAATTACATGCATCATAATATTTTTTACCAAGGATATATAATATGTACTGAAAAATTTGAACTTGTTAAAACACTATCACCAATAATGATTAATCATAATAATTATAAAGGACGTACTGATGATTATAATTACAAATATTCATCTTTATCTTCAGAATATCAACAAAAATTAGAAAATTTAAATGAAATTTTACAAAAATGTAAAATAGATTATCAACAACAAACAAAAATGTTACTACAAGAATATCACCATAAATATCAAAATAAGATAGAAACAATTCAAAAATTAAATGAAGAAAATAATAAATAATCGGCTAAAGCCAGAGGAGCTATTAAATAATGAAGAAAATCAAAGAATTAAATGAATGTTTAAAAAAATGTCCAGAACAATATAAAGAACAATATGATAAAGAATATATTTATCAGCTACAAATATTAAATCAAAATTATTATCAAAATACATTTAATATTACAAAAGAAATTAATGAAACACATGAAATATATAAAGATGAATTTGTAAAATTAGAACAGTCAAAACAACCAGCACAAGCGAATATATTATATTATCAGGGTCATTTTATATTGTGTAAAGATGTTTCTATATTTACAAAAACTTCAGATAATAAAAATTTTCCTTGTCTTCAATGTATGACAAGTTTTAGAACTTTAGAAGAAATGAATAGACATTTGGAGAATTGTCAACAAAACGAAGCAGTCAGAAACACATTTCCAAAAGATGATTATTTAGAATATAATAAATGGTATTTTAAAAATAAAGTACCCTTTACTATTTATTGTGATTTTGAAGCTTATAATGTTAATATGACACAAAATCGAACGGAAAGTTCCAGGGCTTCACCCGATTCTGAAAATTATAATTCTGAAAATTATAATTCTGAAAATTATAATTCTGAAAAAAGTGCGCCTGAAAGAAGTGCACCTGGAAAAAGTTCAGCTGAACAAAGTAAAGAAAAATATTTATTTGAACAAAAACCATTATGTTGGGGAATGTACATTCATTCGAATTATCCTGAATTATTTAAATCAGAATATTTACAATACTATGGTGAAGATAGTTCAGAAATGTTTACAAAGAAAGTAGAAGAATTACAAGGACGTTTTTCACAATTGCTTGAAACAAATAAACCAATGATACCATTAACGGATGAAGAAAGAAAAGAATTTTATGATGAAATAAATTGTTATTACTGTGGAAAATGTTTTATAAATAAATATAAAACTGGCAGAGGTAGATATATTGATAAAGTAAAAGATCATGATCATCTAAATGGATTATATAGAGGTGCAGCACATAATTCTTGTAATCTTAATGCTAACAAATTTAAATATAACTTTGTTCCTTTATATTTCTATAATGGTTCTAAATATGATTTCCATCTAGTAATGAAAGATTTATTTTCATCTGAAAAATTACATCAACAAAAAATAAATGTACTATGTAAACAAGAAGAAGAATATTTTTCAATGCAATTAGGTTGTATTAGAATTTTAGATGCATTTAGATTTTTTACTCCTTATTCATTAGATGTTATGGGAAAAACTTTGAAACCTGAACAATGTAAAATATTAAATAAATATAATTTAAAACCTTTAAAAGGAATATTTCCGTATGAGTATATAGGAGATAAAACCTGTGGCTCACAGTCGGAGACTGATATAACTGGAGATTTTAATTCTGTGAATAAAATTATGGAAGAAAAACAACTTCCTCCAATAAATAAATTTAAATCAACATTAAAACAATCAAAATTATCTGAAGAAGATTATGCAGAAGCTGAAAAAAATTGGAGAGAGTTAAATTGTAAAACAATGTATGATTATACAATGAAATATCTACAGATAGATGTATTAATACTAGCTGATCTTTTTGAAAACTTTCGTGATATGTGTTTAGAATATTACGGAATAGATCCATGTTATTGTTATTCTACACCAGGTTTAACATGGCTAGCAGGATTAAAACATACTGGTGTTAAACTTAAACATTATAAAGAAAATACATATGATAAATTATTATTTTTTGAATCTGGAATTAGAGGTGGAGTTTCATCAGTTTTAGGTAATAGATATGTTAAATGTTATAATAAGAAAGTAAATCCACATACATATGGAATAATGAAACCTTTATCTCCAGAAGAAAAAGAAAAAATATTAGAAATTTTTCGAACGAAACGAGAAGGAGTAGAACGTGAAAAAGCAATTGATGAATTCATGAGAGAAAACTATTTGTTATATTATGATTTTAATAGCTTATATTCTTCTTGCATGATACAAGAATTACCAACAGGTGAGATGACATGGTGTAATAATCTTAATTATCAAAAAACATATGATGGAAATCGTAATTCTGGTTATATATATGAAGTTGATTTAGTATACCCTGATTATATAAAAGATGCAACAAAATATTATCCTTTCTGTCCAGAAAACAAAATTCCCAATATAGAAGATTTTTCAGATTATCAAAAATCTTTAATTCCTAAAAAATACAGACCAACAAAAAAACTTATGTTAACACAAAGCAATAAAGGAAAGTATGTTGTTGAAGGAAGAATGCTAGATTGGTATTTAGATCATGGAATGATTCTCACCAAAATACATCGAAAACTAGTGTATAAAAAATCTAAATGGTTAAAAGATTATATTGAGTTCAATATTGAAAAACGAAAAATATCTAAAAGAAATAAAGATGATTTTGGAAACGTGTTCTTCAAATTAATGAATAATGCATTTTATGGTAAGACTTTAGAAAATGTGCGTAATAGACAAAATATTGAAATAGTTTATGATAAAGATAGGTTTCAAAATTTAACAAGGAAACCTACATATAAAAGAACTACTAGATTTAGTGATGAACTATGTGCTGTACATTTACGTCGAAACAGCGTAAAACATGATAAGTTTAATTTTATAGGTTTCACTATATTAGAATTAGCTAAACTATTTATGTATAGATTTATATCTGATTATTTAGCGCCTGCTTATGGCAAAAACTATAAATTACACTTTACAGATACCGATTCTGTTTTCTTAGAATTAACAATACCGTATAATTCTACACTTGATGAAGAAATTAATAAAATAAAAGATATCATTCATCCTTCTGATTTATGTAAAGTAAAAGATGAATTAGAAGGAAATGAAGATTTCATAACAGAAGCTATATTTTTAAAATCTAAATGTTACTGTTATAATACAACTAATAATATTAAAAACACATAAAACATTAAAAGGAATTTCAAAGGCATCAGTGGCTAATCAAATAACATTTCAAGATTATAAAAATGTATTATTTAATACTGAAATAAAAACAGCATGTAATTATAGACTTAATTCAAAAAAACATAAAATGTATTTAAAAGAAGAACATAAATTAGCATTAGATCCATTTGATGATAAAAGAAAAATTTTACCTGATGGAATAACTACTGAACCTTTTTAATTTTCTAATTTCTAAGATATAAATTTCTATACATAAAATAAAAAATATAACAATATAAAAATATAAAATAATATAATAAAATAAAATAAAATAATAATATAAAATTATCATATAAAAATGGATAAAGTTAGAGCTGATAATTTTAAAAGAATAAAACAATTAGACGAATTAATAAAACAAAGAAATATTATGAAAGAAAATCATCTTCAACATAGAATGACAAAAGCTGGTATTCAATCTGATATGTTTGATAAATTAAAATTAACTGAAGAAGTAAAAACTGATTATGAAAAAACTGTAGAACCATTTAAAACTCTTGAAAAGGAACTTAATGAAAAACGTGTTGATATAGCAGATCCTGTACTTAAAACACTCTTAGATGACTATGGTTTATTAGAGGCAAACATAGATAAAAAATTACCAAAATCTATGTTATTCGAACATTCTACTTTCTTTTTAGATAAAAAATTATTTGCAAGATTTTATTTTGGTGGTAAAGAAATATTTCCACAACCTTCACGAGGATTAATTTTTACGCCAGATAAAAAACCTATTAGTTTAGATAGAAATTTTGTTGATCTTTTAAGAGGAGCAGATTTAAAAAATTATGCTGTAGAAGATCTCATAAAATATAAAGCTATGTTAGACAGAGTTGGTGTAGTAAAATCTCTAAGACGTTATAAACAATTAGAAAATTTATTATCAACGGGAGTTAAAGTAGGGAAAGGTTTATCTGAAAAACAGAAAACTGAAACAACTGTATTTTTACCAGATGATCCACAAGAATTACTAAATAGATTAAATATTTTAATATCTGCAATAAAAGAAGGACATAATTCTAGTTTCAATGAAATTCATGCTATATTGAAAAGACTGTTAGAAAAGAAGATTCTAAATGAAGAGGATTATAAAAGTATAACGAACCGAATGATCTAGGGCTTCGCCCGTAGCTGAAATATGTTGTTGTTTTACTTTTTTCATAAAAAAATATTTATTTAATTTTTTTAGTTTAAAAATGTGTTCAGCAGATTTAGACAAAATTAATAATCATTTAGAAAATTTGATAGAGATTTTGGGTTCATCAAAATTTAGTACGACGTTAAAAATTATAACAACTACTTCATCACACACTTGTAATTTAGAACCCATTCTACATTTGGAACAAAATAAAAATTATCAAATTGCATTGACTAGTTTCTCTACATTTAACACTATTCAAAACGTTATCAAAGATGTGAATGATCAATTTAGATATTCTACTGATAAAGGCAAAACATGGAAAATACTAACTTTTCTTCCTGGTTCTTACGAAGTTGAATCAATATCAAATGAAATTAAGAGACATTTAGGTATATCATTTAAAGATAAGAAACAATTACATTTTGCAGTTGAACCGGCAGTTAATAAATTTTCTCTTACTTTAGACGAAAATCATCAAGTTGATTTTAATCATGATAGATCATTGTCAAAGCTATTAGGATTTAATAAACAAACCTATAGTCAAGGTTATCATTTAGGTGAGAAGATTCCAAAAATAACTGAAATAAATTCAATTGTTGTACATTGTGACATTATTGAAGGAGGATATATAAATGGTAAATTATCAAATTTAATATTCAGTTTTCCAGCTTTTACTGTACCCATTGGTTATAGATTAAATGTCATTCCACGAACATTAATATATTTTCCTATTACAAGAAAAACTATTAACAACATTGGCATTAGAATCACTGATGAAAAAGGACAAGAAATAAATTTTGGAGGTGAAGAGATTATGATAGATCTTTTGGTTCGGGAGGTATAAACTTTTACGCTACAATAGAGAAGTTTAATTTTTTTATCATTTTCATTATTAATCTTATTAATATTATTAATCTAATCCTTTATTAATCTTATTATTAGAAACAAAAAAATAAACTTAAATTAAAATTTTATTTTTATTTTTTTGTTTCTAAAAACACTAATTCAATAATGGATGAATTTATTACTTTAAAAATGAATGAAATGACTTTAAATAAAAAAAAACTTAAATTTAATCATCATCCAAATTTATCTAATAAAGTTTTAGCAGTTATTTGCGGAAGATCAGGATGTGGAAAAACATATCTATTATTTAAAATTTTAACGACTCCAAATTTTTTGGATTATAACAATCTTATAATTTATACAACAACAGCAGAACAACCCGTCTATCAATTTTTAAAATATGGATTTGAAAATAATCTTACAAAAACAGCAATTGCTTCTCTATTCGAAGAATACGAAAAATCTGAATATGAAGAAGAAATAAATTTGTGGTGTGAAGAAGCAGCAAAAAATAAACAATTAGTTGAATCCAATAAAAATAAGCATATAAAAATACAATTAATAGATGATAGTGGTAATATGCAAGATCCTAGTAAACTAGATAAAACAATGAAACATTGTGTAATTTTTGATGATTGTGTTAATGACAGAAATCAGTCAGTTCAGAGAAATTATTTCACAAGAGGTAGACATAATAACTGTAGTGTATTTTATTTAACACAAAGTATGTATTCATTAGATGGAAGTGTTATTAGAAAGAATGCAAATATATTTATACTATTTGAAATAAATGCAAGAAACTTAAGTGATTTGTTAAGAGATTTATGTATAAGAGATAAAGATGAATTTAAACAATCGTGTAATAATGCTTGGTCAAAAGATTATGGATTTATCACAATTAATATTGATAAAAAAATTCATGAAAGAGTTATCGAACAATTGTTTACCGAGTAATAAAAATATACAAATATAATGTTTTAATATTTTATTTTTTATTATCAGCTTTAATTTTGTCTATTTTTTTAAAATATAATATTTGAATTTTGTGGTAACATTGGTATACAGCAAAAACATTTTACTGGACAAATTATTTTTCTATTACTTTGTTTTCTGTAATTTTTTTTTTGTTTTAAGGTTTCTTGTCTAACGTTTTCTCGTCTAAAGTTTTTTCGTCTAAAGATTTGTTTAATAAAGTTTTGTCTAATAAAGTTTTTAGCTCTTCTAAAAAAATTTTATCATTTTCTTCATTAAAAATTTTATTATCAATAAAAATTTTATCATCACTAGAAATTTTACCATCCTTTTTATTTTTATCATTAACTTTTTCTGTCTGTGATTGAAATGATATTTGATTTACTTCATTAGCTATTTGATCAAATTTTTCAATCTCATCTAACGTAATAACATTATCATCACATACTCTTTGAAAGTAGTAATGTAGTTTATCATAGACTTCTTTAATATGTAAATGCTTAGTTTTTAATGATTTTCGTTTCTTAGTTATTAAAGATTTATCTAACATTGTAACAAGTGAAGTTGCAAAAACACCCGTACCTGTTAAAGCTGTAGCAACTACTGGAATTACTAAAACACCTGAAGATATAACAATTGTTAAAGCACCTAAACTTATTGTTAAGAATATTCCAATTCCTTGTGTTACATTCTTAACTTTAGACCATCTCTTTCTTAACTTTTTATAATGCTCTAATCTTAATAATAATTGAGATTCCTTATCTTTCATATACCTAACTCTATCTTTGTGTTTTTCAATATTTAATTCACTTATTTTTAATTGAGATAACGAAGGATATATTCTTGCGGTTTCTTCCATTTCTGAAGTTCCTTCCACTTTTGTTTCTTCCACTTTTGTTTCTTCCATTTTTAAAGAAATATTTTTAACGGGCGAAGCGCGAAGCCCTGAACCTTCGGTTCGCAAGTCACATGATATATTTTAAAAACCTGAAAGATGGATAAAATTCATGAATTTGAAATTCTCAACTTTTATGATTTTCGGTGTCCTTGAACGGTCATGATTTTGAGGGTGAAAATCGAACCGAAGGTTCTAGGGCTTCGCCCGATTGTAATTCTCAAATTTGAGATTTTGAAAAATCAAAAAAATTAGTACTTTTAAAAACGACATAAATTCATGAATTTAGTCCCTTTTTCAGGTTTTAAAGACCTAAATTCATGAATTTATGTCGTTTTTAAAAGTACCATTTTTGAAAAAAATGGTACTTTTTGAATGAACCAAATTCATGAATTTAGGTCTTAAAAACCTGAAAAAGGGACTAAATTCATGAATTTATGTCGTTTTTAAAAGTACTAATTTTTTTGATTTTATGGTGTCCTGGAACAGTCTTCTTCCCATTACTGTCGTCCGAGCGCAAAAACTTTGTCTCTCTTACATTTACCACGGCCTCCTGAAGCATGGGCGGGACACCACGGTTCGGACGAATAGTGCCGACTACAAGCGCTCTTCTTGATAATAAATAATTGACCAACATGACACTGTTGAACCAATTATCACACCAAACAGTGTATCCTGAATCCAATAGTTCATTACAAAGATAGACAATGATTCGCTCCGATGCACTGAGACTACAACAAGCGGAGGCAAACTGATCATGATCTGCTTTTACAGTGTGAAATGAAAGGCTCAATATAAAACCAGAGTCACTTTCGCATAAAAAATAGCTTTTGATTCCGAAGCGCCTTCTCTTCGCCGGTATGTATTGTTTGAAATACAGCCGACCTTTGTGTAAAAGTAAAGACTCGTCCACAGTTACATTCTGAGATGGCCTATACACATCCTTACAAATCGAACGAATCATGTTAACAAATGGCTCAATCTTACGAAGACAATTCTGTTCGCCACCGAAATTTTCATAATTTGAGAATCGAATAAAATGTAAAATCAAGAGAAAATGATCTCGTGTAAGAGAAAATTCGGAGTGAAGGAAGGGAGTACAAATTAAATCATTAGTACTCCCGTAGTCAGTGGGTTTAGGCTTCCTCAAGACGCCCATCAGCAGCACGACACCGATAAATCTCTTCATTTCGGCGAAAGAGCAACCCGAGAAAAAAAACTTGATAAACTTAATAGGAGATCAAATAATACAGAAATAACCTACTGGGATCCTTAACAATACCACACAAACTTATGAAGTCAAGAAATACCGAATAAACTTATATTCATCAGTATCCCAGTAGGTTTAATAGGATTGATAAAGTATGTCCTACAAAGTTTATCAGGCAAATGTAAAAATTAATCAACTTGATGGGACACTGGATGGAAGTTCATCAGGCAGTTGTAAAATCAGACAAACTTGATGGAACTTTTCTCAGTTTTTGGGATTTCTATACGCAATGCAGCTACAGCACTATTTTGGCTCCTGACTAAGCGCTGCCATCACGGCCGAAATTATGTATGTTTCAAAACTGAATACGCTTCCACGTTGAGCACTGAATTATGTGATGCCAGAATAAAATCACATGTTTTTGTTGGATTGATTCGTCGCGTCGATGCACTCAGATTTCAACAAAGACTACAGAATGTTCTAAAAATTAGCAAACTTTCCACCGCACCGGAAGTGTACTTTTAGTCCGGGAGCTAGCGTGAAGTTGTGCAGGGAACGAGGTAGTACATAAAACTTTCACATAGCATAATACACCTCTAACCTACTGCAAAACTTCGCGTCTGCCGGATCAGATCATTTGCTTTTAAGAAATAGAGAGGATAACAAAATCCTATGTATTTCCAGTGGTAAAATTGTGACATTTAAGGTGTTGACTCCATTTTTCGAGTTTTTGCTCATAAAAGTTACACAAATTGGTATTTTGTTGAACTGGTTATTATAGAAATCATCTACAGATCATGATCTTTCAAATGAGTTATCATTCAGTGACAGAGGATGATGTAAAGTGTACAAACAGACACTTTTCGTTAAAGTATATCAACAATTTACCTGAAATTTCTATGTCAAAATTTGCAGTTACACCAACGAAAAGTGTCTGTTTGTACACTTTACTTCATCCTCTGTCACTGAATGATAACTCATTTGAAAGATCATGATCTGTAGATGATTTCTATAATAACCAGTTCAACAAAATACCAATTTGTGTAACTTTTATGAGCAAAAACTCGAAAAAATGGAGTCAACACCTTAAATGTCACAATTTTACCACTGGAAATACATAGGATTTTGTTATCCTCTCTATTTCTTAAAAGCAAATGATCTGATCCGGCAGACGCGAAGTTTTGCAGTAGGTTAGAGGTGTACTATGCCATGAGAGAGTTTTGTGTACTACCTCGTTCCCTGCACAAGTTCGCGCTGGCTCCCGGACTATTTCCGGTGTGCCGTGCGATTTGACCTCATGAATTTTCTGAAAATTTTGTGCAGGCTTGCCAGAATAACTAAGCAAACTATTTACATCAGAACCCTCTCCAGTAAAAAGCACACATGGTATAACAGTGGGGCCCAATACCAAATACATGTATATAGTAAAGACTAAACAGTTTGCTTTTAGTAGTATACTTCGCATCCCCAATCTGCGAAAGTGATGTGATTTTGAAAGCTTTTACACAAGCAAGGTCGATTGCGCAATTTCCCCGCTCTTCTCGCGTTAGCAAGGGGATTCCATCCATACCCATGATTCGATAACATTAGTCTTTGTCCGGGTTTGCGTGCAGACAGCTACAGATGGATCAATGATGATGACGCTTCTCGCTCGCAGCGACACACAAAGCGAGCAACGAGCATTAAATTCTCCTTCATTGCATCGCGAAGCTGATGATGTTGCGTCAAATATAGCAGTGAAGGCTGGACTTTAACTAACGCGCGCCATTACTGCCATCCTTTGTCAATCGATGGAGACCAGCATATGTCTTAGTGTTGTCTATTTATCGCATATCAAATTTAGTGACACATGGATTAAATTATACATTCGTCATGGTTAAGAATTCTTCGAATGAGTGCAACTTTTCATCCGACAGATTTGAGGAAATTCATAGGTACATGTATTTATGCCGTGAAAATCAGGAGACATCAGTAGAGTCTTTTGCATGAAGCAGTCAAAACATGTTCTATCTCCGTAGGCAATGACTTGTCGTCTAGTTTCTCAACGCTATGGTTCGAGCTCAATGCTTCTCATATTCCTGTACCGATTATTTGCATCGCAACATGTAAGTATCAGCATGCAAATTCATATTTTAAGTTGTGATTGAAAGAAATAAGAACTTTATTTAAGCTTATAAGTGATACATCGTCAAAAGAATTCATTCATATGTTAATTAACAATCGAAACCCCTGGAAACATTATTATGCTTTTGGGAAATGCTTAAATTTATATCAGATTACAAGAATAATTATGATTGTGATTCAAAATGCATCAGTTATACAAACATATATCATATTTTTGCTTCAATATCATCAATCAAGTACACATCATTCACACGATGAGAGATTTTTAAGAATATCTTGAAGAAAATCCTTTGTAAAGACGGTCCTGGAAAATCTTAATTTTTTTTAAAAAAGCCTCTGACTTTCACAGGAATAAAGAACTCGAGATTTTTACTTAAGGACGTTGATGATATTAGTATAACACTCCCCAAGATAAGTCGCGTTTTGATTTACCTTGTGCATATTTTATGAAATCTTATACATACTTCCACATTGCATTTTTACACATATTTATTCTCGTTGCCATATCAAGTTTAAACAATTTTGTAATTTTTGCTTGCTATGCGCACCTAAATTATACTTTGTCACTCGATCTCGCTATAAGAATCTCGACGCGTTGCATCAAGAATCTCACATTTTTTAAATTCCTGCAAAAGTCAGAGGCAATTTCAAAAATATTTAAGAGTATCCATGGATGATTATTTGAAACTCTCGAAAGTGTGCTAGCCTATATGGAACTGTCAAAACGAACCTGCAATTTTGTAGCGGTAGATGATAAATAATATTATGTAAATGTATTATTCATGTTGCAAATATAATTATTCAATCATATTCACAAATTGCATTCATATAAGATATTTTGATATTATTCGGTTGATCACATAATTCTCGAAAAACTAAACATTGCTTTCGTTAATGCCTATTCAATATTCAGTTCATTGTATTGAGGTATATTTATCTTGATATTGATATCTTGATTATTGATATTGCTAATTAATCGCAGTTGCCACTCCTGAGCTATTTCGATGTTTTCCGCACCATTGCGCTCTTTTTGAGTGATATTGCGCAAATCATTTTGATGTCAATGCAAAAAATGATAAAAGAGATATCTCCGACAAGCATTATTGTTCATGAAACATATTATAAAAGATATAGTATGAAAGATATACAACCGAATTCAATGAATGGAGGAGGTCAAACGTGTGGATAAAACTGTAGCGGAACTGGATAAGCGCAGCGTGAAGTTACCTTATAGACGACGATCATACCGGCAGCAGCCGAGTTAGCCTATACTCAAACAAAGACAGTTTGACACAAATCTTCTTGATATCATGAACGTTTTAGTGACACAATTCTACCCAAAGAACGTTGTTTCTTTAAATTGGATTTGAAGTTATTGTTTTTCAGATGTATATTCAGATACTAATTTCATCATCCGGTAAATACTTTATTTCCAACATTTTTTTAAAAGTTTTCAGCATGCATGAGCTGTTTATGCACAGATGCCTGAAATTAAGTTCGTGTGTTTACTGAGGATCTTGATAGGATGTTAGCTGTTTCTATCTAACATAATGTAACGTACAGAGGCTATATATACGTAAACAAGCAAACTTTACTTTGTGTCAGGTTTCGATTTTTTATTTTAACTGACTGTCTGCGTGTTGCGAGTGTAGAAGAAGTCATATCAGTTCATTTCACTCGTTTATTGAACATAGGAATTGTAAACGGACAGAAAGCTATAATTCTTGACGTCAGGCGTAGCTGGCCTGAGCAGCGAAAGTGAAAGTTCTTTTTCCAGACATCGACATCGCGCACACGATGACGTAGATCCAATAATAGCAGAATCACAGTCATCGGGGAATGACGTTGGAGTGAGTCAGCCACTCACCGCTGAATGAAACGCATGGATTAGATATACAGACATCACAGATTATATTACAACACGCCCCCTTAATCTGTGTATAATAACAGAATATATATACATGCATAGATGCTTTGAGAAATAGTACAGATGACGTAAACAGTAAAGCAATGGGGGTTAAATGTGTACATAGTATCATATTCAATACCATTTAATCAGTCAGAAAAATAAGATCACAAAATCGTTTGAACTTGGATCTGCCTAGCGGTTTGGTCAGAGCGTCAGCTGGATTACTATCAGAATTAATATGATACAAAGAGCATGTGTTCTGTCTGATGTAGTTACGGATGAAATGATAGCGGATGTCAATGTGTTTTGTGCGCTGGTGGTTTATCGGATTTTCGGATAAGGCAATAGCTCCGCGATTGTCGCAGAAAATTTTGGTTTCTTCAGTTTCTAGGTCAAAATCAACGAGCAGTCGTCTGAGATAGATTTCTTCTTTGATTGTCTCCGCGAGAGAGATATATTCAGCTTCCGTCGAGGATAAAGCAACTGTTGGTTGTCGTTTTGTTTTCCAGCTTATTGGGCCGGTTATTTTGAATACATAGCCTGAGGTTGACTTTCGGTCATCAGTATTAGATCCCCAATCTGAATCTGTGTATCCAGTCAATGTACATGTTTCGGATTTTGTGTAACAAAGATTGAAATCTTTCGTACCTTTTAGATAACGTAGAACGTACTTGGCTGCTTTGACATGTTCTTGTCCAGGGCTGTTGAGATGCTGAGAAAGTTTGTTGACAATCCAGGCTATGTCTGGCCTAGTTCCCAGCATCAGGTAGAGTAGACTGCCAACCAGGCCTCTATAGTCGAATTCAGTTGTCTCTTCATTTTGTGATGCATGTAACTTTATACCTTCAATTGCAGGGGTCGAGTAGTGTTGCATTCACTCATATTGAACTTAGTCAAGACTTTGTCGATGTAAGCAGATTGATTGATCATGTAGTATGGTCTTCTCGTGTGAATTTCATTCCTAGGAACCAATTTAGTTTGCCACGATCATCCATCTTGAACTTGCCTTCCAAGTTATGCTTGACTTGATCAATTTCGTTTTGTTCATTTGAAGCGATAAGGATATCGTCTACCCATATGAGAATGTAAGTTATTTTATTGTTGTTTGACTTTGTGAATAGACACGAATCATTTTCAGATTGTTTGAAACCACATGTATTCAAGTAAGTAGTTATCAGTTCGTGCCAATTTCTACCGCTTTGTTTCAGTCCATAAATAGATTTTTGTAGATGACAAGTGAGTTTTTGACCATCAATGAATTTTTCGTATCCATCTGGCATTTCAAGGTATATGTCAGTTTCTATCGGCGCATGTAAGAATGCAGACTTCACATCTAATTGATAAATTTTCATATCCTTTTGCATGGCTGTTTGTAGAAGCAAGCGAATCGATGTGAGACAGTTGTAGGGCAGTATGTTTCGCTAAATTCTAACCCAGGGACTTGTGAACACCCTTTTGCCACATATCTTGCCTTGTACTTCACAATTTCTCCTTTTTCGTCACATTTCGTTGTAAATACCCATTTTCCTTTGATTTCCTTTCTTCCTGGGGGTAGTTGTTCGACTTTCCATGTAGCGTTCTCTTCGAGAGATGCAATTTCGCTATCCATGGCTTCCTTCCAGTGTTGCGAATCACGGGACTTGATAGCTTGTGTGTATGTTTCAGGGTTCTCATATACCGTTCTCAATGCGTGTACGATGACTTCATTCAAACTTTCATAGATGTATCTATCTGGTTCCTTTTTTGTTCGTGGAGGTCGAGAATGTAGGTTCAGTTCGTACGTGTCTTCATCTGCATGTGTTGTATTTTCAGGTAAACTGATGTCATCATCGTCAATTAATGTAGGCATGTGTACAGGCTCGGAGGTTTCTGTGGATTGAATTTCGAATGTTGGCTGCTTAGGAAATTTGACATTTCTTGATGTAACTATTTTGTTTGATGATTCAACAAGTACATATTTTGCATGATTCAAAGGATTGATACCTAGAAATCTGCCTGGTATTCCTCTTGAGTCGAATTTCCCTTTCTGTGTTTCATCAAGTACTGTACAGTGTTGTCCAAAAACGCGGATGTCCTGCAACTTGGCTTTTTGCCTGTAACGATTTCGTAAGGCGTTTTATCAGTGTTTCGACATAGAATTCGATTTCTGACGCATTGTGCATATTTCATGGCGTAAGTCCAATATTGTTTTGGAACATTTGCATCATTTAGCATACATCTAGCGGAATTTGTAAGTGTTCTCCATTGTCGCTCAGCTTGTCCATTTTGAAACGGAGAATGAGGAGCGGATGTTGTGTGTTTGATTCCTCTGTCGAGCAAGATATCTCTAAATTGATGTGATAAGAATTCACCACCATTGTCGGTGTGTACTTGTTTCACATTCCCATGTGGGGAGACATCAGCTAGGAATTGCCTTAAAGCAATATGTGCTGCGTCTTTGCTTTTGAGGAAGTACACGAATCCTAATCCCTGAGTATTGATCAATGGAAGTTGATAGTGTATTTGAATCCTTCGCTAGACGTAGGCGTGATAGGACCACTCAAGTCGCTACTAACTTTCTCGAAGGGTTTGACAGCTTTCGATGTGGTCGATTTAGGAATGTTGTTCCTGTTTGCTTATTTGTAAAGCATGTGTCGCAATGCTGTTTCGTAGGATCAATTATCTCCATATCAGTAGTGGCTCTTGGCAACTTTAGAACGTCTTCAAAGTTCGCATGTCCTAATGCACGATGCCAATGATTTAACGTTCTTGCCACTTTGCTTGTGGTGGTTTGAACTGTTTTGAAGTAATACAGTCTATTTTCTTGAATAATTGGGAATTCGATTCCATTCGGTGTATAGAGTTGACGAATCGGGCGTAAAGTCAATCCGACCTCCTGAGGCAGTAGCCTTCTGTACGGAAAATAGACTAGACGGAAATGCAGATTCTTTCAATGCAAGTTTGTGAATGTTGCCTGCTGAATCTGTTATTTCAATCAATGCTGTACCTTTGCCGTCTATTAATTGGTTTGTGCGTTGACCATCAGCTAGTTCAACAAAGTGATTCGTACTGTCGAAGTTTGGATCAAGATCAATAAATAGGTCCTTGTTATTTATCAGATGTGCTGTTGCTCCGCAGTCAATTAGAATTCTGTTGGTTCTACCAATGTTTCTGGTCAATGACATGGCATTTTCAGATTGAGCCGTAGGCATGTTGGATATACTGCAAGCGAACGTGTACGTATTTGTCAAATTGGCTTCTGTGACATTTTGCTGGTCACGCTTTTTCTTAAAGCATACGGATTCAACATGTCTTTTGCCCTTACAGTATGAACAGGATAGTTTTCTTTTGATCTACAGGATTTGCTATTATCCTTTCTTACCGCAAGCTAGGCAAATAACGTTTTTGTGGTTAGCGGTATGCTCGGGTCTTCTATCTTGGCTGTAATTGTTTTGTCTAGGCCGGTATATTGTTTTCATAACTTGATCCTTTTCTTGACGCAAGTTTTGTGAGTTTGTGAAATTGATGAGACTAGCTTTGAGTTCTGTGAGTGTTTTGATAGTATCAGTCTGGTTGTGTACTATGACAAAAGTGTTGTAACTTTTATTAAGCCCTTTTAATATCATAGCTATGACTAGGTTATCGCTGACACTCTCACCTGTTGCGCGTAGGCTGGAAATAGCTGTCTCAGAACGGATGAGGTAGTCCGTAATGTCCTCATGATCCTCCATTTGAAGAGTTGTTAGTTCTGTGTACAGAGAGATGATTCGGGATTTCTCACACGATTGATGTCTACTCCGTAGAATCTGTAGAGCTTTGTTTCCATCGTTGGGAGCGTCGTTAATTAATAGATGTAAGGATTTGTCATCCAGTACCTGTACCAGTTCCGCGTACACCGATCGAGTCGGTTTGTCGTAGGTCCGGGGGATGTCTTTGCGTAGCAACATCGTAGAAATCACTATCTTTCGTGTAAAGATATGACAGGAACTTTGTCTCCCACAGTTTGTAGTTCACGGAGTCGCCGTCGAAGAATAGATGAGGGTGTCGTAGTACATTGCGCGTAGCAGTGCTTGAAACAGGCGGCCTGGGCCCATAACCTGTTGCGAGTGTAGAAGAAGTCATATCAGTTCATTTCAATCGTTTATTGAACATAGGAATTGTAAACGGACAGAAAGCTATAATTCTTGACGTCAGGCGTAGCTGGCCTGAGCAGCGAAAGTGAAAGTTCTTTTTCCAGACATCGACATCGCGCACACGATGACGTAGATCCAATAATAGCAGAATCACAGTCATCGGGGAATGACGTTGGAGTGAGTCAGCCACTCACCGCTGAATGAAACGCATGGATTAGATATACAGACATCACAGACTATATTACAACACTGCGATCTATTCAGGATTTTTTCGAGTGGCAACTTTGTAATTAATTACTGCCAAATCATTTATTTTTACTTTACATTATCAGTCAATAATTTTTTTGAATTAGCTTATTATTTGACTACATGTTGGCGTTTTGGTAATTCGGTCCGAATTTGTACTCCCGGTACCCATCTTTGGGCCTGTTTTATGTCAGATCACTGCTCCTGACCTATAATGGTCAGAAAACTTTGCTATTTAATGCTAGCCTATATTATCAACTTTTCAGGTATGGATGTCCTTCCTGCCTTGTGATGGGTGATTACAATTATCATTTCAGAAAAGTTATATTCAATGTAACGGAGACTTTTCGACAAGAACAACTGAGATGTGCCAGCAGCATTTATATCAGGTTGTTTCTACGAATTCTCCGGCATTTGGAGTAAGAGGGCCTACTAAAAAGTTTCTGAAATATTGAAGCTGCTTAGCCTAGTGGTGTTGATCCCATGCACCTTTTCTATCTCGGTGTGAACAAGGCATTGCTTTCAATTATTCTCAAGAACGAGCTTCTGGATTGATTGGTTTTGTCATCAACCATCGAAAAAGTGGTAGTTCCTCATTATTTTAGAAGAAACACCGAAATATCTTAACTGAATTTGCGTTGTGGAAAGCGCAAGAGCATCGAGTATTCCTCTTATATTACGCGCCCTTAGTTTTTAACTTGCGGTTGTCCCAAGAACAATCTAACGATATATTTTTCGTTTACTGTCAATTCTCTCGAAGTCTGTGTTTTTATTATGGTCTGAAAATGAGTGGGATATTATTGACACTGAATTTTACATAAAGAAATTTCAATCTTATCTGGCGAGTCTATTAGGTGATTCCGTGAGAACTGTGATTCTACACTGTCTATCCGACTTTCCTGAGCAAGTCCGTCGATTTGGTCCCTTGCAGAATGTCTCAGCAATGTCATTCGAAAACTTATCGCTATTTGAACTTCCAAATTAGTGTTTCATCGTCCAAATATTGTGAAACAGTTCCGCATGCAATCTGAAAATCGCCACCATTCAAAAGATTTAAGTAGTAACCCCGTGGCAGACGCAAGGACAGTGCGGTGGAGTGATGAGTCATCATGCTGACTCAGCCCCCCCCTCTGGAAGGAAGTGTGAGGGAGTTCGTCAAGGATGTGTTGGGAGGAATGGGTCCATGAGGAGGAAACGGGTCCCTCCCCCCCCCTCTGCACCGATCTTCCAACTTTGGTGTTAGACATCGTAGAAAGTCTTGCCATAGCTCATTTGAAAGCTGGGAGTGAGAAAAAGGCAGTGAAAAGCTCAGTTTGGGTTCATTTTCTTGGGTTTAGGGAGGAAAATGGCAGGAAACCGTCAGAGTTGGAAAAGGCAGGTGTTGGAGGTTTTGGGATGAGAAAAGTCGTTTTTCGGGCAGAAGGAGTGCTCGGATGGGAAAATGGAGTGCAAATTCGGACGTTTTGGCCAAAGTTGGGTCTAGGAACTTCTTCCCAACGCACTCGGAGAGAAAAAGTTCTGACCCCCCCCCTCTGGACAGCTACCTTCGATCTTGGCTTCTAGTGGACGGATTTTGTCGTGTCATAGCTCGTTTGAAAGCTAAGAGTGAGACAAATTCACTGAAAGAATCGGCTTGTTCATATCTGTCTTCGTTGAGATGTGAGACGCCATTTAAGATTTTGGGACATTGGCGAAAAACGACAGAGTTAGAATTTGGGACGTTTTGGGCTGTAGCTTCAAAACGAAGCATCGGATTGGAAAACGGATTTCAGATTTGGAATCAGCGTGAAATTCTCTATCTGTATGGTGAGTTTCAAGGCAATCGGCGAGAAAAAATTTTCAACATTTTTCGAAAAAACGACAGAGTTAGAATTTGGAACGTTTTGGTGTGTAGCGCCCAAACGAACCATCGGATGTGAAAACGGAGGCCAGATTCGGATTCAGCGTGAAATTCTGCATCGGTATGGTGAATTTGAACGCAATCGGAGAGAAAAAATTTTCGCTGACGTCCCCCCCCTCCGCCAAACTTCCAATTTTGCTTCTAGTGGACGGATTTTGTCGTGCCATAGCTCGTTTGAAAGGTAAGAGTGAGACAAATTCACTGAAAGACTCGGCTTGTTCATATCTGTCTTCGTTGAGATCGGAGACGCCATTCAAGATTTTGGGACATTGGCGAAAAACGACAGAGTTAGAATTTGGGACGTTTTGGGCTGTAGCTTCAAAACGAAGCATCGGATTGGAAAACGGATTTCAGATTTGGAATCAGCGTGAAATTCTCTATCTGTATGGTAAGTTTCAAGTCAATCGGAGAGAGAAATTTTCAACATTTTTCGAAAAAACGAGTTAGAATTTTTAAGATGGCTGCCTTCTGTAGAGCCAAAACGAAGCATCGGATGAGAAAACGGAGGCCAGATTCGGATTCAGCGTCAAATTCTACATGGAAATGGTATATTTCCAGCTCAATCGGAGCACTAGAACCGGAGATAGACGGGATTTTTAGTGTTTGGATGATGGGTATTACGTCATCAGCTGATCGCCACATACTATATAAGCTGGGAACCGACAGAGACTTGTCATTCAGACGAGAGCGATTGTCAGAGGTAGGTCGTCTCTCTGAGCTCCGATGATAGCTTCGGACATTCCAAATTCCGAGTTACTGTAAGAAACCGACTTAGAAAATTTCATTGCTGATATCAGCTAAGGCGTCAGACTTAGAGGTTCGCCAGGAGATGGCCTTCGTCTCCAGGCCATAAAAGACTCCAAAACTTTAAAGGCTTGTAACTTTGCTTCTACAAGTCCGTTTGACTTGATTCAAAAAAGGTTCGGTCGCTATTGACCTGCCCTAAGTGATAAACTACTTATAAAATGTCGTATGTAGTGCTAAAAAGTTGAAAAATTTAAATTCACTAGTTTTGGAGGTTTTCTGGGGTGTTCGACCCTGCTGAAGTCAATGAAAGGATTTTTAGTGAGCCACATATGGACTAAGCAGTTTTTCACTGAAAGCGAGCAAGACACGGAGAGTTTTGCTGTAATATTCCACTGACAGGGTGTTCCTTCGGGACGGCGGACGATGCCGTAGTGATAAGTGTGGCAAGGGAGTGTGTCATAGTTTAGACCGTAACCGCTGGGACAACTCATGTCTCATGTTGGGCATTTGACACAGTTCTCAACGTAGCACTTTGAACGCCAATCGGTTGAGTCTTAGCTATCTTGTCATGGGTGGCCTCTAAACATCTCCATTGCAAAACGCTGGTGAATCAAGCTCTCTACGGCTTGCTATCAAGCTACTATCAAAGTCTGTCAACCTCTTACCAACTCTACAGGTTTTCATGTCTGAGCCAGTCTTCTCATGGCATAAGCGGCTTTTCACTGAAAGCGAGCAAGACACGGAGAGTTTTGCTGTAATATTCCACTGACAGGGTGTTCCTTCGGGACGGCGGACGATGCCGTAGTGATAAGTGTGGCAAGGGAGTGTGTCATAGTTTAGACCGTAACCGCTGGGACAACTCATGTCTCATGTTGGGCATTTGACACAGTTCTCAACGTAGCACTTTGAACGCCAATCGGTTGAGTCTTAGCTATCTTGTCATGGGTGGCCTCTAAACATCTCCATTGCAAAACGCTGGTGAATCAAGCTCTCTGCGGCTTGCTATCAAGCTGATCAAAGTCTGCCCACCTCTTACCAACTCCACCGGTTTTCATGTCTGGCGATCAAGTCATGGACGGTGCACGATTTCGGTGTGATACTTCCTGTGGGTGATTTCCAGACAGCGGTGAAGTCCGTAGCTGCACGGGACGTGGGCAATGGTAATCCTTGTGAAACCTCTCTGCGTCATGTTTGCAATTTTTCGTCTCTGTGGTAGAGACAAGCAGAACTGATGAATGGAATGAAGGGAGGACATTCATGCGCCACACGCAACACATCACAGACTTCTCTCTTTGCTAGTGAGCAAGCTGTTGTCAGTATCGTCAGAAACTTTATCATATTGTACAAAAGTTTTATTGCAACACAGGTTGATGTATAGTTAGAAAGTTTGATCATCAACGTTTTATTCGTAAGTCTAGCCAGAAACTGTATCATGGTTTGTAAAAGCAAAGTTAGTGTAGTCAAATGATATTACCGCGACACCCGTTTGAGAAAATAAAGTTTGATCATGACGTTTATTCGTGAGTGTCGTCAGAAAGTGTATCATGGTTTGTAAAAGTTTTACTGCACCAGAGGTTGATGTATAGTTAGAAAAGTTTGATCATGATGTTTTATGAAACATACGTCATAAAATGTGAGCGTTAGTGTAGTCAACTAGTTTTACAGCAACACACGTTTGTGAAAATAAAGTTTGATCATTGACGTTGTATGACTGACCGAACTCATCACAGCACTAGAAAGTTTTAGAAGGTTTTACTGCACAGTGTAGATTGTCTTGTAACTTACTTTCACAGTGTTAAAAGTTTTATTGGAGACAGTTGCGAAATGTTTCCCTATTAGAAAATTCAAACTCCATGACTGTTAGATTCGCTTCATCAGGTTTACTAAAAGCAGTTTTCTATTGCAATGAGAGTTTAGAATGTTATATGAAAACAGTGTTCGCCACAGCACTAGAAAGTTTAGCACAACACAAGTGTCATGAAAAATACTTTATTTGGTCTTTGATTCAACATCATTGAAACCCACTTTACTAATAGCAATGACAATATGCTTTATTTTATTCAGAAGCAAATGATCGCCGTAACCATGAAAGTTGTCCATACGAGAAATAATCTTCCGCAGATGTCGTGTATAAAACTCAGAAGCATCAGTAACATATTCTTGTCCATAGGAACGAAATTGAAAATCAACACTTTCCGCTACTTCACCTTCTGGAAAATGAATGTAATTGACATGTGCAGTTAAATGAGCCTTGATGAGACTGTCCTTGAAATAAGATATCAACTCCGTAAATATTTTTCGTGTGTAGTCTAAACATGCTTCCAATTCTGTCTCCTCCCTTTGAAACTCAAGGATGTAATCTTGTATTAAGCCTCCGAAGCACTCTTGATGAAAACGAATCGTGCAATCATCATGTTTCAATGTATTGACTTCAGGTGCCATGGTTGAGTCTATTGCTAAACAACATTTTTGCCTAACACGATTTCAATAACGCGTTACAAATGTGCGTGCGCACATCGGGAACTCTAGCTCGTCTGTGATTGGACGAGAGGTCTGATCCATTCACCGCTTAGGAAAATCTTATAAAAGGCAGTGCACCAGCTCTGCTCTTCACATTTATCTTTCACAAGGTGAGTGTCGGTGAGCTCCTGCTATCAGGTTGTTTTGACTTGCTATCAAGTTGAATAGTCTCTTGCTATCACATCTTCTGCTCATAAAACATATCATCGCTGTAATACCTCCTTTGCTCGAGCGTTCCTTCGGGACGGCGGGTACTGCCGTAGAGGG
This sequence comes from Prostheceraeus crozeri, assembly GCA_907163375.1. Classification (NCBI taxonomy): domain Eukaryota; kingdom Metazoa; phylum Platyhelminthes; order Polycladida; family Euryleptidae; genus Prostheceraeus; species Prostheceraeus crozeri. The sequence continues at coordinate 433,507 of CAJQUW010000125.1, read as the reverse complement.
ATTGCGTTGCACGGGTTGTTCGTCGTTTGTTAGACCGAAACCTCTGAGCCGTTGCTCATGTTGGGCGTTCGACTTCATACTCAACGTGACGCTTTCTCTCGCCAGGTCAGAGTACTTTAGCCATTCGACAAAGGTTAGTCTTTATGATATGGAGTAGAGTGAAATGTAATTCATTAGATGTCACTTCAATGAATGTTCCCAAACGTTGACTAGGCAAATGAAACGATTCTCATCTTTTTTTTCAGTGATTGAAGTCTTACTTATCTACCATTGATCATCTACAATCGACTATCTACCATGGAGTTTGCAAAAATTGAGAACTACCGCATTGCTGTCGAGATGGAAAAGGCCACCATCGAGCAATGTAAGTATTTGTAACAAGGTTGACTCTATTACTAACATCATTAGGGTAGACATCCTCATTAAAATCAAGAGCCCTTCCCTTATGTTGTTCATGTCTAAACCGAATCCAAATTTTACCTCTGCTCATCTTTGTTGTCATTCTTTTTCAGTGCATGAATGTATTCGTAATGGGGAACCCGTCCCCCAAGGAGCAATCGGACAAGCTTACGAGCGGCTCGGAAAGTGTAAGCATCCTCACCTATGAGAGTTGGAATGTCATGTTTTAGCACTTCTGTATCCTAATAGCTTACTCTCTATCATTATTATCTCCGCAACCTCTAATCTAATCTCTCTTTCCTCTCTACAGATATGGCGAAGAAGAAGAAGTGGGAGGAAGCCGCGAGGCGGAAATACCGCGAGGAATTTCCGGCCCTACCTTCCCGCTCATCTACCTCCGCCCAAGCTGCGACCCCTTTCTCGGGCATCGTTATCGCCCCACCTCCACCGCCACCAGCTCCGGTACCTGTGTCCGTCCCTGCGCCAGTACCAGCTCCGGTACCTGCTCCTCGCAATCACGTCCCTCCGACACCAAAGCCCAGGACCCTTCCACCCTCGGCCCGTGTCCCATTCCTGCCTCCTCCGCGTTCATCCTTGCTGCCGGAATTACAAATTTTAGATGGTAAGTAATCGTAATTGGGAATAGGGGGCTAAGACTTCAAACTTGAAATGTTGATCATGTTACTAATCTCTTTTCTCTTTTTCTCAACAGATTTGGCGGCCTATCTCCTGGACGGTGACGTTCCCTCCCGTCCCATCATCCCTGCATCACCACCACCACCTGCAGCGGCCGACCTCCCTCTCCTCTCCGTCAAGTCGGTGGAGAGATTGTTGGAGGAGCAGGAAATGGAGTTGGAGATCGTCGGAGAGGAGAGGGAGATTGCAATCGAGGAGGAAGGTGTGAGGGAGAGAGAAGGACCTACGGCTCGACAGCTCAGCTGTACGGACTGCGGGCAGGTTTTCGCGAGGCCATTCTGCCTTCGGCGACACCGGCATTCTCGCTGCCCAAAAGCGAAGGGAGAACTGGAGAAGACACGCCGACCGATCCCTCAACGGCCCAAGTGTGAAGGTTGTGGACGCACGTTCTACAACAACACCAACTTGCGAGTCCACATCGAAGGCGGTTCCTGTGGCAGTGTGAGGCAACCACCGACAACAACAGGTAGGAAGCATCCTTCATCGCACGTCGGCTTTTCCTGTTCTTCGTGTCAGAAGACCTTTCCTACAGAGTTTGTTCTTTCTTCGCACACACTCTGTCACACTCATTCCACTGAGCTTTACACTGACAACAACGTCACTCTAAGGCTGAGCAAGTTTTCCCTTGAGAGGCTCGTTCGCGATTATGAGTTAGAAAGCTCTGAAGCTGTGCAGGACATTCATCCTTTCTTGATGAATAACATAGGCTTAATTCATCAAATGTTGGCGAGCTTAGATAGATTTTTACTTAAGGGCATGTTCTATCTCACTGCTCGTTTCAATAAGGTAGACAGTAGCACGGGAGAAGTAGAGTCCACTGTGACCATTAGGATAGCCTCCTGTGCTGCTGATCTCATAGGTGATGTAAACGAGTGGGTAGAGAGACATGCGACCTATCTCGTCAGCAACTTAAATAAATTTAATGAAAGAGACAGCGGTCTGGTCTTTGATGGGATAGAGAAGGTAGACATCAAAATAAATCTTTTAGAAAATTTACAAGGGAGTGGTTGTTTCACCCTCCCCAAAGCACTGGCTGACAAAAAGGCTGTCATCAATGTAGAATGTCAGTCCCAGTGTTTCAAGTATGCCGTCCTCTCCATTCTTCACTACAATGATATAAGGGTGCATCGTGAACGAATCACTCACTATCGTGAATGGGAGGATGAGCTTAGGTTTGATGGGTTAGATGTCAACACATTAGACTTTAAAGGCATCGCCCAATTTGAAAAATTGAATAACATTAAGATTGTCATCCATCTCTGGGAAAAAGGTCTGAAGGGCGTTAGGTATAATAATCGCCAAAGTAACTTTGACCGGGTTGTCAATCTCCTCCTAGTCTATAGCGACAGCCACCCAGAATGGCATTATTGTGGCATTCCTAAAATTTCAAAGTTATACCATCATCAAACTGCATATAGGAACAATTTCTACTACTGTGATCGCTGCACACGGCGCCTTAGGTCAAAACCATTTTTTGAAGAGCATTACGAGTGGTGCTCTCGGGGTAAGCTTCAAACGGAAGTCATGCCCAAAGATAAATTTTATAGGTATGAAGAAAACGGCAATGAGCTCAGTCCCATATGTACCATCTATGCGGACATTGAATGTTATATTGAACAAGAAGATCTAAGTCATGAGCCAGCAGCCATTGCCTGCTATGAAGTTTGGCATCCATATTATAGGAACCAAAATAAGATGCATGTGTGGCAAGGCGAGGAGTGCGTTGAAAACTTCCTCAACTTTTTAGATAGGAAAGCCCGTTTTCATCAACGCTATGAAACGGAGCTAACTAGGAAACCCATGTGCTTCACAGAAGCCGATAAAATCAAATTTGATAAGACCACGGAATGTCCCCGCTGCTGTTCATCCTTTGATGATCAGCAACATAAGAAAGTGAGGGACCATTGCCATCTCAGTGGTAAATTTAGGTCTGCCTTATGCAGTAAATGCAATATGAGACTTAGGCTCAAACGGCGAACGCTCCCAGTCATCTTTCATAACTTCAAATGTTATGATGCGCACATCATCATTCGCCATGGATTCGGTAAAATGAAATCCTGGTCATCTAAAGTGATTGCACAAAGTAAGGAAAAATTTATGTGCATCACTGCTAAAGTCCAAGTCGATAAGACGAAGGAGGGGAAGCCTGTCTTCTATGACATAAAGTTTCTAGACAGTTTCCAGTTTATGTCTTCTTCCTTAGCTGCGTTGGCTAATAATTTAGAAACACTTCCCCTCACTCAACATTTAAAGAAAGACTATCCCAACATAAGTGATAGTCTGATACGACGGAAAGGGGTGTTTCCTTATAGTTATTTTAGTTCAATGGATACATTGAAGGAGACATCCCTTCCGTCCATTGATAAGGTTAAAAATGATTTGACGGGTGAAGACTGTTCGCTGGATGATTATAGGCATGCAGAGCAAGCATGCTTAGAATTTAGGTGTCGCACGTTTGGTGACTACATGCTTGCCTACTTAAAATTAGACGTCTATCTGTTGGCTGACGTGTTTGAGACTTTTAGGAAAGTCACATTCGAACAGGACGCCTTAGACCCCGTCCATTTTGTTAGTCTGCCGGGTCTGTCCTATCAGTCAGCCTTCAAGATGACGAAAGAGAGCATTCATTTACTGCAAGATGCAGAAATGTATACGTTATTTGAACGTGGTATTAGGGGTGGCTTGACATTTGTTAACAAACATGTTGTCAACAGCACCCAAGACATAGGATCGACCACGCATTTAATGTACATAGACCAAAATAATTTGTATGGGAGTGCACTCTCCAAGCCTTTGCCACAGTCTGACTTCCAATGGGTAGAGCCCCATGACATTGAACACTTCTCCAATCCAGCACACATCATGGCACTGGGAGATGAGGCCGACATAGGTTATTTATTTGAAGTCGACCTCATCTATCCAGACTGCATTAAGAATAGGACCGTTGATTTTCCTCTCGCACCCGAATCTGGCATAGTCAGTCCAGATATGTTCTCTCCCTTTATGGAAGAACACAATAAGAAAAATGAGGCGGAAAATGACTTAAAATATAAAGCCACTAGGAAGTTGTTGTTCACCCAATTGAACAAGCAGCATTACATCGTGCACTATTCCATCCTCAAATTCTATCTAGGTATGGGGATGCAACTTGATAAAGTCCATCGCGCTATCCAGTTTAAGCAGAAGCCCTTTCTAAAACCGTATATAGAATTTAATAGCAAGAAACGGGCTGAATCCAAGAATCCTTTCGAAAAGGACTTCTTTAAATTTAAGAATAATGCCCTCTTTGGTAAAACCATGGAGGATGTAAGAAAGCGCATGGACTATCGCATCGTAACTGATCCGGAAACGAGTATCAAGTTATGTCGCTCGCCGTTGTTTTGCCACCATGATGTCATTTCCGAAGACATCACTGGTTTTAAAATGTTAAAATCTAAAGTAGAACTTTGCAAGCCCATTTATGTCGGTCAAGCTGTCTTGGATCACTCCAAGTTAGAAATGTACAAGTTATTTTACCACACTTTTAAGACATGTCCACTTCTCCAACGTGTGGAATTAGTAGGAGGTGATACGGACAGCTTCTTCCTAGCTTTGACAACCACGAGCCAAGTCAAGCAGGAAGACATTTTAAAATATTTAGCACCCAAGTTTGATAGTTCCAACTATCCCACTGACCATCCGCTTTACTCTACCTCAAATAAAGCGAAGCTTGGCTGCTTCAAGGATGAGTGTGCCGGCAAACAGATAGAGGAGATGATCTTGCTTCGCCCCAAGATGTACTCCATGAAGCTAAAATCCTCAGAGCTTTCTATAAAACGGGCGAAAGGCATCTCGAAGTCAATCGTTAGAAAAATGACACATAGGGACTATCAAGATGCCTTAGATTCACTTAAAATCAAAAAAGTAGAAATGACCATTTTAAAATCTCAGTCGCATCAAGTCAGAACAACGACGTTTAGGAAACGAGGTCTCTCAGCTTGGGAAGACAAGCGATGCTGGATGAGTCCTAACCACTCATTACCGTACGGGCATCCAGACACTCATCTACCTCCACCCAAGAGACAGAAACTTTCTCCTCCTCCGTCCGGCGATGTCTGATGATGAATGCTTCCTCTCTGTTGTGGTTGATGTTTTGCTTTTTACTCCATGGCGTTTTCTATGGGGTGTTGTGAGTGAGTGCCTTGTAACATGCGTCCAACTCCTGATCACTTCATCTCATGACTTACATATCAACTGGTTTTCCTGACGTTGTTTTCTCCCTGCACATGAGTGACTTTGTTTTCTCCCTGCATATCAGTGACTTTGTTTTCTCCGGTGATGTGAGATATAAAAACTTTGTTTTCTGCTACCATCAGTATTAACTGCATGTGGCTGTGATGAAAATCGGTTGTGATGATGAATAACATATCATGTACATACTGTGTTGTTTTCCTTTTGACATAAAGATGGGATTCTCACTCATTAGATAGAAGTAAAAGTTTTAATCATTTCGTAAGATGGGTAGGGTTAGAAATAAAGTTGATGATTGTAAAGTTAGAAATTAAGTTATAACCATATCACTGTTTGTAAGATAGGTGAAATGTAAATGAAGTCATAACCATGTTAGAGTTTGTAAAGTTAGAAATAAAGTTGACGTTTGTAAAGTTAGAAATAAAGTTGATGATTGTAAAGTTAGAAATAAAGTTGACGTTTGTAAAGTTAGAAATAAAGTTGATGATTGTAAAGTTTGAATTAATGTTAAAATCATTTCACTGTTTGTACAGTTTGTAAGATAGGTGAAATATAAAATAAAGTCATAACCATTTTAGAGTTTGTAAAGCTAGAAATAAAGTTGATGATTGTAAAGTTTGAATTAATGTTAAAATCATTTCACTGTTTGTACAGTTTGTAAGATAGGTGAAATATCAAATGAAGTCATAACCATGTTAGAGTTTGCAAAGTTAGAAATAAAGTTGATGATTGTAAAGTTTGAATTAATGTTAAAATCATTTCACTGTTTGTACAGTTTGTAGGATAGGTGAAATATAAAATAAAGTCATAAGTATTTCACTATTTGCAAGATAGGTAAAGTATAAAATAAAGTCAAAACCATGTTAGAGTTTGCAAGTTAACATCCTCACCAGTGAATGTAACATCATGGCAATTTCTTCGGCTTAGGAAACATCAACCACTTTGCTGACTCATGTCTATAAATAGCTCTGACTTATGAAGGAGTAAGGCACCAGTCATACGAATCTAATCAGTCTTGTTCAACCTTTTCACCGACAAGTGTGTGGACACCATTTCATGTCTATAAATAGCGCTGACTCATCATAAAGCGAAGAACCTTGTTGATGATCTTTTCCCCGACACGTGTGTGGACGATAGTTCATTGTGGTGACTCATTCAAAACGCATCATGTGATTAACACGATTCTATTAACTGTGACTCATACAGATAACGCATTAAAGATTTAACAATGTCAGCTACTTTACTGATATCACGTAAACCAGTCATGATACAATGTCCGTTGTGAAACACTGCAATATGTACAGGATGCCACTTCCGAATCAGAGCAGCAGGAAAGAGTTCAGTTTCATAAAATATACAATGATTACTGGTTTTAATGTTGGCTAGATTCACTAACATCTTCAATTGAACAGACACTACTATATTCTTCAATGTCAGGGGACTGAGGCGGAGATGAGGCATGAGTGTTCACATTTTCTTGACGACTTCGTAACACATGGACTGCATCACGAAATGAGAAAGGTTTCCTAGGACTTGGATTTTGCCGCAGCGAAAGATTTAAAGATTTCGACCGTTGCTCATGCGAATGACCAACATTTGCGGACGACCGCGATGATAGACTGAATCGGGAAGATGGGTATGCAACTGTTCTAAATCGATGTCTCTTCTGAGATTCATTTCGCGCATGGCGTTGATGATGCGGATGGGGAGCATGACTCACAAATGACATGAGGGTTGAGTGAACTTCCCTTTTATACTTTTCCCATGAGGGTTTTGGAATCACAATGTAGCAGTGATCATTATGTAGAATCATCTCTTGAATGCGAATAAATACAATGCCGTCTCCTACGTTAATGACACGGCATGAGTGGGATAGGATGGCGCGATGCAACCTTCGTAGATGAAAGCGTTCTAGAGTTATCTGAAGTTGACGTTTCGTATCATGAAATGTAACACATTGACTTTTCCATGATACATGGAGACATGCTGATAATTTCCACATGATTAAAACTTGAGTGAAGAAGGGTATGCCTAAGAAAGAAGAAGAGAGAGAGTCATGTTCATGTGTGGCATGGTGAGTGTACATTTTCTTTCTTGATACGGTGGCCGTTAGGCCGTGGTCTCATAAAGACCGATGGTGCGTTCTCAGTGTGTGGAGAGTGTTACTGTAGTTGATCATCATCAACATGGACATCATTTTTAAAGGTGATGGAGACAAGATAGGGATTCAACGTGAACAACCTTCATCCCTGCGCGGACCCATGTAGATGGTTTGAATTTTAATTTCGAAAGAGTAGAATCCTTTTCCCAAAATGGGGAGCGGTTTGCAATTGAGTAAGTCGAATTCGCTGCCCTCCTTTTCATGGATGATGAGACAGTGTCTATCCATATGCACATACATGTATCGTCTTTCCATGATGGGAACTTGTGGCCGCTTCCCATTGTGTTGAACAATTTCTTTGGGAATTGTGAGATTTTCTTTCAGGAATGTTTCAAGAGTATTGAATTGTAACCGGGTCCAATAGTCTAACGGCACACACACGGCCAGTCCATGCTTTGTTGACATAATCTTTAGATAATCTATCCGTTGACTTGGAGTTTTTATGGTTACGGCTTCTCCATGATGAGTTATCTTTTGATTGAAAGCATTTTTATCCGATGGTAAAGTAAGGGAGTTCAGTGTACCCAGTGCGAGAGCAGAGGCGTTGATGGCTTCGAGCAACTGCATGGTTATCGCAAGGACGGAAATGATTGCCATGCGCTCAGTCGTCCGTTTTATAAGCAGACCTAGCTCCAATCACATGCGTTTCCCTTTTCTCGTTTTCCCTGTCTTTGTTATGTGACAAAGAGTTATCGTACGTGAACTTTTGACTGCGTGGGTGGAAACCTTCCCTCTTACAAAGTCGTTCTAGTCCTCACAAAGACTTGAGTGACACACCCTTTTAGCGAACAAAGACGCATTCATTTATCTAACAAAGAGCCCGATAGTAATGCACAAAGCGCAATGACTCATGTTGTGACACGCCCCTTTTCTCGAACAAAGACGCATTCATTTATCTAACAAAGAGCCCGATAGTAATGCACAAAGCGCAATGACTCATGTTGCTCTATACACCATTACAAAATACTCAGTGAAAAGAAAACTTTATTGCATCTACACAATGTGTCGCGCATCAAACAAAGTCGTGGATGTAAACACACTCAGTTGAATCATGATATGTTTAACAATTTACGCATTTCCTTCCAACGTCTCTGCTAGTCTCTCCATAATTTTCTCCATATGACGACCATAAAATTGATCACTAAGAGTAATCCATTCTGTGCAATAAGATCCAAAACGAAGTGGTTTTTGTAAATCTTTCAACTCTATATAAGCAACGAGTCTACCCTTTACATCTTGAGGTTGTAAATTCTCCATCAATCTTTTGAAGAGAGGAAGGCTTTCAGTGAGCACTACTTTCATATCATTCATCTTCATTTTAGATGTAAGTTTCCAATCTTGTAAAAATCCATCGAATCCTTGTTGATCAAGAGTCAAATGACACATGTGGTTACTTAAGGTACGATGCGCCATCATAAACGATGTAACTATAGATTTCACATTGCTTCAATGACTTCCACTATGAATAAAACAGAAATAACAATCATGTTCCACTGTAAGTTTATTCAACACCAGACAAAATTCACAAGTACAGAATACACTTCATAAAATGATCATTCATTCATTCACCAGGAGCAAAAGCATGTTTTACATAGACCCATGCTGTTGACAATAATATAGATACAGTTCATAAACGTCATAGAGACTACAATGCCAGCGTGAAGAGAGTTTTGCAATGTAGGTAGCTTTATTTCTAGTATTACAATGAGATGGTGGTCTGTAAAGGTGATGTCTCTCACCGAAACATATAGCCATGTCAAAAATCATTTCATCTCTAAACTTCTTTTGATCACAATGCATATGATAGTCTTGTCTTACACGATCTACCCAACATGGTAAATATGAATTATCAATGTGCAACTGAAGTGTTGTTGCTTCTCGTTCAGAATCATTTCCTAATATCTTAACAATATGAAAACCTGACAGCCACCGTTTGAAATCACTTATCAAATACGTTTCATTTACAAATCCAATATGAATCAAAATAGAAGGATCAAGTCCATGCACATGACGTCGTGACCATTCGTCTTTGTGTGGAGGACAGTAGGCAAATCTATGATATACACTAACAACAGTTTGATCACTTTCTCTCATTGCAATAGCACTCAATTCCTGCATGGGTGTTCCCTCACTGTCTATGAAGATGACTTCATTACAAAATAATACATTGAGCAGGAACTTTACAAGGATGTCTGTCCTTTACATAACAAAAGATACATACAACATGATGACAATATTTTATTTGAACATAACGCGCACGACCGCGGTTTCCACATTCACTACATACTAACTGATTACAATACTTAAGATTTCTCTTTGGTGATAGCACCATCTTTCTTTGATGTGCGACGACGTTTAGGTTTAGTGACAGGTTCTTGACACTCTTTGACACAAGAATCAATGACTTTCTCAATGTGATCAAGTCCTGTTAACTCAGGTTGATGATGAATTTGAGCAAAGCGCAAATTGAGAGAAATCAAATTACCGTCAGATTGATGAGGTCCCACATAAACAGCAGGCACCTCAATATGAAATGAATAAAAGCCTGCACCTAGCGATGACAATTCTGTTTCAACTGACTGTTCAATTGTCACGCCTGAAGTGACTTTACAATACTTGCTTTGTAAAATATAGCAGCGAGTGCCGCGATACAATTGTTTATAATAAGAAGTTTTATTTTCTGGCCACAACTGTAATAGTTCAGTAGGAATAAGAGCCTTTTGCCTCACAAAGTCTTCTAAAATGTCAAGCTGCAGTCGCAACCAATTATCAATAGGGATACTCAGGTTTTGACCGCAACGATTTACTTGCGTATCCACTTTTGGTAAGTATACCGCCGGCATTTGAAGATAGAGTCGAACACCGTTGTAGCGCACTTGTTGTTTGTAGGTAGGATAGCCGTGAATTACCTTTTCAATTTTCGGATTCCACAGCTCGAGATGATGAGGATTCAGTGATGCAGCAGTTGGAGTAGAATTCATGGCCATGGCAGTCTGTAACGAAAGAATACCACTAAGTACATTCATGATCATCAGAGAAAAGAAAATTGTTAGCTTAGCAGTGACATATGAGGCGGCCCTTAAGAGGACCCTTTGGAGCGTTCACAGGATTTAAAGCTTATCACCAAAGTCTAAGTCTTCGTCATCGACAGTAAATTAAAATGTCCTTGGGCTTAGGACCCGAATTGAGTTTCAATTCCCAACAAGATGAAAGGTAAAGCGTCTAGGTGGTGGAGGTACAAAAACTAAGCTTGTACCATTTATCGGCCACACACTCTCCTGCGTCTCTCTTCTAAAATGCTGTAAGGTTTAGGCCAGACAGTATGACACTCACTTGTTAATTTGCAAATAGGATTGATCAGACAAAGTTGAGAGGGGAGAATGGCTTTTTCAGCAAGTCACAACGCTTTCCAAGTCAAGAGAATGAAATGAGAGAAAATGGGGTGACGTCTGCTTCTCCTGCGAATCACATTTGACATATGTGAGCCAATCAGAGTCCTCCGTTTCTCCCTGACTTCGTTGCGGCAGGGAAAAAGGAGGCACGCGACGTCTGACTCATGAATGCTTTACCCAAATCTTGTAGTCGAATCTAGTTTAACACATTGAGTTGAAGAGATATGAATGTGTTTTATGCGACTCAGAGCAAGTTGGATCCTGCTCATGAAATGAATCTAGTCGAGATGCAATTTTTGCCATGTGTCGCTGATAGAAATCTTTGGGAATATGGATTTGTTGTGGGTTGTTTGGTGAAGAATCATGTATCGTCTCTGCAGAATAGGATTTGTGGGTTTTGTTATTTTTTTTATGTTGCAAAATGAACCACTACACGTTCACCTGCATGTTCATCAGTTCACTTTCTCAAATTCAATCTCTGCAACTAATCGTCCTTTCACATCTTTATTCATCAAACTGTCCATGAGCTGTTGGAAAACGAAGTAAGTAACCCTTCAGCGATAGCAAATTCTAAGTCTGCCTTTTCATGATGAAAAGGAGATGATGTAGTCTCTCATCACACCACGAAGACTTTGTCGATGAAAACGTAGTGAACAAAAATTCATTCGTAAAACTTTACTGCTTCTGTCATCTTTCTTCCTTTCGACATCGGAGACAGTAGCGATGGAATGACATTCAGGTGCAACATGACACGCTGATGCCGCAAATCTGGTCTCTGTTTTCCCGTCCGAGGCTTGCTTACCGCTAGAGCGATTTTCATAAAACATTCTTAACTTAGTCGTTTATTCACCAATCTCCCAAATTTTCAATAAACCTCTCACATCTAAACGAAGACAGATAGGAACAAGCCGATTCTTTCAGTGAATTTGTCTCACTCTTAGCTTTCAAACGCGCTATGGCACGACTAAAATCAGTACTCCACTAGAAGCAAAGTTGGTAGATCAGTGTCGCTGAGGATACACATCCTCCATTTCTAGTTCAGATGTTTCAAATAGCTCCAATTCGATTTCAGATCTGTCCAAATGAATTTCAGATATGATCCACGGAGATCTCCAGTTGAATTTAAGATCTTTTCAAAGTTGAGCTTCTTGCAGATATCTGAAATTCAGCTAGAGAAATCTGAAATCCATCTAATGTCTGAAATTCATTTGGAAAGATCTGAAATAGACATGGAAAAGGTGCAGTTGGTTACAAGTTAACATACAGGGATGATAGAGAAGTTTTCGGTCTTTGAATATTACATAGTCTTTTTAAACGACTATATAATAAGTCCCCAAAACAAAGGGAAAAACGTCAATCACCAAAAAAATAAATTTCAAAATTTTCCAATGGAAAATTTTGAAAAAAATTGGAAAATTTTCCATTTGCATCACTAATCCCATGCACCTTTTCTATCTCGGTGTGAACAAGGCATCTTTCAATTATTCTCAAGAACGAGCTTGTGGATTGCTTGGTTTTGTCCTCAACCATCGAAAAGTGGTAGTTCCTCATTATTTTAGAAGAAACACCGAAATATCTTGACTGAATTTGCGTTGTGGAAAGCGCAAGAGCATCGAGTATTCCTCTTATATTACGCGCCCTTAGTTTTTATGTATTGCTTGCGGTTGTCCCAAGAACAATCTAACGATATGTTTTTCGTTTACTGTCAATTCTCTCGACGTCTGTGTATTTATTATGGTCTGAAAATGATTGCGATATTATTGACACTGAATTTTACATAAAGAAATTTCAATCTTATCTGGTGAGTCTATTATGTGATTCCGTGAGAATTGTGACCCTGCACTGTCTATCCGACCTTCCCTGAGCAAGTCCGTCGATTTGGTCCCTTGCAGAATGTCTCAGCAATGTCATTCGAAAACTTATCGCTATTTGAACTTCCAAATTAGTGTTTCATCGTCCAAATATTGTGAAACAGTTCCGCATGCAATCTGAAAATCGCCACCATTCAAAAGATTTAAAGTGGGTGATCTTGTGTTTCATACCAGTAATTACAATAAATTTTTGAAATGTGAGTCATGCTACGTTTTTTGAATGATCTTCGTAAATTTTCGAAGATAAAAGCTTTGAATGTAATTAACCGTGAAACATTCATTGTGCAGTGCAGAGTATGTGATGACATGTTCCCAATCTTTCATTGTCAAGTAATTTGAATTTGCCACACATATTATGACTAATTGTCAAATAACTGTCCGCATTTTATCTTGAAGAAGGGAGGAATCCGCGAGATTTTGCCTATTGAATTTTCCCTACGCTATTATCATGAAGGAAAAAAATTCATATTTTGGTGTTAAAGTGATCAACAATTATGAACAGGAGCAATTTCCTGAAAGGTTGACTATGTTTGTTTCTTATGTTTGCTGTTTTTTGCTTGAAATTTTTGAAGCAATTTATTTCAACATTTGATGCAACTTCGAAAGTGGTAAAAGTCATGTAGACGCTTAATTTTTGGAACGATTCATCAAATTTAAACCTCAAAAACCAATATATTGACTCGTGTTTAAAACGTTTCCTCTGTTTCGTATCGCAACGAGATCGTATCTTTTCGAGAAATCAATTTATTGTTATCTCGTTATTTTATTTTTATAGTGCTCTTGGGTGTTCGGGAACTCTCCTAGGAAAGAAATCTGATTTTGTAATTCCACCTTTTGTTTGGATGTGTGGCTTTTCATATAAATTGATGTAATCTTATCCGAATATTTATAGTAGGTAAGTGATGTTTTGACATTATCGTTGTTTTGTAATGGCTGTGTGGTGTTGGGTAAGCGTAACTACAAATGCATAGCCTAGTGGGATGCAGGGCATTACCGACAAAACCTAATGGGAATACTATACTCAGTGGGAATCCGTATAAAACCGAGCCAAATTAGTAGGAAACTGGATTAAACCGAACAAACCTAGTAGGAAAACCAGCGAAACTGGAATAAACCTAATGGGATACTGGATTAAACCTAACAAACCTATAGTAGGAAACCACAGCGAAACTGGAATAAACCTAATGGGATACTGGATTGAACCTAACAATTAAACCTAGTAGGCAAACCAGCGAAACTGGAATAAACCTGATGGGAGACCAATTTATGCAGAATAAACCTATTGGGTACTTAGCAGGTTTTGATGTCTGAATTACTGGGTCGACTTAATGAGTTTGTTCGGTTATTATTTTTTTTTGAGGTACTAGAGGTACCGGTACGGCCTATAGCAACTCAATAGGATAATTCTACGGATTGGTGTATTGATGATGCGTGTTTGTTTCATTCAAAGATGTTAATTCTCTAACACATGAATAGACTAGGCTGCGCCCAATATTTTGCACGTTTTAAATTTTCAGACGCGCCTGAACGAGAATTTGAAGAAATTCAGTAATCAATGGAGGAAATGATTGACCTATCATATCGGTTATAATTCGCGTCGAGGTTTGCAGGAAGTTACATGAACAGCTGCTGAATGCGATGTTCATGAGACCCATTTTTATGCACGAATTAAATGAATTTAAATGTATGAATTAAATGAATTTAAATGTATGAATTAATCGGTTTTATGTTCAGTTAGAATCGACACGAAATGTTAATTGTCTTCATGCCAAGGTTGGACCTCGGGTTTTGGGTCGACCTTGGGCAGGTGATACAGAGCCTGGGTTTTCTATTAATTCTGTTTATGCAAATCAAGTCATAAAATTTAATTTTTTTATTTAAATATTAGGAGAACTACATGATAACACCATGAAGCTCTGACTTTTCAATAAAACCACACTCAATTCATAGAATATTTCAAATATTAAGAAATACTTGTTGTTATTAGCCATTTCATTTTGGGGTTGACAACACCGTGTATTGAAAGTTCGTGCATTGCTGTAAGCTTATGTATTTTGCTGCATTTGTGCTTCTGGAATTTTCATATATAATTTTATGTCTTCACAGTTATCTCGCAGTTTCAAACTTTCTGCAATGCCCGACATTTATCCAAAAATGAATTCATTCCAATTTCGTATTCTAAATATGTTTACTAACCATGCACTCACTACGCAGCTGCCATTTATTAAGTCTGTTCATATTTCTGAATGATAAAATGAAAGCAATTACTTTGTTATGAGCAATGTGTAATTCAATTATCATTAAATCAAAAAATTTGAATTTGTCAGTATATCCGTTTAGATAAACTATTTATTTATTTATTCCGTTTCAAGGAAAACTTTTTAACGTAATATATGTATCGGCTGTAGCTTTCTTGGAGGCGATTTAACGACATTGACACTGATTGGTGGGTCATTATTGCGACTTCAATGTCGGATATTACTCAGCATTTACATTAACGAAGTCGTTCGTCGTGTGTAATTGGACGTGCGATGAACGTTAGCAGAAGCTCGAGTCAGTTGGTGAACAACTTTCAGATCCCAACACTTTCGTTTATGTTCTCAATTAAGGAATGGAATAGAATGAACTATGCATTAGTAGGCACAGACTATTAATAAGACATTAATAATCACTAGACCTCTATTTTTACGAAATATCAATGTCTTAGAATTTCTTGGCCTCTGTTGCAAGTTGTCGTCCAAGTAATCGAACCGAAATTTTTTTTGTATGACATACTGTCATGACACTGTTGTAAAACATAAATTTTGGCCCATAGAAGAATCTTTATGTCAGCACAAAATACAAAGAATGTACTTCGTTTACTTGATTCTACTCATTTATTGCAACTTGTGCCTGGGTTGTGTTTTGACCCAAAACTTGTGTTGGGTACAAGTTTTTGCCCTACCTTGTCTATGCATGATAGATCAAAATGTGCACACGAAAACATTCCTATGAATCACCGCGCAGTGAAACAATTTTAGCTTGAGATCTCGGGACATAGCTAACATCACAAGAAGTCAATTAGAAGATTAATAGCTGAAACAAATGAAGTTTATCTATTGTTCACACAAAATTTAACAAATTAAGGAGATTATGTAGCTCAGTGAAAATCAATATGAATCTTCTCCTGCTCTTACAATAGTGGAAAACAACGTAAAAAGCATATAAATGTGACAATAAAATTCTCGGTCGTAGAAAGCAATAGAAATATTCACTTAACAACAATGACAGAAAACATAAAATCCTGATTTCTGAATAAATGCAACTCTTAAAGGGTGCAAAAATGGGTAAAAAGCTCCAAAAATTGCAAAGCCATCGATAATGGCTTAAATACTGTGTCAAGTTCCTGAAGTCCGCTAACATAGAATATGAATGTCCTGACGAGGTTACCGGTATATAATTAAAGAAATGGAATGACTACTTTTATAACATCGTCGTTCAGTGACCACAAAATCACAACACATTTCACTGATGAGTTATTGGAAAATAATTAGGCAAGTTGATCTACATAATTGGCTGGAAGAAGTCCGCGACGGCCGGTTCTCTCAACTGTCCCCATCATCCAACCACTATCGACATGTTTCACGTTCATGATGATGTCCCCAACACGAAAACTAACTTCATCCTCATCTGACGCTTCGTATTCGTACATAGCATGATAGCGAACCTGTGAATGAAAGCAGGGGTCATCAACAATTAATTACGATTAAATTTGGTGTTCTAATCAATTAACTATAGCTGCTGCAAGGTGGTCTCCCTGGCACTGTGATCATAAGTGCTTGGTCGAGCCCCAAAAGTTGACAGGAGGTACACTCACCTAATCCACAGCTGAATAGTGAATTGTACTTACACTTATAATTGGCCTTGCATGATAATGAAGGAGTTGAAGCTAGAGCTGGAACCGGGCCGCTTTTTTTCGGCCCGGACCCGGCCCGAACCCGTATGCCTTCAGCCTGGTCCGGGTCCCGCATCGACTTCAAAATATTAGGCCCGGACCCGGTACGGCTGAATTTTGTATTTGGGCCCGGGTGAGAAATTTTATCGCTTTGTGCACTTAACAATCCTTAAGATATGAATTGCGTTAGTTGAGTGTAATCGCCTCAATAATCGTTCTAAAAATCTAATTGATTAAATGATCGAATGCTTTATGGCCTATGTGCCATCTGTGAGCAAATTGACATCTGCTGAGCAGTAAGATGAATTTTTCAAAATTTAATGCATAGCGAATTTTCATTTGTTGTTTTTCACATGTTGTACATGTACAACGCTTTTGTCTATCGCAAATAAATTGGATCTTATTTGATGTGCCGATAGTTGCTATTGTTGTGAGTTATATCTAGGTTAAATTGTGGAAGACAAATTGCGTTGAAGACAGAAAGCCCATCTGAAAAGTGAGGTCATTCAGTGAAAAGTTGAACTAGATCTTCAATAGACTCTTTTGACCAAAATTCTAGAGAAATGCTACCTGCTAATTGTCTATCGATTGTTGTTTCTGGTTGAAAAAGCCTCTAATCCGTCGTATGCCGGCATTTATTTGATATTATTGTTCAAGAACCAAGTTGATAAGCCACAAAATGAAGATGATCAAGTGAGGAAGATATTTCTAATTTATGACATAATATCGGCCCGGGTACAAGATATGATGATGACCCTGGTCCGCTTTCAGCTGTGGTTGGGGCCACCTACTTGATCGATTTTTGTCTTCATGATTGATAAAATTAGTTTTGAATGCAATTTTGACATACATCATTGTTTCTATAAATGCAGACTGCAGAGATTTTATGATACAGCGAATCTACATTCGACATGACACTAGATCTATTTTCTATTTTTGTTTATCGATTTTGAGATAACCAGTGATTCTTTATACACTATTGTTAATATTAAATTTCACTGTTGTGTTTTTACATCATTTGATTTATCTAATATACATGTAGGTGCATGATTTTTGTCAAGCTTTGCTATACATGCATTGTACATGTACTTTTAAAAGTGATGAGATTGCATCTTGAATGACTTGATAGATCGGTGCATGAATGGTGGCTTTCTACTGAAGAGCAATACTGAAAATTAGATTAATAAACAGACTGCCCCCCCATCCCTCATTCTATTAGTTGCGAATGACATCTCACCATAAGAATAATTAAAATCAAAAGAATTGATTCCTTCAGAAAACAGTAAGATAAATCGATCCTGTGCATTTCGCACAAACTTTACTATTCAAAAGTACCGTGTCGATTGATAAAGCATATCTAGTCTAACAAAACTCGAACTTCGAAAGTCATATTTGGCTGTATTGCAATACATGTATATCAAAGTTTCATGTATAACATCTATCAAAGGGAATCATTTCTTACCGCACACCAACTTAACGTTTTCAAGTACTATTGAACTATAAATGCTACTTCGCGATACTACTCATATAATATTGACATCATATATTGAAAAAATATGCAAAATCGAAATTGGCCAATTTATGCCACTCCCGGTGTAAAAAATGCTAGCACAATGCCAGTATAATGCTAGCATAGAGCATTTTCCAAGCATTTTTTTATATTTCCTCCTAAGGTCTTCATCTCATCAGTTTTCTTTAAGATAAAGTCAAAAATAATAGTTGTCAACAATAGAAGAAGAGAAAACGCCAATAATTACCTAGCATAAATACAGCATTACAATAGCATATTTCATGCTAGCATAAAAATGAAAAATATGCTAGGAAAATGCTAGAATAATGCCGGTATCAAAGTATGTGGAAAAACGTTGAAAAAAATGCCAGAATTATGCTAGCAAGTACAAGCAGTAGTTAAATCATTTTTCACATTTTTGCGGTAGTTTCATTCACTGGTTTTTCTAGTAATGTTCTTCAAACGTTTCAAGATACCCCCGAACGTTTCTGCATATACCACGAACACGAAACTATCTGTATAATTTAGATCAAATGTTATCTGCTAATAGAGGGAACAACAAATCTAAAGCGAATGAAGTATCGCCGTAATTGGTTAAACTCCATATACAATATTTCAAACGTAAATGTGCGCTAATGTACGTAAATGTCTGCTATTTATAATTCAGAAATTTTTCAGAAAGGTCTTAATGATTATTATATTACTTCAATTTTAAACTATTACTCTTTGTACAAATAGTTTACATGCAGTTTAGTTGAATACTTTTCTTCAGTTTTTAAAACATCTGCTATGACAATAGGTATGACTACATTCAATAGGCATAACTACAAAAATAGTAGTACATGCTGATCGATGCAAACTTTATAGCGAAAGAAAAAATCCACAGTCACTTGCTGCAAAAGCTATAAAAATAAAACTGTAAACATTTATTTATTATTATTATCTTGATGAATGTGATGAGTCTGATGAGGAAAATATTTACGTATAATGATTGTAATAAAATATAAAATGACATAATTACCAGTATTTGCTTGATAAAGTTTTGCCGATCAGTGTCTTTGCTGAAGTAAGCGTAACGTATAATCATTTTGTGACAGAATCACTTAAATTAGCAAAAACATCATAAGAAAACCACATTATATCCTTCGTAACATGCATTCTTTTGCAGGCTGTTGATAGTGCCATAGTAACGCGATAATTCAAAAAACAAACTTCTTACAGCAAAAATATTACTTATGTATTAAAACATTATTAAAACGTGATATTCTTATTTTTTTGTGATGCTTTATTCTCCAGTTTATTTGCGTTCATTTAGATCTTAATGAGGAAATTAGCTTGATATTGTATATTGTTAACCATAATATTTCCCATGTTAATTCCAATGTTAACCGGAGGCTCTCAATATATTTTGCCCGCTTGGGGAAATAGGAGCGGCATGACTATCAGTAATGACCCTGTTCGATAATCTTAAACAGTGAAACTAATGAAGCGAATATGTATGTTGTTTCATATTATTCTTTTCATTCGTATTACATCTGAATTGAAATTCACAAAAGAAATATTTGCTAATTTAGTTTCGTTGCATGTTAAGTTCGTATCAATAGACATCGGATAACATCATTATCCTAATCGATCCTAATAATATTATCCGATGTCTATGTTCGTATCATTGGTTTCATTCGTATCACATTATCGAACAGGGTCAATGCAAAAATGTGATCTTCGCATACATCTATAAAAGTTGCGTCAATCATACTAATCCGGCATTATACTTCTACATCTAATTTGATAATATATGGTTGCCACGCCAAAATTTGACGAATTTAAGCCACAATATCCTAACCTATTCTATCCATGGCATACTCAAATCAAATTATGAGGCACCAATTTTTGCATGCTGTTCATAACCAACCGATACAAGCGCACATCCCCGCTGCATTTCTGCTCATTGTTGTGGATGTTTGCTTATTAGTACTTTACTTTTTTAAATCCGAATAATTGAGAAATTAGTTTTCTTTTTCTCGGCAATTTTGCTGTTTACACTTGTTTAAGTTTATAATATTTTAAATATGATGTTTTGGATTCATTTCGTGAGCGTCATGTGGTAGCGTTTTACCGTGATTTTTTATTGTAAAACCGTGACCGGTTTACCGTGACTTTAATGGTTCTTTACTTTTATACTTTTCTAATTTTGATATATATATATACATATATATTATATATACCTGTAAGAAGAGTTGTTTAAGCATGATATTTATATTATAATCATAGTCATTAACATAGTAATACAGGTAAAATGTATTTATCCAACGACAGCCCTAGTGATAATTCACTGTATTTGACAAAATAAGTACCGTTATCAGTAATGGAACCTACCCTCTATGTCGATATAAAATTTGTCATTACTAGTAGTATTAATTTGTTAATCATACTATAAGATGTCATTAAAATTCCAAACTGAAAAAGAGTTGAAACAACGTAAAGCGAAACGCTATAGATCTTTTCAGTAAGACTGGTCATCGGTCGTTAGCCGTATGAGTAAAGGAAAAGGGACTGATTTCCCTTTTCCTTAAAATCCCTTTTCCTTCTCCTTATGTTATTTTCCGAATTAAATGCGTCTACACTTTAAGTAGGGCCCATAGTATTTGGACAATAGTTGGGTAGCAATTCTGTAGAGGACTAACTAGTTCAACGACGGCGCTCAGAAAGAAGCACAGTAAACTGACAAATAGGGCTGACTCATTGTTCACTCATGAAATGAATAACAAAGGGAAATGAATAACCAAACACAATAGCTGTTTATTTCCCCGATGCTATTATTGTGGAAAACTTCATTGTGATGTATGATGATTACGCCATACAATCATGCAATCACTAATTGAATGTTTTCTGCAGTCAAGAACTTACTTTCTCAGTAACAATGGCCATCGTTCGGTAGCAGTATGAGTAAAGGAAAAATAAATTGATTTTTCACGATAGAAATCCCTTTTCCTTCTTCTCTTCCGTATGTTATTTTCCGAAATTGGTGCGTCTGCTAGTTAAGTACAATTGTCAACTTATACAGTAGTCAACTTAAGAAAAAGTAGCATTTCTAATTTCGTGATTTTGTTGTCCGTCAGCGAATTGTAGGAATTTTGGTTAAAAAGTGCATTCACGAATTGACTCCTTGCATTATGAGTAACATATGAAACCTTCATTTTTTGATGTGTACGACATGCCAGTATCATGTAGATGTTATGAGTAGATGGGTTACGGTAAATAGTCAACCTTAGAAAAAGTAGCATTTCTAATTTCTTGATTTTGTTGTCCCTCAGCGAATTGTAGGAATTTTGGTTAAAAAGTGCATTCACGAATTGACTCTTTGCATTATGAGTAACATATGAAACCTTCATTTTTTGATGTGTACGACATGCCAGTATCATGTAGATGTTATGAGTAGATGGGTTACGGGAAATAGTCAACCTTAGAAAAAGTAGCATTTCTAATTTCGTGATTTTGTTGTCCGTCAGCGAATTGTAGGAATTTTGGTTAAAAAGTGCATTCACGAATTGACTCCTTGCATTATGAGTAACATATGAAACCTTCATTTTTTGATGTGTACGACATGCCAGTATCATGTAGATGTTATGAGTAGATGGGTTACGGTAAATAGTCAACCTTAGAAAAAGTAGCATTTCTAATTTCGTGATTTTGTTGTCCGTCAGCGAATTGTAGGAATTTTGGTTAAAAAGTGCATTCACGAATTGACTATATGACTCTAATTGTCAACATTGATTTAATTATCGGCAATTTTAGTCTAATGATTTAATTTCAGGATATGGCCCTTACGTTTGCATCCATTAGATACTGTCTTCTCTATATCTCAACAGACAAGAAGAGTTTGTATCAGCCTTTCATAAAATACCCAGTTGAGTATACAGAGTTTGATGAGGAGATCTACGAAGCTGTTCGAAGGAACCCTAAGAAAAAGTCGTATCTGAAGTTTACTTACGACGACGAAGACTTTCGTGGCACTATAATATCATTATCTGAGAATGAGGAACATTTGGAGCCAGTTTATAAATGGGCGATTCAAATTAAGAAACTTCACGTGCCCGTAGAGCGTATCATTTTTGACTCTCCTCGATTCGTAACTGCAACCAGGGTGAGACTACCCTCGCCACAAACGTATCCACAATTATCTGAAACGGAGGCTGGTACAGAAGGAGAGAACGAACGCTCTGAACGCTCTGTGTCTCAAGAAGAAATCTTGTTAAACTGTGCTGAAACTCTTATGGTACAACAACGCGGTGTACCTCCTCCTTTGCCGATGACATCGTCTCATGTTGTTTCGCCGGTGGAAGCCAGTGTACCTCCTCCTCTGCTGTCGACGATTTCTTCGAAGGGTGATTCGCCGATTCAACTGAGTTTACCTCCTCTGCCAGTGAATACAGTTACTGCTGACTCTCCAGTGCAACCCACTATACCACGACCATTGCCCTACATGACTTCATCTCCGAATCGCCGTGACCACAATCGCTTGCCCAGGTATTCTTCAGGTGGCGTGTCAGCAACGCATGACGGACTGGCACCTCAAGCTAGTTATCGTGATGATGCTGTTGATAGCTTCTCAAGACCAATAGGTGGTTTGACCACTATTAACATCGACAGTATCGACGGTCTGGTTAGACGTCGCGAAATGGAACCGCGAACGTTAGATAGCATATACTTCTTGCTATCAATCGTGGTCAAAAAGCAGCTTTACATGGCTGAACAATTTAAGAATGCTGCTGCTGCTGCTAATGATTGTTCTGAAGAGAATGAGAGTTTCCAGGATGAACCAATAGCGGAATTATCATGTATGGAAGATTTTGCAAAACGCTTGAGCGATCATGATTTTAAGCAATCGGTCAAGGGAAAGTTAAAGAAGAAATCCAATAAAGGGAAAAAAATGCGGACAACAGTCAAAAATGTGCTGAAGGCTATGTTTAGCACCAAAGATCTAGCTGGCATTAACCGAAGCGGATCGGATGGTAAGAAAATGTTGAGAGGGCCAATAGAAAACTTGATACAAGAAGTTGTGAAACATTTCCACTCGAAAAGCAGCGTGGAAGATGTAGAAGTGGCCATCGCATCGGTGTTAAAAGTTGCAGCTAATAAACTAAGAAGTCGAAGCCTCGAGTCCTCCACGCAAAAAGTGAGAGTTCCCCAAAAGCGTATACAGAGGAACTACGAACGTGAAGAGGGGCGATCATCGAAGTTACGTAAACCTTTGACCGACGATAGTGATGATGAATGAGTTACGTTTTTCGTGTTTCTTCTCTGGATACATTATCCTTGTTTGACTTCTTATGGAAGCTAACGCTTTTCTGCCAGTAAATAACCTAAGCACACTTGATTACCGTAGGACGTCCCAACATTTTATTTCCGTTATCATTTTTGAAATTGCGTATTAAGCAATACTTTAATTATTATTTATTAATACATGATTATTGTTACAATTTTTAATATATCTAATATATCTATATTTATATAAGTAATTTATTATATATTATACATTATTATTTAATTATTATATTCAAAATAAGGTAAATTTAAGTTATCCTTACGAAAGTATGTTAACTAAAGTAATAACGAACCATCACACCTCCGGGACAAACTTTATTACAATGACTTATTGGCCTGAATATAGATATAAAGATTTCGTATGGTGGTCTGAAGTCGCTTAAAGAATTTCTGCCATGTTCGTTCAATAAGATCTAGTATAAACAAAAGACATAGAATAATCATAGAAAATCATGAAGATCAAGTAGTCCGTCATATCCCAGTTTCCTGTAAGTGCACTTCAATGTATTATTTAAGAGGAGCAGAAAATCGTCTGCTTCCTACAGCTTTATTAAGATTTCATGTTACAACTCATTTTGGAATTTAGAAATACAGACATCATATTTCACGAATATAATCATATTAATGATGATTTTTTGTTTTCTTATTCTATTTCATGTACAATGAATCGATGAAAGGGATTATCAAACAAAAGCCGATGAATGGGCTGCAAAAATCTGCATATATAGTCAGTTTACTGTATCTGAAAGCTTCGATCGCAAAAAGCTCCGCTCAAAAAATATGCTCGCTTGCAATATGGCTCTGAGGCCTTAGAGAGTTCTCCTATTTTAATTCACATCCCGATGCATAACAATACATTGTATAGGCCTATTTGTTTCAGAAAGTAATACATTGATTGGTACATATGGTAAATGTGGACTTATTTTTTCATTTCAGTCTCGAAGAACGCTCAAAAGGCGAGTTGAAGATCAACTCAGTGCTATTATCGATGAATTGGAAGCCGGTACAAGTAGAGATCAAAATGAAGACCTAAATATAGGCCTACCGACAGAGACACCGGAATTCGTTGATTTCGGGGACTCCGATTCGATAGTTTCAGAAATCCATGATAGAAATCGCACCAAGGAATACCGTGGTAAGTTTTTGAGGTTAATTCGCAATATTGATTGAATATTGTCAATATGTACAATCTTTATTCTTAAACAACACATGTACTTACTTCTAAATGTTGGTGTTCAAAAGACAAATTGGCCTTAATCTTAACCAATATCTTAATAATATTTCCGATACTATATAGTGAGCCATACCAGTACATCCGTGTACATCAAGGACTTACACGGAAATTACTCTCAATTGTTTCACGTGCGCCGTATGAGAGTTAATTTTATGTGGTTGACAGTTATGTCAGGTTAATATCTTACATTACCACTGAGAAAACGACATTGAATTTTTACAGCAACGTTTGAACGCTAGCACAATTTTATCGATTTGATACCTTTTAATGAGTTATAATTTTTACTAGACGTAAACAGGTAGTAACACGATCTGCTGTATTTTGGAGCGTTCTTCAGTTGATAAGTGATGGTTGTAGTGACTCGGATATTTCACTTCTACTTTTTCGTATTTACTCGAGTTGAAATTCATGAAATTTTATATGTATGGGTCAACCAGCTAGAAATGATTGAATTTTATAATTTTAAATATAAATTCAGATTTATATTCTGGGCAATTCCATGGCGTCACGGCGGTCGATCGCAGCTATTTTCGTATTTTTTCAGTAACCCAAACATCACTGGCTATTATTATCAATGGCACAGTTATATTTGGGTAATGCTTTACTTAACCTGTGTTAATTGATTTTTTTATTCTGGGGTCATAGGTCAGGAGGTCAAAAATGAGACAGCGTCACGGAGGTCAGAGAAATGACAGATTTTTTCGTTATATGTTCAAAATGGAATCGCTCTGATTTGTATTCGCACAGACAAAAATCTAATTGTTATAACTTCTTTGGTATGTCTAGTCTAATACGGATAAACCGCAACGTGAACAGAAATTGTTAACTTTGCGAAGAAAATGAATGCATTCGGAAGAGTTGATGCAATTTCGAGGGGAAATTTGAAATTTTAAAAATCATTACTGATTAAAAATGAAAGTATTACCGCTAAATAAAAATTCAACTTTCTGTGGTACAGACTATAAGTACTAAAACTACATAAACTTTTTTTTTGAAGATGCAGTGCGCGGTTCCATTCATATCTCTCTGGGTATCGGAGGGAAAACCACGAAAGACGATGTAGCCTTTATTCCTCAGCAACAAGTTTCGACCGGTGCTTTGGTCCTGTTCACGCAAACTGGCGCATCGAATGCCGCCTTGATAACAATTCACAGTACAGACATGAGAGAGGCAAATTTGCTTCTTATATTTTAGTAATACATTTTAATGTTTTTATGCACGTGATCTGTTGGTCACGATTTGCCTCTCTCATGTCTGTACTGTGAATTGTTATCAAGGCGGCATTCGATGCGCCAGTTTGCGTGAACAGGACCAAAGCACCGGTAGAAACTTGTTGCTGAGGAATAAAGGCTACATCTTCTTTCGTGGTTTTCCCTCCGATACCCAGAGACAAACTTTTTTGAATTGCTCTCCTACCTTTCTTTATGCACTACGATTTTATGATATTATCTTTACAATGTACTTATGGAATGATTATTGAATTTTAATACTGCGGCTAATGGAATACTGTTTCCGTGGCACAGTGGCTAAGTGCTTGGCCTTTCGATCTTTTGGTCGTGAGATCGTACCCCACTGAGAGTGTCATTGGAAGTCGGCAGGAAGGGCATCCGGTCTAAAAGTAACTCAACGCTCCAGCAAAGTCTGACATTGTCGACACCGTCTAATCTCCGGTTGGGGGAGTAACGACGTTAAAGCTTATATTTTAACTACAATACAATGTATTTTACTACACTTAAGTTACTACGTTTTAAGATAATGTAATTATTACTATGGTCTCAGGAGACCGTTGCAATTGCTACTGTTATATTTCAGACGCCCTATTTTTTACGTTCGTGTTAAGAGTGGCAACCTTTTCCTGTTAATCTATTATGACCTATATGCAGTAAGAACGATAAGGAAAATTGAATGATACTGGCGGGGTTGACTATTATTGGGCTTTAACCGGATTTCCATCTTTTTTATGAAAACTGTTAAAATGAAATCTGTGAATTCCACCCTGGATACTGGTTTTACGAATTTCAATTTTTCTTTCAGCATATTCTCCAAATATTGAAATTACCGAGAGCGAAATTCTCAGCGAGTCAGATGATTCCAGTCAAAACGAGAGCGATTACTTCTCACCAGATGCAAGTGACAGCGATGACAACGGACCTTCGACATTAGCAGAAGATTTATACTCTTTCTATGTCAACTACAACATACCTGCTTCGGGAATGAAGTTCTTATTGTCATCTCTAAACGAACATGGTGTAAAGGATGTTCCCAGCTCCCTCTACCTGCTCAAAAAGAAGCATCAGAAGTCGTATAATTCTGTCGCAATTGAAACACTTTGTTCTGGATATTTTGCTTACTTCGGAATAAAGGAGAATTTGTCGGTTTTTATTAGGCGTGATGATAAATTTAGTGGACGAAACGAAGTGGAATTGTCAATGAAGGTGAACATTGATGGCTTGCCACTTTATCGCAGTTCGTCAACATGTGTTTGGCCCATCCTCGTTTCGTTTGGCAATGACAAACAGCCGTATCCAGTTGCTATACATCTTGGAAATGGTAAGCCTGAATTGGATTCTTATCTTAAAGAGTTCATCGCCGAAATTGAAGATCTTCGCCGTGGATTCCTAGTCGACAACATCATGGTTAGCTTGACCGAAGTGATCTTCGTTTGTGATGCTCCTGCGCGTGCTTATCTACAGTGCATCTTGGGGCATACGGCTAAAAAAGGATGTGGTTATTGTGATGGAGAAGGTTGCTATGAAGTTGATCGAGTTGTGTTCCCATCGAATAAATGTAACGAAAGAACGGATGAACGGTATAATAACAATCTCGAAAATAATCAAGTGAAGTTATCTCCTTTGTGCAAAATAGTTGGACTGAAGACTCATTTCCCTATAGATGATTTACATTGTATTTGCTTGGGAGTCTTCCGGAAGGTGTGCTTATTGCTTTTCTCAAAATTAAAAGGCAGGCTCACTTGTCGTGTTAGAGATGCTGATATAATTTCCTTGTCAAATAATATTTTAGAATAAAGGAAGTACACGCCTTGTGAGTTTCAGAGACGTGTCAGAAGCATTAAGGTGGATTTGTCCCATTTTAAAGTAACTGAATATCGTAGTCTGTTGTTGTATTTCAGCCCCTTTCTATTTAAGAGATAGATATCTAAAGACGCGTACGATTTGTTGCAACTGCTACATTTTTCATACTACGTTTTTTCATCGGATAAGTATGTGCAGTACTATTCGCATGCGAATAGTTGTTTACAAATATTTGTGGACAAATTCAAAGCTGTGTTTGGAAACCTGTCATTGTCCTATAATGTCCATCTCTTATTGCATTTGCATGAGTTTGTAATAATGTATGGTCCCCTTTCCCGGTTTTCAACTTTTATGTTTGAAAATCACTTAGGGAAGCTGAAGCGACGCGTCAAGGTTACACGTTATACCTTTTCCCATATTGTGTCACAAATTCGCTTGTTGAGGGACATCCCTCCCAAAACTGTCCCAGGCCTACATTTTTCTGAAAAATCTCCTGATAATGTTGCTGTAATTGACGGTAAAATCGTATTAATCAACAAAGTTTTTCATAATGATGCTGTCCAAGGTACAGAAATGACTTTCAGACATGACTTGTTTTCATATCCTTATCCCTCCCGCACTCTTGGGATAGGATTCTATTCTTTGACGAGACGAATTGTTACAGGAAAGCCAAGTAATAAAGCTTTCGGTTTCCCAGTGGAGGACGAACTTGTTGTTTTCCCATTGATATGAAATGCATTTCATTTTATCGTGTACATATCTTAGTCGTATTCTGTATATATTTTATAATCCATTTATCTAGTTTTTGGTACATGTATGATATTTTGAAATGTAGTTAATATTCTTCAGACGAAAATTTACTACAGAAATTAACAGATGATTTGCTGCTTCTCGAGCTTTCTCGAAGCCTATTTTACAAGCCATCAAAGAGGGAAGCAAGTTGAATACATATTTCTACTAAATTTCTGCATTTCCTCCGCATTGTCCTCAAATTCAGTACTTAAATTACTTTATCTGAAGAAAACTGACCCTATTATATAATAGTAATAATAAATAATACTAAAAGCCTTGCGGCAACCAAATCCTATCTATTGTAAAAAATACTCCTAAACATTCTGTTACAGAAATTATACAATTAATTATTCTATGAACTTTTTGTAAATATATCTATGTTGGTGTCGCTATCTTTGATTCACAATTGGTCTAGTTGTATTATTTTTCCTTTGCGTAGTATATGTCAAGTTTGTACTCATTTAAACATGAACTGTTATGATAACATTTACCGATTATGTTTTACTTCACAATTGTTATGATGGACGGCATATACGTAGTATATGTCAACTTTGTACTCATTTAACATAAGTTGTTACGATATTATATACTGATATGTTTTACTTCTGCTGTTTTGATTGGCGGCATATACTTTCAAACCGGGATATACTTGGTTGGGCAAGCATATTAGAGGCATCATGTGCTAGCATTGTAAACGCACCACGATGCTAGCATTATGTCGGCATTGTTATGCTGAAGAATTAAGGTGGGCACAATGCCAGCATTATGCTAGCATCAAATGCTAGTAAAATGCTAGCACAAAGCATATTTTTTTTCACTGGGCTTTAACTATCGGTTACCTGATCAAATTTCTACTACAAGTAATTGAGCATGTCTCTGAGTTTCAATATCAATTTGGAGTCAAAACTGGTATAGAGAAAAAAACTAGCCCAGCTTGAAAACAGCAAATTTTGGCATTTTTTGAAAAAAACGCGAATGCCTGGTGTAGCTCTCTGTATTCTGGTTACCGCTTAAGGTCACAGATGTGAAACACACTGATATACAGCAACACAATTATCATGATTACAGCGGGTAACAAGAATGCAGAAAGTTGTGAGATTAGTTCAATTTTTTTGTGTTTTTTCGCGGACACTATTTTTTCACCATCTCTAGAGCCATGTAGCTCCGTTCTGCATGCCAGTTACCCGTTGAAATTCATGCAGGAATTCCTTTATACCAAACTAATGCTGCACGCAAAGTTTGGTTGAGTAACGAACATACAGATAAAAGTTACAGCGGCGTAAAAATTCAAATTTCGAGAATTTCTAAAATTTGGGAAAAAATTATATTTCTAAAAATAGCTCTAGATCCCGATTTATTCAAAATTGGAAGCTAACATTTCAGATTTGGTGTTTTCTGTGGTATATCAAACATCTAGCCTCTTCAAAATGTAGTATCAACAAATTTAGTCTCTTTCGTTTGTTCTTCCCATTGCCCTTCCTCACTGGTTGATTCATGTAGTGAAAAGCAATCGGCTATTGTCTGTCAGTCTGTCTATCACACAGATTGTCAAACAATGCTAGTATAAAAATACTGGTTTGAATTTGTTTTTTGTGACTTGTCTTAGTTTCTATAATACGAGTATAATATCAGATTATGAATAAATTATTGGTAATATGTAGACGAGGCTTTGAAATTTGGAAATGCGAGTACGGTCAAAGCTCGACATTTCGGACTTGGATAATTAAGATTCTGTTTAATAAAGACCACCGTTTTCTGGGATTAGCTCTGCATGTACAGTGTATATCTGATATATTGCTGGTTACTTTAGACATCCAGTAGGCCCATAATTGAATATTGAACTCATTAATAACTGTCTTGATCTTTTTGAAGTCTTGACTGTAATCTAAATATGTTTAGCCTTTTTTCGTACTTTAGATACTGTTGGCCTAACCAACTGCATATTGTAGGCATATTTGTTACTCGAATGTATAGAGCTTAAATCAAAACTTGCGATGTCTAATGTATAGGACATAGGCCCTACCTAACGTTTGATATACAAGAAACTTTGCATGACAAAACTGCTTTCTTCGGTCTTCAATTATTTGGATTATATCGATGCTGCATGCAATCTAATTTTAACTTCATTGCTAACAGCAGTAAAAGTGGCATGGTGGCAGTGTAGATCGAAAAATTCGCATGACTAGATCTATTACGGAGCAAGCCTACGTATATTTCACTAAAAATGGTATATTTTCATTATAAAGAAATAAGATGATATAAAATCATGTCATTTTATAAAATTCGTAAAATGATATAATTTTGTATCATTTTAAAAATAAAATGATATGATTGCCGATCATAGGCTAACTTTGAGGATGTTTCTATTGAAGATCCTTTGAAATCTGCTGCCATGCAAGCCTCATGGAAAAAATTTGAAGCATCCTTCAAACTCTCACAACAGATGACAACGGAATTCCAATTAATTGACGGGGATTTTAACCAATTCACCTTCTTGGAAAATATAGCCATAGTAGAGACAGACAGTCTCCTAATCTTCTTCTTCAATGTAGCAGGGCAAAGTTTACACAGACGGCTGCCACAACACGACTTTATGATTTGAGGAACCAATAGGAGGCAAAGAGGCAGCCGTAAAGTCAACAACAAAATTCACAAAAATCTAATCCAAAATGCGATCCCCACGTGTAGGAAAGTCAACCACTGGAGCAAGTTGAGTAGCGATAGATAAGTCACTACAGTAGTTTCAAAGGTCGTTGAAATCCTCACTACAAGACGGACAGAAGGAACGAATTTACAGAAATACAATTACAGAAATTCACGTTGTAAGTGCATCAATGTGAGCATTGGAATTATTCCAGTAAGGATGATAAGCATAATGACGACCAAAAATAATTCTTGAATGAAAACCGATAATATTTCAGTTCTTGGACAGGCCAAAGACACGGACGTGTCTGTAGCCACCGTACAAGCAGTGAAATAGTCACTAAGACAACAAGATTCCACAACCTCTGCCGTAAATTCTATCCTTACGGAACAGGGGCGACCGCACAGAAACGCTGTTAGGCTAACAAAATTTCTAACGGCATCACTAACCCATTGGGGTGCGCACAAAAGGACTGTTAACTGTTAAGTCAGCCTTGGTTACGATCTCGGTTAGTGATCACTAACTTTATGGCAGCCTATCTGTGATTGGTTTCTGCAAGCATTAAGAGTTGTTGAGTGCTTTGCACTTAATAGTGAATTGATTGTAGATGACGTTTATACTTATGACTTATTATGCGCTGCATGGCAATGACAATAGCACTCATTGTATGGTAATTGTCTTTCTATTATCTAGTTGCTGACATAGCGGGCACGCGTGAATAGGGGAACTCGCTGTCTTAGTTGGGGTGCTAAGTCGACAATAAAGGCTGAACCGTGCAAATAGAGGGTAGAGGTCCAGATTTTTGCTCAAATACAGATTAAGGTATGAGTATTCTATCTTGATATGTATCTCTTTGGACACTTTTATATTTGACGCATAGTCATCAGCCAAAAAATGCTGTTTTACATGGAGAATCCCTATCTAAGATATTAATTGTTTTAGTCCGCCGCAATTCACTGCTGCTACATTTGCAAGCGTCACTATGGTAACAATAATCAGCGAAGTTTAATTTTAGTCAGCTGCAAAATGTTTATCTGAAATGACACGTGCTCCAATATAATAAACAAGTTGAATGGTGAAATTGTACTTAAGACTTAACGAAATTGATGATATAAATACAGTTTGGTGAACTTAATGTGTTTTAAGAATGACATCAGCTGGTGTAATGCAAGCATACACCCACAGTATCGTTGTAATCGATTTTGAACAATTTGCGGTTATTTATGACATGGTGGAGATCGTCTCACATTTTTTAGTAAATATAGCATTTCGTTAAATAATGTATCGACAACAATTGAAAGTAGGTCGCTCATTCAACTATTTCTACAAAGACAAATGCTTGTAGTGGCGGCTAAAATACATCGAAGGTCAAAATGAAAACTAATAAAGTACACGAAATCCAAAAACTCATAAAAGAGGGTATTTTTGCGTTAAATAATTAATGTACGACTCGCAAGTGGAGCGAGCGTACAAAATATGTCACATTTGGAGAGAGGTAGATTTTTCCAGCTGACGTTTAGGACAAAATTAATAGGTAATGGCTATTACACTGGCTGAGCTGGAACAATTTTAATCTGGCGATTGTTACACCGAATTAGCCAGCAAGACTGATTACCTAATAGATAAGTGGGATATGGAAAGTATCTACATTAAATAAAGCACTAAATTAAACTTTGTTACATTAAGAGTTTCCGAATCACCGTGGGGAATTAAGTTTGCTTCGCTTAAGAAATCACTAAGTATCTCAGAAAACATCGAAGACGAAGATAAACCAAGCAGGGCTAAGCAAGACAAGCAACGAGTCAAGACTCATTCTAATGAAATTTTTTGTCTTATTGAATGATCTGCAGCCATGCTTGTAGCTAATAAACATGAGGCGTGTTGATAGATATGGAAGACTTTTGTACAGGCTTTAATACCGGGTGTAATAGCCACTGCATAATATAAAGGTTCACTGAATAAATCAGTCAATACCCAAAGCATTCAAATTATAGATAATTTCGTTTAAATGTTGGTGCATCCCTTCTTAGTGTCATTCTCTAGATCACATCAAACAGGAACACCCAACGGACAAATCTGTCCTGAGAAACATTTTACGCAATAAATACATGTTTTCACCAATTTTACAAAAAAGATTATCACCATCATTACTTTACAGCACACCGACAGTCAAATTTGCCAATACTCATTAGTGTGGAGAAATATAAAACGTCAACTTCCCTTAGTAGACTGAATGTTTAAAAAAAGTAAGGTAAGTCAAACATAAGGTCTAAGTTTCGACAGTCTCTGTCAGCTTCAGGGTGCAGTAGTTTTTTTACTGCGACTTGAAGTTGACAGAGACTGCGAGAAACGTTGGCTTTGGATATGCATGCATATTTTGCCTACCGTACTTTATGAAAACGTTCGTCCTACTAAAAGGAGTTCACTTTTAATAATTTTTCCCCACAGATGACCATGAACCTCCTGTGTCAAGCAAAACGTTGTCAATACTGCTTCAATCACCACCAACCTAGCTCACTTCACGCATTCTAAGCAAGCCTTCACCAATATGACAAGAATATCTTTAACAACATAACTGGCCTGTGTACACTGACAGACAGAAATACCTCAATCACAATCAAACTTGTCCCACATCTTCTGTGTCATTCAGTAGAGCGTTTCAAAATACAGCGGAAAACGGGAACTCTGGGCGGAAAAGCGGTTCTACGAGTAAAAGTACTTGGTCGGATGGATGCATTTCCGGCTACAGTTTCAGTTGTGGATCTGTATCTGAAAAGGCAGCGCATCGACACCAAAGGCCTTCTTGTCAATGCTGCCTCAATTCAAACCAATAGTTCCCCACATCTTCTCAGTGTCATTCACTAGATCACTTTAAAAGACAGTAGTCAACGGGCGACTCTGGACCAAGAAATAATTCTCACAGTATAAGTACTCCTCGGATAGATGCACCTCCGGGTACAGTTTCAGTTGTGGATATGCATCTGAAAATGGCAGTGCAACGATACCGAAAACATTGTCAATGCTGCCTCAATTCGAACCAAACTGGCATCAGCCAGGCATGGGAAGCACCTCGCGCAATCAACGCACGCCTTCACCAATTCTGCAAAAATTGTATTTTTCCCACAATTCTTTACACTGTCAGTCAAAACGTTGATAGTATTGTCTCAACCACAACCAACTCATTATCATTCTGCAGAGCACATCAGAAGGCAACAGCGCAACCCAGGCCTGACATGCACTGCATGCTATCATCACACGTTTTCACCAATTTTACAAAACTATAATTTTCAAGAACAACTTTACATCTACAGCGAATACTTTGCGAATTTGCCTCAATTGAAACAAAACTTACCCCATACATTCACAATTTTATCTCCAGAGTATCAAAATACTCGTACAAGCGTTAACCGGCAAATCTGGCCGGAGAAAATTTCACGCAATCATCACACATTTTCACCATTTTTACAAAAAATAGTTTTCGATCATATCTTCAAGCTGTTAGCCAAAAACTTTGTTAGCAGGCCTACTGCCTCAATCAATACCGGAGTTGCCCAAAGCCTCAGTATCATTCTCCGTAGCGTTTCAAAACACAAGAGCAAAGGATAACTCTAGCTTGAGAACCACTTCTCCGAGATAAAGTACTTCGTCAAGTACATTGTAGATCTATGCTCACAGCATCATTTCAATTGTGGATCTGCATCTGAAAATGGCAATCACAGCGGTGGCCAAAACTTTGACGATCCTGCCTCAATCACAGCTAAGCTTACCCACACAACTCCCTGACTAATAGGCGACATGTAGCACTTGAATTCTGAGATTTCGAATTGAAATGAGCAATGAAAAAGATGATCAAGCGGTTTGGATCAGGTGAGCATCCACAGATTCGTGTAATTATACATATGCATTGATATGCAGTGACAGCTCTCAAAGAAGTCTTCCTTTGTAGAGATATCCGCAGTTTAAATATTTGAGTGAATACAGATGAAATTGTGTGGGATGACCGATGAGCAGAGCTATCGATTCGGATTTTCTAGATATGATGGATTGATGTATGTTTCTTGCATTTCCCATAACTTTTTCTATGTTTGATCACACTAATCAATGCCCGAAGCCTAGATTCACAAGCACGAGTAAGCCCGCCGCGGTCTAGATTGATGCGACCGAGCACGCACAAGTACACCCGTTCGAGGTCAGAATTCACACGACTGAGCGCACCCGATGTCTATATTCATACGCCGGAGCACACGGAAGGTATACATTTGTGCGCCTGAACACGCCCGATGTCTGAAATCAGGTGTCCAAGGCAAGAATATCGACAACCGGAGTAGAGTGCGTGAGTTCATGAATTCAGACTACGGGTGTTTTCGAGCGTCCAATTTTCGTCATCGGTCGCGCTCCGGTATATGAATGTAGACAACGGGCGTGCTCCTAAGAATGATCATGAGAAGGTGTGGACCTACTTTGGTTGCAGGTGAAGCAGGATCATTTATGTTTTGCCGACGTTGTGAAGTTGTGTTGCAAAGAAAATGTCGTACAATTCGCATATTGCTGGAAACATTCAAGGATTTCATGAGTTGTTTCACAGGTCATTGCTGTCTGTTGCGTGTTACGTTGTTGCACCCCATGGAGTATTATCATGAGAAGGTGTGGACAGACCTTGGTTGCAACTGAGCCAGAATCATCAAGGTTTTTCTTGGCGATGTGAAGTTGCATTCATGATGCGAAGAAAATGACGTGAAAAAAATTCGAGAGATGACGGAAAATTCAAATGATTGCATGAGTTGCTTCTCAGGTCAGAGTCAACGGTTGGATGTTGCTTTGCAAAGTCGTA
Organism: Prostheceraeus crozeri; assembly: GCA_907163375.1. Classification (NCBI taxonomy): domain Eukaryota; kingdom Metazoa; phylum Platyhelminthes; order Polycladida; family Euryleptidae; genus Prostheceraeus; species Prostheceraeus crozeri. The sequence goes on along the minus strand of CAJQUW010000125.1, from coordinate 397,456 downwards.
TAGAGAAAATGATGATAAGAAGGCATGAACAGACTTTGGTTGCAACTGAGCCAGAATCATCAAGGTTTTTCTTGGCGATGTGAAGTCATGTTGCGAAGAAACTGATGTGAAATTCGAGAGGTAATGGAAAATTCAAATGATTCCATCAGTTGCTTCTCAGGTCAGAGTCGTCGGTTGGATGTTGTTTTGCAAAGTCGTTTAGAGAATGGTGATAAGAGGGTATGAAAAGACTCTGGTTGCAGAGGAAGCGGAATCACTAATGTTTTACTGAAGCCATGAAGTTGCATTCATGATGCGAAGAAAACGACTTGAAAAAATTTCGAGAGGTGATGGAAAATTCAAATGATTACATCAGTTGCTTCTCAGTTCAGAGTCGTCGGTTGGATGTTGTTTTGCAAAGTCGTATAGAGAAAATGATGATAAGAAGGCATGAACAGACTTTGGTTGCAACTGAGCCAGAATCATCAAGGTTTTTCTTGACGATGTGAAGTCATGTTGCGAAGAAACTGACATGAAATTCGAGAGGTGATGGAAAATTCCGATGATTGCATGAGTTGTTTCTCAGGTCAATGCTTTCCGTTGCTTGTTGCGTTGTAGCACCCGATGGAGTATTATCATGAGAAGGTGTGGACAGACCTTGGTTGCAACTGAGCCAGAGTCATCAAGGTTTTTCTTGGCGATGTGAAGTCATGTTGCGAAGAAACTGATGTGAAATTCGAGAGGTGACGGAAAATTCCGATGATTGCATGAGTTGTTTCTCAGGTCAATGCTTTCCGTTGCTTGTTGCGTTGTAGCACCCCATGGAGTATTATCATGAGAAGGTGTGGACAGACCTTGGTTGCAACTGAGCCAGAATCATCAAAGTTTTTCTTAGCGATGTGAAGTCATGTTGCGAAGAAACAGATGTGAAATTCGAGAGGTAATGGAAAATTCAAATGATTACATCAGTTGCTTCTCAGTTCAGAGTCGTCGGTTGGATGTTGTTTTGCAAAGTCGTATAGAGAAAATGATGATAAGAAGGCATGAACAGACTTTGGTTGCAACTGAGCCAGAATCATCAAGGTTTTTCTTGACGATGTGAAGTCATGTTGCGAAGAAACTGACATGAAATTCGAGAGGTGATGGAAAATTCCGATGATTGCATGAGTTGTTTCTCAGGTCAATGCTTTCCGTTGCTTGTTGCGTTGTAGCACCCTATGGAGTATTATCATGAGAAGGTGTGGACAGACTTTGGTTGCAATTCAGTTAGGGTAACAAATGTCTTGCTGACGTCATGAAGCTTTGTTGCGAAGATAATATGGAAAAGTTTAAAAATTGGTTCGATGATTGCATGACACAGAAATTGACACAAAACATTCCATGATTGCATGAATTGTTTTTCTTGTCATAGTCATCGATTGGTTGCCGTTTTTTTTGTAATGCCGTTTCGAGAATCGTCATGTGAAAGTGTGGCAGACTTCGCTTGCAATTGAGCCAGAATCACTAATGTTTTTCTTGACGTTTTAAAGGTGTTGTGTATATTTTTTGTCAACGATGAGGCATGTTGAAAATTCAATTGATAGTATATTATTTGAAGAAACGGATTGAAATACTTTTTTGCTAACTCTACTATGCAATCTCGTGTATAACACGGTATGAAACTCATTTTTGGAGAGCATGGTTTTAAAAGATGGCTTTAAAACATGGCTGTGGGAAAATGTACTATGAAAGATTGCACATCTATGTAGAAAACCTAGTTTTCAGGGAGCACTATTCTGAAAGAAGTTCTCCTGGTATCTTCCAAAAATTTTTGCTCTTTTCCTGATGTCATTTTTTATAGGTTCCGGTGCCTAGTTGGTGCTCCTTTTTGGTAGAATTACATCAAAAGACCAAAACATATTTTGATTATTTTCAACAATTTGAATTTTCGGAAATTCAATGGGACCCACTACGTAGAGGAGGAAGTATAAAAAAACTTATACTTCCTCCTCTACGTAGTGGGTCCCATTTAACAAAAACGGGTGGTCGTATCTGACCTCACTACAGAATGCACATCATGCAGCAGAAAAAGTCCGCAAAGATGCGAAGGAGTTGTGGTCTGAAAACGGCAGATTTTCAATCAGTAGGCCATGTTTTCAAACTTCCGAAGGATCTGTAGGACAGAATATTACATGGAATTTAAAGAAACCTGATGTAACTCTGAGTGAGATGCCATGGAACGTTTCTGTAGCTCTACAGAATTTTCGGCAATGAAGAATGGGAGTTGTGACTACCTTTGTTTTTGAAAATTTGAAATTCGATTAAAGCGGTCATCTTGTGTAGGCCCTATAAGACAAAGCACTGCATGGATTTTGATGAAAATTCACGCAAATGTGAGTGAGTAGCCATAGAACGTTGGTGTAGCTCTACGGAATTGTCTGCAACGAGGAACAGTAGTTGTGACTAGCTGTGTTTTTGAAAATTTGAAAATCAGCTGCGTAAGTTGTTGTTTTTAGCTTATAAATTCTCTGTAGGACAGGGCACTGTTTGGATTTTGATGAAACTTAATGTGAAGGTGATAGAGGTACCGTGGAGCATTTCTGTAGCTCTACAGAATTTTCGGCAATGAAGAATGGGAGTTGTGACTACCGTTGTTTTTGAAAATTTGAAATTCGATTAAAGCGGTCATCTTGTGTAGGCCCTATAGGACAAAGCACTGCATGGATTTTGATGAAAATTCACGCAAATGTGAGTGAGTAGCCATAGAACGTTGGTGTAGCTCTACGGAATTGTCTGCAACGAGGAACAGTAGTTGTGACTAGCTGTGTTTTTGAAAATTTGAAAATCAGCTGCGTAAGTTGTTGTTTTTAGCTTATAAATTCTCTGTAGGACAGGGCACTGTTTGGATTTTGATGAAACTTAATGTGAAGGTGATAGAGGTACCGTGAAGCATTGCTGTAGCTCTACAGAATTTTCGGCAATGAAGAATGGGAGTTGTGACTACCTTTGTTTTTGAAAATTTGAAATTCGATTAAAGCGGTCATCTTGTGTAGGCCCTATAGGACAAAGCACTGCATGGATTTTGATGAAAATTCACGCAAATGTGAGTGAGATGCCATAGAACGTTGGTGTGGCTCTACGGAATTGTCTGCAACGAGGAACAGTAGTTGTGACTAGCTGTGTTTTTGAAAATTTGAAAATCAGCTGCGTAAGCTGTTGTTTTTAGCTTATAAATTCTCTGTAGGACAGGGCACTGTTTGGATTTTGATGAAACTTAATGTGAAGGTGATAGAGGTACCGTGGAGCATTGCTGTAGCTCTACAGAATTTTCGGCAATGAAGAATGGGAGTTGTGACTACTTTGTTTTTGAAAATTTGAAATTCGATTAAAGCGGTCATCTTGTGTAGGCCATATAGGACAAAGCACTGCATGGATTTTGATGAAAATTCACGCAAATGTGAGTGAGATGCCATAGAACGTTGGTGTAGCTCTACGGAATTGTCTGCAACGAGGAACAGTAGTTGTGAGTAGCTGTGTTTTTGAAAATTTGAAAATCAGCTGCGTAAGTTGTTGTTTTTAGCTTATAAATTCTCTGTAGGACAGAGCACGGTTTGGATTTTGATGAAACTTAATGTGAAGGTGATAGAGGTACCGTGAAGCATTGCTGTAGCTCTACAGAATTTTCGGCAATGAAGAATGGGAGTTGTGACTACCTTTGTTTTTGAAAATTTGAAATTCGATTAAAGCGGTCATCTTGTGTAGGCCCTATAGGACAAAGCACTGCATGGATTTTGATGAAAATTCACGCAAATGTGAGTGAGATGCCATAGAACGTTGGTGTAGCTCTACGGAATTGTCTGCAACGAGGAACAGTAGTTGTGACTAGCTGTGTTTTAAGAAAATTTGAAAATCAGCTGCGTAAGCTGTTGCTTTTAGCTTATAAATTCTCTGTAGGACAGGGCACTGTTTGGATTTTGATGAAACTTAATGTGAAGGTGATAGAGGTACCGTGGAGCATTGCTGTAGCTCTACAGAATTTTCGGCAATGAAGAATGGGAGTTGTGACTACCTTTGTTTTTGAAAATTTGAAATTCGATTAAAGCGGTCATCTTGTGTAGGCCCTATAGGACAAAGCACTGCATGGATTTTGATGAAAATTCACGCAAATGTGAGTGAGATGCCATAGAACGTTGGTGTGGCTCTACGGAATTGTCTGCAACGAGGAACAGTAGTTGTGAGTAGCTGTGTTTTTGAAAATTTGAAAATCAGCTGCGTAAGCTGTTGCTTTTAGCTTATAAATTCTCTGTAGGACAGGGCACTGTTTGGATTTTGATGAAACTTAATGTGAAGGTGATAGAGGTACCGTGGAGCATTTCTGTAGCTCTACAGAATTTTCGGCAATGAAGAATGGGAGTTGTGACTACCTTTGTTTTTGAAAATTTGAAATTCGATTAAAGCGGTCATCTTGTGTAGGCCCTATAGGACAAAGCACTGCATGGATTTTGATGAAAATTCACGCAAATGTGAGTGAGATGCCATAGAACGTTGGTGTAGCTCTACGGAATTGTCTGCAACGAGGAACAGTAGTTGTGACTAGCTGTGTTTTTGAAAATTTGAAAATCAGCTGCGTAAGCTGTTGTTTTTAGCTTATAAATTCTCTGTAGGACAGGGCACTGTTTGGATTTTGATGAAACTTAATGTGAAGGTGATAGAGGTACCGTGGAGCATTGCTGTAGCTCTACAGAATTTTCGGCAATGAAGAATGGGAGTTGTGACTTTTTGACTGAGAGTTTGAAATTCAATATTCATGTCGGTCATCTTGTGTAGGCCCTGAAGGACAGTTCGGAGCATAGAATTTGCTAAAATTTGGATTGATGCTGAGTACGGTACTGTCGAACATCTTTGTAATTCTACTTAGTTGTCTGCAGTGAGTAAAGGATGTTGTGGGTAGCTGTGTTTTTAAAAATTGGAGATTCAATACCCTGTTGGACAGGGTTTTCTATGACTTTCTATTAAACTTGATGGGATGATCGGGGCTTCTTGTAGCTTTGGTTAGGCTGTATTTCGTTTTCTGAAAGAATGTGCATGAGATTCGTTTTGCTTTTGTCTCTCGGATGGCTGCATTTGTTTAGGTGGTAAAAAAATTATGAGTCGAAAATGTTTCCGGCTGTCAATTGCGCGACTAAAATTTAGAGAGTATTTGAGAATCCATTTTGCTTGCTGTTGTCGATGTATGTAAAAATCAATATCTCAAGGTCTTCTAATATTGAAATGATTTTATGACGACTTTGAATGACGAAATTCTTCCATACCTCATTACACGAAAGAAATTGAAACCCTCAAATCAACCCACTATAATTTTGTTGTTATCGGACGTTTCTTCGTCACAGCATTGCCACTTTTCAAAGGAAAAAATTTTCAAAAAAACAGCTTGCAAATGTGCCCTTCTCACAAATAGTTTACTACTGACAATAGAATTGAGAATCAAAAGCCATTTTTCCATTTTCAAGTTATATTTTCAGTAATTTCTCCGATATTTTAAGTTTCCATAACTTTCTCGACGATCATTCACATATTTATCAAACTCTTGAGGTTGATAAAAATTTTCACATTTCTATCAGTGAATTTCCATATCTTCAAATTTCGAGCACTGCTGATACTTCTTTGTGAAACGCAATTCCTCTGCAGACTGCTTAATAATACTGATTAGGCAGTCGAAATTAACAGCATTTCACAAAACCAAATATTAAGCAGTGTGGGACTAATATAAATCACTGCTTAATATGTGGTTTTGTGAAGCGCTGCTAATTTCGACTGTTTAAATCACTGCTTTAAATTTATTTTATGAAACGCAAAACATTTTCCACACTGATATAGAGCACTAATTTATTTAATGAAACGGGCCCCAGATAATGCTGATTGCCTCAAATAAGAAATAGATAAAATTATCAACAGCACTTGAAAATTGAGATTTTGTTATATTATTCGTTTGTCGCCTAGAAATCTGTTTAGTTCTTTTCAGAAACCACTAAATTTCTCAAAAAATTAGAGTGAGGCAAGACTATGTAAGGCGATGAAAGACAAAGAGGCGAGCCTAGTCACTTTCTGATACAAAGACCTCTCCTTGTTACATTGAGTGATTCTGTTATCTGATATAGCTGAGAAATACGATGCGTGATAATATAGATAGAAGAATATTGCAACAGATCAGACGGTGTAATAGCCAGGAGACCAAACTTGTGCCGGTTCAGCCGATGTCATAGCCATTGCCATAGATTTTTGCTATTACTATTTTCAGCTGGTAAATTTTGAAATATTTGTGTACTGCGTCACTATGACGAAACATCCACTCTTGCTTCCGCATTTAAACACTAGAATTATTTTTAGTCATTAAAGTCTGTGCGAAATCCGATTGGTGTAATGTATTTCAGGGAGACGTAAATGCAGAAATACAGAAAGAGATACATATCAGGAATTGTTCATAGGATGAAAATTAAGATATAGGCAAAAATCTGGCCCTCTACCCTCAATTTGCACGGTTTTAGAGTTATCACCCCCACTATCTCAGCCGATAAACAATTTATAAATAAATGCTTTCATGCCGCAATGTTCTTTGACTTGTTTATTAGAGAGCTTCTTTATCATAAATGCTAGTAGCACACATTTACTACGTAAACAGTCAGCACAGAAACGAATAATCGTCACCCTCGGTGTCATACACTGACTATGATCGTTGGCCACAATCGTTATATAGGTTTGACCCGTCAAGAGAGAGTTTTGTCCATTTAAGATTGACAATGCCATTTCAAAGTGCTGTAGTCGAAAAGAATTTTCGTCATTGCCGTTTCAAGAGCATTTTTGTCGGTATCAATGCGTAAACTGTTGCCCTTTACCAAATCAACAGTAACACTATCGTTTCAAATGCAAAATAAAACAATGAAAGTAGTTTTTCTTTTAGCCTGTTGAGGACCACTCAAATTATCTGCAAATTAAGTGATTAATAAATGCACTTCAAAAACTTACGTCACTCTTCATTTTCAAAAGACTGGTCTTCGAATGACCACAAGTCCATCGAATGCGCTGTATATTTAACTTGGTAATTGGGAGGAATACTTAACCGATTGGTTGGATTCATGCAATAGGACCTACAGACCGGACGCAGCACGTCTTTGTCAGTTGCGCTCGTGTAGATGAAGATTGAACTAAGACGCTAAAGTGAATGACGGATCTGCATCCTCAGGGTTAAACAAAGTAAAGCGTTGCACATAGCTAATTTTTACCAATCATAATAATTTTATCTGTCAATCGATTTATAATGCTAATTTTCTGTTCATCTGCATCTCAATAAACTTGCAATACAGATGGATGTTAGTTGAATTAATATTAGATAATCGCTTTTTGCCCTGAAATCAATACTACAATAACATTTGATAAATTTCTCGAAAACAATAAATCCTAGAAAACATGAAACATACCGATCATGAGATCTATCGATAAATGTGCGTAATGGCTCCTAACAATAGAAACTACATGCCAAGACTTCTTGATTGCTATCAAGAAGATAGACGTTATCCACGATACTTGCTCAAGCCTTGCTTGTTAGTTGTTATTTGCCTCTTTGTTTCATGTCTTCCGCTGCAGATCAACATTGATTAGGTTGAATTTGCGTCAGATTTCGTTTCTATTATGCTGTTGATATGGCAATTGGCATTTGAAACGAGAGCGCTTCATCTCATTTGGGTGATTCTGCATTTGGAGTGTCAGCGATCAACTTGAAGTGCTAATGCTGCGAGTGGACATGTCATTCTGCAGTTGAAATGTCTTCACTTATGAAACGGATGATTAACTTTTTGATCGGTCAAACCTATAGTAAACAAAGCGAAAAGTCGGATTTCTATGGTCATTGTGACACACTTTGTCAACATCAGTGATCCGCTTTTAGAGTTTCAGTTTATCACGTGACAAGTGAAGCTAAAAGCAAAATTCCTCTCCATGCAAACTGTCACACAAAGGGGTTGTCATGTAAAGATTGAAACAGAACTCTAACAACTCTTCTGTGCGCACTATAGGGTTAGGGACACAGAATTATACTGATCGTCTCTTCTTCTGTTTGACTAGAAAGGAAACATTGGAACATGTAACGTTGATGAAATGGCAGAATTTGCTCACATAGTATCATAGCAATCGAACAATTAGCAGCCAGTTCAACGTCAAACACGCCAAATTGTGCGAAGTTTCGGTGACTGTTATCAACTGGATCATGCAGCAAAGAGACACAGACGATGTCAAGTTCTACAGAGACGTTTGAGAACGTTTTTTCGTGCGCCTGCAAACTTTTTAAATAATGATCAGAGAGCCCAAAATTATCGAGAAAACTTTAGCATAATGATCTGAATTCGTCCAATCTGAAGGAATCGTGGCGATCGGAGCATTTGGAAGGAATTCAGAGCAATCCACAAGCGACGTACGACTATTTTTCCTATCTCTGCAAGGTATAAAAAATTTATTTTTGCCCACTTATTAAGTTCCTGCGTGTGCCATCTGTTTGAATCAGTTTGCACTTCAAGGAAAGTGATACGCTAAACAATCTAATTATGTGGTTAGGGACTTATAAATCTCTAACGGATTCGTTAGACACCAACAAGTGACTATCTAACTCTGTTTCTGTGCGGTCGCCCCAGGTTGTAGTTATCACTTTGATAGACGCATTATCAGCGACTTCATGTTTTCTACCCACATACAAAAAATTTGTGTCAAACTAACTAATACTTTTTGAATTAGAGCAGATATTTTGAAGTGTAGTGATGTCTGCAGCTTGATATTGCATAATCTGATTAGTCTGCTCGGCGCATCATTATTACTTGCATGTGTAAGGACAAACAATCTACAGAAAAATAACCCAAAAGTACTTACACATTGCGTAGACCTGCGTAGAAGCCACCAATCACAAAAGAATACCAAGTACGACGAACAAAATCTACCACCGAAACCAACCAAGAACCATAGGACCAAGCCAGAAACAAAGTAGCAGAACATAACTAGAAACCTGTAAGTACGAGTACGCAGAAAACCAAGCTCAGACACATGCGTCGATCGTCATCAGAAGTCCCATGAACATCGTCAAAACAGCCAGTCAGACCCGCGAACTGCGCGATCATTACCTTACATACTTCGCGACTCTTCAAGATATGACCAAAACTACGACACAAAAATACTTCCAGTAAAGCCAATTACCTTACTAAAAGAACTAAACAATGGAGCATGTGCATTGCTCTCCCTCTTTGTCTCAGACTTATTGGCTGCTACTTCAAATCTTCCCACGACGGCTACCCTTGATCGGACGAGGTCAGATGACACCACACTTCAAGCTAGATCGCATCTAATTAAAAACTATTCGTCTTATTTTCATGATTTTGTATGTGAGTGGAACATAAACTCAACCACGTGCATCTGAAGCTTTGAAAAAATTGATTTATTTTTGTGGATTTTAGACAAATTTGAAAAAAGTGGGGGGGAGAAAGGGAGGAAATCAGCATTTCTGTACCAACAATGATACTGTGGTAATGTCAATTTGTGCAGTAAAGGTCCTCAGCATTAAGTACGGTGCGATAGGTGAGTCAAACTTCAGCATGACAACGCACACCAGACGTCCTGGGCGCTCGCATCTGCAAGTATGAAGATGTCGGATCTATCTATAGCCTGTGGCTAAATGAAACTACTGCTAATCGCTCTTTACGAGAGGTATCCTTACTTATGGCCGGAGCTTTTATGGTAGCTATGCTATGGTTGTACTGATTATTTTCGATATTGAGGGTAAAAAATGAAAATCTTTCCTTAATGTATCATGATTTTGAATTTTGCAATGACATGTTAGAAATTCATTCCAGTTATATCATTCGTCCAGACTTATCAGATTTCACGTTCGGGTAAGACCCTAGTTGCCCGAATAAACGAAGTTACAACACATTACTTTTCACGTAAAATAACAGAAACTCCATTGAACTACAACTTACCCCGCTAGGATCAACTCTGAGCGGTGGTTGCTGAGGTTTAGGTCTGAAAAAGAGAAAACCAATAGTTGTCCAAATTCCTCGATATTTATAGTGCATAAAATCGATAAAACGCTGAATATAGAAAAATCTAAGAATGTCAATTTAGAAAGTAGCTACACGACTGAACGGTGCACAGTTCGATCGAATATTTGATTTTGTTTCAATCTTAACTCTGTCTTCTCCTGAGCTACATGAAGCACCTCGTACCAACTCAAGTGGCGTCGCTATCCTTATTTGACCATGATTTCTTTATCTTTTAGAGTGAAAGTTGAAGTCATGAGAGAAGTTTTATCACATGTTGGAGATTTCATTCATGAAAACTGATGACACCTTTTATGATACCAGTACTTTCATCTCAAAGATAAATAACTGTTCTTTTATATCTTACAGTGCATTGTTTCAATTTAATGTAGTCTCAATAATTTAGCCTGTCATTTAGTTACACAACTAACTACCCATCACATAACATGGTTCATTCATTAAAAAGTAGGGGCCTACCTCAGCTCGAAATTACGCCTAAGATAGGTCTATCAAAAAGGCGACCACTTTTTTTGATTAAGTTTATTTGATACAAAAGATGACGTGCTTCCGGTGTTTCTAAACAACCTCAAGGCACGTCTACATATCCTTAAGTCTTCTCTCGAACCTTTCCATAGCACATAGATGAATTATGTGCAAGAAGGTAACATTTCCCAAATCGTTTCTACAAAATGAGGAGTGACAATGGTGGCTTTTTGAAATTATCTGATTACTATACATGTACATGTATATGACTTATGCAACCCATCGACGAGATGGGCAGCAAGCCTTCGGATGTCTTACAAGAAGTTTATGAGGGGACTTCGCTTATAGGCAGTGGCTATGAGTAAAAAGTTGGAATAATGCAGTAATTCTGTATTCACTCGAACTCCACCAATTTCATATGACGAGGAGAAAGAAGTCCCTTGTATAATGTACGAGTTGCACATGTGTTTGTGATGAATATGACAACTAGGCTATTTGTATGTTTTATGCGCACATAGTTGGCGACATTCCAGCATCTATACTTAATTTTCGACGCCAGTCGTATGCTCGATTACTTGCACATGAAAATGTGGTTAGCACTTTGCTTACTTGCTTTGTACGTTTAGCGTCCTATTATCCACCTGCGTTGGATTGAACGATTCATCTCCATTAAATAGTAGGCCAACTGTTCATAATTATTTCTGTCCCAATTTTGCTTCATGAAAATCAATTGTTCGATTGAATATGTAACTAAGTTTAGATAAATACTTTATTTGCTGGTCCGAAGACGTAATTTTTTATAGTATATTGATGAGCAATGTAGTTCACATAATGATAGTGCAGCATTATCATCACTCTTAATGAATGAGATTCTACTCTTAATTTCGACATTACAATTGATAAATGATACATGCAATTTACTTCGGTCACTCATTTCTGCTTTGTGTGAGGATGAGGGAGCGTTCAGTATTCGAGGCAGGTCAATCAAACTACCATACCAGAGAAGTAAGTGTCAGCACAGTCTCTGCATGCACCTTGAGCCAATCTCTCAATTGAGAGTGTGTCCCCGATGACGACACGAAGCTTTGCAACGCTCCTGCGCCTCTACGTCAATGAATAAGATGGAAGCATGTGGCGAACAGGGATCAGGGATGTGGCTCGCATTTATTGAGCAAATTAATACAACATGCAAAATTTGCCAAACTGCACCTTTAAACTCAGCGAAGTGCAGCTTTATGCACACATACCACACGATATTCCTGATTTCATTTAATAACAATTGCAGTCATTTCCAGGCGAACCTCGGAAGCTATTTGTGTGTACAATTGTTTCAGAAACGAACATGAATCTAGATGGTTATCGAGACGCATTTTCAGTGGCTGGTTTGGATTCTCTGCTCACTAGCCGCTTTTCCTGGTTGCACCAGGAACCAGATGCACTATCATACCTCGTGAAAGTCAGGCGATTTCCATAATTAAAAATACCAATAACTAAAAAAGATAGAATTTCATCAAATACCACGATGTACTAGTGGCACTTTATCAAACAGTGAAAAACAGAGCTTTATGTGTTCCAATATAGAATTTTGATTCAGTTAAAGGATCTTTCAATGTTTGATGAACTACAAGCAGTAAACAACTTACAAGAAATTGACCGATCTCTATTTCCATGCCATTCAGAAAATCGTGATACCCTAAGCTTAATTGAATGTCCGGACGAATCACTAGATCCAACAAAATTTTTGGCTGACTTACGGAATGTATTGAAAATTGTAGTTTTTGTTTTACAAGCAAGGTAATAATCGCAACGATTCTCAAATCGACCGCACTGCATCGCAGATATCTAGCAAACGGAACATTTTGAAGGAATGCATCGCAATTTCCGCAAGAGACCTTTTTTCCAATTCAACCAATAATTTATCAAAGTTCTCATTTTGCATAACAGTAAGTTCCTGCATGTGTCATCCTTTTACCTTTGAAACCGACGCGATTAAGCAATCTAATGTGCGTGTTCTCATTCTTCCAGGATCTTTGAATTCTTAATATCGTGAAAGTCAGTGCAGTGGTACTTGCCAAAATAGAAAATGGAAAGGACGCAATGCGGAGTTTCCATTAACGAAATCGACGTACTTAATGAGGGAGATGGGGAAGATACATGCAAATCATTCATGTAACATCATACTCACTTCTGATCACGAAAGGACTCTGGAGGATCGAAGTTACCTGCAAGTAAAATGATAATTAGCCATTTAAACCAGCAATCATGGCCCGTGCACTATACCTGCAGTATCAAAAGAAAATTATAATTTTCATTAAGCATTTTTTGTAAACTTTAATGTTGTCATTCCGCTTCGAAAATATGTCTACCATAACTTGCTTGCATTGGACTGCAATCAGAGTTCGAAGTGGCGCGGCATGCCATGCTGGCTAACTTTTTTTCAACGGTGCGCCATACCAGTAATAGTCTGGCAGCCAGCACGAGTTTCTGCAGGGAACGAGGCCGAAAGTGAGAATTTCACAGAATGATGTACACCCTCTGCCTACAACGAATCTGCACGTCTGCCGAGTTCTAGTGAGTTCCTCTTCTTGTCACACAAGATCAAAGAAAAACACATGTAAATCCAATGGGACGCAGATTGCAGCTTTTGACTAAAATGAAATGTTCACTGTTTATCTGATGAAACAAAAATTACTAAGCACAGAGTCCTAATTTTTGGCATGGAATGTCTTCAGGTCATTTCCTTTCATGTTCATGCACCCTGTCTAAAAAGCCAAACGCATTTAGATTTGGCGAGCCTCTTAATGCCGTGGGCAAGCACAAGCATTTTGAGCAATTTAATCCACATTCAGCCACATTCTCACATACATTGTCGATCAGAAGCATGATAATAATATATGCTCATCATAGGAAATGACCTGAAGACATTCCAAATCAAAAATTATGACTCTAGACTTAAAACCTTCCAGTTGATAAGAGAACACATTGAAGAATTCATTTTACCCAAAAACTGCAATCTACGTCCCATTGGATTTACATGTGTTTTCTTTGATCGTGTCTGACAAGAAAAGGAACTCACTAGAACTCGACAGACGTGCAGATTCGTAGTAGGCACAAGATGTACATCATTCTGTGAAAGTCTCACTTTCGGCCTCGTTCCCTGCAGAAACTCGTGCTGGCTGCCGGACTATAAAGATTTTATCACACAGACTGTATGCACACACCGATTTATGCCGGCTCAAAGTTCAGGCGTTTTATGAAATTCTTATATCAAGCGACTAATGGATTAACTAAAGGCCGCTTTCACATACGATGTTTTGGCCTAAATGGTGCTTTGTTTTTTGTTAAACGTTGTTTTATTTTCGGCTCTGTACATCATCATGTTTACTAACACTGTCTAAATCTGTAGCACACTAACACTGTCTAAATGCCAGGAGAGGGGAGCTTTTAATCCAAAGACGAAATGCAAGCAAATCAGACCAAAGAAGAATGCTAGCCAGACTTGCTAATGAAGATGTAAGTTGTACATATAATTGAAACTACTGAAAGCACTCAATATCTAAGGAAAAAGTTCATTTCGTCGGATGTTGTCGATGAGTATTGACAACATAGAACTTCTAGAATTGATAACAGTTACCACATTTTCGATGCATTCTAATTGCAAATAGAAAAAATGTCTTCGGCACTGGTTCATTAGATGAACAGTGACAATGAATTCCACTATGTTGTAAACGTTTTAACACCAAGACTACTGCATCAATTTGTATCGAACAAGCCTTGAAATAATCAATAAAAATGTCTTTATCACAAGCACCGAATTTTAAAAACAGTATGTATGATAACATTCACGAGGGACAGGTTATGAAACCTGCTGACAAATTAACCTGATTTATGAGGCAAGTTAATTTTCTTGGAGTCCTGGTGCCTAGGAATTTTACTATTTTGTTCGTTATTTCGTGTTTTAAGGATTGGGATCCATTGGGCGTTGGCTGTAAGAGTTGGTAATATTAAAGGGCTTCCTGTAAATGATAATTGAAATGCAAAAATGCATGCTATAGATACGAATTTTTCACATATAATACATATTAACAGTATTATTACATATTACTGGTAGCGTTTGAGATTCACTGTGACATAAATCGAGCAGAAAATATGATTTTCCGTGCACACCGGCAAAAATTATTTCCGACTTCGACTCCTGACTTATGGAATTAGAATTGGATAACGGAGTAAATGCAGAAATCATATTTCTTAATTCACACGCACGCTAATCGTCGTAAGTTAACTAATAATCCCTTGCTTCTTGCGTTATTCTTTACATTTTGGCCTCTGAAGATGCAACCCGTCTTCGATTTGTCCACATTTTTCAAATATAAACAATTCAGATTACGAGGATGAATTGATCCATGCATGCATGCGATCAAACATGAAAAGGAAAAAAGCTAGCAGTCGTTTATTAGTAATTCACGATCACTGAGCCATCGCGTTGTGAAAGTTTATATGACTCTGATGAATGGAGACAATTTACTACACGATCTGATCATAAAATTTCCGCGGCATACCACCGTCGAGCATGCACCGGACAAGCAACTCATTCATTCCCTTCGAAGTAATTCTTAGTATAAGAGAGTACATAAAATGTCAGATTACATTCTACAGTAGCTATGTTCGTCTCCTTGCAATCGCATAATCACTTCAAATATCTTCTTACAATGTGATGTCATATAATTATTTTACATGCTCGATTTTGATTACTTCAATGAGTGAATATCTCCATCATCATTCCTAGTCAGAAGTATATGTCATCCATTTATTATCAAAAACAACATTTTCAATCAAGTTAGACTTCACTTGATTGCTAACGACGTATGGAAAACTTTTTTCTCCTTCCCCGAGTTTTAATTGTTCTCCGTCTAAGTGGCAGTAAACTTCAAATAAAACAAATTTCTTATCGTTCTCGTTCTCTTTTTTCAGCACGGCTTCTTCCATCTGATCAAGCATATTCTTATTGGGGTCTGTCTTCTCAATTATCGCTTGTCGTCTTTGTGCTGTTTCTCGCTCTTCTTGAAGACTCGCCATTATCTTCTTCCTGTCTTTCCCCATGAGGGAGAAATACTTAGCCACACGAGAAAGTGGTGCAAAAGTATACATCTCACTTACAAGAGCAACAGGTCATCCGTGCTGTTAGCCATCATGGTCCTCATAGGGCTTTTCCGTTCATTATTCCGAAGGCTGATGCCAAGCCAAGGTTTCTAGTCGATTACTCTCGTTTGACCCCGACCTAAGAGTCTGTAGCTAAGAAGTCTGTGAAGCTAGTTCCGTTCTCGCAGAAACCCAATCGGCTCCAATGGAAGAACCGACTGGTTGCAGTCAAAATTGATTTACGCGAAGGAATCCGAAGCACCAGACGGGAAACACTATGTTCCGGAGGTTTTTCGATGGGGTTATCTCAGAGCCCAGCCTATTGCAGGGAAGGGCTCGAGAGATTTTGTCTCCAATTCAAGTTAAAGCATTTTTCACATTGGTGCACCTTGATGACTTTCTTGTCATCGACAGAAAGCATAAAATCCGTAGATGTTATTACAGCACTTAGCGAGGGTCAAAGCGATGGGTGTAACCATCAACTTCAAGAAGTCGAACTTGAAACCTCTGTGCAAAAATATAGTTTCATATTTGCTCTATATTTGTAAAATATAGTTTCGAATAATTTTCACTCTGAAATGCAAATCACGAGATTCAGAGACTTGGAAAACAACGGAGGGCGCCAAAGTATGATGAAGGGTAGCTGTAATACATTCTATCGGGTAAAGCAAGCCAAAGAAGTCCAAAAATGAATTTTCCCAGTTCTTCTTACATTTCGATAAAGCACATATTTTGATTATCGGCATTTATACATGAGTATATGAGTATAGTATACACGTGTTGTTAATGCATGCATGTATATATAGCATATACTCATCATATTTACACTGATACGGCAATGGGGCGCGTGTTAGAAATCCGTCAAAACCATGAAAAATCTCTTATCCCTGCAGTTTCTATCAAGAAATGAATTTTGGGCGACCTATAGGGTATAAGGCAATAAACACCAATATTATGTATGACAAGACAATACAATAGCAATGCTGATGTACAAGTCAGATGAAATTTCGATGTTTCCTTCGCAGGTTGAAATATTCATATGGGTTTTCAAAAATCCCGATGCGTGAAAATTAAAAATAAATTCGCCTAATTTTGACCACAAAAATAAAAAGGTATTTTTTTAAAAAAACTAAAAAATAATAACGCGCTTGACAGCCTGCGATAAACTATCGACCAAATCTTCAGGAAGAGTTTAGTCAAATAGCGAAAATTAGTTCCTGTCACTAAAGTTGCATAAAAATCGGAATCTTAAATGTGTTTGATTTCAATTTAATTTTAAAATGAGTGCATGTAGACAACCTGCCTGGGCAACTATTCAATTACTGCCAAGCGAACGCCCTTGCTTGGAAATTTGATATAACGTTTCTTCATTTTATTCACTGCGAGTTAGATAGCAATAATGTCAAGAATAGAAGGCATGATAGCTATATTAGCAAAATAAAGCACAGAATGTCAGCATTACCTGTTATATCGGTCGCACCGGTCACTTTGTAATTCACCTGAAACATCAAGACGTGAATTAACATGAGAGTGACTTTAGCATAAGTGAACCAAATACTGTGCTTAATGTTTACGTTTCTAATCAATTAACGAGTAACATTACCAAACCCTGGCAAAATTAACTACTGAAAATTCCCATTATTACAATTTGATAAGGATCTCAATAGTACACTGGTTGTGTCTGCTTTGAGATGTTTAGATTGTGTGGTCGATCCCCGAGAATATCATTGGAAGTCGGCAGAAAGGGCATACAGACTTAAAATCGGTTTTTCATGAAGAGTCAAACCTCAAGACTACAATCCTTGTCATTGTTTGATTACGCAACTGATTCCATAGCTTTTTGCTTCGTTGCAGCAGGGATGATGAATTCATGTCAATTTCGTCTTGTCAACCTTTCATATCACACGCTAACATTGTCTGAACGGGGTAAATCATTACTGAGAGGTGCAAGACACACGAGAATTGTACTGTTATGAATTCTGTGCTTTGTACATAGATTATTCTGTGTTTTCGTATATCAGACGATATGATCTAACCGTCCTATACAGCTAACTGAAATCTTCCAAAGCTATTGAGAAGCGATCATTAACTCGTGTAACTTTCTGTCGAATTGTTTATTTGCATGAAGTTTCTCATCTGAAGTACTGAAATTGAAAAAAGCTTGCGTGTAATTTCACAATTATAGCGAAATAAGTCTTCTACTCTGCTTCTTCTGCATCAAGTCATCAGAGTGTTCAGCGTAAAGTTCATGAAGTCATATCTTCATTTTATCTAATTATAATGACTTATGTGAGAAAATAATCATATTCTAGTTAAAAGGGTTGCACCATTTTTATCGTATGATTTCAGATCACAACAACGACTGAATTGATTCGAGTGAATCCAACTGAGACGTGTGCTTGTCACATTATTAGTCTCAATGTCACGCAATTTGCGTCGAAACATTTCCGGGTTTCCTGTTAATGATTAATCAATTCAAACATTTACCGACCCTGCCTTGTCCGTTAACGTCTCTCCTCCCATGTATCAGGCCCAATATCACTTACAAGTCTGAGCACATAACAAAATGATAACTTTACAATACATACATACCATGATTATTCATTAAAAAATGCTTTTAAAGCTAAACAGCATAGAAACAAGTGCTAGAGCAAGTGGGTACTTGCTCACCCAGTCCAATGTCACAAATTTCTTTCGGCTCCCGTATGGTATTGAGAAGTAAAGGTTACTTAATTTAGTAGGAAACTTTAACATTTGTTGAACTATCAAAATGTCAAATCTGACTTACCAGGCTGGCATTCTGTTGACTTTTCCTTTGCTGAACCAAAAGGGGATCATCAGAAACTGAAATCTTTGAACCTTTAGATTTCTCAAAGTCACTGTGGTACTTGATCTGAAATAGAATTTCATGCATTCGCATTATGAGTATTTGCTGATATTTGTAAATGATGGATTTGACTTTTAAGCATTAATTTCTAATTACTTTCTTGTAGACATAAAATAAATTATTAAACTGATATTTATAAATAATTCATAGTTCATTTATTTTAAAAATAACATGATTTAATTTTAAATAATATTTTTGGAATAAAAATCTAACTTAAAGGAAACTCAAAAATGTCATGTTGCAAGTACGAAGGGAGAATAATTCGGAAGGGAAGAATAAATTCGCTCAATCTTGAAAGGAGATTAAACTGATGAAGAATCAATTGCAAAAACTGATAGGCCTAGTGCGTGTATATCTTGCAGTCGATTTACGAAATATGAGCGCGCAATTAGAATTTTCTATTATCAACGAACACAAACACACTTTCTAAATTGCCATATAATAATGTCATTGCTGCCTTCGTAGCTGCATCATTAGTTAATTAATCAGCTTACAATTACACGCATAAAAATCAAAGTGACGGAGAGTAATTTCGGATTTTGAAAAAGATAGAAACCAGTGAAAACAGTCTCGAATAGAAAAGATAATGGAGAAAACGTTCGTTCGGGGGGGGGGGTTGCCACTGCCAAAAAGTCACTGCACATTTTGATTCTTAGCTAATTTTATAATAATGTTCTCCTATTTTCAGTAAAAGTTTCAGTATGGCTTTAATAAGTTTAAGAATGCCATAATCGTTCCTGCAGCCGCGTCGCATCGAGTGCTGAGCTGACATTCAGCGGCATCAATTTGAAAAAATCAACAAATCGCATCACCTCCTGTAGCAACATCCACATAGGCGACCAAGGAAGACAAGCTACTTGATGGCCAGCACATATGGTGTTGAAGTTGTGTTTTAATTCTCCAATTATAGTCAAAATTTAAGCTGCTACTTACATTTTATAACTTAAGACAGATGATACGCAGTTTTATGCTTTCAGATTGTACATGCTCATCTTTTCTGACGTAAATCGGCTAAATCCGTTCTGCAAAGCCCTCTATGACAAATCCATAGAGCAGAAATCCACTGTGTGTTCACGACGTGGTTTGAGATGCTTTGGTGCACAATCGATCCCCGCTACTTGCATTAATGTCGGCGGACACAATTGTGACGAGTTATTTATTCATTGATTATAACTGTTATGACAACTGATGTGTGGTGGTGAGGGTTTGATCCTGTCAATGACGCAGTCGCATAAGTGGCTCTTAGCTCAGTTGGTTAGAGCGCAGGTCTAGTTAACCTTGGTCGTAGGTTCGAATCCTACCAGCCGCACATCTTTTGCATGGCAATTTGATCTATCGTTTATTTAATTTCATTGTTGTTGATGCTGCATGCATACTTATTGTTCATTTTCAGTTTGCAAAGAATGGAACGGAACAGTTGCTTCCATGTTACATTCTCTCTGAATGTTATCTTCTTTCATACAATTATTCAGGTTGCAAGGTTTAATCAGCTTGTGCAAGAAGTGCGATGAACTATGCAAGTGAGATATGCGCGAGGAAGACCAGCCACAAGGAAAAGTTTGAGAAGACCGACAATGCAATGATAAGAAATATATGCGCAGTCAGGTTCCGCTATTGGCAGAGGAGTGCAGACTTTCGAGCGAAATTGGGCCACAAGGACTTCAGCTGTATTTTGCGTCGTTCTCGGCTCCGCTGGTGCGGTCACGCCGAAAGACGAAGTAACTTGAGCTTCATCAAATGGGCATCCAGAATGGAAGTAGATGGACAGTGATTGATCGGCAGATCCCGTAAAACGTGGTCCTGAACCTCAACCATTTGCTAGCCAGCGATCGAGTTAAATGGAGTCGCTGCAGTTTGGAAACAATCGTCTAACCCCGTCAAACGTGCTCAAAGGACGTGAAACGGGAGTGAGCGATATGTGCTATGACTAGTCACGGACTTTTGATGGTGTAACTACACTTTGAAGTCCATGTCATAGTAGAGATTAGGGGTGCACCGAACCTTGAACTCAAAGGTCTAAGGCCGAACAAGTACATTGCCGATCCTAACAAGAAGTTCGGCCGAACTGAACCGAACTGTTTGCTGTTGTTACTTAAAAGATTGCAGTCAACATTTTCTCCGGAATATATCCAATTATTGCTTGTGCAGTACATATCATTCAAAATTCATCACGCATGTAATGTTAATTGTGCGACTAATTTTGATAACAATATTAAAAAACTGGGAAATTTAGGCTACAACAGTGAGAAAGGAGATGGGCTACCAAAGATCGACAAAATGTGACGTTGCATCATTGTATAGGACGTTGCTGCATAAGAAGCAAATTAGCATTTACGACTTAACGATTCGCACGGCACTTTTAATGTGACGTCACACCCCTGGTCTCAATGCGATTGAACTTTTATTACAAACCAATGCCACTGTCGAGGAGACGAAATCTATGACATACACTTATTGCGATCAAAACGTATAGAAAATCATTGCGTTCCGCAGTTTCTCTGAAATTCTCATGCACCTTCATAGATAGGCAAAAAATTATTCAGCATCAACAAAATTTTTAAAAACAATTTACACCGTGAAACCTGTGAGAATGAAACATAATATGAAAATGACATGAGGGTGTAACATATTACACTATGAATCATGGCAAAAAATTATGACTTTACATAGACAGGTGCCACTGAGTGCATATCATCGATCAAAGATGAAGAATAGGAAAAATTGATTGCGGCACACGGGAGTCCATTCATAGCATGATAATCGACTATTACAGCCAGAAAAACATGTACTCTCCCAAGATTTTTTCCGCATTTGAAAAGCAAAAATATATACAAATGAATCTGAAAACACTTGTGCAAGCGGACAAGATTTCTCTGTACAGCAGCATCGTCAGGTCTAGAGCCAAGGAGTGGACCAAAATAAAATATATGGCTTCGGGGCCTGCTGGACCCCCAGGTCTCTGAGATTATAAGTGAATTTTACCATGCAGTTGATATGAAGCATCTGTGCACCGGCATATACATGCGCAAGATGAATAAGTTTATTTGCACGTAATTTGCTTTAATATATAATAGTATCTTTAATGGCTCACTGCTTTACATAATCGGTGAACTTTAGAAATAGCGCAATGACAATATTCAAAAGACAAAAGAACATTCAGGCTACCTCAAGACAATGAAAATCAACAAAATTGAAAGAAAAAGTAATTACAAAAAATGTCTATATACAAAACTTGATAAAGGAATTTTTAAAACGGCAAGTTCTTACTGGAGGTGGAAACAATGCACATGTACGTCGAGTAGAGATAGAACGACTAGGGCGCAAAAAAATAGCTCACGAGGAGTATGACATTCATTTGTAGAAATACGTTGAAACCACTTCTGGCAACTGTTGTTCGCAGACTGTATAACATCATCACCATTCTGTTGTACGCCAATGATCTAAAAGCTCTGCGCTCAACACGTAAAATATCGTTTAACAAATAATCAGATGAATTGCAAAAATATGCAAACACATATGTCAAGATGGAGCGAATAAAAGATACGTAGCAGTTAATCATGGTGACAGCATCACAACCGACTCTCCGAAGGTTTCGAATGATGAATATTCGACGGGATGACTTCCTTATAATATAAGCGACGTGATCATTCCATCTCATGTTAGAGGAAAAAATAACTCCAAGATAGGAAAAAGAATCAACACGTTTATGAAACCTACATGCATAGCGCGTTTGTCTATCATAGATAAATTGGATCTTTTTTGATGCACCGATAGCTGCCATTGTTGGAAGTTATATGTAGTTTTATTAAAGCGGGGAAAACAAAAGCACTGAAGACATATGGTGAAGTCATTACGTCAAAAGTTGAACTAAATATTCAATAAACTTTTTGACCAAAATTCCTGAGAAATGTTGCTTGTTAGTCGTCTACTGATTCATTGTTTCTAGTTGAGATAGCATATTTATGACTATTCTGTCGCATACCGGCATTTGTTTCACCTTATTGTGAACCATATTGATAAGCTATCATATGAATTGATTCAGAGACTGTAAATGATCAAATGAGGAAGATGGTTCTGAATCTGATATTAGACATAATAGATATCGGTCCGGTCGATAGATATTCCAGACCCGGGTCCGGCCCACTTCCAGCGCTGGATAGCTTGTCTTATTATTACTGATTAAGCTAATTCTATTGATCTGACTTATTCTCAAGTTTTTCGCGTATTAGTCAAATCGAAACATTGTTGATGCTGTGAATGAATTAAAGATAGCATCATTCTTACATTCATTGGTGTGTTAACGTGTTGTCTGAGTTTTATTCCAGGCATAGCTTGACATTAATCAAACTTATGCTTGAACCATCGCACGTCAAAATTTAAGCGCGATTAAACGATTATTCAAAAATTAGTCAATTGAGTTTATTAATGCTGACTGATCGATCTGAGTTGTAAGTGATCGACAATAACAGTATTCCTGTTAAATTGTTTAATTTTGGCTCATCGGTATCTATCTCATGTCACTATCTTGTAAGTTAAAGTGATCAGCATGTCTTCAGAGCAATGTTTGTGTAACACGTCGAAAATACTGTTTTCTTTTATGGGAAATAAAGGAAAACGATTAAAAATATACTGTTCATAATCTGAAGTCTCTATAACACTCTCATTTAGTCAACTTATATCTGCGGCAATCTTTTCATTAAAGAAATGAAAACCTACACTGCTGAATTTTTCCGAGTTGGCCTTGTGACGTTGAGTTTCTAAATCATCCGCGACAGAATGATATTGTCCAAGAGATTTCTCAAAATCTTTGCGATACGCCACCTGTAAGAGAATAGGGAAATTGTTGATGTTAAAACCACACCCTTTTAAGTGATAACAAGAAGATGACTTGCAAATGATCAGTTGTAGTAGAAACAGTCCTTGCGGAGAAATCATTCCGAACAGGAATGCCTTTTTGGCATCCAATCTATGACCTGACGTCTATTTGAATTGTGTCTGTATTCATATTGTGATTGTAAATCAAGAAAATTGAATGATTCACTAAATATGAGACTGCATTTAGAGTAGAAGAGGCGAGGGGAATAAAAATCCGATCGCGTTTTATGACATGAGTAGGGATGTGCTTGTCGTTCAAGAAGCGACGAATGAAAGATGAGAGGTACCGTTTAAGTGTGCTAAATTACATGTACTGTGAAAGGGCGCCAATTCATCGTCGTGTGTAGATCGAGATCTTCAAAAGGGCACCTTAGAGCGTAATGAGGGTGCTTTGGGAATTCATGAGATACCCTCGAGATTCAAAAGGGTTCCTTGGAGCTTCATGAGGGTGCTTTGGGAATTCATGAGGGCACCTTGGAGCTTCATGAGGGTGCTTTGGGAATTCATGAGGGCACCTTGGAGCTTCATGAGGGTGCTTTGGGAATTCATGAGGGCACCTTGGAGCTTCATGAGGGTGCTTTGGGAATTCATGAGGGCACCTTGGAGCTTCATGAGGGTGCTTTGGGAATTCAGGAGGGCACCTTGGAGCTTCATGAGGGTGCTTTGGGAATTCATGAGGGCACCTTGGAGCTTCATGAGGGTGCTTTGGGAATTCAGGAGGGCACCTTGGAGCTTCATGAAGATGCTTTGTGAATTCATGAGGGTTCCTTGGAGCTTCATGAAGATGCTTTGTGAATTCATGAGGGCACCTTGGAGCTTCATGAAGATGCTTTGTGAATTCATGAGGGCACCTTGGAGCTTCATGATGGTGCTTTGTGAATTCATGAGGGTTCCTTGGAGCTTCATGAAGGTGCTTTGTGAATTCATGCGGGCACCTTGGAGCATCATGATGGTGCTTTGCGAATTAATGAGGGCAGCGTGGAGCTTCAATAAGGCGGCTGTGAGACTGATGAGGACATGTTTGAAGTGGCCTATATTAGACTTTGCACGAGTTTTTGAGAATACCCCCACAAATATTTTCAACATTTGAAAATGATTTTCAGGAGAAACTGAAAAGGCCGGGAGCGTCGAAAAGTTCCTTCAAATGAAGGAGAATCACATCCATGATGGTCATTGCAAGACCCTCAGACGGATATCAACGGTCACCTTCTTGCTCAATGAGGGCTGAACCAAAGCCTCCTATCTGGTTTCCATCAGTTGTGGATAAGGTCTGACTTCCTATTGATTGCTAGGTTTGACCCATCAAGAACGAGTTTTGTCACTTCAAGATTGACAATGCTATTTCAAAGTGATGCAGTCAAAAAGAATTTGCGTCATTGCCGTTTCAAGTGCATTTTTACCGGTATGAGTGCGCAAATTGCTACTCTTTACCAAATCAACTGCAGCATTATCGTTTCAAATGCAAAAAGAAACAATGAAAGGAGTATGGAAGCAGCTCTCCCTCCATCGAATGTGCTCTATTATATTTAACTGGGCAAATGGAGGATCAAATCGACTGCTTAGCATATTGGTTGCATTCATGCAATAGGACCTACAGAACGGACACAGCACATCTTTGTCAGTTGCGCTCTTGTAGATGAAGATTGAACTAAGATGCTAAAGTGAATAACTGAATGACGAATCTGCATCCTCAGGGTTGAGCAGAGCAAAGCGCTGCACAGAGCTAATTTATCAATCATCATTTTTATCTGTGAATCGATTTGTAAGACTAATTTTCTGTTCATCTGCGTCTCTATAAGCTTACAATACAGATGGATGTTAGTTGCTATTTTCAATATTAGCTAATCGTTTATGGTTTTGGAATCAATTCTCCAATGACATTTAATGGAGTTCTCATCAACAATAAATCCTAGAAAAACATAAAACATATCGAGCATGAGATCCATCGATAAAAGTGTAGCGGCTCCTAGCCATGGAAGAATGCATGCAAGAAAGACATTTCAATGTTGTCGACGATGCTTGTTTAAGCCTTTCTTATTAGTTGTTATTTCCTCCTTGTTTCATGTCTGCAGCTACAGATCGCCATTGATCAGGGTGAATTTTAGTTAAATTCTGTTTTCATTATGCTGTTGATATGGTAATTGGCATTTGAAACGGGAACTCTTCACCTTATTTCGGCAATTCTGCTGTTGAAATGTCAGCGATGAACTCGAAGCGTCAATGCTGCGAATGATCATGTCATTCTGCAGTTGATATGTCTATGCTTAATATGAAACGGATGATTAGCTTCTTGATCGGTCAAACCTATAGTAAAATATGTCAGTTGTTGAGACCTGGCACATAAAGTGCGTGGAACTTTCAAGCTAGACCCGGACATCACATCAAGAATTTGCAGGCGTGAACGCATACCATCAGCTCGCAGTGATACTATGTTGTGATGGCCGCAGATGTAGACCTTAAAGATCGAATGCACCTGCCATAGAATACATTCGTGTTCTATGATAACTGATTTGTGACGTGAATGTCGTAAATCGTTGACTTCTGACATCATCATTTATGTTCGTTGCTAGAATTTATGCCTTAACATGATATTTCAAATCTAAAAGTTGACGAAATGTTGTTGACAACGCCAACGAAATTCGACGGTTAACTGAGAAATACTTAATCTGTTAGATTCACAAAGAATATAAAATAAGATTGAGTGTAAAAACAGTCTTGTCAACACAAGTTGTGACAAGCAGTCTTTCTGGCATGGAGGTTAAGTGACTGACATTTTTTCGCTATAAAAGTGATAGAATTATTCTACAGAAGAAGCACCTGTCTTGCATCGTTAACTGTTCGCATGAAGACACAAGGATCAGACTGAACCAAGCTATGTCAAAACTTTAAGTCAGACTTCTCGAATTTTGAATATCTTGCAAAATGCACGTTGAAATGCAGCTATTCATGAATCTGCAAGGAGTGACAAAACAAGTTTACTTTTATATTCATGCGAATTGTTCTGACGAAAATTAATTTGAGCCAGTAACGTACAGTCCATCAATAGTGATAAGAAAGAATGACAAAATGTTGGCCATCTCAAATTGAGCCAAATCCGTTTCATACAGGGACACAATAGTCAATGAAATTCGATCTGAAAGTATCGTCTCAGTCAGATGTGAATGCAAAATTGTAAATTAAGCTTCCCGTCGAGTAATTAGCGAATGCTGACAACCTTCACATTTTCAAAAAAACCGTTTGATATCACAGAGCATGTAAATAGAGAATGATACAACTGTTATTATAAAAGCATTCATTTTCATTTATCTTTCTTAACTATTTGACTAGTTGATGGATTACCCAAGTAAACGAGAGTCAGAATATGACAAATATTTAGTCACAAATGATAGTTTACTCACTTGGCTAACTTGCTTTGAATTCATCATGGCTCTTTCAGTCGCAGGTGTCTGGGCTACAACAGTGAATTTTTCTGATGGGTAATGGCTGAAACAGAAGATTTGAAATCAGAATTATCGTGTGTTTGTGTATACAGCAGTACGGCAAATAACTTTCTGAGAAAGTGTGGAAAAATTCCTGATATTTGAATTCTGACAGGTTGGATAACTAATTTGGCTCAATATACTGCAACACCTGTAATAGACCGCCATGGGTAGTGGCATATTACATGTAGCATTCTACTAGAGGGTGGCGGTCTATTTTTTCGCACCTCCGAGTCCAAAGGTACCAAGAAATATCGCTTTAATAAAGCTTGTATTCATGTGAATGTTCTATCTATAAAACTCTCAAATAAGTAAATGCTTTACTAAATACCCGATATATTATGAAATTATTTACATTTCGACTTACTATTTCATGATTGAAACTTGATATCATACTAAATACATGATTGACTGACATTCAGTGAATGCTTGATACAAACATTCAATACATATTTGATTGATATTCAATAAATTGATTTATAGGTGTCAATGATAATAATCATTTAGTCCTAATTCACCCGCGTGACAGCAAAAAGGTTCAACATTCGGAAAGATGGTATATATTTCCATCTAGCATATTTTGCATGCAAGGTGACTACCTTTATAGAAAACAAGATGGCTACACAAATCCCGATAGATATCTTAGGCACTAAATTATCCTGAATTATTAATGATGAGGAAGTAAAAGACACGGAGAAGTGTTACTCAGGGTGTCCGCGCAAATTCGAATGAAAATTTCCAGGTGTTTTCCAGGATTTCCACGGAAAAATTCATTTTCCAGGTTTTCCAGGGAAATTTACCAAAAATCACGAGTCAAATTGAACGAAAATTTCCAGACTTTCTGCAAGGAAATTTTACTCGAATGCACGCGTCAAATTTAAAAGAAAAAATCCGGGAAAAATCTACCCTAAGTTCTGTGGCCAAGGAGCTTACATACCATAAAATTAATATTATTGAAGAAAACAATTTGAGAAGTGGCGTGAAATTGGCTGAATTTTCAAGGTGCAGGTGATTCTAAATGAAAAATACTAATATATGCATCACACGGCTACATCATATTTATAAAAAATGAAAATATTATCGATCGTAACAAATTTAAAGCTTGCGGATTGAGGAGAACAAAATAGAGAAAGAGTATAACAATCAATAAAGAAAAATATAAGACTTTACAACGAAATGTAACAATTAACGGAATATCTGTAAAGTCCACTCTATCATAAAATGCAACAAGGTGAACGTTAGAGCGTTGTCATTCAGTTAAGATCATTTGAAAGTGAAGCATTTCTGCGTGAATCCGTGGAAGGTGGAAGACCAAGAGCCAGAAAGAGGAACATAATGGTTAATGTGCTGCATATGCATGAGAGTAATCACAATCTGTTTAAGAGAATGACACAGAGAAGAATTGACCGAGGAAAACTCATTGGCACACAACGTGTCGGGAATAATACAGGGCGGCGCACGTAAACCGCCGGATTTTGAACTTTCATTACTCCTCAAATATTCATCCGATCGTCATGAAATTTCGACTCATACTAGTTTGGAGTAAAGGATGTGTCCGCGCCCCCTGGAAAACACCTGGAAAATGAATTTTACCCTGGAAAACTCCTGGAAATTTTGAGACCAATTAAAGCACCAATTGCAAGTTGTTGAAGTCATACTCTATGGTTTAAGTGTTTTCTATTTTTCCAGATTTTATACTTCATATTATAGCCTTCATTCGCATACAATTTTTTGTCTTTAGAATATTTCAGTGACTGTAATCTCCTGTCATAACGTATACGAGTACAACATGAATGAGACTGAACTGCGTGGTATGGTTAACAATGAACTGTTGTCGAACTCCTAATCGTTGTACAGTATGATGAATTAGTAGCTCTGAATTTCCTCATAAACGCTGCGCGGTATGGTGAACTAGAAGTTGTAAACTCCTTCATTAACGTCGTGTGGTATGGGGGACTATGAGCCGTAAACTCCTTTATTAACGTCGTGCGGAATGGCGAACTATGAGCTGTAGACTCCCTCATTAACGTCTCGTTGGTATGTGGAACTAGGAGCCGTAATCTAGGATTAATGCTATCATACGCTTGATTGCCGTGTGGCAGAATCTACTGACGCAAAATGGTGCTAAACCTATAAACTTGATTTAGGCACCAGACTTGTTCCGAATGATCCGAGGCTAATATCGAATATTTTCAAACACATTTCAAGTAGGCTTTCAATAGGCAGATATACATATATCTTATATCGTGCTTTAATTAGTCTCAAAATTTCCAAGAGTTTTCCAGGGTAAAATTCATTTTCCAGGTTTTCCAGGGGGCGCGGACACCCTGGTTACTACTACAATACTCGAGTATATAATTAATAAATTACAACGTATTCAACATCAGAAGCATAAAAGCACATGCATGGAATGTGAATCGAATGATTTTTTCAGTTGAAGAGAACATGGCCACTGATGCCACTTTAATTTTATACTTACGAAGCACAGTACGGCAGTTTATCGAAGCATTTGTACGTCTTCATGTTCAAGATGGTATTGCAAGTGGTGCATTTGAAACATGTCTTATGCCATGCCTGAAAAGAAGACATGGAAATCTTGAACCCTCAACTAATCCAC
The DNA here is from genome assembly GCA_907163375.1 of Prostheceraeus crozeri. Taxonomy (NCBI): domain Eukaryota; kingdom Metazoa; phylum Platyhelminthes; order Polycladida; family Euryleptidae; genus Prostheceraeus; species Prostheceraeus crozeri. The sequence continues at coordinate 367,945 of CAJQUW010000125.1, read as the reverse complement.
AAAAATCAGATGTACAAAAAATACGCTTTCAGCTATTGTGATAGGAGCCGAGAAGTTCATTACACTAAATTCCTAATTTTTGTTTCAAATTCATTTCTTGTAGTAGGGCTGCTCAGAAAGTTTTGCGATTTGATTAATATCTTACATTTACAAACGAATTGAACATAACATCTTCTTAAAGTAGTCTCCAGAGCAGTCTATGCAGAGTTGCTTTCGTAGGAACCAACGTTCGAAGCACTTAAGCCACTCCGAAGGAGGTAATACGTTCTATCGCTTACACGAACTTTCACTGAGACTGCATTCCCAAAACGTCTTCCTAGCATGCCTTTCTTCCCTGTCGGGAACATATAGAAGTCACAAGGCACGAGGTCTGGATAATAGGGAGGATGTTCGACAACATCGATGGAAACTCCACAAGAAAATCATTCGTTATCTGCGCTCGCTGAGCTGGTGCACTGTCTTGATACAGAAGAAGACGTCGTAAGACACCAATACTCGATGTGATTCTGTTGGATCCACGTTTCAATAGACGAGATTGAATATTACCGCAGAGCAAACGAAGCCTGTTCGGAATTTTATCGTGAATGCTGAACCTCCGTGCCACTCACCCAATGCCTTGCAAAGGCATCTCCTCACACAGAAGATCTCTTTGAAGGCAACGTTTATCCTGGAATTTGTTATGTCATGATCAAGTTGTTTTAAATAATTTCAGCATCATCCACTTTATCATTTATTTAAATACAAAGAATCATTTAATTTACTTCATGATTAACATCTTTATTATTTCTAAAGTCACATTATCTAAATACGTTATGTTTTTGTAATCTTTCATTAATGGTTAAACGACCCTTTCTGCAAATACTATGTAAATGATAAAGATGGGTCTAGTCAGAATCGAGGATTGTCATCTATTTTCATATGCTCTACATCAAATCTTCCATGACTTTTCGAATTAATTATCAAAAGCAATATTTGAAATTTTATTTCACGTTTCTATTGGATACAGCATCAGTAGGCCTAAATTGTTGCAGTTATTAATGTTTTTATGCTACAAAGTTAATGCAATCATTGCAGTAACAAATTATCTTTGCGTATTCTAAGCAAATGTTTTGCTACAAATATTAGATTTACGCTTTGTCTACCTTTCTCTTCTACCGAAACTCTTGGAAGCATCGTTACGTCTTTCTGTTTAGTAACATGAGTTGAAAGATGCTGACAAGTCAATTCCAACAGGAATCATCGCACTTTGTTTGGGTAGCGTGAGCCTATTCATCAGTGGACGTAGTCAGTGATTTCCAAGCAGTGGGACACCATCATCCATAATAATAGACTACAGTGGTCCTGGTGGCACATTGCCTCACATTTCGCGCATCTTAGTACTTTGAAATTCATCCTTATTGACTCCTATACAGCAAACCCACATATTTAATACACACCAAGGATTCCTGAGAAGTCCAGAGTATCTGGACAGATATAGGCCTGATCTGACGTATTCCTATAATAGGTCCGTTAATTGTGCGCACACTATCGAGACATATCCGTAATCTATTGTTGGATGCTGAGTTGAAAAGAAGCCAACCTAGGAGCTTTCTCCCTAATGGAATATGTGCAAATCACAGCCTTTTGATTCAGAATTCATTAAATGTTTAGTCAGTGTATTTAGAATACTGAACTTTATGTGTACTCCACATGTTATTATTCCCATAAAAGTTACATGAAAACTTCTTAATACCAGGATCAATTTTTATACATCGATAAAAAAATTTTTTTGCATCGAAAAGGTATGTAAATAGTCAAGATGTATGTAAATCTTTCAAAGTGCATGTCAATGCAAGTAGTACGTTCAGAAACTGGGCCATTTAGCTGATGGGCCATCGTGTGCTGCGACATCGGCGTGGCGTTTCAACGCAGCCTTCACTATTTGTTCAGATATACGCTTCTTCCTCTGCTGTGCTGCTCCGATCCAAGTTCCTCTAGTTGTTCGTCAGACTAAGGCTATGCGCTGAGCTTCTTCTGAAAGTTTGTGCAATATCTCCTTTTCCTTCAATTTGTGCGCTACGGCTTGTTCATTTGCCTTCGTCAATGCGTCTAATTTCTGTTTCTTTTTATAATTTTTCTTCATCTTCTCAATTTCGATTCTCGACTCCTTCTGCAATGCCTCAACCTTCTCAGCTTCTTCTTTTTGACGACTTACGTGAATCATCGTTTTGTACTTAGAATAAACTGTCGCGACACTACTGCTCAACTCAAGAGTAAGAGGGATGGTAAAATTACTCCACTCCTTACATTCCAAGATAGATTTTGAGACGACCAAAGCCTTGATGGTTTCCGGATGAAGAATCTCTCGCATTTTGGCAGCAATATTGGAAAGTGTTGAGAAGCTCCGTTCTACCTCCGCATTCCCATGTGGCAATATGAAAACAGCTTTCGCAACTTCAGTAAGCAAAGGGAATTTTCCGCTCTTCTCAACCTCTGCCAGGGATATCTATGATAAATATAAGATATCTAAGGGACACTCAACTCCTATAGCATGTAGTAAACGGGAGACCAGTGATTTGGCAGGCTTGATCAATGTCGGTTGTTAGTGCTTATCTAGATAAAACCGTGTAACAGGTTGTAAACAATTCATTTTACTATTGAATGCATTAATATTCTAATACTCGCAGTATTTATATTTTTATTATGAATGTATTTTAATATTCTAATACTACAGGGAATCTGTTGAAAGAATTCTGGATCCAATCAAGAAGAGACTGAAGAATTACCAAACTTACTGTCAATAACAGCTGAAATATCAAGTGTCGGTGATCGAAGTTGGTCACCTATGGCACGTGGCATCAATGGCTACTAGTGAGGATTCTGTACATTTGTAGGTGATTTTTTGTGCAATTAGTAAGCTGATTTCAAAAAGATTTGTTTGTTAAAATGGATTTAACAGTGTTTTTGGAGAATTGTAGACTTTCTGGAATGTTTTTGATAATCGATTACTTTTGCTCAAAGCAGTGCTACTACAATCATTGCAGCAATGTCCATGACTAATTTATTACCATAGAAGTAAAAGTCATGATTCTAGACATGATTATTACAAATATTACATTTACATCTTACGTAAAGTCACTCTCCTATTTCGCGTCAAAGGCTCTCATTTCGCGTATTTTGCGTAATACGCGAATTCGCGTCACCACTAGGACCACTGAGACTATGGCCCCCGCTAGACAGTTTTATTGACTGCGGTAAATCCGTACCAGCTTTTCCAGGTCCAACTTGTCGAGGACGAGACGAGGTCTGAATTCTCACATTCTTATGTCATAGTACATCACACTCACGAGATATAACCGCTGCAATTATCGTGCCCGCTTTCATTACATCAAACCAAGCTAACATAAAATCAAATCTCGTGGAAACGAAACATCACGCATCATTTACTCAAAAGAAGTCAGAATGAAAAAGTCAAAATTTGAAAGCCAGTATCTTCGTAAGTTATGATCCAGATACAATACATGTGCAACTTTACATGTACAATATTGAAGGTAAGTAGAAAATAGTCATGGAATTTCAACACTTTCTGATTTGTAGTTTGGGAAAAATCTAAATATTTGTAAAGTATGTGTCTGGCCAGACCAAGGTGCATCATTTAACCGTTAATGCAAATTCAGTGTCAGGTATTGCTTAGGATTTAGTAAGGAATACTATTCATTTGAGTCACGAACGGAACATGCTACATTCCTACAATTCTCAAATTTCATTCACTCTACATATCACGATTTAAAAAAAGCATTTCGTGGGATTTTTATTAATGTGAGTTTAGTATTCTTCATTGCAAATGCTGAATTTAATTTATTTAACTATAGAATTGATGGTTCTACGCTGCCTTAATCGCATAAAAAGACAGCAAAGTATTTTATGAAAAGCATGTCCAAAACATGCTTTTCAGACGTTATCACCCAGAATTGCCCGACGTATATCGAGAGAACTGCGCATCGAGTTGCAAATCGATGGCGCTAAATCAACTTATCTGATGCTTTAGTATCGATACGGACAAACATAAAAAATTGACCGGTATGAAACTCACCGAATCCAAACATACAAGTTTTTCCATCGGATAAACTGTCTTACTGCAACCTCTGCAGTTGGCACTCATTTTCAAACCTGAAATCAGAGGGAAACTGATTTTCATACAAATGTTCCCATCTAAACCTTCTGATCAAATCCAGAATCATAGCTTTCAATGAATTTCAGACACACGTATCTGTTTGCACATCTAAGAATTGAAATCTGAGATTCATTAGGGATCTGAAATCGTTTTGGAAATGTCTGAAATACGCGTGGAAAATAACCGTTCCATTATGAAACTTATAAAACCAAAGTTCTTATTAAGATAAACGATATTTTGTGGCGTGGTGTAGGGCAGGACAGAACATGGAAAAATGCAAGAACACGTCGACAGCGATGCTATAGTCTTAAGCGATATCTTTGAGGCTGCACACTAGTTTCCATGCTATCACCGTGGGATATCCACTTATTCATAGAATGTATTTAAACAGATATTCTTATATTTCTTCACTCATCCCTGCTCAACCAAAGGCGCGAAGTCATACTAGGGAGATAGGTGTGGGAAGCCTTCGTGCACTTGCAACTCCCACCAGGCTAGGGTTTGTAATCGCTAGTGAGAGCGGTTTTACCTCCCCAGGTGGAGAGACTCAAACCCTGGACCTTCTGCACTTCCGTGCCAAAGCGCGGTCCTCAATCAGCTGAGATCCTGCAACGCTATCAGCCTGGGATATTTACATATTTATAGTCAGAGGGGGTAAATTTCGAGAGTTTTTCAAAAACTTCGGGCGGCCGAATCGAAGCATGGGTTTGTGTAACCAACGGATAGTCGTGACCTCCGTTGGTTAAGAGAGCTCGTAACAAATGTGTCGAAATGGGCGAACAGAATGCATAGGTTACGGATGAGTTAGCTAACCTATGGTTAGCTGAAAAGTTAGTCGCCGAATCAAAGCGATGGTTAGCATGCCTAGTGGTTAGTGTGTGTGTCATCGCAAGCGCGCACGCATGATGACCTACTGTCGCGTCACTTCAGAAGTCGTTAGGTGAAGTCAAGGGAAATCCCATCAGACAACCAACGACAGCACTGTATAATGACAGATTCATTTATTGTCAGTAAGTATCACTGTTGTTGTGTGAACTAGATTACTTGATTTCTAGACTACTACAGAAATGTCGAAAAGAAGGTTGCCACTTAGTGAGATGCAGACGAATACTGATACGAAGAAGCGGCGGAGAGCACCTGATTACTCTAATGAAGAAGTCACAGCATTGGTTGATGGATTTGTCAAAAATGATTCAATTCTTAACGGTAAATTCAACTCTAATGTCACAAATGAAAGAAAGCAGAAGGCATACGATGAAATATTGATTGCAGTCAATGCTGTTTCGAATACAACAAGAACAATTGAGAGTATCAAGGAAAAATGGCAAAGTTTGAAGAAAGCGGTAAAGAAAGTAGTCATGAGCTACAATACAGAAGTCAGACGTGAAGCGACTGTGACTGGAGGAGGCGAAAAAAAAGTAATACCACCCCTTGACTTGTCCGAATTTGAAAAGAGAATTTTGTCGGTTATTCCACCGGAATCAGTTGATGGTAAGTGAATAATATTTCCCTAATAGCTTATGCCTATATATTATTTAATTGTCTTATGAATCGTTGGGCCTTCCCATCAAAACAAATTGATAGCCTAGATTTGATAGATCTTATTTGTATCAGGAATGTCTTAATCCAAGAATGGATGTGCAGTAAATTGATATTTTTGAGCTAAATAAACGTATTATTAATGTATCACAAATCAATGGGCTACATTAAAGGCCGCATGCACCATCCACACTTCACCTTCACTTTTGTGAAAGTGTAGCCTAAGTTCAGCTTTTCCTGTGTGAAAGCTGCAACTTAACCCGCATGTGATCGGAGGGGAGAAATTGTCCACCACTAACTTGCTCTGATTCCCATGTAGAGACTGTTGACGGTGGGCTGTTTATATTTTGTGACTTCTCTCCTATGGCATCTTAGATCACTTTGATGAAATAATCGCTTTCATAGTTTAGTGGATGAAAGAGCTATTGCCGAATATTCTCTTTAGGGTCACAGGGGACAAAAGTGTCCGTTGACACACGAAGTGAGATGTTCGGTGGTGACTAATTGGCTTCGACTTAGCCTGTTCAGCAACTCTCAATCAAGACGAAGGATGGGCATGCCAAAAATCAGTTTCGCACAAGTTTCCGCTTCGAAAATTCTGCTACCGGTAGCACAGTGATTGCTATAGGCCTGCTATTCATTAGTAAATTTCATGAAGTCACAAACACTTCAAAGCAAGTGGCTTTGCAACTTATGGCGACGCATGCGCACGGAGTCTGAAGTCAATGTTGAGATCTGCACAGTTGAAGAGGATGACCTTCATAATTCCACAGTGTGAGAATCTTCCGAAGGACGCTGATTTGTATGGTGATAGCGATGAAGATCAGTTGTTTTCTGAAGATGATAGAGCAGCCACATCGGAAATCTTGCTCGGTAGGAAGACATCGGTGAATGGACATTCAGTGATGAGGTGAAAGAAGTCTTCCATGACAAAGCTTCAGCGGAAGGTGTCCGAAAAGTGCAACTCTTCACCTGGTCTTGCTATACTTCTGTATATGAACTTCTGAGGCCTACAGCAAGGGAATGTGCTGATGAGTCAAAGCTACAACGAAGCGAAAAGCTTGAGTCTATTCAAGCTGACATGCTGATGTTTGCGATTTGAGACGCTCGCGGAGACTTTCTGTGGACAAATTAGCACACCTATCGATTGATTTGTCAGCCACGGTTCAGACGCCTGTAGGCTTACCTGGATGTCGGCATTGCGGAAAAAATGAGTTTGTAGATCCATGACTCGCCGAAAAGTTGAGTTACATGCAGATCATTCTCCAGGGAAAAGGAAATCAAATGCCAATGAATACTTGCATAATCAAGCGGAAGGAGACGCTGTCGCAGTACAAGGATCAAGTGTCGTTGATGGCATGATCTGTTTTTCTTCAACAGTTTTCATTTGAGTGCTTGGAAGGATGTGTTCAATTTTAGAACCCATTTGGAACGCATCAAAATTGTATCGAGCATCGACGTCGATTGTATCTGCTCTTGGAAATTCTATTTTTGCCTGATCGGCGTTCACCCAGCAAGCATGTGGCTTCGCAAGCTGACTTCACATATGGCCAGGAGGCGTGTTGCATGTGCAAGATGCGATTCCAGTGATCAGAAAAATTGTTTTCTAAGATGCTGCGATTGTTATGCGAAATTTCGTACTCAAGACTATCCAAGCTAAAATTTGTAATCAATGCTGCAGGAAAGACTGATATCTTTTAATTCATCTGGGACCACGCGAGCATGTAGGCCTAGGCCTATATTTTTGTGTGAACTGGGCTTCCTCACACATGCAGTGCTGATCTTGTAGAGACTATTAGATAGATGACATTTGATTTCATCAAAGAATTTCATTTGGTGTAGTCTTGCTCATGAGCAGATTTTTCTGACATAAAGTGTCAAAATTTACATTTGGTCAAAAATGTCCGCTGTGACACTAACCGTAGCAATTTTCAGCGGTAGCGATCACATGCGGGTTAAGCAGCACTTCCAGTAAATATAAAGTGTTGGCTAAGTATGGATGGTGCATGCAGCCCTAAGCTTTGTCTGTTCAGGTTAAATAGATTATCATTGCCTAACTGTAGAATAGATTGACCTGAGAATGTCATTTCTTGCTACACTCTTAATCAGTTCTCTTCCAATCCCACGATCTTATATACATGCACACTCCTACAGCACTGATCGTCATTGAATTTTTCGAGTAGGCCTCTATTAGGCTGGATTTTTTAAATTCAATATACAGGATTTCATTTGGTTTGATGCAATTGGCTTTCAGAATTTAGGAAAAATGTAGTAGCGGGTTTTTGGAAACTGGTAGTGGCATGAAATAATGCTGCCTATACTAAACAATAAATTGCATAAATGGGTGCAGTTTATATTGTTAAGTACTTTTTTTTCCATTTGTAACCCAGCTCACAGCACATGTGCGTGCATGACAGCTTTCTTGAATTGCACCAGGCGATCGTCAATACTCATTAACTGATTACTAGCAAGCTTAGGGCTATATCTCCTCATCAACATTTCCATAGAAAAGTAAACAAGTCGAATAAGCGTACTTAATGATGCAGTTTGAGCAAAATAATCCTCAAATCACTGCAACCGTAAACGAATAGCCAAAAATATGATATCACATTTCTATTTTCAGGCATTGAAGGCGGGGTCGCGACCGGAACAACGCATGAATCTACGTCATTCTTAGAGTCTATTTCCGAAGTCACTGAGGAAGACGTAGTCGGCTTGCCTACAAGTTCAACGCCTGTGACTATTCGATCTCAACAGATTGGTGGAAACAGAAGAGTTAATAAGAAATCTTCGGATGAGATGTCATCCTCGGATTTCTATAAAGAAATGGTTCAGATAGAAAAAGCAAGAAACGAGATAATGCGTGAAAATGTTGCCAATCAAAAGTGGTATTTTGAAAAGAGACTAAGATTACTACAAGAAATCAATCAAAGACCAGATGTGTTGGAGCTTGCTTCAGAAACCATTTAACTTTTAGAGATCGCGTTGTGTCATGCTGTTCCGGTATTGTATATGTAATATCTGTCTGTCTCCTAAATTATGTGGAATTTTTGAACAAAAGCGCCTTAAAACCAAATTGGCAGATTAATCAATTGGTTTCAAATGTTTTGTAATTGAGCAGACTTTTATCTTTTTGGCTTTGTATAAAAAGCGATTGGAACCGCAATTTAAGACTGCAATAACGCACCCGGTGTCCGGTATAGGCTACTGCATTTCATTAGACCCTATTACTTTCACTATCACTTTCAGCAACACTGGAAAAAGAATATTGCATGATAATATATATTGCTTATAAATATTGCATGATAATATATATTGCTTATAGACATACACCCCATCAGTTCAATGTGGCAATAAAAATTGAGAGTTTTCACATAACTATCTATACAAATTTTGGATTAAGTTTTGTCGCATGCTGACAGCAGAATCACCCAACGCCATTTCATGGTCATAGGTGTTGAATGTGTCAACATAACCAAGTTCAAATGGTTGTTCAGGAGGAGGGATGCGGTGTTTCAATGCGAAATTGTGCAAAGCCGCACATGCCATAATTATGCGTGATGCACGTTCAGGACGAAACATAATTGTTTTGGTAAGACACCTAAAACGCATTTTCAACAGTCCATTACATCTTTCAACACAAGAACGGGCATGCATGTGTACAGAGTTAAATCTCTCTTCAGCTTGAGTTGTAGGATTCCTCACAGGAGTCAGCAGCCACCTAGTACGTGGATAGCCGGAATCTCCTAGAATCCACGTATCATTCAGACTATTTTCAAATTGAAAAGAAACGTGAGAATTGTGTAGGATAGACGAATCATGCGTAGATCCAGGCCAGCGAGCGTCAATATCAAAAATTTTCAAATTATGAGAGCACAAGATTTGAGTATTTATGGAATGATATCCCTTTCGATTGACGAAAACTTTTTCATTGGATGGTAAACATGGACCTAGAAGAGGAATATGAGTCCCATCAATAGCGCCCATAATTTTAGGAATTCCATGGGTCACTTCATAAAATTTTTGCTTTGATGCTCTAATTTCTTGTTCATCTGGCCAATTGATGAAATTGGATATTTTTTCGCAAATAATCTTCGACACCAGATGTATGGCGTTGCTTGCCGAACGATCAGATATTCCATGTAGATCGCCTATAACAGGCAAAAATCCACCCTGTGCATAATACCTCAAAGCAGTACATAATTGAATACTGGGATCCAACGCATGTGACCTACAAAGAAGAAGGCTGCAGTCTATTACTGGTGCATTGATGTGGCAAGATGATGGATCTCTATTTATAAATGGCTTAGAATTGGGCCTATAAATAGACTTAGCCTATGTTTATTATAGCAACGGCATTGATAAAGTCAATAATGACAATTTAATATTTAAAATGATGATAATAAGAACTGTAATTAGCGGACATGCATGATATCAATCGTGATGATAATAATTGAAAATTCTCTTTTAGCAGCATTTGGGGTGGGCCTAATTGGTTGAAAAACTTACTCTGCGGTTGTGTAAGAAAGAAAAAATAGATTTTTTATGTGTAATAAGTATTTCATGCTATTAGCCGAAATATAGGGAAGTGTACTTATATTTAATAATAATAATAAGCTTTATTTCGATATGACAGACGCATATTTCAGGTGTCATGACCCTTTTCAAAGATAGGCATCAGGTAGAAAGGCCATTTTCAGAGAATACTCGCATCTAGCTCAATGCCGGTAGCATAAAAATACTACTTAATTAAAATTCATTTCATTAAGCTAATATAATACTAAGTAGGCTGTTGTCCATCACGGCTACACAAGGAACTGTCGGTTCTTCACGGATATATACCCACTCTGATTTACAGGTATTTTCGAAAAAGAAACTTGCCTTTCGGTACTCCTTTCAAGGGATGGTTCCAATAAATCCAAAATATCAAAAAATGTCACTTTCGTAAATCTGTATCTTGAAAAAAATTCCTCGTCACTTGATGTTTCCATAGGATCAATCCGTCGTTTATAATATTTCTGTCTGTAACCGCCGTCTGCTAAATTCGCGATCGCCACATTGCGCCACATTATTTCTAAACAAGCAAGATAGAAATGTGGCTAACCTGACTCCTTAACTTACATCAGAGCAAGGTTAGGTTTTGGGAGGTTACGGAAACCATTGATGCGCCTAACTCACGCTTCCATTCGCTCAACTTTAACCATTGGGAGCTACCCTAACATCAAGCACACTAACCAACGTCCTAACCTACCCATCATTCGGTCAGTAACCATCGGTTAGACTGCGGCATCTATCATTGGGTAATTTCATCATCCAACCATTGCATTGCAAAACAAACTGACTCATGAGACCCTAACCGTTGGTTAAGGCAACTCCTAGTGTCAAGTGTTCCGCCCCAGGGGCGGCCGAATCAAAGCCACTAACCAATGGTTAGATGCATGAGATGGTTAGTGTAACCGGAGATGAGCGAATGGAACACTTGACACTAGGAGTTGCCTTAACCAACGGTTAGGGTCTCATGAGTCAGTTTGTTTTGCAATGCAATGGTTGGATGATGAAATTAGCCAATGATAGATGCCGCAGTCTAACCGATGGTTACTGACCGAATGATGGGTAGGTTAGGACGTTGGTTAGTGTGCTTGATGTTAGGGTAGCTCCCAATGGTTAAAGTTGAGCGAATGGAAGCGTGAGTTAGGCGCATCAATGGTTTCCGTAACCTCCCAAAACCTAACCTTGCTCTGATGTAAGTTAAGGAGTCAGGTTAGCCACATTTCTATCTTGCTTGTTTAGAAATAATGTGGCGCAATGTGGCGATCGCGAATTTAGCAGACGGCGGTTACAGACAGAAATATTATAAACGACGGATAGATCCTATGGAAACATCAAGTGACGAGGAATTTTTTTCAAGATACAGATTTACGAAAGTGACATTTTTTGATATTTTGGATTTATTGGAACCATCCCTTGAAAGGAGTACCGAAAGGCAAGTTTCTTTTTCGAAAATACCTGTAAATCAGAGTGGGTATATAGGGTAATAGGGGGTGAATTGGCCACTTTCTTGCATAATCTAATTTCCTTGCTAGAATTTTCTATTATTGCTACATATAAACATATAGTTTACAAATTTATAGATCATAATACTCGAAAAATGTGTTTCGAAGCATGTGTATAAGTCAAGCTTTTCAAATTTTGCTTTGAAAATGAGGTTGGCCATTAAGCGAAATTTTGAATATTGGGGGTGAATTGGCCAATTACTGAATATATACCACTGTGCTTCTAATATCATCAGTGATCATCACATCTTGCTTCTATACTATGTTTTGAATATAGAAATTAAGTTTTTGACATTATTCTCTTATGATGATGTACCATTTTTGTATTTAAAAACCCACAATCACAGTTTGAAAGAAAAAACGAATTTGTCCACGAGAAATCACTCTTCTCTTGTTTACTATCGTATCATTCGCAGTTATAGCAGCAGTTTACTCCAAAACATGTTTCACAACACCAATTATGGCATGCTACACACAGAAACCAATCTTCTTTTGAAATCCCTGTGTAATAGTCAGTGCCGAAAACACAACAGAAGCATTCCGTCTTTGAGCTTTCAAATGTGTTTCATTTTCGGTTTGACTGGGCTTTGGAAGTCTCTTTTGAGCGAAAAATCGAAGTTGGTTTCATTCAAACTTGAATTCTCTTGATTCATCACTGCTGCTGTCGGTTCATCACCGGACCCACTTGATCTGAATATCTTTGATTTAGAGTACTCTTCCACTTTGATTGCATTTCTGTTGCACGGGTATAGACCACAGTGCGAAAAGGAGTCCACAATCAGACCGCGTTTGGTTTTCATTGTTCTCCAGGCCGAATCTAGCAGTGTCAGAAATTGTTCTCTGCTCAACGATGTTTTATCTGTTGATCTGAGAAAAGATTCAATTGACTTTGACCAATCTGTCTTCAGGGCTTTGTTGAAATGGGTGTCGAGCGGCTGTACGCGGTGCGATGAATGTGGAGGAATACACACCATTTCGATGCCACGCTCAATGCAGAACTCAATTGCTTCGATCGAGAGATGGGTTGAATGTCCATCCAAGAAGAGAACACATTTCTTATTCGGTATCGTTGTTCGATGCCTGTCGAAGTGCTTCAAGACCTGTATGAAGACGTCCGTGTCAATGTATCCAGATTTTGTGTATGAGAGTTGTATCCCAAGTTCCTTTGACTGTTCTTCAAGGTCTTTCGAAGGAGATTTGCCCTTCAAAATAATGAAGGGAGGTAAACAATCGCCAGCAGCACTAATGATTGGGATGACTGTTGTCAGGGTCCCGCGCTCACCAATTTGGATACTTTGAACAGAACGAGCTCCACGCGTGGCAATTACCTTTCCACGAGACGTTGGAACGGTAGAGAGTCCGGTTTCATCTAAATTGAAAATCAGCTGTGGGAAAGTAGAGATGTCGATTTCTGAGTACAGCTGTTGGACTTGAGTAAAAAAAGCGTCAATTCGAATGCGATTGAATGCGTGTGCCCTCGCGATGCTCAAGCCCTCTGGCTTTCGTAGAGACAATGTGGGATGTCTGTTTTTGAATGACCAACACCAGTCACGTGAACACTTCTTGTTTTGATGCCAGTTCTTGGGAATGTCACTGTTCAATAGTTTTCGACGATGCAAGTTATTTGCAAACACATATGCACATTTAAGCAAAGAATCCACGTTCATGGAGAAGCCACGACTCTCAAGATAACGAAGTCTCAGGACTATTTGATCCTCCTGTTCCTCAGAGAAAATAGTGGAACCTCCGGACTCGCGAACTTGTTGATCGTTTAAACCCAGACGATTAGAGATAGTCTTTCGTGGTACGTTGAACATTCGCGAAGCACTGCTAACAGTTTGGTCACCAGCTTTCACAGAGGCCACAGCTGTCTCCATCACAGATTGGTCATATTGTCCATAATTGCTTTTTGACTTGTACGTTCGAGGCATATCCACATAACCTGAAAAGGAGTGAAAATCCCATTAAATTTCTTCAATACATCAGATTTTGTGCATCATAATTCATCACATGTCAAATAGGGTCTATTTGGGGGTGAATTGGCCATATCATCTAAGTCTGAATATAATCACTATAGATTCAAATCAACAACATGGTAGTGAACTACACAATAAAGTAAGTGATTCGAGCCATTTTTTCTTCGATTACAAGTTCATTTAATGATTTTCAAAGTTTTGGCCAATTCACCCCCAATTGTGAACATGTAGGTAGATTAGATATAAAAAAATATGGTTGTACATTTACCTTCAGAGCATTCCACGTTTCACTTTTGAATGTCGACAGAAAACTGATACAGCGACAACAGGAACTTGGCTTGTATTCGTCCATGAATTGTCAGCTAAAACTTGATTGGAGGAATATTGAATGACGCACGCGCATGAGCTATCGTCACTGTTACATTCAGTGAATCAGAGCTATGCGAAATAGATTTCTAGGAAACCAAGCAACAACGTATTAACATGAAGCTGAAAAAAAGTTTAGTGTCCATAATGAGCATTTTGTGTTGCTGTATGGGCAAACATGAGACCAAGTCTATTTGGCCAATTCACCCCCTGGCCAATTCACCCCCTCCTACCTTATCCGTGAAGAACCGAAAGTTCCTTGTGTAGCCGTGATGGACAACAGCCTACTTAGTATTATATTAGCTTAATGAAATGAATTTTAATTAAGTAGTATTTTTATGCTACCGGCATTGAGCTAGATGCGAGTATTCTCTGAAAATGGCCTTTCTACCTGATGCCTATCTTTGAAAAGGGTCATGACACCTGAAATATGCGTCTGTCATATCGAAATAAAGCTTATTATTATTATTAAATATAAGTACACTTCCCTATATTTCGGCTAATAGCATGAAATACTTATTACACATAAAAAATCTATTTTTTCTTTCTTACACAACCGCAGAGTAAGTTTTTCAACCAATTAGGCCCACCCCAAATGCTGCTAAAAGAGAATTTTCAATTATTATCATCACGATTGATATCATGCATGTCCGCTAATTACAGTTCTTATTATCATCATTTTAAATATTAAATTGTCATTATTGACTTTATCAATGCCGGTGCTATAATAAACATAGGCTAAGTCTATTTATAGGCCCAATTCTAAGCCATTTATAAATAGAGATCCATCATCTTGCCACATCAATGCACCAGTAATAGACTGCAGCCTTCTTCTTTGTAGGTCACATGCGTTGGATCCCAGTATTCAATTATGTACTGCTTTGAGGTATTATGCACAGGGTGGATTTTTGCCTGTTATAGGCGATCTACATGTAATATCTGATCGTTCGGCAAGCAACGCCATACATCTGGTGTCGAAGATTATTTGCGAAAAAATATCCAATTTCATCAATTGGCCAGATGAACAAGAAATTAGAGCATCAAAGCAAAAATTTTATGAAGTGACCCATGGAATTCCTAAAATTATGGGCGCTATTGATGGGACTCATATTCCTCTTCTAGGTCCATGTTTACCATCCAATGAAAAAGTTTTCGTCAATCGAAAGGGATATCATTCCATAAATACTCAAATCTTGTGCTCTCATAATTTGAAAATTTTTGATATTGACGCTCGCTGGCCTGGATCTACGCATGATTCGTCTATCCTACACAATTCTCACGTTTCTTTTCAATTTGAAAATAGTCTGAATGATACGTGGATTCTAGGAGATTCCGGCTATCCACGTACTAGGTGGCTGCTGACTCCTGTGAGGAATCCTACAACTCAAGCTGAAGAGAGATTTAACTCTGTACACATGCATGCCCGTTCTTGTGTTGAAAGATGTAATGGACTGTTGAAAATGCGTTTTAGGTGTCTTACCAAAACAATTATGTTTCGTCCTGAACGTGCATCACGCATAATTATGGCATGTGCGGCTTTGCACAATTTCGCATTGAAACACCGCATCCCTCCTCCTGAACAACCATTTGAACTTGGTTATGTTGACACATTCAACACCTATGACCATGAAATGGCGTTGGGTGATTCTGCTGTCAGCATGCGACAAAACTTAATCCAAAATTTGTATAGATAGTTATGTGAAAACTCTCAATTTTTATTGCCACATTGAACTGATGGGGTGTATGTCTATAAGCAATATATATTATCATGCAATATTTATAAGCAATATATATTATCATGCAATATTCTTTTTCCAGTGTTGCTGAAAGTGATAGTGAAAGTAATAGGGTCTAATGAAATGCAGTAGCCTATACCGGACACCGGGTGCGTTATTGCAGTCTTAAATTGCGGTTCCAATCGCTTTTTATACAAAGCCAAAAAGATAAAAGTCTGCTCAATTACAAAACATTTGAAACCAATTGATTAATCTGCCAATTTGGTTTTAAGGCGCTTTTGTTCAAAAATTCCACATAATTTAGGAGACAGACAGATATTACATATACAGTACCGGAACAGCATGACACAACGCGATCTCTAAAAGTTAAATGGTTTCTGAAGCAAGCTCCAACACATCTGGTCTTTGATTGATTTCTTGTAGTAATCTTAGTCTCTTTTCAAAATACCACTTTTGATTGGCAACATTTTCACGCATTATCTCGTTTCTTGCTTTTTCTATCTGAACCATTTCTTTATAGAAATCCGAGGATGACATCTCATCCGAAGATTTCTTATTAACTCTTCTGTTTCCACCAATCTGTTGAGATCGAATAGTCACAGGCGTTGAACTTGTAGGCAAGCCGACTACGTCTTCCTCAGTGACTTCGGAAATAGACTCTAAGAATGACGTAGATTCATGCGTTGTTCCGGTCGCGACCCCGCCTTCAATGCCTGAAAATAGAAATGTGATATCATATTTTTGGCTATTCGTTTACGGTTGCAGTGATTTGAGGATTATTTTGCTCAAACTGCATCATTAAGTACGCTTATTCGACTTGTTTACTTTTCTATGGAAATGTTGATGAGGAGATATAGCCCTAAGCTTGCTAGTAATCAGTTAATGAGTATTGACGATCGCCTGGTGCAATTCAAGAAAGCTGTCATGCACGCACATGTGCTGTGAGCTGGGTTACAAATGGAAAAAAACGTACTTAACAATATAAACTGCACCCATTTATGCAATTTATTGTTTAGTATAGGCAGCATTATTTCATGCCACTACCAGTTTCCAAAAACCCGCTACTACATTTTTCCTTAATTCTGAAAGCCAATTGCATCAAACCAAATGAAATCCTGTATATTGAATTTAAAAAATCCAGCCTAATAGAGGCCTACTCGAAAAATTCAATGACGATCAGTGCTGTAGGAGTGTGCATGTATATAAGATCGTGGGATTGGAAGAGAACTGATTAAGAGTGTAGCAAGAAATGACATTCTCAGGTCAATCTATTCTACAGTTAGGCAATGATAATCTATTTAACCTGAACAGACAAAGCTTAGGGCTGCATGCACCATCCATACTTAGCCAACACTTTATATTTACTGGAAGTGCTGCTTAACCCGCATGTGATCGCTACCGCTGAAAATTGCTACGGTTAGTGTCACAGCGGACATTTTTGACCAAATGTAAATTTTGACACTTTATGTCAGAAAAATCTGCTCATGAGCAAGACTACACCAAATGAAATTCTTTGATGAAATCAAATGTCATCTATCTAATAGTCTCTACAAGATCAGCACTGCATGTGTGAGGAAGCCCAGTTCACACAAAAATATAGGCCTAGGCCTACATGCTCGCGTGGTCCCAGATGAATTAAAAGATATCAGTCTTTCATGCAGCATTGATTACAAATTTCAGCTTGGATAGTCTTGAGTACGAAATTTCGCATAACAATCGCAGCATCTTAGAAAACAATTTTTCTGATCACTGGAATTGCATCTTGCACATGCAACACGCCTCCTGGCCATATGTGAAGTCAGCTTGCGAAGCCACATGCTTGCTGGGTGAACGCCGATCAGGCAAAAATAGAATTTCCAAGAGCAGATACAATCGACGTCGATGCTCGATACAATTTTGATGCGTTCCAAATGGGTTCTAAAATTGAACACATCCTTCCAAGCACTCAAATGAAAACTGTTGAAGAAAAACAGATCATGCCATCAACGACACTTGATCCTTGTACTGCGACAGCGTCTCCTTCCGCTTGATTATGCAAGTATTCATTGGCATTTGATTTCCTTTTCCCTGGAGAATGATCTGCATGTAACTCAACTTTTCGGCGAGTCATGGATCTACAAACTCATTTTTTCCGCAATGCCGACATCCAGGTAAGCCTACAGGCGTCTGAACCGTGGCTGACAAATCAATCGATAGGTGTGCTAATTTGTCCACAGAAAGTCTCCGCGAGCGTCTCAAATCGCAAACATCAGCATGTCAGCTTGAATAGACTCAAGCTTTTCGCTTCGTTGTAGCTTTGACTCATCAGCACATTCCCTTGCTGTAGGCCTCAGAAGTTCATATACAGAAGTATAGCAAGACCAGGTGAAGAGTTGCACTTTTCGGACACCTTCCGCTGAAGCTTTGTCATGGAAGACTTCTTTCACCTCATCACTGAATGTCCATTCACCGATGTCTTCCTACCGAGCAAGATTTCCGATGTGGCTGCTCTATCATCTTCAGAAAACAACTGATCTTCATCGCTATCACCATACAAATCAGCGTCCTTCGGAAGATTCTCACACTGTGGAATTATGAAGGTCATCCTCTTCAACTGTGCAGATCTCAACATTGACTTCAGACTCCGTGCGCATGCGTCGCCATAAGTTGCAAAGCCACTTGCTTTGAAGTGTTTGTGACTTCATGAAATTTACTAATGAATAGCAGGCCTATAGCAATCACTGTGCTACCGGTAGCAGAATTTTCGAAGCGGAAACTTGTGCGAAACTGATTTTTGGCATGCCCATCCTTCGTCTTGATTGAGAGTTGCTGAACAGGCTAAGTCGAAGCCAATTAGTCACCACCGAACATCTCACTTCGTGTGTCAACGGACACTTTTGTCCCCTGTGACCCTAAAGAGAATATTCGGCAATAGCTCTTTCATCCACTAAACTATGAAAGCGATTATTTCATCAAAGTGATCTAAGATGCCATAGGAGAGAAGTCACAAAATATAAACAGCCCACCGTCAACAGTCTCTACATGGGAATCAGAGCAAGTTAGTGGTGGACAATTTCTCCCCTCCGATCACATGCGGGTTAAGTTGCAGCTTTCACACAGGAAAAGCTGAACTTAGGCTACACTTTCACAAAAGTGAAGGTGAAGTGTGGATGGTGCATGCGGCCTTTAATGTAGCCCATTGATTTGTGATACATTAATAATACGTTTATTTAGCTCAAAAATATCAATTTACTGCACATCCATTCTTGGATTAAGACATTCCTGATACAAATAAGATCTATCAAATCTAGGCTATCAATTTGTTTTGATGGGAAGGCCCAACGATTCATAAGACAATTAAATAATATATAGGCATAAGCTATTAGGGAAATATTATTCACTTACCATCAACTGATTCCGGTGGAATAACCGACAAAATTCTCTTTTCAAATTCGGACAAGTCAAGGGGTGGTATTACTTTTTTTTCGCCTCCTCCAGTCACAGTCGCTTCACGTCTGACTTCTGTATTGTAGCTCATGACTACTTTCTTTACCGCTTTCTTCAAACTTTGCCATTTTTCCTTGATACTCTCAATTGTTCTTGTTGTATTCGAAACAGCATTGACTGCAATCAATATTTCATCGTATGCCTTCTGCTTTCTTTCATTTGTGACATTAGAGTTGAATTTACCGTTAAGAATTGAATCATTTTTGACAAATCCATCAACCAATGCTGTGACTTCTTCATTAGAGTAATCAGGTGCTCTCCGCCGCTTCTTCGTATCAGTATTCGTCTGCATCTCACTAAGTGGCAACCTTCTTTTCGACATTTCTGTAGTAGTCTAGAAATCAAGTAATCTAGTTCACACAACAACAGTGATACTTAATGACAATAAATGAATCTGTCATTATACAGTGCTGTCGTTGGTTGTCTGATGGGATTTCCCTTGACTTCACCTAACGACTGCTGAAGTGACGCGACAGTAGGTCATCATGCGTGCGCGCTTGCGATGACACACACACTAACCACTAGGCATGCTAACCATCGCTTTGATTCGGCGACTAACTTTTCAGCTAACCATAGGTTAGCTAACTCATTCGTAACCTATGCATTCTGTTCGCCCATTTCGACACATTTGTTACGAGCTCTCTTAACCAACGGAGGTCACGACTATCCGTTGGTTACACAAACCCATGCTTCGATTCGGCCGCCCCTGGGGTCTGACAGCCAAGTTTTTCAAGGAATTCGTTCAGTCTTGATTTTTCCTATTTGTAGCACTATAATCAAAGCTGACCGTTTTTTAACGATTTCTTAATCGAAAAACACGTTAAGACACACCGTGGATGGATTTATTACAGGGTGTCGACAGACTTTCGATTTTCATTTTCCCGTCTTTTTTCCGGATATCAGCAATATTTTTCAAGGGGTACTAAATTTGACTTACAACTTATTGATAAAGATTAGAAGTTGCGCTGATATATTCCCAAAACTTCTCTATTTACAATGGCACTGAGAAACATACTCAGAAACCATACTCATGTTATCAAATTGGAAATCAGATACATATTTAACCTACATATATACTTAGGATAGTTTGAACACTCCATGTATAAATCATATTTTTGTTCCAATATGAGCCTTAAAACGGGACTAGGCTCAATTTTACGTGCATTTTATATTTGTGATTTAACTGTCAGCTATTCAAGTTGGAGCAAATGAGTAAAATGCAGTGGCGTCTTCTCCGTACCTGCGAGGCCTTCGGCGCATCCTCAAAAATTATTTACCAACATTTATAAAAATGAAAAGTGTCATCATTCATTTAAATTCGATAGCTTCTCGTGATAGCTGTGCATAGCTTTCCGTCTCAAAATCAGACGCTCAACTTTTTGCAGCGCGTGCTTGAATCACAGATGTTTTCTTTGAACAATAAGACACACAAGCTAGTCGTGTGTTCAGACGGAGCATTGATGTTCAGAAAGCGAAAAAGAGTTGTGTGCGTGTGAGGCAGTAAGTGCACGCGCCCGCGCTATTATTGGCTTTCCCGATAGACTATAATCACATAATTAGACAGGTCGTCTCTTCTACTGTTTGACTAGAAAGGAAGCATTGGAACATGTAACGCTGGTGAAATGGCACAATCTGCTGACTTAATACCATAGCAATCGAACTATAAGCAGCCAGTTCAACATTAATTAAACATGCCAAATTGTGCGAAGCTTCAGTGACTGTTATCAACCGGATCACACAGCAAAGAGACGCAGTCGATGTCAAGTTCTACAGAACAGTTTGTGAACGTTTTTTCGTGCGCCTGCTAACTTTTTACTAATGATCGGAGGTCCCAACATTATCGAGAGAACCTTTGCGCAATGATCTGAATTCTTCGAATCTGAAGGAATCGTGGCGATCGGAGCATTTTGAAGGAATTCAGAGCAATCCGCAAGCGACGCACGACTATTTTTCCTATCTCTGCAAGGTATTAAAAATTTCTTTTTGCCCACTTAATATGTTCCTGCATGTGCCATCGTTTTGAATCAGTTTGCACTTCTAGGAAAGTGACACGACTAAGCAATATAATTCTGTGGACATAATGCTTTGCCTTCTCCAATTTTTGCAATGAAATTCTACGCAATTCTTCATCGAGGCGCGGTAGCTAAATATAAAAAGGGATGCGCAACCCAATTGTTCCTGGCTTTGTTTAATGTGTGAGAGGACAGCACGTTAACAATAGCAGATGGCTGACGTTCAGACAAGACTGCGATCAGATGATGAGCGTTCTCCAATGAACGCAGAGTAATGCATCTGACTCGAACACCCAGATTCGGTAGAATTCCATAATTTGTTTTTACGTGATTGATATGACGCTATGTTTAGTACTGCACATGAGATCATAACCACGCCTAAGCAAGGTAGGCCAACACCTGATATAAAATTGAAAGTACTCACAGAGAAAGAAATACAGAAGACATTTTAATGCATCAAAATTTCAAACATGTGAGTGGCTGACCGGCCGTGAGAAACGCAAGAAACTGTTGGCCTTGCATCCCTTTTTTCTGGAGAAAATGTGGTCGGGACAGAGGGGACATAGTGATCTCAGCTCCTTGAGTAAGGCGGTTAAGCGATCAAGCAATCAACTTCTCATGTGCACTTACACTTGACCTTAAAAAATGTTCGGTTAATTGTTATTAAAAAAATAAAAAAAATAATAAGTCTTTATTGTCTCACAATGTGGGTACAAATCGGTGAGCACATAACAAAAAGTCATTACAGCACAGATATAAAAGGGAATTTGGGTTAACAGAAGGTAGAAAGAAAACGTTATTTACAAAATTTAATAAAGGAGTTTCCGAAACGCTTCGTTTTAGCAAAAGGAAAGAAGAAGCAGCATGAGTTTCTAGTAGACAGTGAAGGCCGTTCGACGAAAAGTTCACGTAAAGGGTGGCAGGGGTTCTTCGTGATTGAAGTGAACAGTTTTGAACAGGACTTGCTCGCGACAATTGCCAGAGACTTATCAATGTCCAAGCTTAAGCCCATTATACGGAAAGCCCTGCGTTCGACCGAGTTTAATTTTTCCAGCAAATAGGTAGAAACATTACAAAAGCAGGCAAAAGAATATATAAGAATAGAGCGGATGAAAGCGACGTAGCATCTATACATCAAGTAAACAGGACAGCCAGAGCGACGTAGGTTACAGAGTATAAAAAGTCGCTTGGATGCCTTCTTTACAATGGCATGAACATGACTGTTCCACTTGAGGTCATCAGATAACAGAATTCCGAGGAACGACAGAATATGGACTTCTGCGATTGTGTTACCGGGAGAGGAAAATATGGGCAAATGGGTCAAGTTTGACTTAGTTATGATGTTCATAACGCGACATTTAGATTGATTGATAGGCAGATAAATCGATTCTGACCATTTAACAAAATTTCGCCATTCTACCTGTAACAAATCATCGTTAGCTCCTCGAATGAAATGCATGATCAACACATCGTCTGCGTAGCGGATAACCGATGTGTTGGAACAAACAGGGCGAAAATCATTTATAGCAATGATAAAGAGAAGAGGACCGAGTACGCTTCCCTGAGCAACACCGCTGGGAATTGCTGACCACGCGGAGATTTCGCCATCTACACGAACGGATTGAAATCGAAATGACAAAAAACTCGAGATCAACTTCACAGTAGATGCTGGTAGATTAAAAAGAGAGCATGCATTCAAGATGATTTGGTGCGGTAGTTTATCGAAGGCTTTCGCCAAGTCTATTGAGAGAAGGCGAACGCAGCCAGACTCAGAATCCAAGAAGTTCAAGATTCTGTGTTGAGCAAGGACCAGTGCGCTTGTTGTTCCTGAGCCGGGTCTGGATACGTAAGCAAATTGATCATTACTAATGCTGCCTGTATGAGGGAGAATAAGCTTGTCCGCAACAATCCGTTCAAACACTTTCGACAGACACGGCAAGATGGAGATTGGTCTGAAGTCACTGATACTTTTAGGATTTGGACATTTAGGGATTGGACGAATGTATGCTCTTTTGAAGCACGATGGGAAAACACCTTCATAGAGACACCTGTTGAATAAGACAGCAATTGCTGGAGAGAGAGTAACCGCGAAACGCCGAAAAATCCAAGATGGGAGGCCATCAGGACCATAGCTGCTCTTTTTTATCTTTAAAAGATACGAGGTGACTTCTGACGGAGAAAGTGACGTCACTTCATTGCGAGCAGAGAATGCTCCAATTGCGGGAGCGTCACAAGTCTGAAATACCGACGAGAAGTAAACACTGAAGTCTTCTACGGAAAAGTTCGATGAGGCGCTCTGTTTAGTGTACCTGGAGACACGCTTGAGAGAATCCCAAAGCTTACGTGAGTCACCAGAATCCACCGCATTCATTCATAAAATGCATAAAATTCATTTTTTATGAAAATTAATGTTGTAACAAAAGTGTTTGCTATAGAAATAGTATTCCAATGCCGAGTGAAGGCCTATGGTCAGGGAGCACTCGACGCCACTGGTAAAATGGGTATATCAAATATCCATTCGACTGTAAAACCTGTTGTACCACCTCGATGTAAACCGACTGGAATAACATTTGAATTGTAATGCCATCATTAGTAACAGTCCTTTGAAATATGTATCTGATTTAGAGTGAAACGAAAATGAGAGCACTATAAATTCAGATCAACCAAGGACTCCTTGATTGTACATATCAGTTCATGAACAAAGATATATACAATCAAGAAGTGATTGGATCAACTCAATACCATGTGCAATTAAAATACACAAAACCCATCAATACTGGTAAGATGGCATTCTGGAAAATCCCTGAAATGGTACAATGAAATAGTTTTTATAGAATGACGACAGACATCAAGTTCGTTTTAAAGAATAATGCAATATCCTTGAAAATAGCTTGGAAAAATTTGCTGAAAATGAATTCCATATCTGCAATAAGTCCAGTACATTATTGTCATTAAGCAGTATACTTTAATTATTGAAGCAATGTTCAATACATAAAAAGCAATGTCGTTCAATTTTTCATTTCATCCAGCTACATTTGTTTAAATTTTGTAATTTTCAGGAATCTCTAAAAAATTTCAAGGGGTCATGACCATTTTCAAGGGTTTTCCAGCGTTGTTTTCGAATTCCCGTATTTTTTCGGATTGTCGACACCCTGTACTATCTATGCATGAGCAATTGGACTATTGAAAACATACAATTCTTGTGATAAATATGTCATAATAATCCTTGTCATAAAATATGACTACTTCAGTTTAGCATCAAACAAAACCTATTCACAAATTCTATTAAGAGCACCTAGTTTCAACATACCCCTATTCACTTTCGCATAGCACACGACGATCATCACTTTCATCCCAAATACAAATATCCCCGTGGAAGCTTCTGTTTCATGCTAAATATTTGCATATATCTAGGACCAGTTGACATCTAATGGACAGGTAGACGTTAAAACAGACAAGCTTTACATTCTCTTTATAGCTAATTTTGCATATTTTCTACCATTGAAACGATTGAATGCTCTTGAGTTTCTAATCTGCCTAATTTATGACATTATCGATCAATCTGCATTTACCGCGGAAGCGCTATATTCTTTGTCTATTCATTAGCTCTTGTTGAGCTGTGCATGATTAATCGATAAATCAATAATGAAGCATGTAATCGCGAGACTATACTGCTACGAAATGACCAAAAAAAGGACATTGAAATGGTTCGTTTGAGTCTTCAATTACTGTAAGGCTTCTATAATTTTCTAGGCATCCTTGTGCCGAGAAAGGTTGAACCTTGTATGTGGCACCAAATGTTCAAATTCTAAAACCTGATGTCACACGCGCAAGTTCTGAAAATCGAGAAAGCAGTGATTTTCAGTGATTATGTTGATGAAACATATCATCTTGGCATCCACTTGCTGTCGCCTTGCCATTCGTTGCAGGTTCACAAAAATAAAAATAAAATGTGGCAATGACAACCTTCATCATCTAAATGTAGCTTCTGTAGCACTGTGATTGATTGAAATTCTAGGATTTTTTCAATTTGTTCTGCATAATAGTTTTCCATTTACTTTCATATGCATAAACCTTAGGCCCTAAAGCCCTATTTGGGAAGCTGGATTTGCACCTGTGAACCCAATATTCATTTCCATATACGAATATAAGCATGTTGAATTGTAGACCTCATCATGAATCACTCCATGGTGTAAAAGCAGCAATTCAAAAAAGAAGAATTATTTAAAAGTTGCGTTTCAAAAAATGCACAAATGCTGTGATCTCAATAAGTTATTCAAATATTCCACATGTCTTCCTGAAATTGAGATATTCAAGTATATTTCCAGGAGACGTATAGAATTATTCCATTCACATAATACTCGTGCAGAGAGGCTGTCCTATAACCCGTCATACGCGGTAAAGACAGTTTAATGAAGCCATCTAAATGACAGTTAAATCATCTTCAATTTTGGTGTTCATAGAAGTTAATTTTGACTGTTCTTCCTTTAGAATGTACTCATCCAACTGTCATTAAACAGAGATTTTTTCAGAATATACCGTGTAACAGTATTTAATAGTGTCCTTCTGACGCCTTCTGACACCACAACATATAAAATCACTAAATGTATTGTTATCAGAGATACCGATTTTCTTTAGCTCAAAAATGTGAATTCTGCATTTTTTCTGCTCCGACTTTATACTAATTAGCCTATGATAAATGCCACAATTTAGCTTCTATAGAAGCTTAAAACCCAGCATGTCCGATAAAAAGGCCTACCATAGACCTAAGTTGTGCTATGCCATGTTAACGCTAAGATTGCTATGTTTTGTGAACACATAAGAGATGGCTGATGTCGGGAGGACCATAATGAATCAATAATGCGAAAAATATGTTTTCTCTCCCGAGTAATTTTAATGCTAGCAAGTCAAATAATTACAAATAAAAAATATATACACAGCCGACGTTTCGGGTCCAGACCCTTTCTCAAAGCAAGGTAGCAATAAAATGACAGCGTCTAAACTGGCTCATTAGATACGTAGTATAGCTCCGGTTGTCTCATGACGTCTGTTCATTTTAGGATGGCACTTATTGATTAATCGCGATTCCACCACGCTTGTTTCAACAGGATCATTTAAGCAGCGAAGAAATTCAATATCAAAATCATCAATCGAACCGTTAAAAAGACTGTGTTCAGACAAAACACTTAGATCATCTTTATTACGAATACTGAGACTGTGTTCGTTGTATCTCTAAGTATTAATCTAATTATCTAATTAGAGAACCTCTAACGCTCGCGTCGTGCGGTCAGTTTCCTGCTGTCTCTGCTTCTTGTGGTGCTCGGTGTTTCGTTTTGGTGTTTCTTGGTGGAATTTTGAGCGGATTTTTGGCTTGATTGGTTGCTGTTGGTTTCCTGATTCTGCTGGTGTGCTTCGGTTTCCGAGGAATTGTCGTCGTCGTCGTCGTGTCGTCGTTGTTCTTCGTTGGTTTGGCGTTCTTTTTCATTGTCGATCTCGTTCATTGGGGTCACGTGATCAAGTTCCTGCTGTGTCCACTGCGTTCTCTTGCGTCGTGTATCTACAAGTGTTTATTGTGGATCAATTTCATCGCATCGATTTGCTGCGCCCAACCTTTCACTTCGCTATTGTTACTGTATCACCTCGTATTATTGTAATTCCGAGAAATCGTCTGCACATTCTATTCACCCCTCTTTCAACTATTCTGCAAACATTACAGGATTCTTACTTCATCCGCACATCGTCATTGTGTAACTGCTCGGTGGTGTAGTGGTTAGGTGCTCTAACCACAATCTGCGTCACTTTTTGATTCGGGTTCGAATCCTGCTGGTGAACAGTCGTTTTCGTATTTTGTATACTGAAACTGGCAACAATGGCAACTGCTCAGCGGACGACACGGTCAAAATCAAACGAATCATCCTCTTTAAGTGATGAAATTCAAAAGATTTTGGAGAGAAACAAAAAGGAAATAATCAAATCAAACCAAACAGAATTCAGGAATATAAATGAGAAACTGGATTCATTGCATCAAAGATTAGACACTCTCGAATCCAGAATCTCCACCATTAGTGAAATCCAGAATCATCACGAAAAACTGATTACATCCTTTAGAGATGAGATGAATGTTATAAAATCCGAACTGGCTCCGAATATTCTCGAGGAATTTGAGCAAAGGTTGAGTCGTCGAGGAAATGTCATAATTACTGGCCTCCCTGAGTCAACTCATGCGACAGTAGAGGAAAGGAAAAAGTATGATGAATCAGAGTTTAACTCGATCCTTCAGTCCATCGGCCTTAACCATGAGAACATGAAGATATCGGAGATTAGAAAGATAGGTAAAACAAGAGCTGACGGTACTAAATTGATGCAAGTGAAGTTCGAGAACGAATAATCCAAATTTAAAGTTCTACGAAAGGCCAGAACTCTGCGTTCGAGTTCTCAACATGACAAAGTCTTCATCAATCCAGACCGAACAAGATGTCAACAACAAGAATTTTTACAACTTCGCTCTCAGCTAAGATCTCGTCGCGAAAAGGGTGAATCTGTTGTAATATATAAAGACAAAATAGTTGACAGAGGCTCAATAACAAATTTTCAGTAAAGTTCTTACCGTCTGACATTCATCTTCTCTTCTTAGCTAATGCTCAATCCTTGGTTCCAAAATACGACGAACTATCATTGATATGCTCTGTTTCGCATCCAGATATCATAGTAATTTGTGAATCGTGGTTGTCAGATGCAGTGTCGAACGAGGAACTTTCTTTGAATGGCTACCATACGATTTTCCGTCATGACCGTAAGGACAGACAAGGTGGAGGTGTTGCCGTCTTCATCGAAAATTCAATCATGTGTCATCGGATATATACGCATTCGGCCTGTCCACGAGCGTTGGAAAACGTATGGATAATTTTCCCCACGATAAAAATTCTTCTTGTCGCCGTGTACATACCACCTAATTTGTCCGTGGAAGATCTCAAAAATATTAACCAATTCTTGGTCTTCAACATTGAATTTGTCCTTGAGGAATATGGAAATTTCAAAACTGTGATAGCAGGTGACATCAATCATTTTCGCACGGAGGAGCTTGAAGATCTTTTTGGTCTTATATCAATGCCGACCTCTCCTACCAGAGGAACAGCTATCTTGGATAAAATCCTTGTTGAAAGTTCTTTATCGGCATTGTACCAAGAAGCAGTCGTCGGCCAAAATTTAGGAAACTCGGACCATCGCTCTGTCAGCCTATCCCCTTTACACAGAATGCTGTCAGTCCCTTACATAAAGAAGATTTATGATCTGCGGACTAGTAACATCGGTCGCTTTTTATTGAAATTGCAATCATTTCCGTGGCACAACTTTTATCAAGCTGCGCTTGGCATTGAAGATAAATGCAATTTATTTTACGAGTATGTTTACGAGGCTATGAAAGAAATTCCTTACGAACTAGTACCATTCACGGAGAAGGATATGCCCTGGGTAACCCCGCTCATCAAGTTGATCATCAACAAACATCACGAAGCTTTCAGGATGGGAAATCTGGTTATGTATGACCACTACAAGTCTAAATTAAAGAATTTAATTGCGAATTCTAAGAAATGCTTGAACAACTCAAAAAGCCGCTCCCCAAATGGTGTTTGGAAGTTAACCTCAAACTTGCTGAATCGTTCAAACAAGCAGTCTATTGTCACCCTTATACGCCAGTTCTCCTTCCCCTCTCAAGCTGCTGAAAGAATAAGTGATGAATTTTCAAACAACTTTTCTTCTCAGACTGACTGAGACTTTTTTGATTCAATACTCTTGCACAGCAGCGACGATCATTGGTCCCCCGACGTATCTGTTTCACTAGTTCACGCACTCCCTCGAAACCTTAAGCCTCACAAGGCTCCAGGTAGTGATGGACTATTCGCCAGGATTCTATCAGAGAGTGCGGATGTATTGTCTGGTCCTATCTGTCATCTGTTCTGCCTTTCAATTTCTGAACGAAAAGTGCCAACAAAATGGAAAGCCGCTGACGTAACTCCGGTTCCAAAGAAGAACAATCCCACCATTAAGGATTTGCGCCCAATCTCGATATTACCTATAATCTCAAAATTGCTAGAAAAATGTGTACTCAGTTCTGTGAAGGAAAATCTTATCGAGTTATACGGTCACTCACAATTCGGTTTCCGCCCAAATTGCTCCACTGAACTTGCACACATTAAAATTCATGATTTCATCACCACCAGTCTTGACGCTTCGTCTTGTAATGGAGTTGTAATGATGTCCTTCGATTTAGAAAAGGCATTTGATTATGTCCGACACGAATGTCTTATTCGTTCTCTCGATGATGGTCGTTTACCAGGGGCTTTTCTCGAATGGTATGCCAATTACCTTCAAGACCGAATACAAAGAGTTCGCATACAGGGTAACTCTCACAGCTCTTGGAAAATTGTCCCATCCGGAGTACCTCAAGGCTCAATCTTGGCGCCCTATCTCTTTTCGACTCACATGAGGTCTTTCGAAAGTCAATTATCCTCAGCCGTTACTGTCAAGTATGCCGACGATATCGTAACTTTGTTCCCAATCGGTGCATGCTCGAACATTGACGAGCTCATACGTCTTGAAAATGAGGGTATAAGAACATGGTGCTCACAAAATGGCTTAGCAGTCAGTGTCTCAAAAACAAAGATCATTTTGTTCAAAAATCAAAGTCCGATCACCCTAAGCTTTAACGCAGAAATGTGCACACAGCTGAAAATTCTTGGTGTCCTTTATGACTGTGATCTCACATGGGCAGCTCACATTGATGCAGTAGTAAGGAAAGCTAGACAGAAGACATTTCTTCTGTCAAAACTAAGAAATGACATATCAAAGAAGGATCTGATAAAAATTTATTCAGCTTTCATTCTCACCAGTTTGGAATACTGTAGTGCTCTTTTTGTTGGTCTAAATAATCAATTGTCAGAAAGATTGGAAAAAATTCGTCGGTGTTCATGTGGCTCTTTCACCCCCCTGTTCATAAGGAGTTACCATCATGCACTCAAAGTATATGACTCCGCATTAAATGATAGCCATCTGCTTCACGAACTTATTCCCAAGAAGCATAATTACTCCCAAAAATTTATCATGCCTCGAATCAGGACTATGCGTCGCCACTCTGCGTTTATTCCCTTTTGCACTGGTCTTCACAACCGAATTTGCTGAGAAAACCAAATGGCCTTCTAAAGCGTGCTAAATACTCTCACGAAGCCCATGAAGCTGACCTGCTCTGACTTTGACTTTTTCTATGTTTTTCACTTGCTCTTTCACCAAACCTTGTAACGTCTGATTTTCATTTGTTTGAATAAAAACACATATTATCTAATGTAGAATGGTCTAGCAGTTTTACCTATATATTTATCACCACACTTTCTACTAGAGAATTGATAAACAACACACGATGTCTCACAGTTATGATTTTGGGATAACTTGTGGCATATTTTACAATCATTGTGCTTACCTATTTTGCATTTTTTCTTCAAAACATTACGCAGTTTTTTCTTGCCCGTACTGACGAGACGGACATTCAGCCTATGTTTTCTTATTTGGTAATTAATTTTTCGATCAAGACTTTTTCCCTTCTTTTATCCTTTTTCCGAATTAATTTTCCTTTTATAAATCAAGTTACTTAAGATACATTGATGACTGTATCATCGGGCCGTTAGAAAGAAACAAAGAACAGTGTGACTTCATATTAGAGACATTCAACTCACTCCAGAATAGCCATTTTGTGGATGAAACTGTGAAGAAGTGAGCCTGATGTACTCGTATTATCGCCACTCATCAAGTAACTCGAAGGATGGATGTTCAAATCCACGTACCAATGAACATTTCGGATGTCTTGATCCATACTGAACATATGCTTAGGATCTAAGCACAAAAAGCTATTGAGATTTTTCAACGCAGTATGCCGCTCCAAGTGTTTGCTCAACTTTTAGTGTGTAAATTTTGAACCTTAGAGAGCAAATTTTGACCTGCCTAAAACGAGGACAATTTTCATTTTTCACCAATACCTGTGTTAGAATTGCCGAAACAAGATAGCTGCTTACAATTTATTTCTCATAATGTCTCTCTCATATTGTCATAATTTCTCGTGTCTCATTGTGTCGCAGCGAGCGCCGCGCTAAGTCATTCTTCCCGTATTGCACCATGATGTGCAACAGTATCCTATCGAAATAATTTGCAATTTTTGTACTTACTTATGAATTTCACTTGATATCGAATAAATGGTTATTCTATTCGATAATAGTGGCAATTCTGCTTTTTTCTGATCTTTTTTTTGGTTTCTGCTGTCTTTGCTCGAAAAGACTGATTCTGCTTCATTCTGCTTCCGACAGAAAATCGGTGTCTCTGATAGTTATCGCAGAAAAAGAAGACCTCGTTTTCCACTCAGACATCAAAGATTTCATTCAATAACGAAGTAAATAAGTCATTCATTCATACGCCTACCATAAGACATCGAAATAACTAACAAAGGTCTTGTACAATAAACTGCCAGATTCGCTAAATACGAACTATGTTCCTCTGTTAATTACAAGTACGTTCCAAACACCATGGATGATGGACGGCATCCGTTTAATGAAAGTTAAATGAGGCGTCATTAAGGTTCCTTTTAGTTTATGACTTATTATAGGACACGAAACGAACGAATCATGAAACTTATTCTTCTCTCTGTTAGGTAAGCTATATGAAGCAAGAACATGAATATATTGCAGAAAGCAACGTATCACTTCAAGCAGATATTGGAGTGCTAGGAATTAGTAGCAATTAACTTACTCATGACTTGAAAAATGAATGTTGATTCACACAGTGATTAAATGACTATCAAATCATTACTTTTTGCTTTAATAGCTAACTTAGGTCACTCTCGATCATTTTCAGCATACAATTAGAATAAGATTTTCAAGAAATTCTTAATCGCTTGAAATTTATCGACAAATCAGACTGCTAATGCAACATTTGATTGTGCATTTTCTATGTTTTATGTACATAGTAGGCCTTTGGATTGGTAGTAATTTCGTAGTGACTGAGAGCAGAGACAAGGAATCGTCCACTCATTGCACTGTAAAATATGAGCTAGCTACAAAGACGACAACAAGCTAGATAGACAGCTTATACAAAGCACGCACATGTATGCGAGCACATTATTTTGCCACATATACAGTATCTACGTTATCTATTAGTTCCCATTGTTCCTGTTAGCCGATAGTATGAAGTGATCATAACAATACATGATATATGAATAGAACTAGTGGTTTCTGTGAGAAATTCATTTTGAATAAATGTAGAAAGACATTAGACAATTAAAAAAACATCAAAAATGTGTGACGTGCCGCATCACTGTCTGAAGTTGTGGGATTTATATCGATAATTGTGATGTTCTCGAGCACGAATCATGTCTGCCTCCTGCTTCAGAAGGGCTTGATATGCAAGTTCTGCTTGACGATTATCTTCTTGTTCTTTTCGAGCATCTTCCAATTCAGTTGCTGCTCGGTCTTTCTTATGCCGCACCTGTTTCAAAAACGCATCCCGAGTGTCTTGAACTAATTGGAGTTTTTTCATCTCCTCTATTTGTTTATCTAGAGCTATTTGCTGAGCAAGTTCATCAAGCTGCCGTCTCTCCTCCAGTTTTCTTTCGGAGCCAATTCTTGTTATCTCATTTTTCTCTTGAATCTGTTCTGCCAGTCGTTGTTGTGCTTCGTTCTGTAATTCTTGGCGTCTGGCCTCCGCAATAGCTTTTCTTGCGATGTCCCTGGCATTACTCCGCATTGCTTCTTCCTCCACGGCAATATCATTAGCTACCTCAAGAGTAACTTGATTTCTACGAGAGGATTCTGCGATTTCAGCATTTTCTTTGGCATACTTTTCTTGAAGCAAACGTCGCTTCTGCTGATATACACGGTCACTTTCCTCTTGAGATTTCAAATTTCGGAGAATCTCTAATTCTTCAGCAACTTTAGTTTGTCGATCAGATTGAAGCGCGAAGCGCTTTTGATTTTGCTGAGACAGTAGAACTTTTCGGAGTTCATATTTTCTATCCCTGGCGATTTCAAGTCTTCGATCAGACTCTTCGGTCTTCCCATATAGGTCTTCTTCATACTCACTTATGAGATGAGGAGGGACAATGCTTTTGCTAACGGCATTGCCATTTTTCTCGTATAACTTTTCGAAGAATCCTTTTTGCCTGATGTCATCGTATAAAATTTTACACTCAGGTGTGTCCATTTCTTTAAGTGCATCCAAATACATCTGATGTTCGTTTCTTAGAAGGTATGACAAACGTTCTCTTCTTATAACCAGGGCTTCATCTTTCCTCGCCTTCTCTCTCAAAGCGATGTAGGACTTCAAACTTTGCTCGTAAGCATCATCCGATATCAATTTATCGTAGACGGAATTGAAAGTTTCATATCGTGCTTGCCTGTCAACATAATTTTTTTTAGAATCAAAATGTCTTTGTTGTGTTCGGTTTCTAGAAACAAATTGTGCTTCATATGTATTTTTGAAATTTGAGTTGCGTTTTCCTTCTACTTTAAGATGCGGCAAAGCCATTCAATCATTGCATAAATCTGCAAAGCAATAAAACGTTTTTGAGAAATTGTGTCATAACATCAACTTTATAAAAATCTATAAATGGAAATCATCTAATGCAATAAGTACAAAATGCGTGAATACGAAAAAAGCAGCTGTTTTCAATACCGGTGTTCGGTTTCAGGATTTCATGTCCTGTCACGGTAATCAACTGATTTATTCATAATGTTCTGAGATAATTATGAAGAAAATCGATGAATATAGTTTTGGACTCAATATCCAAACGATCAGTGTCAGAGGACAACTGAAAAAGGGAATACCACCAAAATTTCAACCCCACAGTTCATCTACTATTTGTTCGCCGAAGATTGAGACAGCTTTTTGATCATGTGTCCCTCGACCAGTGATCCCTTAGGGCAATCAGAATGGGTCTAGTTGATGAAAACTTTGTCCAAGCCGTAGTGAAACATCCATCCAGTGAGAATCCAGAGATGAAATTCAAAAATGGAGGGATGATGAGACTATCGGACTGTTATTGCGGTGGAGAAGAAGTTCTTCTGGGTTTTGTTCTATCATCACTGATTTCGGTGAAAGTCTTATCTTAATCACTTCGAAAAGATAATAATAATAGCTTTATTGCATATCAGACATATTCGGACATGGCATTACATTACAATGGTAAGAAATACACGTCACGCGTATTTGATAAAAGAGCTGCCGTAACTGCTGGTCTTCGACATCACTTTGCGGCTAGTGTTCCCAAGTCGACTGGCGTACCTGCTGGATTCAACGTTGAAGATAATGTTCAGGGAATGACTAGGGCACTGGGCTCTCCTCGCAAGGCGCTTTCCTAAGTCGTCACAGAAATCAGGAAATTTCTTTTTGCGCGGTAGATCAAACATCCGGCACAATCGGTCCTCAAATTTTGAGAGTTGGATGAATCGGCATTTCTTAATGTTGCACCACGCAGGATACCCGTAGCTTGCAACCGACCGTATCATTGTGCAATAAACATTCAATAAGCATCGATGCATTATCATCGAGCATGGAATGTAATGCATGGTAGTTTTTCTTGTACTAGATGCTGCATTATTTGTCCATGATTTATTTGCTTTTGAAATTGAACGATCATCAATATCTTGCTGTATTATCTTTTTGTTCCTGAAGATTGCACTGCTCAATTGTTGAAATACAAGGTGGCCATAAAGTTGCGCACCAAGATTTTAATAAATCTTGTAGATCGCTTTAAATGACTTTTAAAGGAGAAAAATGTATAATTGTAACCAATAAAATTAAGAAAATTGTACACTGCTTCTAGGTATTCACAAATGTTCTAAATGCTGTCCACCAGCAGCCACACATAAATTGAGTCGATGGTGAAAGTTATGGAACACTCGATTCAGGAAATCTGAATCACCGACAATTTCCTGACAAGCATCACGAATTCGAGTTCGCAAAGGATCCAGGTCATTCATGCGCACGGAATATACTAAGTGTTTAGCGTATCCCCAAAAGAAGTAATCCATAGGATTCAGGTCGGGGAATCGAGCAGCCCATTCGACTGTTCCTCTTCGATCAATCCAATGAACGAAGTTTTTAATCCAGCCAGCCGCACACTATCAAGGCATAGTGCGGAGGCGTTCATATCCTGCATGAACCACTCAGGTCGTCCTTCTCCAATTGAGTCTAAGTGAGGGATAAGTTCCTCTTGCAACATTGTGAGGTACTTGTTGCCGTCGAGCGTGGAGTCAAAAAGAATGGCCATAAAACATGGTCTTTCCACAGACCGCACCAGACCATTAGTTTCGCACCACTGTTCTTTTGTGGGTTGCATCCAGTAGGGATTCTCCCGCGCATCATATCGGCAATTTTCTTTATTCACTTCACCATTGAGATAAAAGTTGGCTTCATCACTAAAGAGCCCTTTCCGATCCACCATGTCAGTATCTTCATCCAATGGGTTTTTAAACCATGTCGACATTTCCATATATCGGTCAGGATCGTCTTCGCACAATTTTTGGAGAATCTGAAGTTTTTATGGATGAAAAAGTTATTCTTTGAGTATCTTCTGCATCGTGAGCGTGTAACGTTGATTTCGCGAGATGATCTATGCACGGATTTTTTTGGACTTTGCTCAATTTTATCGAGAATGGGTGTTCGTGTCGCATCAGATACTCTTGGACGTCCACTCAGCTCTTTGTCGTGAACGACAGTTTCTTTGAACTTCGCAAGTAAACGACACACTGCCGTGTGACTAGCGTTCATTCCTTCATGCTTTGAATTGAACGTTTCAGCAACAGACCAGTTTGTCGTACCCTCTCGCCCACAAAGTAAGATAATTTCAACTCTGTGTTCAATTGACAAGGACATGGTCGCTGGTTGTGATTAAGAAGCCAATGTGGCTTCCATTTATCTTGACTCCTTCGCTTTTTTCAGAGTAATACTCATTTCAGCAGTCGCGCGATCATCTGCAGCAAATAATGTTCATTCATTAAGTAAAGAGAACGAAGTATACTCCATATACGCACGACGAAACTAGGAATTTCTATAATAGTATGATTGAAGCTTAAAGTTTGGACGTAGGTCAGATAAACTTTGGTGCGCCACTTTATGGCCACCTTGTACATCGAGCATACAAAATGAACAAATACTTGACTTTCCACAAATTTACGAATTATTGCTTGTTGAATATGCTGAGAAAATGTTGATAGCTTGATGCTGATGACAGATAAAATTTTCTTTTGAAAGGTAATGTTCAGGGCAATTCCGTAAATAACGCACAGACGTTCTAACACAAAGTCGTCATTTCTCATCATGAAGCAATGCGACTTTCTCCATGAAAATTGCACCATGCCATGGGAAATTAGTCTGAAATATTAATCACTTTTCAAATATTTAATAGTAGTCCCACTTTCGACCTTAGATGTCAAAAGAGGGACTATTATTAAATATTCGAAAAGTAATTGATATTTCAGACTAACTTGGCATGGCATGGTGCAATTTTCATGGAAATCGTCGCACTTCATGGTGAGAAATGACGACTTTGTATCAAAGCGTCAGTTCGTTGTTTATGGAATTTTACGAGGTGGTAAGAGTCGACGGGTATGTCTTACGGAATCAAGGGGTTTACGGCACATGAAAAAGGGCACGAGAGGATGGAAGACAGGATTATGAACGACTTTCTTTAAAAATTTCACACAGATATTATCGAGACGTTGATGCACTGATACCGGGGAGAAAGAAATGTTGGTCCATTTACAAGCTCTATTCTCTATGTTCAGTATCCTGGCCATGGCGGAAGCAGGGAAGTCACAGAGGGTCGGCCAGCAGTAGACGAGGACTGAAAAAACATCGGAAATGTATGCTTTCCAAATGATATGCGTAGGAGGCCTCGGAAGACCACAGTGATTTAACCAGGAACATGTTCCTGTTTGCCTTGGTGATCATAACGTCAGTCTGAAGAGTCCACTTGGTATTGCATTGAAAAACGATCCCAAGGAGCTTGGCATCGGAGACTTCACTGATGAAAGCATTGCCAATAGTGACAGTAGTGAATACTTTTTACAAATGAGGAGTTTTCCAAAATATCACTCCACTCGCATGAATTTAAGTTTATGATCTAATAGAGTCAATGACACATCGTTTTACAATTTTAAGGGATTATAATGATACTCAAATGCATAATCATACTATTTAAATTATACGAATAACAGCAAGTATTTAGCAGGAGACATTTTTCGAATAGCAACACCACTAAGGGGGGCAATTTTCAAATAAATGTTTTTTCGATGTCTGTTGACGTACTGATGTCAATCTGCACTCGGCGCTCTTTCTGCTCAGATCTTCCGTGAGAGGACGAAAAACATGTCCATTTCTTAATATTTTGGAATTTTGTTGTGGATGTAAGTACCTAGTTAAGTCTTTAGTCTGCGTTGATGTGATCATTGCTAATTCCTGATCCACCGAAGAAAGCATGAAACCATGCTGGCCAGTTATGAGAGTTGTAAGTTATAAGGGTAGAGCAGGTCGAGGTATATATACTTCACACGCAACTTTTGGCAAGTTAGGATTAATAGCCTCTGATCCAGCAATCTGACAGAAGTCACGTTGTTTTGAAACAAAGGAGCAACTCCGTTTTTATGTCCCTATTAAATTCATTGAAGGCCCAGTATTAAGTGAGCTATTACAATCAAGAAAGACCACCGGTAGCTTAACTGTGACGCAATTATAGCTTGTCATGAACGTGTTTCTTATAGGCAATGTCACTTAAAATTTGAATTTTTGCATAAAAGCTGCTTCCACTTCAGCTCACCTTCGCTTAAATGAAACAGCAAGTCAATCAATGAAGGGTAGTTCAGGGACTATGTGGACGATGGAGCGGAGATTATTCTGGGAAGAGGATTCTGATGAGCGAGACGTGATAAACATTCTATGTGAGTACACACTTGCCTGATCTTGGAACAAATAGATAAAAGAGAGCACCACGAATGCCAACAGCTGCACAGTGCAAAATAGCCAAAATTCCTAGTTCAGCGGCTTGCATTCAGCAGTTTCATGGTTTGCTTTTTTATGTTTGCGAAATACATCCAAATACATGCAAAAATGATTAGGCCTGAAGCAGAACATATTCATCGCTGATTTCGTGAAAGAGACTTCAAATCAGATGAAAACAAATACGTCAATGATTTCTCTGTCCGGTCCACTAATAGTTAAAGGTATAGAACAAACAAACATTAACATTGTCGATTATAATGCAGACATTTGACAGTTATAAATCAGGGACCCTTGATGAATTCTCTGCGGAGCGCAAAAATTTTCAGGTAGGAAAGTATGGCGTACATGAGGGTGATTATTTGATCTCTACCGGTTTTAAATGGCAACGAGACGACAGAGATTGACCAATCTTCATCAGGAGAAATATCAACAGAGGAAATGATATACACAGTGCTGCATGTTTTCACAGACTTCTTCTTTAGAACACAGATTTCTGTTACTTCATCATAGACAGCTAGTGTGCACGTGGTAACATTTTCATCGATAACTTAGTGATCATCTTCAGCCTAATAATATGAAAATAAAACAAATTACAATTTTATCATTATCACTGAAAAATTGTTCGTACCTGTCCTACGGTTTCGAGCTAAATTTTCCCATGCCATTTATCATGAACCACTACAAGAAACATTTTCATTGATCTCAGGGGAAAAGAAGTTAAAGTTAATAATAAAATTGATAACGCAGATAAGTTTACCAGATGAAACTTGGAAAGTGAAGCCAAATGCTCAGAACTGCGTGCATCGTACAAATTCGCTTACATGATTCCAAATTTCCATGAAGTGAGGAAATAGATGCTGATATTGATCAACTGAAATCCTCAATTATTCTCAGCTTTTTAACTACACTTCGTTCTTCATCGGTCCATTGGAACAAGATCAGGAGAACGTGGGGAAATAGAATCGATTCGTCGAGTCCGACATTATTTCCGAAAAACGTTGAAATTGCTTTTTTACACACACAAAGCATGATGAAACAGTTTTCCTTCTTCTTGAAGGATTTCAAGTTCTGCCTCAAACGCCAAAAGGTGATATTCGTTGTACCAGCAAACGCAGTTGTGACGTTTGACATCTCTGGATGCTCTGAACATAGCTTCATCATTCCAAACGATGTAATCAGTCAGATTTGTCGGTTTCCTCCTCACATGTATTGAGGAAAAACTCACCGACGTGTAGTCGCCTTTCAAAATAGTTTGAGAAAAGTTTATGGACTCGACCTGTGTGCAGCAAAGCTGTGCTCCCTCACAACACGGAGGACAGTCGCAAGAGATATTCCTAACACCTGTGTGTGCTGACTCGGTCGACTTCTGGATTAACAGCAACTGCCTGTGCAACATAATTTTGTTCGATACTCAGTTGTGCTTCATACATGTAGATCTTTAAATTTATCGTGGGTGATCTTGAAGGTGCAGGTGAATCAGAAGTCTCCTTCCACATTTTAATAACATTTTGAATGTTTTTTCGCTTTCCAATAAGTCTTTCTGTTAATTTCTTTTCATCAAAACTTAATCGCTTGCTAGTAGCTGTCATCTTTCAATCTTAAGGACATAACTTGTGAATAGAAGATTTCACATTGAATAGACTGAATAGCACATTTCTATGCTTTCTCATTGATGTTGAAGCACTACTTAACCTTCAATTTCAATCAGAAAGATGAAAGTGACTTTGCTAAAATTTAGATGTGGAAACCATGTTTTAATGGTAAGAATAGGCAGATATAAAAATAGATTTGCTTATGAAGATCGAATCTGCAATTTATGCGCTGAACAAAAGGTGGAAACAATATTTCATTTCAATTTTGAATGCATGCACCTTATACAATGACATCAAAACACGTTTCATAAAGTTCTATATTGATACTTCTAAATACGATTTCCATGACATGATGCAGAAGCTAAATCTAGATACTTTATCAGTTAAACATCATGTTAAACAGGGACCACCTCCGTCACGAACTCGACCAACATCGACTTGCATGCCTAGCTGCTGCTTCTCAGCCGTACAGTGGTGCTTGGCTTCAGGCAGTGCCTTCGACGTCGACCGGTACCCTTCTCGACGATGAGACAACACGCCTGGAGGTGGTACAGCGTCTCGGATTGAGTGTATGTGAGCCCCACCCATGCCGTTGCGGTGGCACAGTCGACAAGCGGGGCCTTCACCCGTTGTCGTGTCGTCGCAGTGCCGGCCGTTTCCCGAGACACACGGCTATCAACGACGTTGTGAAGCGAGGGCTGGATGCAGCAATGGTGGCGTCGTGTCTCGAGCCCGTAGGACTCGATCGTGGCGACGGCAAGCGTCCAGACGGGTTGACTCTTTTCCCCTTTTCTCAAGGAAAGTCGCTAGTCTGGGACGCAACTTGCGTCGACTCTTTCTCGTCTACTAACGTGTACGGCTCAGCAGTGGAGGCTGGTTCCGCTGCCACCAAAGCGGAGAAGGCAAAGCTTTCCAAGTACGCCGCCTTAGCCGATCGCTTTATCGTCCAACCCGTAGCCGTCGAAACGTCTGGTGTCATCGGGCCACTGACGCTACCATTCCTCAAAGAAATTGGACGACGTATTGCGTTGCAACGCAATGATAGCAGAGAGAGAGAGAGAGTGGCTCTTTCAGCGGCTATCTCTTGCTATCGTCCGCGTCAACGCTATCGCTATTCGACTAGCTGGACGGCTTGATGAACAGTGATTGACAATATTCGATTTGTATTTTATTTTATAGTGATCTGAGATTTTTGAAACTGTTGTAATACAATCGTTCAATGGACGACGACTCAAAATGAAGAAATTATCATATATCCGTAGGTTTGATGAATACATCTGTTTGTTAATCTAGGTACTCTATTGAAGTTGACGAAATACATCAGAATGGCCAATGACATCAGAGCAACAAAGAAATCAGAAGAGTGCTTCTTAGGTGATTAATATTCACATGCATCATATTGAGAATGATTATCTACGATCAGTCTAAATCATTTTCAAAATCATTAAGCTGAAGGAGGAGGTCCGGAGCAACGTGTAATTTTGCAAGATTAAAAACGCGGTATTTTCTTCTGAATTACAGGCGTTTAACATTGATTGTCATTTATTTATTTTAAACTATGTAATGATGATAAACAAGACCCTTTTTTCTGCTCCGGACCTCATGTTGAATAAATAGTTATGATTATACTTGGCAAATCGAATAGGAAAGGAATTTACCAATCTTGATCCTTGTATGCAGCACTAACTTCCTTTTGCCGTTTATGTATCCAACTAATATCTCGCGATCATTATTAGACATTGATACATCCAATGATGAATGACTACACACTTGCAGGTCCTCTCCTTATTATTTTATTTCATGTCAGTTAGTATTTCATTGTCTCATTCTCGAAATTGCAAATAGATGTCATCACAAATTGTCATCTGCATCGTAATCTGTATTCATCCATAATTTTTAAGCATCATAATGATCAACGTGTTGTCATTTCTTGGAAATTATACGTTTCTGACTTCTGCTGATGGCAGAAAGTACAGAAATCTATTTTACAAGGAAGAAGTCTATGAATACATGCAATATATATGCAAATTTATGAAATACTCTGTAAATTCTGTTAATATTAGAAACATTTCCTATGACTTTGACACTAAGCGCGAAAATTCATTGGCAGCTGTAGACGCTGCGTTTCGCCCTACAAGGTTTCGTCAGTACGGCTCGGAATGGCCAAAACTAGTTTAAAATATCTAGAATGGCTGAACAAGCTGAAGGACTGCACAACAGACTGCTCTGCGAATAAATGTTTACCCTGATTTTATCGCGGGGCTGATAATAGCAAAGATTGCAGAAGGCCAGTTCACAGCGTCTACGGCTGAGGACATCTTTCTATTCTAAGCCCAGGCGAACTGGCACTGGGCACTCTTTGTGATAGATAGGTCTATATGTATGCTGTTCAAGTCTGCTTGATATTATGGATATATTTCATTTTGTTAAAAAAGAATAAATGGATGAAAAAGTAACAATGATGAATTGAGTGCCTTGTCTTTTAAGAAAAACGCCATGCTCCTCCAATCTCAAACAACAGGATGATAAACAAACGGCTGATGTGTCAACCTTTAACGTTAGTCATCATGATTAATACTGAATCTGGTGAAAAAGTGTCAATGACAGTAAGTTATTTATCACTGTCAGCAAGTTATTTATTGCTGCATTAAATCTAAACTGCTTTAAGGAATATCTTGGAGAGATAATGAGAGGACGTCACAAATAATTTTATTCACTAAGGTTTTCGTGAAAAGGGTTTTGATAATATCGATAACTTGAACATATATCCGAAAAATTGAAAGTAGATTTAATTAATTATCAGCCGTCTTTAAAATTCCTTCACGGAAAAAAGTTGATAGAGATGTGTGCAATGGCTTTTTGCGTCAAATCGCCCTTAAATTGGCAAAATGAAAACGATATTTTGAGGGAAAATAATGGCATTTTCTATGACTCTTGATCTAAAATCATCGTTGAATATTCAAGGTGTACCTCATAGAATAGGGACTCTATGGTCTACCTCCTTTTTAAGCCGAGCAGTTTCGCGTCTGATGACGTAATCGAAATGATATGAAGCCAAAGATATTTAACGCTACTTGTTTGCATGTACCCAAGTATTTCTAGCTTCTTTGGATAAAGTTGTAAAATCTTCACTGTTTTTAGTTCCAGTCCAATAAAATGATAATAAAAAATCAGAATGTGCAAAATCTGTTGTTTTGCCATCTTTTCTTTTTGTCATTGATGCGATCCTTTAACGTAATAAACGTTATTGATTTCATGCGATTTGACGCAAAGAAAGATGCTAATGGTCCGAGAAACCAGATTCAACCTCACCCGAAGAAATCCAAGCAAAATTCAATCAACTGCTCAAATAATTTTTGGACCAC
Organism: Prostheceraeus crozeri; assembly: GCA_907163375.1. Taxonomy (NCBI): domain Eukaryota; kingdom Metazoa; phylum Platyhelminthes; order Polycladida; family Euryleptidae; genus Prostheceraeus; species Prostheceraeus crozeri. Next base: position 324,633 of record CAJQUW010000125.1, on the reverse strand, counting down.
GGGAACGTTGTCTCCGCAAGAAACTGAATCTTTTCATATAATAATTTTCACTGTATACAGATGCCAAAGATATTTAATATTATAAAGGGCTAGATAGGAAATAGACGTGTTTTTACCTTGTGTGCAACGAAAGCAGAGAAAATTAGCTGATATTGCATGAACTTGAAAATATTTGTAAGCGAGCAACAATTTTCCTATTCATTCCCTCTTTTTAGTAATTACAGAACTAAAACGCATTTTAATAATAAATCAAGAAATTTTTATCTATGTCTACAGCGTCCAAATTGCAACAAATAATAGTCTATTCTACTTTTTCAGATGTTTTGCAAGACGCAGTTGTAAATAGGAGCACCTTGTTGATACAATTCTTCGAAGATTCTTTCAATTAGACTTCATTGCATTATTTTATGTCAGTTGATTATCAAATCTGAGGAGTGCGTGTTATATAGGAACAACACAAATGAAAACCAATTGTTGCATTCTTAGATAAAAGCAGAGTGACGTTCACTTACAATTCACCAAATACATGACTAATACTCTCGCCTAGCAGGCTGGCGTGCGGACGTATGTTGAACGCCTCCTGTCGGCACCATGTTTCTTGCTTTGCCGCTTGACTTGCCTTGCTGTGTTACTGCTAAATTGCCTCCCATATACTTCTGCTTCCAATATTCAGCATATTAACTGTTCATACTTTTTTCAAGAAACTTTCTTCAACGCCAAAGCATTCATTATCAAAGAATTATCATTATCATCTTTGTTCATTATATGTGATCATTCCACGCTTTTCAACGTCTAATCTGAAGCAGCTTTCTTTGTTTCTCCTGAACTTGCGACCGCGCTATAAAAATCGCCTGCATCACGTGACCGGTTAATGAACTCACTTTTAACGATACATGGACGATAGATAGGAAGCCCTATCAATGTGCTGTTCCGCATCAACGTCGCAATTCTTGTGCCTCTTGTGTTATGTAATTGCGTTCACCGAATGTATGTAAATACTTGTGAACCAAAGAATAAAAGTTATCATTATCGCTATCATTATTACATGACTTTTCTGAACAGAAAAATGAACCACGTCTTTATATTTGATCATACAGATTGTCTCTTTGTAATAAGTACGAAAACTATGGCTATGGTTGTACACCGCTGCTGTGCCTACCGGTGCCCGGCCACGCCAAACGCGATTGCCAAGCTTGGCAATAATCTAACGTGCAAATGTAATTTTGCGGTAAGAAATTACATGATACAACACAAAAAATATATATGAATTATCAAAAAATTGATATAAAATTGGCTTAAGCAAATAAAAACAAACAACATATATTACGTGTTATTGACAGCATCGCTTTGACATTGACAAACATTCGATGATCGATTCCACTTGGACCTGAAATATACTCTGTTATTATTTGCAAAACATATAGATCCATATTGCAGTTTCAGCCTGGTGAATAACTCGAAGAGCGTTGTTGACATGGGTGAGCCTTACTAATAGGCATAGCCAATTCCTCAGTGTATGATACTCGGATTCTCACTGAATTTGTTAACAGTCATGAATTCTACAGAGGGAGTTGAGTGTTCATCAATATCCCATCAGTCTTCATCTGCATATTTTTCTTCCAAATTGATAGTACTGCATTAAATTGCTGTATTACCGCTATCATCTTTAACAATTTTTTTTCAGAGAAACTACTGAACGAATATTCTTGAAACTTATCGTATAATATCAGTGAATTATGCTTTACATCATATGCCATTTTCAAGGCTTTTTGTCGCATTGCACATCGTACAGCCGACAAAACAGCAATTTCGCCCCATTGCCGTAATGCTTTTTTTGCCACGATAAGGACCGTACTAAAATGGGTTCAAATTTACAGTAGGCATGTATTTCTCATCTAGCCCTTTTAAACAATAAAAATCTTTGACAGATACTTTTTTGAGTCGACACCAAAGATAGTCGACACTCTACCTATATATCCCTACTCTATGCTGCCAACTTTCTTTGTATATATGGGTGCATGGTACGGATCAAAGCCTAGCAATTTCGGGTAGGCCTACTGTTTGCAAACAGTACCCGAAATTGCTAGGATGCGTACCATGCACCCATACATACAAAAAGTAGCCATTGTCCCAGCTTAGAGTTCATGGAATCTGTGGAACAGTTTCAATGTCAACATATTGAAAGGCATGATTAAACTCACATATCCGACGATCTACATAAAGCGGGCATGGAGCATGTTAGGTAGAGTGGTAACTCCACATTTATTAGATCCAAATGTGTATATACTTTCGATTTTATTAAATGAACTCAAAGGAGATACAGTCGGAATTGTTTCATAATGTGAGATATACGCGTTTATGCAGTTTTGAAGAAATTACAGCGGAATTGACTGATCATGATAGCAAAGCCATAGAGTAGGGATATAACATATCTACTCTATGAGCAAAGCAGAAGGAAATGATATCATTTTACAGATAGTCCGTGTCATGACATCCTTGGAGAGGCAATATTTGTTAAACTGGCAACTCGATGACCTGATATTGCTCTTATGAATTAGAAATATGAAATTTCAGCCAAGAAAGCACAATAAGATGTCAACTTTTTCATGAAGACTTTCATTACAAAACGGATCATGAAATTCCCTAGACAATCAGCTTGATTTCCGCTTAGTTGGGATGCTTATTAGCAAATATTCATTCCTTTTGAGATCCAACTTGTTGCATGCATGCTACTTACCAGTGGCGTCGCGTGCTCCCAGACCACAGGCCTTCGCTCGGCATTACTATTTCTATACTAGACCGTTTTATGTTATAACATTAATTTTCATAAAAGATGAATTTTTAATAACAATTTCCCGAACATTTTTTAATGCCAAGTGTGTAATGCCAGAAGAACAATAAATTGATACTTCGACTTCTTTATTGAAACGCAACTGCAGTCAATCTAAAATTAAGTCATGCACATTTGCATCAAACATAAAGAGATTACAAATAAAGTCCAATTGCCTTTAACCAATTATCTTTGTGTAGATCTGCAAAGTGGTCGCCAGTTGCTCTATGCAATCGATGTTCATTGAACTGGCTCAGTAGAACACAAAGACGATGGATCTTTGGTAGAATGCGTTTCCATTTTGATGTTAATTTTGTTGGGCAGCCATTGTGATCTGAAATGTACATACAATAAAATTTTCTATCTAAATGACAGAAACTTTTTTAGCGTTGAGGCATACGTGAATGTGTAATTTGTGTGCAATCTGACATAAAATTGGAGAGCAACACTCTTATTCAGCCATTATTTATTTTATTTTATTTTATTTATTTAATTTAACCACAACATCTGTAACCGAAGTTACAATCAAAGTGGATATGCAAGGAAATATAACAGCAATGACACACATTATTACAAAATGAAGTAAAAAATTATTTTTGTATGCAATTTTTGCACATTTAAGGGCCAATGGTTTATAGTATGACTATGAATAATTCTACGAAAAGAACTCTAAATTTGGAGCATTTTTCGTTTTACGGAAATATTTCCTAACATTTTCATTTTCTCCATTAACTGAAATCATCCTAGAGGTCAGCGGAAGAAAGCTTCAGCATGGTAGGTCTATAAGTTATAAGCATGATGGTTTTTGCCGATCCAATACAATTCGATTGGTAAAATTTTCCATCTAACATGTAATTGGAATAAATGCAAAATCATTAAGGTGCACATAATTTTTTTATTGAAAACATTGCAGGATCGAAATTCTTTGAGCAGGTCACTATACCATAAGGTAGAGTGTCGACTCAAAAAAGTATATGCATACAGTGAAAATTGTTGCATCAAAAGATTCAATTTTTTTTCGGAGATCATGTTCCCGTGGTCCAAAAAATTCTTTGAGCAGTTTTGAAAAAAGTCAAAATTTGGCAAATTTTATACTACCGAGATGACTCCTCTATGTAAGTAGTGCGAAGCAAGTTGGATATCAAGCGGAATGAATATTTGCTAGTAATCATCCAACTAAGCGGAAATCAAGCTGGTTATCAATGGACTTTCATGCTCTGTATTATAATGGAATTCTTCATGAAAAAGTCGCGATATTATTTGTGCTTTCTTGGCTGAAATTTGAAGTTTTTAATTCAATTTTCACTGGCTTGATTTTATGATTCGATCACTAAATTGGACCCACTAAAATGTGGACCCATTTACATCTTTCAAAGTTAATTGAAATTATCTTTGATTATGTGATTCTGCCATGTCAGTGGCAGCTGTTGCCTGATCACGCTTAAGAAGATTCTCTTGAGGTTCAGCCGGAAAGCAATAGTGCAGGTCATCGAGTTGCCAATATAACAAACATTCTCACCAAGGCTGTCAGACACGGACTATCTGTAATACAATGTAATTTCCTTGTGCTTCATGCTATCATGATCAGTCATTTCCACTCTTCTAAACTGCATAAATGCGCATATCTCACGTTTGGAAACAATGCCGACTGTGTTTCCTTTGAGTTCATTTAATAAAATCGAAAGTGTATACACATTGGGGATTTAATAACTTCGGAGTTACCACTCTACCTAATATACCTACTCTATGGTCACTACAATGGGAAAATAAATTTATTTTTCAAGAAACTGAAACCTGCTTCAAATTTGATATTAAGTGCAGACGTGGCTTTTCACATGGCTTCAACCGTTCCTTTTTTCCCGCAGCCATGAGAATCGAAGGTAATTAAATTGACTCACATAATCACTTTTTTGCGCAGCCGTGATCCTATACATTCGAATAGTCGCTTATCAGAGTTTATCAAGCTGTGTGCATACACGAAAAAGCAGAAAGCTCACGTATTGATGCGCGTTAATGGATATCTACATGTATATAACTACTCGTAGAAAGGGGATGAGACAATCAGAATTCGAGGAGTCTATACAAGGAGAGCGTTACCTTGTATAGAGGACGTATAGTTTCTCGATCTAATATCAATTCGAATACAAATGATAGAAATTTTCACTAAATGGTCTTAGCGTTCCTAGCAGAGTTAATTCTTTACCAAGTATTGTGTTATTGAATGCGCGTTCAATTTTTCGGAAGATTGATGAACTTTCAGTATATGTTTCTTCGATATCTCCAGGCTTTATTTTTGTTACCGAATCTTGGTTGCACTCAGGAATTTCGGATGATTTAGTGGCACAGAGAGACTATAATTTCTATCGTTGTGACAGGGTCGGTCGAGTCGGTGGCGGAGTTTGTGCCTGGATAAAAGCTGATTTGAGTTTCCAGGCTGTTAGTTGTCAATGTCCTGGTACCATAGAATTTCTCGCTTTCAAATCTCATAAACTGAATTTATCTATTGCTTGTGTGTATATACCTCCTAACTTGAGAGCCAATGATTTGAATATTATTAATGAATTTATTATGGAAATGTTGGATAATGAATTAGACGTAAATCCGGACCTTAATCTCATTATTTGTGGTGACCTTAATTCATTTGACTCTGTATCAGTTTTTGAGGAACAATTCTCCTTGACAAATGCTGTGAAAGTTCCTACTCGGCAAAACGCTATATTGGATCAAATTTGGTTGAGTGAATTGTTGAGAGAGCGTTTCGATGGTGATGCGTCTATCGGTCCTCCATTGGGTTCTTCAGATCACAACACTATCGTTTTATTTGGTGAATCAACTGCTATTAACACGAAACGTATTGTCAAAGTGTGGGACTTCAGGAAATCAAATATTGAGGATTTTCTTTTCCTTCTTTCGATTACGGATTTTTCATGTGTTACAGATAATGTCTCGGTAGATGATATGTGTGATATGTTCTGCCATATTCTGCACACCGCCATGACTTTTATTCCGTCCACCTACGTCACATTGTCTGACAGTGATAAATCCTGGATCACTCCTACACTCAAGGTTATGATCAACGAAAGATGGCGTGCTTTTCGAAATAAACAGTGGGGCAAATATGAACATTATAAAACGAAAGTAAGGTATGAAATTATGAAGTCCAAGAGGATCTGGTGTCTGCGTCAAGTGGAATCCGCCAGGAATGTTTGGAAGGTGGTCGATGAGGTACGTGGTAAAACGTCTTACGATGCCTTTCGACATCTGAAGCAATTATATGGTAGTGATGAAGGTGTTCTTAATGCTATTCATGATGAACTTTCCAAGAACTTTAATTATGGTGCGAATATCGGTCAGCATTTCATCTTCAATGAGCATTGGAGGTTAAATTCAAGTGTCGCCGGTGTGAGTCAAGCGTTATCCCGTATTTCTTTGAAGAAGTCTATGGGCAGTGATGGCATCCCAAACCGACTTCTTAAGGATGGCGCTGACTGGATTTCTTTTCCTCTGCATCATATTTATCAAACATCCGTTGACATTAGAACCTATCCGTGTTGGAAACGTGCGGACGTGGTACCAGTTCCGAAGTGTCGTAACCCTGGTGCAAAAGATTTTCGTCCTATTGCGATAACTCCGGTTATCAGTAAAATTTTTGAAAGGCTCGTCCTTGATTCTGTGACTTCAAAAATTTCCGGTCTATACGAGCCGTCACAGCACGCATTTCGTAAATTTGGTTCAACAACCAGTGCTTTGATAAACATTCACGATGCTGTCACTTCATATCTTGACATAGACGATACCAGAGCTGTGAGATTGACTTGCCTTGATTTCACGAAAGCGTTTGACAAATTGGGTCACAATTGTCTATTAAATCACCTACTGGACAATCATGTTAATCGCGGTTTCCTTTTGTGGTTAAAAAGCTATTTGTGTGACAGATCCCAGAGGCTAAAGCTAAATGGTTCCTATAGACCAAGTTTATTTGTACCTTCTGGCATACCCTAGGGTTCTATACTTGGGCCTTCGTTGTTCGCGGCCTTTATGGGGTCACTCAGTGTTTCGTCCGATGCATCCTCAATTGTCTATGCTGACGATGTAACCCTTGTAGAGTGTCTGTCTACTGAAAATGATCCTAATAATTTGTCTCATATCTATAATTGGATTTTGGAGCATGAAATGTCTTTAAATTTGGATAATCTGTGCAGATCATTTTTCATCGTGGTGAGCCTTTTCCCGCTGCGTATGATTGCATAAAGTCTGTCGATGCTGTTAAGATCCTAGGTGTTCACTGGACTTGTAATTTAACCTGGAATACGCATTTCAATAAGATTTTGAAAGTTGCCGCTCAACGCATGTATGTTATAAGAATGCTAAAACCTGTTATTCCCGTGAAGCAACTTATCACTGTGTATCATTCCTTAATTACTAGTCTGCTACTTTATTGTGCCCCCTTATTTATTTTTGTACCAAGGTGTATTGAAGCCAAACTTCAACGATTTCAAAATCGTGCGCACAGAACTATTTGTGGTAAATCATGTGATTGTGGTAATTTTCCTCTTCTTGCCAAAGTTAGAAGAACACGTGCTACCAACTTTTTTAACATTTGTGAATTTCATGACGAGCATCCACTGCATCCGTCGATTCCTCTTCGTTTGCCCCGTACTGATCATTTATGTATCCCTATATAGTGTGAAGACATCACGTAGACTCCACTCATTCATTCCTTGGATGTGTGTCCTATTAAATGAATATTCCAGCTGAATTATTACGTAAATTCCTAGTTTGTGTAGTCAATTCATACGTGCATGTATCTTCCAAGATGTGTTATTGATTCAATGACAGTATTTTTTCTATTATTTTCTGTGTCTTTTTCTGTAATTTTACGATTTTCAATATTTGAATAAACGCTTACTTACTTACTTACTCCATTCAAAATCAATTTAACTACCAACTTGGTGTCACTTGAATCAAAGAATTTTGCTAGTTGCAATGCGGCAATGGTCAATATTACATTTCAGATGCTGAATTACAACAACCCAAATTAATTTCATTTTGAAGTAAACAACAATTTATCGTAAAGAAGACAACTGCTTCGTATCAGTGACGAAATCAGTCATAGCTATAGCTCATTGATTTTCCCATGAATCACAAAATAGACGTTTGAATGTGCACATTGATTTGTTGTTCATTTATGCCTATGAGTATATCTTCTACGGCCTGTTCGGAATCCTTGTGTCGTTATCTCTCCTGTCATCCAAGCATTATTCAAAATTCAAATGCTGAGACTGTAATTATTGTGGAGAATTTCCTTTGTGCGTTTTTCTCTTCAGACCTGTGTGGAAAGTTTAGTTTTGTGAAACGATGCCATCACGAATCACGATAGCTCTTTATGCTCAGGAATAGTTCAATCAAACTCATTTGGCATGAAGCTATAGCAACTACGGATTACGCTGTCGGAGTGATGAATTTGTAAATCATTTATCAATTTAATCAGATTATTAAGAAAAATGCCATGGTTAAATCACTCTTATATAACTTATTTTCTTTTCCTAATCAGTCTTGACTTGAAGCGTCAGAGTCAAGAATGGAAAAATAAGATGCATTTTCAAAATGACTTTCCCAACTAAGTTGCTCTGTAAACCGATTTTGATAAAACTGTTTCAAGGATAATCTCCAAATTAGGATGACAAAAACGTTCTGTGCACTATATTACCGTTCATATGTTAGCTGGAAAATCCCACTAGTGGGTTAGTCAGATGTTGATCATTGCGCTCCAGATACTTGAATTTTCATCTGAAGACCTTCCTAGAGACAGTTTTTTCAAGACCATTTCGTTCTTGGACCACATTCACTGGGCAAAATTGTGCAATCGAATATTAAATGCAGATGAAGGGGTGATTGTTTCCATATGCTCAATGAATGTCAATCGTGTAAAAAGAAAAATGAAACATTATTGGAAGAGCAATCATTTGACAAATTTAGAGACGCGACGTTTCAAAGACAACTACTTTTGTACACATAATCGTAAATGAAGGTCAGTGCCATTCTGCAGAGCATTGCTTAAGCATTTTGTGTTTTAATCAGGTTAAAGTATCATTTTAAAATTAGACGAGCAAGAATCAAATAAATAGCGAATTATCTACATTCGAATGATAGGTTTCAAGAATCTGTTTTAAAATCTGTTTCAAGAAAGCAATTCTTCATGACTCATAGTTCCAAGCATTACTATTTTGATCAATTCTGTTTCATTTTCATCTTACAAACTACTGGCACTACAGCACAGTCATGGAAAAAATATAGCAGCTACCCGATAATTTGCAACATATTGCTGGCAAGCAATCGGTGATAATTACTACAAATCAACATTCACCACTGTTCTAAAACGAACGAATGCGATTATGTTGATACAGTGGACAGTCCATATCAAAGTGTTCCATATATATATATATATATATATAGGCCTATATATATATGCAAAATGCGGGAAATGAACAAATGAGAGCGATAAAAAGAGTTCAAGTCACCAGTAGCTGTCTGACCATGGCACCGACCTAGAGATTGCATTCTGCAATTACAATTTCAAGTACAGTTGTACTGAACTGTTTCTTTCATTAGAGAGATAATTTGTATTGTTCTTTAGAATAATAGATTCCAGAAACAACTGATTTCTAGATTTGCCAATAATCGAGAAATTTTCACTTTTAGGTGGATGATCATGCATCGAAACCTGAGTAGGAGAGGGATAGCCCTTCAAGTGCTCACTTATACGAATGGCAAGATGGCGCCTCGTGGAGCCGATGTATCGCATTGGGCAGCGATCACACGTGTATAAATACACCACATTAGATTTGACACCATTCGCAATTTTATCTTTGTAATTGAAATAGTTTTGGATTTTATCAGTAACAAAAACAGGAACAATTTTCACTTTATCAGAAAGATCAATGTTGATGTTTTTTATCCTCCTTTTCAAGTCATTGCTTTTACTCTCAATGTAAGGAACAGTCCAGTAAACACTATTGGAAGTCTCCCTGTCAGACACTGTTTTGTGGAGAGATTGATTCATTTCAGTTTGCCTTTTGATCCGTTCTATAACCCGTTTTTCATAACCATTTCTCAGAAAAATGTCAGAAATCAGAGAGGCAGCCTTATTATAATTTTCTGCATTTGAGCAAATTTTGTAAGCACGCGAAAATAGAGCGCGCATAGCTGCAACCTTGTACGTAAATGGCGCTGAGGAACACGAAGGTATATAGATACCAGTGTTGGTTTCTTTCAAGTGATGGGAAACGTCAAAGTTCCCTTGATCAATTTTAATTTTAGTATCAAGAAAAATCAAGCTATCAGAGCCACGTTCCATTGTGAAAGTGATCTCTTTATCAATGCTATTCAAAAAATCTAAAAACTGTTCGCCGTCTGTTTCAGCTCTAAAAATGGCAAAACAGTCATCCACATACCTACAATAAAACTTTGGTTGGCAGGTAGACAATTCTGAGAAACGACTTTCAATAAGGTCCATGGCAAAAGATGCCATGGTCGGGGCAAGCTTGGAGCCCATCGGCATCCCGTCAATTTGGTAAAAGAGTTGCTCATTGAAACTAAACAGAATATTGGAGCAAGCAATTTCTAAAAGATTTTCTAAGGCAACTTTTGAAATAGGAAAGTCCTCAAAATCGATCATGGACAACATATGATTGATGGTACGAGTAACCGGAATGCAAGTAAAAAGATTTTTTACATCAAAGCTGTAGAGTTTACAATCCTGTAAATTTTGAATATCCATATATATATATATATATATATATATATATACTCGTATATATATATATACTCGTATATCTCGTATATATATATATATATATATATATATATATATATATATATATATATATATATATATATATATATATATATATATAAAGATAGGCTATAGATGCCTCGAATATGGCAAATAATAATTATAAAATTAAAAAACACTCGAATCTGCCAGGAAATATTGAATTAAACAGCCCGACTGGTTTCACTAGTCTACTAGCTATTCAAGGGCTAAATGAATCGTACATCAACTAAAATTCAAATGACATACACATCAATGGAGAGGTGAAGGATTTGAAGCCTTTATATATATATATATATATATATATATATATATATATATATATAAGATAATGTCCCTCGGAATCAATCAAAGAAAAACTCAAAAGACTGCCCAAACCGGTTTCACCAGTCTGTCTGGCTTCTCACGGGCAAATGTATTGAATGCAAATGAAAGATATCACTAAGGCGACACAAAATGATGAGATCATATAGATTACTGAAATCTAGGAATTTATGCACATGAACATAGTAAACAATATCACTAAATTAATCTGTTCAATGAAGGCTTGAGAATTTTAATACATAGATTTTCTTTGTCCTCACGAGTATATTTATCACTGTTATTTGGCAGCTTCAATATGGGCATAGCATGGAATGGAGGGATCAAAACTATCCGATTCGATTTACAACGCTAATTTGGCCACATTTGACGTAACGTCTTCATACACGAATATTAGTCATGATCTTGGTCTTCAAGCAATACATTTCTGGATACAAAAATATGACAATTTGATCCCTGATCGATTTTCTATCGATCTCATTGTGGAAGGGACGGAGATTGTTCTTAAAAACAACTTTTTTAGCTTCGACAACAAATTTTTTCTACAAATTTCCGGGACTGCCATGGGCACCAAACTCGCCCCTACCTATGCCTCATTGACTATGGGCTTTTTAGAGGAAAAGATGATTTTGACTATTTCTATAATTCTTGGATCAGATTTCTAGATGATTGTTTTGTGATTTGGAACGACTCTTTCGGAAGTATTCATGATTTTTATAAAATTCTCAATGAATTGGATGGGAAAATTAGGTTTACAATGGAAACCAATCGAAATCAATTGAATTTTCTGGATGTTCTAGTCATTATCGATGGAAATGTAGTTGAAACTGATTTGTATTGTAAACCAACGGACAGCCACAGCTTTGTTCCTTTTAATTCCGCCCATCCGAACCATACTCTCCGAAACATTCCCTATACTCTTGCCAAGCGTATTATGAGAATAGTTTCAAGACCAGAGACAAGAGAAATTCGGTTCAATGAATTGAGAGCTCAATTGAGGAAACTGAATTACCCGTCTACCATTGTAAGTGATGCAATCTCCAAATCGAAAGTTAGTAGTGCATCCTCAGTGATATCGAAAAATAAACACGATTCTCGAAAAATCTTACCTTTCATACAAACTTACAATCCGAATAGCCCGAATATTTATGGCAGAATCATCAATCCGGCGTTTTCATCATTAAAGCTAAGTTCTCCTTTCGATGAATATGATTTGATCAACACTTTCCGTCAGCCACCTTCACTTTTGCATCTATTGCGCAAAAATAACAGGACAACAGTAACTGGAGTTAAAAAGTGTGGAGACAAAAAATGTGAATGTTGTAGATGCATTCTAGAAGGGGCTTGCTTTTCTTATTTGCTTAATAATGAAACGAAGACCTTCCAAATAAAATCGAACTTATCGTGTGCCTCAAGGGATGTAATTTATGTCTTGAAATGTCGTGGGTGTCATCAAATTTATGTGGGACAGACTGGGGACATTTTTAGATCACACATCAGAGTCCACCGCCAGCAGATCCGTGACCAAAATAACAGAACACTACATGTAAGTGAACATGTGTCATCATGTGCTAAGGACTTTGACCCTCCATTCCATGCTATGCCCATATTGAAGCTGCCAAATAACAGTGATAAATATACTCGTGAGGACAAAGAAAATCTATGTATTAAAATTCTCAAGCCTTCATTGAACAGATTAATTTAGTGATATTGTTTACTATGTTCATGTGCATAAATTCCTAGATTTCAGTAATCTATATGATCTCATCATTTTGTGTCACCTTAGTGATATCTTTCATTTGCATTCAATACATTTGCCCGTGAGAAGCCAGACAGACTGGTGAAACCGGTTTGGGCAGTCTTTTGAGTTTTTCTTTGATTGATTCCGAGGGACATTATCTTATTTATATTCAGTCCATTTTTGAACATTCTCTGATTTCTATATATATTCATTTAATGGTCCTCCATATATTCAAATCAAAACAAATTGATTCTGTTAAAATCAATGTTGGTTCCAGACGCGTTTCAGAGTGTACAACTCCTTTCTCAATGGTTACACACAAAATCGAACAACAATGCTTTTATATGAGATGGATGATTTGATTACAGTTTAAAAATGGCATGATATGAAAATGTACAACAACGATCTGCAGCAGTGCAAATAAAATCAATAAAATCAACTGTCGTAGCAATCATTAGACGCTGTGATGTGCATAGGTGTCAAAAGATACATTAGCTATTTAAAAATTCAACAATAAAGGAATGGATCCGTCCCTGTTATTCATTACATTTACTGATTCTTTGATTAAAATTGATTCGAGTAATTTGTGATTGTTAGTGCACGCTATTATTCTAAAATTATTCTTGTCTATAGGGTGTGGATGCGTAGAAATTTCAGTTGTAACAGGATAGCCTTTCAAATGTTCATCAACGCGGGTAATAAGATGCCTGGAAGTTTCTCCGAAATAGACGTAGTTGCACCGTCCACAAGTGTACGAACAAGTACATTTAGCTTTAAGATCAGAGGAAACAGCATCTTTATTCCGAAAAAACATGGCTGTCTTTAAAGTCTGAAAAACTGGTCTAACATTTAAGGCTTTTGGTAAATTTTTGTTCAAGTCATGAACTTTCTTTTTCAGAATTTGACAATTTTCACGGATGTAAGGCAAATTCCAGTTTATAAATTTCATGTTATCAGAAGTGGGCAAATGTTCTGTCTGAAGCTTTTGTTCAACTTTTTCCTTAACGTCATTGATAGATTGCTCCTTGTAGCCGTTGTTAATGAACATGTGCCGAATTTTTTCACAGGACTGCTCATAAGTTTCAGAATCCGAAGAAATCTGTTTAGCTCGATGAAACAGGGACCTCATAGCCGCTAGCTTATATTGCTTTGGCGCGTAGGCACAATTAAGGATGTACACTTCAGTATTTGTATCTTTTTGGTGCCACGAGGTTTTGAGCCGATTATCAATTTTGGTAATTTTAGCATCCAAAAAAAAACAGATGCTGTTGTTATGTTCGGTTTCCATAGTAAAACTGATATCAGTATCTAGCTTATTGAGGAATTCAAAAAATGTCTGAGAATCCTCATAATCTTTGAAAATAGCAAAGCAGTCGTCGACATATCTTTTATAGAAGACGAAATCATTGCCATTGTACTTCTCAAACTGCGACTCAATTAAACTAATGGTAAAAGCAGCCACAGTTGGGCCAAGGTTCGATCCCATTGACATGCCATCTATCTACCTGTAGAGAGTTTTTGCAACCAATAGTCAACAAATCTCGAAGAGTGCGTTTCGAGACTGGAAGACTGTCTTCATCAATTATAGAAATGATGTAGTCAATGGTTCTATCTACCGGGATATTAGTAAATAAGCTCGAAACGTCAAAACTGCACATGAAAAAATCATTTTCATTGCTGGTATCAACGTTTTTCAGGGCTTCGATAAACTCAAAAGTATCCTTGACGTTAAAAGATCCGCCGTAAAAATTACCATAGTAAGATGCTTTCTTTGCTCTCGAACCCAAGGCGGTATCAGGAATGCATTCCTGATAAAAGAGCCAAGAAAGATCCGCATATCCTTGAGGAGGATGGACTTAATCGGAGGCTCACTAAATTTAAGAAAGACGGATTGATTTCTGATTCTATTTATGAGGCTGTAAAAGCCAAAGGATCTCAACCAGCAAGACTGTATGGGCTGCCCAAAGTGCACAAGGATTCCAGAAATCCGCCATATCGTCCCATTTTAAGCATGAAAAAATCTTATCTCTCAAACTTGTCGATGTGGCTTGATTCAATTTTGAAAGACCACATTCCTAAATCTTTTAACGTCAAGGATACTTTTGAGTTTATCGAAGCCCTGAAAAACGTTGATACCAGCAATGAAAATGATACATAATTTGTTCAAGTTTGGCCATTCTTGGAAAATTGTATAGTTCAATAATTGCCTCTGGCTTCTCAAGAATAAGACGAGTTTTGATGTAAATAATTTTAATCCAACTTACTTGTACTTTATGTCTCAAGAAATACATGTACATCGGTCAAACAGCACGAACTATTCGCTCCAGAATTAGAGAGCATATAACTTCGTCCGCTTCCGCCTTTTACCAACACATGGCTGAGGATCATAAAACATTTCCCGAAGACAACGTAAGTTGGAAAATTCTGAGTGTAGAGAGAAACATCAGCAACAGACTCGCTTTGGAAGCCCTACATATTCGTAGAGTTTTATCTTCTCTTGTCAATGGTTGCAATGGAGAGGCCCTACTGCCATTCTTATAAGTAGTAATTTTCTTGCCTTTCTTTTACTTAAGATTTTCAACTTGTCCTGCTTACTTAATTATTGTATATCTATGATTTGTGCATTGAATGTCTAGACATGTCATAGTGTTCATCGTGTTATCTCATGTAATCTGCATCAACATTTCATTGTTATTTGATTTGATCCTTTGACAAAGAAAAACGAAATATTGGACATCAAAACTCGTCTTATTCTTGAGAAGCCAGAGGCAATTATTGAACTAATGAAAATGATTTTTTCATGTGCAGTTTTGACGTTTCGAACTTCCAGGCATCTTATTACCCGCGTTGATGAACATTTGAAAGGCTATCCTGTTACAACTGAAATTTCTACGCATCCACACCCTATAGACAAGAATAATTTTAGAATAATAGCGTGCACTAACAATCACAAATTGCTCGAATCAATTTTAATCAAAGAATCAGTAAATGTAATGAATAACAGGGACGGATCCATTCCTTTATTGTTGAATTTTTAAATAGCTAATGTATCTTTTGACACCTATGCACATCACAGCATCTAATGATTGCTACGACAATTGATTTTATTGATTTTATTTGCACTGCTGCAGATCGTTGTTGTACATTTTCATATCATGCCATTTTTAAACTGTAATCAAATCATCCATCTCATATAAAAGCATTGTTGTTCGATTTTGTGTGTAACCATTGAGAAAGGAGTTGTACACTCTGAAACGCGTCTGGAACCAACATTGATTTTAACAGATTTGAATATATATATATATAATTATATATATATATATATATATATATATATATATATATATATATATATATATATATATATAACCAGTTGTCACTCGCGCCCCACCCTAAGTGTAACTCGCGCCCCATAAGTGTCACTCGCGCCCAAACTCGTATAAATAGCTGTCACTAGCGCCCCACTTCCTGTCACTCGCGCCCCAATGCGAATAAATAAGTGTAACTTGGGCCCCACTATACATATGTACTTGTCACTCGCGCCCCAACTTCTGTAACTTGGGCCCCATTCTGTCACTTGCGCCCGACCCACCAATTCCTAGGACCCGGTCATCACCAATCATCAACTTCCACTTGTCGGAGACGGATTTTGACAGCGAACACCTGTGGTAGGATGATTTGAAGGTGTAATAGGCCTAAACACATGCTGTCAGGGCCTGGTCCGCACCAATTCCTAGGACCCGGTCATCACCAATCATCAACTTCCACTTGTCGGAGACGGATTTTGACCGTGAACACCTGTGGTAGGATGATTTGAAGGTGTAATAGGCCTAAACAGATGCTGTCAGGGCCTGATCCGCACCAATTCCTAGGACCCGGTCATCACCAATCCTCAACTTTCACTTGTCGGAGACGGATTTTGACAGCGAACACCTGTGGTAGGATGATTTGAAGGTGTAATAGGCCTAAACACATGCTGTCAGGGCCTGGTCCGCACCAATTCCTAGGACCCGGTCATCACCAATCATCAACTTCCACTTGTCGGAGACGGATTTTGACCGTGAACACCTGTGGTAGGATGATTTGAAGGTGTAATAGGCCTAAACACATGCTGTCAGGGCTGGTCCGCACCACTTCCTAGGACCCGGTCATCACCAATCTTCAACTTCCACTTGTCGGAGACGGATTTTGACAGCGAACACCTGTGGTAGGATGATTTGAAGGTGTAATAGGCCTAAACAGATGCTGTCAGGGCCTGGTCCGCACCAATTCCTAGGACCCGGTCATCACCAATCATCAACTTCCACTTGTCGGAGACGGATTTTGACCGTGAACACCTGTGGTAGGATGATTTGAAGGTGTAATAGGCCTAAACAGATGCTGCCAGGGCCTGGTCCGCACCAATTCCTAGGACCCGGTCATCACCAATCATCAACTTCCACTTGTCGGAGACGGATTTTGACCGTGAACACCTGTGGTAGGATGATTTGAAGGTGTAATAGGCCTAAACAGATGCTTTCAGGGCCTGGTCCGCACCAATTCCTAGGACCCGGTCATCACCAATCATCAACTTCCACTTGTCGGAGACGGATTTTGACCGTGAACACCTGTGGTAGGATGATTTGAAGGTGTAATAGGCCTAAACAGATGCTGCCAGGGCGTGGTCCGCACCAATTCCTAGGACCCGGTCATCACCAATCATCAACTTCCACTTGTCGGAGACGGATTTTGACAGCGAACACCTGTGGTAGGATGATTTGAAGGTGTAATAGGCCTAAACAGATGCTGTCAGGGCCTGGTCCGCACCAATTCCTAGGACCCGGTCATCACCAATCATCAACTTCCACTTGTCGGAGACGGATTTTGACCGTGAACACATGTGGTAGGATGATTTGAAGGTGTAATAGGCCTAAACAGATGCTGCCAGGGCCTGGTCCGTGTCCATGGATGTGTTGCATGCATGTGTTTCAGATAGTCAGTGTTTGTATCCTTACTCCTGAATCACTGGAGTGGAGCTTTACACTCCGATACCGAAACACCGACTACTGATGAACCGTTTTGGAATTGTGAATCCGCAAATTCACTTGCAATTACCCGACATCCCTATACTTTAAGTAAAACACATTTGAGAGTTTCGGTTCGGTACATTTATTACTATTCTTCGAAGTAGTCTGGATGAGACTCAAAATTTATTTTTATCACAGGTACAATGACTGAGAAGT
This sequence comes from Prostheceraeus crozeri, assembly GCA_907163375.1. Classification (NCBI taxonomy): domain Eukaryota; kingdom Metazoa; phylum Platyhelminthes; order Polycladida; family Euryleptidae; genus Prostheceraeus; species Prostheceraeus crozeri. The sequence continues at coordinate 306,685 of CAJQUW010000125.1, read as the reverse complement.
TAGCAGGATCCTATTTTTTTATAGGATAATGTAGTACATGTAGTTGATATTGCTCTAAAAACTACGTTATATACCTTTGCCATAACAGCTAAAAGTGCTAATCGTGCTGTGTCGATTTTGCATTAGTCGATGCACGTTATTTCGATGCGTTTTTTTTGTTCCACCGATCACATTCATTTTTCGTTCTAAGAATGAGGAATGGTTTCTAAATGAAAGACATTTTCGATAATACGAACTTTTTCGTTTACAAATTGATGAGAAATCAAAGCAAGTCGACTCTCGATGGATTCATGAGATAGGAACTTACGATTGGATTTTTCATGTCGGTCGACTTTTCAGTCTTTGAAACATTGGGATGCATTCGACGAGCATGCATTCTGATTTTGGTAAACTAAAAGGAAACCTCCGTGAATATAAAACAAAATGACGGAATTCTCATAGATACACAAAAACATTATAACTCAAGACGCTATTACGCCATGCTTGATATAAACATTACAATGACGGTAGAAATTTAGAATTTAGAATTATCCGTGTCCGAATTAACGAGCTTCGACTGTATATAAATTTCCCTGTAGTCAATGGAGTTTCTGAAAGAGTTAAGTGAAATTGCATACGAATTTGTTTGATAATTTTGAAATAAATTTTTTTCAAAGATTGAAACATTTTTCTCCAACCCTCACGTACGTCGCGCTTAGAATCTCCTTTCAATTATATGACTTTTGAGTATGTAGTGGATACTATATTGTATACTATTCTGTACACTGTATATGTATGCTATACATGTATAGTATGTAATGGATAGTAGGAATTTCAGGACTACAAACTAGGCTTGTACATTTAGTCATAGTCGGCCTATTAAAAAAGTGTAAAAAGTTAAAAAAGAGTAACGGTTTCACTAATTCTTAACCCATTATCAAAGCATTAGGCCTGTCTAAACATTTTTTCATAACAATTTACAGCAATCGATTTCTGCACTAGCAGCATCGAAATTTAGCACAATCAACACATTTAAGTGCTTGATATAGCATCGTTTCGATGAGAGACATGCAGCAATAGTTCTTCGATAGAAAAAGTTTGACTATCAGGAAAATCAATAGGCCTACTGCGTGGCGAATCCAATGGACAACGCGAAAAAGATTTCAGGAAATGTTTCTAAGAGAGCATCACTTGACCCATGCCTACTTTTCAGCCTTGTCCAAACGTTCAACAAAATACTTTTTGATAGCGGGAGGGCAGCTGCAGGTGAGTGCAACATGACAACCGGGCATCGATCAGATGCGCTGCCACTGTATGCCCGATGCCCTTCGAGAGCCCACTACGATCAAATGTTTGAACTGAGGATATCTTCGATGGATTCAGGACACTGCTACGTGGTTCCTACTATTAATCAGGCTGCAATGGACTTCGACAGTCCAGTTACTTTTTTGAAATACACTTAGCAAAAACAATATATGGCCGTGGCAATCACACCAGCGTAGCAGCTATTATTTTGGTCTTCCGGCTACTACACCAGCTAAGCCAGCAATGCTACTGCCTCTGAAATAAGTAACAAAATGAAAACAATCACAACTAAACTAAGCACGATGATTCGGTATATTGAGTTTCTGGAATATTAATATCTTGGATTCGATGGGAACTTGGAAACAAGCTAGCTCTGCTAAGGATGTCATTGGATTTTTCATGATATGTAGAAGACGAAGAATGTCCAAGGCTCACCCGCACAAGGAGAGTTAAGACACACTCTGATTCATGTTTCTAGTTAAACTGAGTGATTTTTATACCGCAGAAATAGGAGGCATGGTAATGGACATGGATTTAATTTTCTAGGTCTAAGCCGGTGTAATAGCCACTGCTAATTAAAATCATCGAACTAGTCAATCAACTCATTATCCAACATATTCGACCTCGACTTGATGTTTATAAGCATTATTCATACTAAAGTGTCGCAGAGCTAGCATTATGGCGAACGAATTTTGCTAACAAATCTATGAAATTGTGAAGTATTGTGAAGTAACACACGAGACGTGCACATCATTCGATCGCAGCCAACCAGAAGACCTCCCTCTTCAACCAGCTGGTTCGTGCACGCCACCCAATGTTGCTGCCATTTCTCGAAGCGACAATGATAGCATCATTGCGGCCGGTTTTATGCGTTCAGACAAGCAACAACGTGTTGACGCTCGCACTTTCGTGGCAGTGACTTTTAACTCTTTGACTTTATTCACTTTATTCTGTAATATAATTGACTTTAAAATTTTCTTTCATGTACGGCGTCCCGAAGTGTTGCCCGAAAAGAATCGGGCGAAAGGGCCTCGCAATTACTTATGACATCGTGTTTGTCTTAAATTTATTACGAAGGACTATAACAGCCAAGAAATGTTTCAATCGATGTGAAGTATTAACCCATTAACCGCCCGGATTTTTTTAGCAATCAAAATTTAAAAAAACCAGTGAAATTTTTCACGAATACCTATCCTCATTACAAATATCATCGGTTCCCGAGAAATTTTCGTTCCGCCATCTTTTTTCTACAGAGGTGGCATACATGTATGCCATTGTCGGTAGAGTTGTCACTGTTACAGTAAGTGGGTAGTTTTTTTGAAAACACCACGTGGTGAAGCCCGAACGTTGCAGCTTTTCGCAGATGAGCTTTGATCTTGCCATTAGAACACCCTTGACATCTCTCTAAGTCTCGACCGTCCACCAGCCAATGATCTTTGCGGTCATACCTATATGGATTTTTGCAAGATCGGTGATCTCAAAATTGTTCGACTTCCCGTTCGCGACTACGGAATGGACTGCTTTGAAACCGACGGATTCCTCCTCAATTTTCAATATGTTAGGACATTGAGCTGCAGGTTCATCTACTTCATCATCACTATCCTCATCTTCAATAAGTTCAATTGCAGGCCGGAGCAGACAGCAAAACCCGATCCCAGGTTATTCAAACTTATTTTCATCGGAACTCCGTCTTCTGGAGCACTATCTTCATCTGAATCATAATTGAGATTAGGCGGCGTTGCAATAAATCACACGAATTCGGAGATCCGTCTTATTCCCACTTTCAGCCGGTGGTCTAACGCCCCTCTGCCAAGGTCGCCGTCTCGCACAATCTCACGGCACTTGTCGACCCTGAAGGATAAGAGTAAATACCCGGTAAGCAGTCTGGGGAATTCAGCTATTAGAACACTAAGCTGGCAGATTCACATGTCGTCAGCAATGTGTCCACAGTCTAGTGGGTAAAACTACGACTATCCACGGCTTTGCGACGCGGGTTCGATCCCAGCGCCACTAACTATTTTCCATCTTTGTTTTGTTGCAATATCATTGTTTTGGTATATTTTTCAACGTACAAAATACATCATCCTTCTTGTAATGCTAAAGTCAATGATCGGTGATTGATATACCATTGTACCGCATCCATATTCTTATGGAAAATTGCTAATGAAGGTTAAATTGGCCTAATAGACAATAAACCTGTATAGTACATGTAAATACCATAAACTGTTATTATAAAGATACTGCTCTTTCCTGAAGTACTTTTACACAATAACTAAAACTGATGTTCATTAGAAAAGGGCATTCTGCAATTCTCATCTGCAGACTTTGATTTGTCCCATGTGCCACCCCTAATGAAACAGCGTACTAAATAAAGTACACTTTTCTATAATCAATTTATTCATTACTACAACACTAATTACGAAACAAATATCCATTATATTCATTCAAATAGTATCATTATTCATTACTTGTGCCCGACAGCTTTGATGATGCAATATATTCAAAGTAGATAATTTCACAACTTACTCCATTCGCCATGTTTGTTTGGTAGGAAAACATGTTTCAAAAGTCACGGGAAAAGAAACACCTAAAATAAAGTGTTTGAGAAAATACACGTGGTTCAGTGGTATTTTAAATGAAATTTATCGTTTTGAACGTCATTGTCGCCGAACTGCATAGGTTTCGATCAAAAATATGTCACTCTTCTCGGTGTACTTTTATTTATGCCATTTTCTTAATGGTTAATGAAAACGAGGTTTCATGGAAATAACACATTGAAATTCGATGGAATGTAAGATATTCCTCATTCATGACATTTTTTCTTAACGAGAATGGATGATGAGATAACATATTGTCAACGTAATTTCGAACTTGTCCAAAAGGCAGAAGACTCAGACTATCACGAAGTATTTAGCATCCAGCTGTGAAAACCAAGATTTTTGAAACACGTTTCATTCCAATTCCTGTGTACAGTAAAACCAATTCCACACAATTGTCTTTAAATCATGAAAAGATTTTCATATTTTTTTGTGTAGAGAGAGTATTGTTCCATAAAAAATAGAATCTTTATGCTTTGCTTTGTTACAACTCTAGTGTGAGTTGTTACGTGACATATTATGGATCTGTGGTTGTGTTGTCAAACAATAAAATCCTAGAATTCAAGAAATTCCTCATTCATGTCCATTTCAAGGTTTTTGCATGGTGAGGACCATTATACACGGCCGAGACATTAATATGGGTACAAAATGAGACCAAATACACAATTGTCGCCAGCTATATGAACAACAAAATCTGCAGCATCAACAAGCGTCAAGCGATGACGGAACTTCGTGATAAGTTTTTGTGAGCAACACAACATGAGTATTTGAGCTTGCTTTCTTCGACTTCCAAGCATGCAAAAAAATTATTCTAGGAGCTTTCTTTTCTTAAAAAATCCATTGCTTTAACGCCCCATCAAGGAGGTCAATGATACTTTGTGATATGAAATATCCGACAAATTAAGGATAAAGAACAGTTTTTGGATAAAAGTAGGTCATCTGGTTGGGCCTACTTATAGGCCTTCAATCAAGCAAATGTTTATGTTCATATACATGTTCACATCAAAATCATAATGTGGATGCTCATGAAAGTGGCTAAATGAATACTGAATGCGGAGCTATCCGCAAACAACGGGTTAATACAAGGTTGCATGTCAAAGTAGGTCATCTGGGTGGACTACTTCCTGACCGATTTTGGAAAAACTGAGGACAGATTCGAGATTTATAAGCAAAAATAAGGTGGTATGCAAAACATTGCTTGAAAAATTCATCGATCCAAACTTTCTCAATCAAACACTCCACTTCAATATGAAGTATGATTGGTCATAGGCACCCCATAGGCCCTGCATCCAACCTACAAAACTTCGACTTTCTTATATTTTCATAAATATGTATTTTTCTACACTTGAATCTTAAGACTTCAATAAAGCTTACTGAAATGTCCATTTTGCTATAAATTCTCAGATGGAAAGACTGTCAAACAATCCCCGGAAGCATTGGGAGTGCTAACACTTGTCACATGGACCCCGTGGAAAAATCGGGTTTTTTCTTATTTCCACATGCGGGTGAGGTTCAAATAAGCCATTGGAAATTACAGCAAAAACATACTTGAGGCAACTGGTTCATAAAGCTTCAAGTCGCACAACCGCGTTGAATTTCAAGTCAATCGCTTTCACTAGGGCGAATATGTAAAAAGTGTATTTTTTGGTGGGGCGCGAAGTTACATACTGGTTATATATTATAATATATATATATAATTAATATTTTATATATATATATATATATATATATATATATTGAAAATCGAAAAGAATTGAAAACAATCCGTGTTCAGGCGCTCGACATGTTTCAGCTTTACAAAGCCATCCTCAGGTGAACAAAGATATGTACAGGATATATATATATATATATATATATATCATTATACCTGATTTAACTCTGCACAAAGAAACCGTGATGTTAATAAAATAGTTTGGAAATGTGACTTCCTTCATTTCATTCTAGATCGTTGTCAGTTAAGGTTTCGCGTGGTGCCGACTTGACTGAGTTTCTGAAAAGTCAAATCTATACATCTTGGACTGATGCATTCTCTTCAAAACTTAAAATATCCGTGTGCTTAAACATTGCAGAGAACACGATCATACGGTATCTTTGAAGATTGTCTGTCGATGGACAGAATGAAGGAAGCAATCAAGGTGCTTGTGGGCGGAAGATGGTGACAAGTGACAGAGTTGATGACAAGATTGTCAAGATGTCTTCAGAAAATCCGTTCATGTCTGCCAGAGAAATAAAGCAAATCTTGCATCTTGAATGCGACTGAAGAACAGTTTCGAATCGATTGTGAGATGCTGGTCTCACGTCCTCTACATCGGCAAAGAATACTCTTCTGAATGAAGACCATGAAGACTGCAGACTTGAATGGGTTTGGCAAAAATCCGATTGGAGCTCTTGATGGTGGGTGACAGTTGTATTTTCTGATGAATCGCGATTCTGCTCAGGAGAGGACAATCCCGCGTGTAGCATTTTCGAGGACCCTTCGCATGCTGATTTGCGGAACTCTGTGTTTGCAGCGTTTCCAATAGGTCTGTGACTCATAAAGTGGCATGTGGAGCATTTTCTGAAAGCGGCTTAATGGATTTAGTCCTAATTGAAACCCATATTCATTCGGAGCAATATACTAATATTCTTACAGAGAACCTGGCACCAATTTGGCCCATGATATCTCAATGAAACGGCATTTTACAGCAAGACAATGCGCCTATCCTCTGCTCTTCGAATACGAAATTTCTCCAACAAAATGAAACTTTTGCCAAAACTGGCTTCCTTACAGTACCGATGTGAGCCCCATCGTAGAAAAGAACTGAAGCTGCAAGACGAATACGTAAATCCGGCTGACAGTGACGACTTTTTTGCGACTTTGGACGAAATTTGGAGAGAACACATGGAAGTACGAAGTTATCGGAAATCTCTTATTTATTCAATGACTGATCGCGTGGGAGAACTCATTCGTGCTGACGGAGGCGCTGCAAATTTTTAATATTGCTGCAGTTGTACTTCTTACTATCATAATGTTCAGCTTTCGAAGTAATCATATGTCAAAGTGAAGCAGAAACGAGTCCTGAATTTTCATTTTTTCACCGGGTATTATATTTTTTGCATGACTATATTTCAAAGTATTCAATTCATCAAATGCATTCATCTGCCGGAATTCAGTGACGATGATTCAACAGACGGAAACTAACTGCATGTCTTGGTAGATAATAAATAATATGATAAATAGTATTACTAATAATATAAATAAGAACAAAATAGACAAGTAAGCAATACAAAAATAAATAAAAGATAATATCAGGGACGCCGGCAAGGGTGTTGCTTGTGTTGCCTTTAAACTAGATGATGCAGTCGTTGCATGTATCCCTCTTCATGAATTACGGAAATACTCCTGAATAAGCTGCAGTTTCACGAATTCCATATCAGTGCTGACTGCTGACTCTAAGCTCCAGGCCGATTAGAGGTTCATTCTCATTGACGTGTCTGACAAAACTTGCGTTCGTGCGATGAATAGCAGTGTATGAAGTGTGTCGTCACAGTCTACAGTTTCTGCCCCGTCGTGGACAAAATAAAGTTATGATTGAATGATAAAGCTTGAGTATCAATGGTGTGCAGAAATCGCCTTTGAGGTCATCCATCGCTTGTAGCTTCTCTCTCCCAAAATACAGTCAGAGTGTTGTGACAACACGGACTTTTGTAGCATGTTTCGCCATTGAACACACTTAAGAAGTTCCTTGATCTTATTTGAAGATTGAGTATCATGCTCATTCGTGTGCAGAGCCTAATCATCAAGCTAAGGATTTGAATTGTTTTGCAGAATATTCTATTGCATACACATAAGGAATTTAATGACTTCTGTTTGCTTCAAAACAAAGAATAGAAATATGAAGCACTGAATCGAATTTTTAAATAGTATCATTTTCAGTTGTTCATTACAATTTATACATAAAATAGTATTACGATGTTTTCAACAATTAAGCAAGAGTTGCAATTGTTCTAGAACTAGCTTTGTATGGAAAGGAAACACGATGGAAGTTCTGTTGTAGTTTCCAAAGGATAAATGCAAGCCATTTCTAAGTAATAAGAAGGCGTGCTGCATAATATGCCTTTATAATATGAGATCTATTTAAATTGAATTAGATCCTTTCTTTTTGCTTAATTTTGCTTTTTTTGCCCATTTTTGCTTTTTTTATGCATTGTGTAGTACAATACATTTACAGAATTCAACTTGTTGGAGATGTGTTAGACTTAGGCTAAAATGGACATCAAAGTAATTTCTATATATTCGATTTTCACACTCATTCTTACTAGATAAATCCGATGAGCATGGAGTATAGTATAGTATGCTAAAAACCATTGTTGATATAGGCCGAGTTATCATTTTAAAGCTAACCAGTGTAAAGCCTATATGCGAAACCCTAGGCTTATAACGCAAGTGAAATATTGAGTTGGGTTTTGGGAGGATGTGGGTATCCTAAAGTGCCCTCCTTTCGGCCGGTGCAACACCTCCCCTAAACTCGCGCCGGCGTCCCTTATAATGATAAATAGTATTCATGGCAGAGGCGCAAATGTCCGGTCAATTTTCCACAGAGCGATGACCACCTTTGTTTACGTTTTCTGAATATCTAAGTAGGAATGTCATTGCAACTTCTAGTCTTTACAGTGTTATTGAATATGATTACCCCTCGAAGAAGTTTTCATTTAGCATTTTAAATTAATCAATATTCTTGATTTGTTGAGATATCCTATTCATTTGTTGCGCAATCATTAATGTAGCAATACGGTACGCTTCTGTAAAAACTTGTTTGTAAATTTACTTAAGCCTCAATCTGGACGACTTTGCAATTCCTGGCTTTGACGTTTTGCCACAATCACTTCTAAATCTTCGGAAACCTCAATATTGTTCATCTCCAATTCTAGAGCATCTTGATCAGGGTTAACCCATTAGGCGCCAATGTTCCACTTGTGGAACATCGCTAGATTTTAGAAATATGTCTTATTGAATGTGGGACATATGATATTTTACAGTAAATAATTACAATGTTTGGCAACCTTGGTGTGTCTTGGTGTGATCTGACTCATTAAAATATCATATCTCTAGATTTTATGCGTACAATTCAATAAAAAAAGATTGGTTAAATGTTTTTCAATGTTCAATTTGGTTACAGCGATTTTTCAGCAGCTCTAATAAGCAAAAGCAATTGATTGGTTTTCAGATTTTAGCTACTTATAATATGTATACCTCTTCATATAGGTATGCTATATACAAAAATATTTCATTCCTATTATATTTTTCGAAATATAGTGACAAATTCAAAATGTTCCACTTGTGGAACATTGGCGCATTGGGCCTATACAAATTAGATCGCTGACAAAATATTTCGGAAGGATTTATAATGAAATATCTTGGTCTGCCTGTCAATCTCATATGAATAGTAATGTCTGCTAGTTTGATAATCAGAATTAAAGTTTACCATTTTACATATTTTGTTTAAATTCAAAAAATTGAAAAGCAGTGAAAGTTTTGTTTTGATCTGACTAAGAACGTCCTGTGACAAATATTTTGCTGCTTTACATGGTAAGTGTAAGATGTCTGTGCAACCTTCATTCTAACTAATGCTGCCAGGGTTGATATAGACAGTCTTGTGATTTCATTCTCTTTATTTTATCTATAGGCTTATGTAAATAAAATATTGTGAGGTATTTGGCGGCATAGAACTTACCAAATTTATGCCCCTGCGATAGAGGTTTGACCTAATCTTTAGTTAAAACAATTATTAAAAAGAAATATGTCAATTATAACTTAAGAGTACATGTATATAGTCTAAGAACTTAGTCTCAGTCAAAAAGGCAGATGAAACTATTCATGCAAAAGTAGTAAAACTGAAAAACATACACAGGTTAGAACTGCTACTGTCAGGCGCAACAGAATAGAAAAATGCCCTCTGATATCAAAAGAGGCGATGGCAAAATCTCAGAGAGGATTTCATGAAAGTTACAGTGATTGTTCAGTCGTGGTCTGCCACTGGAACGATAATACCCCCGTTATAGTTATCAGTTCAAATGAAAGCGTTACTCCTATCAGTCAGGTGACACGCTGGAGTCGAAGTGATAGGAAGAGAACTGCAATTCAACAACCAGCTATGATTGCCTACTATAATTGTCACATGGGCGGAGTTGACCTATTGGACAGGTTTCTTTCGGATTATCGGCCTCAGTTGCGATCAAAGAAATGGTGGTGGCTATTATTCGCAAATTTCATCAATATGGGCATGGTGGCTGCTTGGAGGTTACAAAGACACATTCAAGTCAATAGGCCTACATCTCATCTGGATTTCCAAAGGTTAGATCTATATTTTGTATTATCTTATATTTTGAGTTAAAACTTAAAGATTTTGTTGTTGCTACAAAATAAATAAATAAGACGTTTATTTCAAAAAGCCGAATAGAAATCGTGGAGTCTCAAGACATGAATATGAACATCAAATCAATTAATAAAATACTAGAACTTAACATAGTAATTGTCATAAATCAATCAGAAAATATAAGGTCGTCAGAAAGTAAATGATATATACACATACTCGTAACTTTACAATGTAAATCTGTCATTCGATAATTTGGTTATAGAGATGAAAAAGCTGTTACTGCTTATCGAAGTTGAACACAAATTGTTACAACCTAATAATAATGCATATAGACTTTTTAAGTCATCTTGTGTTTAGTCAATTATGCTCTCCCTTTATCAAAATATGTACGCGAAACATTCGTTTTCTTTCAGAGAAGTTGTGAGATATCTTCTGAGTCTTCTGACTGTTCGAGAAATTCGACCTGGACCTTCACGAACACGTACCTGCCCTCTCCCCTAGACTTGGAAATGTTGGTCATCTTCCAATACCAGCCGGTAAACAGGGCCGCTGTAAATTATGCATGAAAAACACGAAAATGAAGTGTGACACATGCAACACTTTGTTGCATACAAGTTGCTTCGTCCAATACCATCTCTGAACTCTGAAAGATGCTACTGTTAGGGGAGGGTGGGGAGAAATGGACCACCGATTTTTCAAACCTACTTTTTTGATTCTAGCGGACATATTTCAAAAGATATTTTCATCAAATTCGACATGAGTGTTCCTAAGGGTGTCATTTACATGTAGTATGATTCTAGTCACTATTCATCAATTACATTTCTCACAGCATTTCATTTAGTCAAGTGTTGCGAGGTGGGGAGAAATGGCCATAAGGGCAGGAGAAATGGACCACCACGTGGGGAGAAATGGACCATGTAGAAGAAATGTTCATTCATTAAAGTATAAGCTAATTTTGATACAATTAGCCTCTAACAAACCTCCTTTTGACCCCAGATAATGTTTTTATAGGTAAAGCCAAAGGTAAAGCTGTAAAAATTTGAAGTTTTGCCTTATATAATGCAGTAGGCTATGACCTGCACCAAAAGCTAGGGTTTGAATACAAAACAAACGTGAATTATAAAGAAAACACATGTATTTTTCATAAAACCAAATTTCAGTAGGCTCCATGTAAAAGTCGACTTATAAAAATAATAGGCTATAAAAGCAGAAAACAAATCATTCAAAACAAATCATGCGATAGCAAATTACTGTTGGCTCATTATCATTGAGCAAAAGGCCCACTAACGAATAGGCCTACAAACTTGTAAAAATCCATGACTAGACTGCTGCAGGCGAATATAATTACCGGAAAATGATTGGATCATGATATGACTTCACAAAATTGGCTTACCTCTGCCGCAAGCTTACAGAGATTCTCTAAAAACACTCAGCAAAAACAAAAAATAGAAGCTTAAACAAATAAAATAAAATCCATTCATTCTGTGACAAACATTACTCTACATACATGTACATCGCAATCGGGAAATACACAAATTATACGCACGTAATCTCAATTACTTGCAAATGCAAATCTCAAAAATACAAATCCATAAAAGCGTCAATTACCTTACTAACAAGGCGCTGAGGTCCTCCTGAAATGAGAAAGTGTCCAGCTTTGTTCGGGAGGTTCCAAACACTTTCTCAGGTCCTCTCTTTCGGGAGGTTCAGCTTTAACACAATATCCGACAAAGGAACACTTGCAATGTCTCTGACTTGGGGTCTGATGAAGCAATCGTGCTTCTCACTTTTCCGTAAGAATTCAATTTCTACATCAAAGTCATCAACGTCGACATCATCAGCTGGGCCTATCAACTTTCTGACGATGCCCACGTAATATACAACAACCTTTCTTCCACTGAAGACACAAAGAACAAAGTCATCTGGCTTCGGATCAACAACACCATCCAGAATCAGAAGAAGAGTAGGTGCACGATCAGTTTGTGAATTGCTGCCTTCACTGCTGCTCTCATCATTGCTGTCATAGCAGAGTATTGGCGGCGGCACTTTGCACTTCTTGCTTGGTTTCTTTGTTTCGTCAGTCTGCTTCCTCTTCCTCTCATCAGCTTCTCGCTTCTGCATTTCAGGAGATGCTGTAGCAATGATGGAATATTGCTTCTTGTGCTTGCGTTTCTTCTCGCCAGATTGGGAAGCACCCTTGGGGACACCTTTGAAAACTTGTGGGGTAGTCTGTAGTTTAACTAGCTAAGATTGCGTATTACTACAGTATTTATCAAGCGAAATTAAAACATCATGTACAAGTAGGTTGCAGCGCAGGATAGCATCTCTATTGCAATTGGTCAACATTTCATGTAGGCCTTGGACCTGTATGTCAATATCCGATCAAACATCCTCGTTTTGACTGCATTGAGAAGACACTGAGTAACCCTATTTCAATAGTACTTATTAGCTCTACAAGATATTCATAAACGTGGCATATAAAAGTAGCTATCAATCATCATGAAAGGCTATAATGATAATTAAAGCACTAATTAGTGATATGGGGACCAAAAATGTTAGTGGTTCGATCTCAATATGGCAATTTATTTATCTAAATTTACCTGGGTTCCTTATGGGTAGGCATAAAGCAATATACGACGCGGGTGAAACTCAACTGAAGAGTTTTTACGAAGATAGTTATACAAATAGCATAATTAAGAAGAAATCGAATCTACGCTAATTTTTGCACTCTTGACAGATACACACCATCAGTTCCAGCAGTCAATCCTTAAATAATATACTGAATGACTAAATAAAAACATCAACAACCATGATAGGTAGCTGTACTCGATAATAAACTACACATAATAATCCTTTTAAAAGATGGGGAGAAATGGACCACAGGGTGGCCATTTCTCCCCACCTAACTTATTTTCATGAGCACGTTGAACAATCAGATTTTCTAGAAAACCTTGAAGAAATGAAACTATTTGTTGACACATCTCTATCTATAAGACTATTGGTGTAAACAATCAAGAGTTATTTAGAGGCGATTGATAATATTCACGTTTTTAGACACAGCTAACAAAAATATGAATTTCTGGTTTTTTTAGTGAAAAACAAAAAACACGTGCCAAATCACGAAATCAAATGGTATAATGCTCATCTTTCATAAATTGTTCATTGGCATCATGATCATTAATTTCATGCATTTAAACAAACTCAAAATACTTTTTTATAGAAGTTACTGGGGGTGGCCATTTCTTCTGCCTGTCCATTTCTCCCCATCCACCCCTACCTAGTTTCAAAAAAATACATTGGTGATTCTGTCTGTATTTTTCCTGTTTCGTTTACCAAAATACATCAAAATTCTTAATATACCACTTTTGCATAAAAACTAAAATCAATGTATAAGCATAGGATATTATTTTAATGTATAAACAAATATGTCAAATATAAGCAATCTGTCAAGCATAAACAAATATACAACGGCTTATATTCTTCAAAAATTCTTAGAAAAATGTATAGTCTCAAGGCGCCAATGTTCCACATGTGGAACATCATCAAAAACGATGAAATGAACATTTATTTTCGGCAAGATCGTCATAAAGTATCAAAACGTGATTGAATAATATGGTTCCATTCAAATTTTTGATAATTACTTTCAAAAATAATTCCGCGCCTAATGGGTTTTAAAGATCATTTCTGGGAAAAATTGATATCCACAAAGGAAACTCCTTAATGAGAATCCGCCGTAATTGAACACAAAATCCGCAAATACCAATAATTGAAGCATTTTTGCTGAATTACAATAGGAGATCAGGAGATAGGACGATAAAAGGATTCCGGTGATATATGCTTTTCCGATATAACGACGAATGTTTGCGAAGCAAATGGGAAAAAAGGACAAATGGTAACATCATGCCGCATTCAATTAGCGTTAGAGCTATTCGTAAGTACCACCAAGTTAGCATAGTGCAGAAAAGAGTGTCTCATCCCCATACCATATAGATATCCGTGGCGTGTTTTATCGATCGCTTTCTCTTAACTATTCATCACTAAAAATCGGCATGATTAATATGAACAGCCTTTCTATACCTGTGTGGGCTTGTGCGCTTGTTTTCACAAAATTGATAATGGAACGCCATATCTCAGGTTTGTGGTGTGCTTATCTTACAGATTTATCTATCGACTGAATATAACTATTCTAATTGTTATAAATATTGTTCATAAACTTGTGAGCCCGTGGTTTAGTGAAATGTGGACTATCGCGATCATGGAGTGAGGTTCAATTGTAATCACAAACAAAGTCACTGGGAAGTATGGATCAGTAGTCAAACCTCACAACCATCGCAATTCTACGAAACTCGAAACACATTCCTCATAAGTTTGACAGTGACCCTCCTCGAATCGAGAAGTTGAAGGCACCAAAGAATAATGGTAAATTTCAGTAGCTTTACTCAAGTTGATCAATTAGTCAATTACAATTTCAGCTTATGGATGATTTTTTCTATTCCTTTCAGTCCAATCGCAGTGGTCCTTCACTATGCTCTGCAGCATCTGCACATGGCACTGTAACGAGAAAATGGACGAATCAATCAGTCAATCATATGACATAATACACAGAACACTGACGGTTAGTTTACTCATAAGGTGTGTCCATAAACTGTATAGTACGTCCAAATAATAATTCATAAGTCACCTGTCTTTGGTCGATGTATTACGACATCTTACAGATGTCAATAGAATGATGATGAGGTCTTTTGTTTCTCTTTCATGCGATTACGCAGTGTCAGTATTTGTAGCATGTCACCAATTGACTGAACTATTGAACAACACTATCGGCTGAATTTCACATTGAATGCACAAATAATACGTGTAAAAGGTGAGTTATATTGCATTTCATTGAAGTCCAGCTGGCTGCATCGAGTCATTCACCGTTTCATAGCAATGAAAAATACACCAGTAGGCATGTACTCGAACTCTTTTAATTCGAATGCGTTTTGACCGAGCTGTGTCAGCATTTTAAGGATTTAAACAATTGAGCAATACCGTGCTAACAACACATTAAGTTCCTACATGATAATTATAATTTTTTTTGTTGTAATAGGTCTAATTTTTGGTTTAATTTAGTCATATTATAGCATAACATATTAGTTCATTCAATGTGTATCAATTATATATATATATATATATATATATATATATATATATATATATATATAAGAGAAATAAAAAGACCAGAGGTTTCCAACAAAATTAATTGTACTCCCCGACTAGTTTCTGCAGGGTGCTACCTGCTTCTCAAGGGGACTGGGAATGAAATGATAGAGGATACAAAATTATAACTGAATGCATATAAGTATACACAAAAACATAGAAATTATGCTTAACATGCATTGAGACGAGGATCATATCTTTGATTGAAAGCAAATTCCATTCTTTCCCTGTCCGCTTTCTTGGATTTTGGTGACATTTTATAAAATGGTGTTACAATGAATTTGATTTCTTTATTTTTAGCACAATTAGTAATATGTTTGCTCACGGGAAGAATGGAGTATTTCGGGTCAAAAATATGCTGTCGGTGAAGTGTCATGCGGTGGCGTAGGGTGTCTCCGGTCTGTCCAATATAGTATTCATTACACCCCTTGCAGACTAATTTGTATATCAGATTGCTTGATAAGCAAGACATATTTGATTTTATTTCGAAATTGATTATTGTATCTTTTACTTTAAAAACAGTATTTTTTCCTGTTGACAGAAGATCACAGCACTTGCACAAAGGTTCATTCTATTTGGTGACTCCGGTGATTGTGCATCGGTTGAAGAATGGAATTTGCTTTCATTCAAAGATATGAGCCTCGTCTCAATGCATGTTAAGCATAATTTCTATGTTTTTGTGTATACTTATATGCATTCAGTCATAATTTTGTATCCTCTATCATTTCATTCCCAGTCCCCTTGAGAAGCAGGTAGCACCCTGCAGAAACTAGTCGGGGAATACAATTAATTTTGTTGGAAACCTCTGGTCTTTTTATTTCTCTTATATCCTTGCGTTTGCTTTGATTTCAATTATTTACCTATATATATATATATATATATATATATATATATATTAAAATAATTGAAGTGAAAACACATGGAATGCACAAGCGCTTTCTATATTCTTCAGGTGCAAAGTGAAACAAAAAGCAAGATCATCATAATTTCAAATATACATTCATCATAGATGGATGTTGCAAGGTAATTTACATAGTAGGACATGCACATGCATTAGAAAAATAACTTTGTTATAGTTTATTATGCTAAAATACATCAACAATATCTAATTTATGTATTAGATTGAAACATAGATTTAAGTATAGAAGAACATATATGCGAACTAATATAAAATGCATCTCATATCAAAAGTGAATGAATTCATAAGAAACGTATAAAAGTGATTCATGAATTTAATTTTGGATGAAAGCGATCGATAAAATATTTTTCTTTACATTTACGTTCAATTTTGTTTTCAGAAAAAAGCTTGTAAAAAGGAAAGATTGACATGTTGCCCCTACCACACGTTTCTAGATGTTCACTTAATTTAATTTGTCTATAATTGGCATTCAAAATTTGTTGTTTGTGAACCCTTACTCTGGTTCTTAAGGATGTCCCAGTTTCTCCGATATAATAATTTTGACAACCGGGGCAGGTGATGACATATACAACATTACTGGTATCACAACTCATATTACAATTTACATGGAAAATGTGTCCATCAAATGTATAAGAAGATCCTTCTTGTAGGATGTTACAAGTACCACATCTCAAGTCATTGCATTTATTTACTTTATGTACTTGATCACTTTCAAATGTGGATTTACAAAGAATTCTTTTCAAATTTCGTGGTTGTCGTTTACTATTAATAAAAGTACAGTCTCCAAAAATTTCTTTAGTTTTATCGTCATTTTTCAATATTGAATTCACATGAGAAATAGCTGGTAAAATGTTCATGTTTCTAGGGTTGTATGTGTGTACAAAAGGTATGACAGAATAAATATTATTTTTCTTGTCACTTGTAAGAAAAAGTGATGAACGGTCAATCTTTAAAGATTTTGAAATGCTATTATCAATTAATGAGTGAGGATAGCCCTGTTGTAATAAGAATTGCTTTAATTCGTCCAGGCGGTTCCTTCGATTGACATCATCACTACAGATCATGCATATACGTCTTGCAAGATTGTAGGGGATCGCTCTTTTAACATGGCGGGGATGGCAGGAGGAGAAGTTTAGATATTGATGAGTGTCAGTTGTCTTATAGTGAATGTCAGTGTGTATTGTTTCTTCCTCTTTAATCACGAGAATATCAAGAAAAGGGATCGCCTTGTCACTTATTTCCATGGTGAATGAAATGTTGATATCAAGATCATTAAGAATATCATGAAATAAGTATCTTTTCCAGTTACTCATTACATCATTTGTAGTATCACTACCCCACACTTCAATAAGGCGATTTTTCAATTGAATTTCAAGATAGCCAAGTGTTAGGTTTGCATAAATTGGGGCCACTTTTGTGCCCATTGCGGTGCCTTTGATTTGTTTGTAGCAGTTATTATCAAATTCAAAAGTATTGTTTACCAAAACAGATTTTAAGCATTCTAAAATAAATGAATGATTGAAGCGACTGTCAATAGCGTTTGGGAATTGCTGAAGCCAAAATTTTACCGCAAATAAACCTAGGTCATGGGGAATGTTTGTATATAAACTAACAACATCAAAAGTCACCAACTTAGCGTTAATGGGTATGTGCTTAGGCAAAGTTGTTAAAAAATCAAGATCATCTCTTACATAACTTTGTATATGCTTGCATAGAGGTTTTAGAATGATATCCAAAAAATTGCTAAGGCGTTGGGTAGGAGCATTTGGGCTACCAACAATAGGTCTAAACGGTAAATCTGAAGGATTTTGAATAGCAATGTATTCTGAATTATGTTCAGAAATGGCATTCTTGATCATGTTTGATTTATGAATTTTAGGCAATCCTTAAAAATTACTACTTTTGAATTCAAAATTAGTCAAATAGTCTTTTTCTTTGCGGTTAGATTATTTGCAAACAGTTGAATGGTTTTTTTAATGTCTCTCATAATTTGTTTGTCTTCATTAGTTGGTAATTTTTTGTAAAAGCTTTTATCTTCTAGCATATCTAAAATCTTCTTTTCATAATAGGATTTATCCATAATCACAATAGCGCCTCCTTTATCCGCTTCTTTGATAATTGTCAGGATCAGCACTTAGAGATTTCAATGAATTTTCCTCATTTCTATTTAAATTAGACTTTGTTTTCATTACATTACTTTCCTCAGTTATGTTGATTTTCTCTAAAGTTTCACAAATGTTGTCTAATACCGTATTCCTTCCTTTTTGAGGATTGAAAGAAGATTTATTTTGAATTAAACTTTTAGGTCCATTCTGACCGATTTCGTTATTATGAACATAAAAATATTCCGTTAATCTCAATTTGCGAGTATATTGTTTGATGTCCACTTTGAGTTCTTCACTATTTTTGCGAGGAGTAGGATTGTTGGTAGCCCAAATGCTCCTACCCAACGCCTTAGCAATTTTTTGGATATCATTCTAAAACCTCTATGCAAGCATATACAAAGTTATGTAAGAGATGATCTTGATTTTTTAACAACTTTGCCTAAGCACATACCCATTAACGCTAAGTTGGTGACTTTTGATGTTGTTAGTTTATATACAAACATTCCCCATGACCTAGGTTTATTTGCGGTAAAATTTTGGCTTCAGCAATTCCCAAACGCTATTGACAGTCGCTTCAATCATTCATTTATTTTAGAATGCTTAAAATCTGTTTTGGTAAACAATACTTTTGAATTTGATAATAACTGCTACAAACAAATCAAAGGCACCGCAATGGGCACAAAAGTGGCCCCAATTTATGCAAACCTAACACTTGGCTATCTTGAAATTCAATTGAAAAATCGCCTTATTGAAGTGTGGGGTAGTGATACTACAAATGATGTAATGAGTAACTGGAAAAGATACTTATTTCATGATATTCTTAATGATCTTGATATCAACATTTCATTCACCATGGAAATAAGTGACAAGGCGATCCCTTTTCTTGATGTTCTCGTGATTAAAGAGGAAGAAACAATACACACTGACATTCACTATAAGACAACTGACACTCATCAATATCTAAACTTCTCCTCCTGCCATCCCCGCCATGTTAAAAGAGCGATCCCCTACAATCTTGCAAGACGTATATGCATGATCTGTAGTGATGATGTCAATCGAAGGAACCGCCTGGACGAATTAAAGCAATTCTTATTACAACAGGGCTATCCTCACTCATTAATTGATAATAGCATTTCAAAATCTTTAAAGATTGACCGTTCATCACTTTTTCTTACAAGTGACAAGAAAAATAATATTTATTCTGTCATACCTTTTGTACACACATACAACCCTAGAAACATGAACATTTTACCAGCTATTTCTCATGTGAATTCAATATTGAAAAATGACGATAAAACTAAAGAAATTTTTGGAGACTGTACTTTTATTAATAGTAAACGACAACCACGAAATTTGAAAAGAATTCTTTGTAAATCCACATTTGAAAGTGATCAAGTACATAAAGTAAATAAATGCAATGACTTGAGATGTGGTACTTGTAACATCCTACAAGAAGGATCTTCTTATACATTTGATGGACACATTTTCCATGTAAATTGTAATATGAGTTGTGATACCAGTAATGTTGTATATGTCATCACCTGCCCCGGTTGTCAAAATTATTATATCGGAGAAACTGGGACATCTTTAAGAACCAGAGTAAGGGTTCACAAACAACAAATTTTGAATGCCAATTATAGACAAATTAAATTAAGTGAACATCTAGAAACGTGTGGTAGGGGCAACATGTCAATCTTTCCTTTTTACAAGCTTTTTTCTGAAAACAAAATTGAACGTAAATGTAAAGAAAAATATTTTATCGATCGCTTTCATCCAAAATTAAATTCATGAATCACTTTTATACGTTTCTTATGAATTCATTCACTTTTGATATGAGATGCATTTTATATTAGTTCGCATATATGTTCTTCTATACTTAAATCTATGTTTCAATCCAATACATAAATTAGATATCGTTGATGTATTTTAGCATAATAAACTATAACAAAGTTATTTTTCTAATGCATGTGCATGTCCTACTATGTAAATTACCTTGCAACATCCATATCTATGATGAATGTATATTTGAAATTATGATGATCTTGCTTTTTGTTTCACTTTGCACCTGAAGAATATAGAAAGCGCTTGTGCATTCCATGTGTTTTCACTTCAATTATTTTAATATATCAAACCAATTGCTGAGATTGAAAAATTTTTTTTACATATATATATATATATATATTCATTCATTCATTCGTGGGCCCAACCAATAATAGATTCAATAATTTTCCTAGTAGGCTTACTTTCTTCAGTTTTACACAATAACTTCATTCTCATCGACAACGAACATCAGTTTGTAATTCTCATGTAAGTAATGGATCTTAGATGGTGCTACAGCTGCTACCGTTTATCCAAATAACGGTTACATCCATGGTTGTGATGAAATAGGAATGTCTAACAATATAGGGCTACTCAATATTCTGCAAACCGTGCGAATATTTTATCCAAAACTTTCTTGGGCGTCAACGCTTGCTATAGCAATTTCTTAATGTTGAAGTAAGTCAATTGATCATTGAAAACATTTTTCATCGATAAAATGCCAGGTATTATAGACATCCTTCCATAGTCAGACAATGTCCGAACTGCCCAGTGTGTATTATAATTCACAAGCTTGTTCATCGGTCGAAAATAATTTACATTTTTCATTTAGCATAGACAAGACTGAGAATATCTCGATCCCATCTCTTCCTACAGTCATCCTTTTTCAGCTTCAAATGTTTACCTGGTCGCCCGGCTCACACACGCCGAACAAGTATGTATACGAAGACAGCTGATAAACTCGATTTTCTTTCTCGAATATATTTTGTCATAAATGACCAACTGCATGAAGATAAATGGCAAAGCAACATCAGGCCATTGACGACGAGTGATAACTTTTTAGTCTGCTTTATATGTAGATCGGCGGCTGCATGCATCGCAATATTTGCATGAAGGGCGGAAACATGTAAATTGACAATACCATGGAAAATAGGGGCGAAACAGCTTGTTCATTGTACTGCATCATGGGCATTTTAAGGTTAAGTGCAAGAAATTAGATTAATTCCAAAATGGAAATGACAGCACAATGACCGTAGGATAAAGGAAATATCAATGTCGATTCTGAGAATATCATAGCATTTTCTGAAATATAATCAACTGATTGTGAAAAATATCAAACAACTGAAAAATCATCGATCAAATTAGCATTATCGGACAAATCAAAGAATTCGATTACACAGTGTTGGAAATAATCAAATGTCATAATCAATCGTGAAATTATATAACGCAGAAAGGTATGTATAGTAGTGACACGTTTTTAATAGTAATTTCTGGTCAGTTAAAGCTACAGCAAACAATTTCACTAATACATTGAAAAGTTACTGTTAGAGGAAGATTTTCCACATTTCATATACAGGCTGTCCCAGATGTCTCTACGAATTTCATTTTTATTTTGCAAGAAAACTAATATTGATACAGACATGAATCAAGTTTTATTTTGAAAAGCAGACATGGGAGATTTGTTTGATATATGCCCGGCTGCTTAAATGGTTTATTTTTTTAATTTTCATTTCTCCCAAAGTTATCATTGTTTTCTAATAATAATTTTTTAATATAATTGTTTTTCCTTTCAAATTATATCCTGTATGAAAAAACAAACATAAAACCAAATTGAATAAAACTATATTTCAACACGTACGAGCAGTTTCAAGTAAGTTGCTGACCTTTGTTCAATTTCAGTTGGTAAAGTCTGTATGGCAAAGAATCGATAACTCTTGCCAACAATGCTTGATCAATTGTCGAACACACATCAGTAATCCTTCCTTTTAATTTAACCAAACTTGTCATCTTTTTCTTGTCTACCTGATTCTTGACTTGACCTCAAAACCAATAATCCAAGGGGGTGATGTCAGGAGAGCGTGCTGGCCAGTGGAAATCAAAGTGACGACTTATGACTCGATCTTTGAAATTCTTTTGCAAAAACAATTTCACCTTTTTTCCAATATGCGGTGGCGCACCATCTTGTTGGAATACTGTCCGAGACATAATTCTTTTTGATTTCAAGAAGGGAATGCAGTGAGACTCCAACATTTCAAGATGCGAAGCAGAAGTGACACTTCCATCGAAGAAATAAGGCGGTATAACATATCGTCTGTTGAGACCTACCCAAACCGTCAACCTTGAACTGTGTAAAGGTTTGGATATGCGAATTTGAGGATTGCTATCATCCCAAACAGCACCAGTCAACGAAGACGTTTCTCCGGAAAGATGAAAATGAGCTTCATCTGTAAACAGAATGTCACTAAAGTCACTTCCGAACTTTTCGATCATTAAGTCGACAAATTCCAAGCGCTTCTGAAAATCAGCTGGAAACAGTTCTTGAACAAATTGAAGACGGTAAGGTTTCAAATGCAAATCGTTTCTCATTATTCTGTGCACAGAGCTTTTGGAAATCTCGGATGCTTCAGCAACCTCGCGCACAGAGCAGATTCCAAAATTGTTCTTTGATTTAAGTTTTTCCACTGCTCCAGAAACAGTCAAAGCACGATCACCACTTAATGAATGTCGCCCTGATTTGGGGAGGTCTTGAATTGTCGAAGAAGTTTCAAATTTCTTGACGAGATTTCGAATTCCGCCTTCAGTACAGGGAGGATGCCGTTCACCAGTTTCCTTCTAATACGCATGCAAGGTAGCAGTTGGAGAGCAACCAGATGAGTAATACAGTCGAATAATGCGAGCGCGTACAGAGTTATCCATCTCGTCAGAGCACAGTAAGAACCAGAGTGAATCCAGTAGAAGAAGAGTCATTTGAAATTTTTGTCGAGATTTTTCAAAATGAAGATATCGGACAATGACTCGACAGCTGAATAATAAGCTAATACTAGTAAGTAGAAAACAACTTTCAAATATTGTGTGATAGAAATTACCATAGATATTTCAGACGTTGATCAATGAAGAACATCACTCGATTGGATAACAGTACAATCATTATTATTACAGAATCTATCGAAAAGCAGTGATAACTTTGCCGCAATAAAAAATGAAAAATAAACCATTTAAGCAGCCGGGCATATATCAAACAAATCTCCCATGTTTGCTTTTCAAAATAAAACTTGATTCATGTCTGTATCATTATTAGTTTTCTTGTAAAATAAAAATGAAATTCGTAGAGACATCTGGGACAGCCTGCTTAGGATGAAATCTGATCAATCTTTTTTGTAGGCTACTCATAATTGACTTTCCGTACATTCAATCAGTATGGCATCGTAATTAGCAACCAATAGCAACACCTGATATAAGCCGCTGATTGTATAGTTACATAATGAACCGGTTTCCTCTTTACCGTATTGAGTAATCAGTTATGTCACTGAAGCTTGAAAATCCTCCAATTGTCATTTGATAATTCTCATTCCATGTTCCCAGTCAAATAATTTCAAGTTCAAATTAATTTTTCACGACGAAAGTGTACATGAGCTTGCCGTATTTGGGGAAGACATTTCCCCAACTATCTATTAGAATGAAAATTTGTTACTGATAAATCCGACAGAGATAAGAACAAATAAATTTGTCTCTCGTTTTCCTGTTGCAGGAGAAAATCCCTTGTCCACAGATTTCGCCAAGAGATTCTCCGCCGAGGACGATACAGGAATGACCGAGCGCGTGAAAAGCGATCTCAATCCGAAGTATGACAAGCTTCAAGAGGAATTCTTCGATGAGAAGCACAAAGTGTTGTGGAATGTGTGGACTAAACCTGAGATTCTTGCTGAAGTTGAAAAATTCGAATTTAGAGAAGAAGATGTAATTCTAGCAACGTACGTCAAGTCAGGGACAACATTAGTGCAAGAAATTCTTTGGATGATTTACAATGATTGTGATATAAAGAAAGCGGACGAGTCTCCAGTGTATGTTCGTGTCCCATTTCTGGAATTGCATGTCAACTACGAAGATGGTTTCGAAAAAAGAAATCACATTGAAGTATTGAGGGATGCAGAGGTAAGGATGATTTAAATTCTTTTAAATGGCCTTCATTCATTTAATCTAATGGGATAGATAAATTTCTATTGGCAATATCGATGGCCTTGTGGAATTCTGGCAATAATGTGATTTTGAAATTTCACTAAAATTTTAACGCTTCAATGATCATCTTGCAATATATGATTAGAATAGGATGTACAATCTGGCGTACACTCGCATTTATCGGTACTAATAGAAGCATATGGTGGAGCATCTTATTCACGCGGTTGCACCATGAACTTGATTGAGCGGACGCTATCGATAAATCGATGAGGGATAATTGAGGGATATGTTAATGTTTAATTGAAGCATGTGGAGTCGGAGTCCTATCAAATGATGGGACTCCAGACTCCGGCTTATTACCAGACACGAAATGTAATGCAAACAAATTATATATCCTGGTGCATTGTTGTCACTGCCTTGATGTCAACTTTCTCCGTCAAACAAAAGTACAGAGACAGCAATGCATGAAAGATTGTGATTGAATGAACTATGATAGTGACAAGAGGATTGTCTTTTCAGTCAGTGATTTAGTAGAGAAGACAAGCATTCCTAGCCTCGATCACACCTACGCATCAAAGGTCACATCAGAGACAAAAGTAAAACAAGTCATAAATGTTTATTCTGAAATATACAGAAAACACACTTGTCAAATAATTTTATACGAAATTACATATTACCAGTCACAGTATGAGCAAAATTCACTTAGATCAACTGATTTGAGTGTGTTCTTGAAATTTATGAAGGTTGGAGCTTTCACTATTGAATCGCTCAGTGAATTCCATATTTTGATGGCGCGAAAGAAAAACAGTCCACTGAGATAGTTCGAATTAACTTTTAAGACTGGTATAATCTGACAGCTGCTACGTGATTGACCTCGAGTAATTTGAGATGAATGGTAGGTGGTAAAGAAAGAGTTGAGCGACAAGTCGAACTGATTATAGTACAGTTTATACAAGAAGTACAAGTCTAACAAAATACGCCTATATTCTAGTGATTTTGATTTTAACAATTGCAATCTATGAGAGTAGCTGTCATACTAAATACCAGAGCCCTTACAAGCGAAGCGGTAAAGAATCTCTGAATACGCTCAATACGGAAAATGTCACGGACTCGCGAATGATGTACAGGTGAAAAGATGACATTTCCATATTCCAAAAGAGGACGAACAAAGACAACAAAAGCTTTCTTTAAGATACGGGAGTTGTGGCAAACGAAAGATTTTAGGATACAATATGTTCTGGCATAAGCGGTTGAACTGATGCGCGCACAGTGATCACTAAATCTGAGATCTGATGAGATCAAAAAGCCTACGTCTTTCACAGTGACTGAATTTTTCAGGGATACGCTGTCAAGATGATAGTTGACGGAAGGAGCATATCGATCTCCAGCAGTAAACAGCAAGCTCTTTTTGCAAAGAAATCTTCAGTTGCCACGTTTTACACCAATTTGAGAAGAGTTGTTTGAGAACATTACTTCTTAGCCTAACGTCAACCGTGTGTGATGGCTCCTCCAAAGCGCATAAAATCGAAAGTGCACTCCTATTTTCTGGAGAAGGATGGGGATTTTCCTGCATGGTTGAGAATCAGATAACACATCAGCAAGATGGGAGAAGCCCAAATTAAAGCGAAATTAAACCAAATTAAAGCGACTTAAAAGTGGTGTATATACATGTAGTTCATAAATTTTCATTGAAAATGATTGATAATTGATACAGCAATGATCACTAAAAATAGGTTCAGGTAAGCCTATAATGATCTATGACATGGGTTACCAGTTTCTTTTGAAAAACTAGGCTTATATACTTATTTGCCACCCGGAGTCGGAGTCCTACCAAAAACCGGAGTCCTATCAACCCCCAGAGTCGGAGTCAGAGTCCTATAAAAATGATAAGACTCCGCATCCCCTGTTTGATTATGACATGTGCTTCGTGCATCAAACTTCTTTGCTAACATAAAAATCGCTCTTATTTGAAACTTCATAAACATTTGTTAGCATTTGTGATACCATGATGTTTTTCGGAGGTTGGATATCTAAAGAGAATGACAACTATTAAGTCAATAAAGTAAAGACAGTAACATGAATGCTGCAGACGTAGTAAGTATAACTCTGCTTTTGTGATCAATCTGCGGGTACAATGATGATAGTGTGGTCCCTTATATCAAATCGTATCAAATCAAAAGAAAGTTAACTTTCTCTGTGAAATTCATCAGTGAAGGTCATCATCATCGAGTAGAGAGAGACAATCCCTATTCCATGGACGATCCTCACCATGACAGCGCGCACCGCTTAGGAATGTGCACAGCAGTCCCACGTTCTTCATGTTCGGCTCCGTTCAACCATGCCGCCCAGTCATTTAGATGAGTTTATGTGGAGGCAACGTTACGCTAAGACACATGATGATGCATTCAACAACTGTCTACAGCATTTAGCTGAGTGGTATGTGCTTTAAATGTACTTTAGTTGAAGAATAATGTAACGTATTTTGGATAACTTAATGTGCTGACCATCCGGACCACAGGGTTTTTTAGGGACCACACCATCATCTGCGTTTCAGCTGCTGTTTCATCATAATTCTTCCTGCAGATGCGTTAAGCAACATCTACATCATTTGTAATCCTGAGACTTCACTTTATCAGTTTTCGGCTTTCATCGCGTCCCTGTTTGCATGTTTACATTTCACGCTTCTCAAACTTGTAGAATAGATTTGACTCTGTTGTCACTTTCTGGCCAACTGACCTTTCTGACCTTTTATGTCCCGCCTACGCAAAAAATTCTTGTGTTTTGTTAATAAGCTAAGTTCACAAGATGTCTCAGGACCTGTGATATTGTCATTCTCATCTCTCCTGTAAGGCTGATAATTTGAGCATCTTCATGTACTCTGACATTGCTTTGACCATCGACTTCTTTGTCCACGGTTTTCGCAATGCGGATAAGATAGAATTTCGGAGACAAGGAGTGTTGCCACTCAGGGTTCGACATTTCTCGCAGTCGTTACTCTTGAAGCAGACTTAGAGCAACTACTATTTTGCAAGATCAAAAAGATTATTCGTTTCATGAAACTAAGAATACAAATACTATAGTGCACTGCATTTCATATACTCGTAGTGTCAAAATGCACAATAACGCAAATGCTTGCGGAAATTCTGAAATACAATTACTTGAAATAATCATTAAAGCATACCACTAATGAAACGCAGTCCATAAAGGAAAATGTGCGAAAGCTTGTTCGTAAATTTCATCCTCCAAAGAGTGAATCCATAGATGACACGCTCTCACAAACAAATGAAATCATAAAAATTAGGAATTTACTTAAATTTCTCGATTTAAGTGATCTGCATTCGCCTGACAAATCAAGTCTAGCTTTAATTCAGTACGTGCATGAAGTCTATAGGCTATCCTTCCTCACAATTTCGGCGGTATTCATGAAGTAAAATGACGAGACTTCGTCAATTTTGAAAGGTAACTACCTTAATCTGTAGTGTCAATTGAGACAGACAAGACAATGAGAAGAAATCTCTTGCTAGTTCCATATCCAGCTAGGGATACGAACAGGAAATGTATATATATATATATATATATATATATAAAGTGAGAAGGAATGGAGGAGTAAATATCATAAATCAAAATTTGAATAGACCAACAGTTCGATCGGAAATAATTTATTCTGTGTTGTCTGCAAGCGCTTTCGATAGTAGCTTGCCATCTCTTCAGACACAGAAATAAAAACTGACATAAATAAAATCATTAGAGTACATTCGCTTTGAGGGAAGGATTGAATTTTGAAATAAATATCTTCTCTTTCCTTTCCCTCTCAGCTTTACATGTATTTTTTTACTTCTATGAAATTTATATTTGAGACAGATAACATTTTTAAAAGGCATAAAAAAGTAGAAAGTAGCTACAGCATGTCAAGATGTGACAAGGTGAGGCCTCTAACTATTATATAACTGAATTTCGCACTTGAATAGGACCCTGCCTTTTCTTCCCCCGTTCGGGAGAAGTCTCCCGAGCTCCTTCAGGAATTTTGCAGCACAACTTCCATAGGAACCGACCGAACGCTTCGATTCCGACGGGAAAAATGCGACTCGGCTCCTCCCATCTTCAGTCTTCCATCCCTTCTTCAGTCTCTACCAGGCAGGAAAATCCCCCATCCTTCTCCAAAGAATATGAGTACACCTTCGATTTTAATATGCGCTTTAGAGGAGCCATCACACACGATTAACGTGAGGATAAGAGGATAATGCTCTCAAACAAACTAGTATTTCAATTTTGTATCTGATGTGACCTTTGGCGCGTAGGTGTGATCGAGGCCAGGAAGCCTTGTCTTCTCTACTAGATCACCGAGTGAAAGGACAATCCTTTTTCACTGTCATGGTTAATTCCCTCAACTATTGCAAGCTTTTGCACTGCTGTCTCTGTACTTTTGTTCGACGGAGAAAGTTGAGATCAAGACAGTGACAGCTATATGAACGGGGATAAATAATTTGTTTGCAATATATTTCGGGCCTAGTTATAGGCCAGAGTCCGGAGTCCTATCATTTGATAGGACTCCGACTCAAGCAAAAATGATAGGACTCCGGGACTCCGACTCCGCATCCCTACCGCAAACACATGGTTGTTCCTCACAAACAGGCACACCGAGTCTTAATGAGCATACAATTGCGAGTTGTTCAACGGTCATTAAGAGACCTAGTGAAGCGATGGGATAAGCGCTCGACCATTGACCGGATTCCTTCGAGGAGACTGATGATAAGCGTGCTCGCATTGTATTATCAGATTTTTCGTATAAATCTTCAAAACTTGATTTAATAACTCGAATGTCCCAATACTTTTGGACATGCTATTGAGAAAGTGTTGATGCTTTATTCCTTCCTTGTCTTTCCCATATTTCAAAAGAGTTCCCAATGTCAATACTTTCGACATTCTGAATTTTCGTCTTATGCAATAGTTGTCGCGTAATGATCGCGGCACCGCTTGCTGAGGCTAGGTAAGCAGAAACTGAAAGCTGATTGGCGCTACGTGTTCCGAAACCTCCATTGCGAGTAGGTAGGATGGTCGTCTGATTCCATGTGTCTTCGTGTAGTGATATATTCAGTAATTTCGATAGAGAAGTTCGCATCAGATTGTCAAATTCCATCAAGCTTGTGCTGTTGTAACAAAGGGAGGCACGCAGTGCAGACAATAGAGTAATTTAGGGATTCCAAGAGCATTTTTAAGAAGAAAAAATGCAATAGCATATCAAGTAACTCCAATTTCAGGCACATTCTTTCAAGTATATGATAATTTTCTTTCAACACATTTTCAGTTGATTCCCTGCGTGTTGGAGCTCCTAATAGCTTGCATCTCCATGATCAAACGAATGTTTTCAATGAGATGAGAGGCGTTCTTCATTATTTCTTTCCTTCGAAGCAGATTTTTATCAGGTATCATAACCTCGCACTTTGATGGATTGACTTCCAGTCCGCATTCTCTCATATTTTCGAGAATTTTCGTAAAATCATTCAATACAACAGAAGGAGATCCGGCTAAGGTTCCATCATCTAGATACCAAACATTAAGGTCTGATTGAAGTTCATGAATCACAGGATTGATGGCCAAGCTGAATAGCAAGGGACCTAATGGGTCTCCTTGCTGAACTCCTTCCGCAGAATCAATAATGTTACCATGATAAAAAGGACGTGACGTTTGCCTATAACGCAAATGAACATAGTTGTAGATATTTGGTGCCTTTTTATATGCACTTCTTTCGATATAATATCTTTGCGCAAAATACATGCATTAAAATGTAACTGAAAAATAGATGTAGCCACAAGCAATATATCCATGGCTTTAGCACAACAGGAGATACCGTAAAACCTCTATTTGAACGGCATGCCGCTCTATTTTTCAAACCTTTCCTCGCACTGCCGTTTAATTAGAGGTGCCGTTCAATTAGAGAGTGCCGTTCTATTTTTCGACTAGCTGATCAGAATTTAGAGATGAAATTTTCAGTAATTTTTATCTTAAATCTGTAAATTGTATAGATGAAAAGCGAAAACATGTAACATAAGAACTCTGCATATATCTATTTGAGAAAAGTTAACAAACACAGGTTACCGGTAATCACTGGTTAGAAATCACAAACTCACTAGTGAAAATCAAGTGACACGTCGCTGCTGTAGCTGTCCTCGTCATTCGCATCACCTTCAGCATCATTGTCAAAGTTCTGATTGATTCCACGTTCGACACCAGTATTGGCTCGGGGTTGCCGGAGAAGTTGCAAACTAGTCTGAATTGGACCGTCCGAGTCTGGCTTGAAACAATGGATCTGGCAATCCACCGAGCCGTCGAGAGCGTTGGTCAGACCGCATCCTTTGAATGACTTGATGATCAGATCCTTCGGCAGCTGATACCAGGCATCGACAATCCATTTCAAGTATACTTCCATTGATGGCGCTCGCATGTTGCCGGATTTGGTGTAGCTCTTCTTGCCATGCAACATCCAATTCTCGTAGAACTGTCTGACTTTGGCCTTGAATGGGGCATTCCAGTAGACGTCGGGGGCCTGTATGAATTTGGTGCACCCGCCTGGAATCACGGCCACGTCAATCTGTAGTTTCTTCAATTGCTTCTTGGTGACATCACTAATGTGAAAACGGTATGAGTCCCAGGCCAGCAGGCGCTTGCCAGACATTGAAGAACCAATGATATTCTGTAGAAACTCAGAAGTCAGATCGTCATTGAAGAACGTGCGGCCGGCCCAACACAGATGGAGCGTTTTCTTGAACTTGGTGGCGATCTCCTTATTTGGTCGCTTGTTCGGGAGTAGAAGTACGGTCGACATTTATATCCATCGGATCGAGCGGTCAGCATGACAGCAACATGTAACTTGTCATGACCGGCAGTCTTCACCGGGGCCTCTCGGACTCCCAAACTTTCAACGGTAAGGCTGCTTGAGTAGTCTAAGTAGACGGCCGTCTCGTCGGCAGCAAAGATGTAGGTATAGTTGGAGGTACGATGGCACTGTTCGACGAACAAAATGTAATTCACGATCTTCTCGGGGTACTGTTCCGGCTTTTTCTG
This sequence comes from Prostheceraeus crozeri, assembly GCA_907163375.1. NCBI lineage: Eukaryota > Metazoa > Platyhelminthes > Polycladida > Euryleptidae > Prostheceraeus > Prostheceraeus crozeri. The sequence goes on along the minus strand of CAJQUW010000125.1, from coordinate 275,169 downwards.
ACAGGTCGTTGTAGGGTGGCGTGAGACCAAGTTGTGGCGAAGTAAAAACTTTTCCAACCAGCCGTTGATCGCTTTGAAATCCTGGTCTGTCGACAAAGCGAGTGCCTGTTTCTGGATTATCGTGCGGCTGACGCGGAGCATTTTCTGTCGTTGTTGACGAACCCAACAGATGAGCTTCTCGTCGAATTCCTTGTCCTTCAAAGGGCGTCCGGCACCTTGGAGTCGCTTAGTTGATGAGATAGAAGATGAAGACGCCTTCAACTGAGCCTCAAGGTGTGCTTTCTGCTCCGTCCACTGTTGGATGCATGCACGAGGGACCTTCTTGTCTTTCGCAGCCTTTGATTTGTTGTGTTTCTCGGCGTATGCAACAACTTCAAGTTTGAAAGGTATACCGTAATTTCTCCGCTTTGTAGGGGTCACATCTCCAGTGTCAGAGCTGCTAGACATGGCTGCCGAATTTCTGTGATCCTATCGAGTTGCGAAAGTTAAAATATACGGTAAGCTTCTACAATAATACAGAATTGACGAATGGGAATGAGTCTGGGAGTGGAACTTCCCAGTGTCTAAAAATAGATACTATGTAACTCGATAGAATAGGATTTCCCAGCGTCTAAAGATAAATGCGATGCAACTCCATTGAATGGAACTTCCCAGCCTCTAAAAATAGCTCCCATTCTACAAACTATTTTCCTGTTTTACACGTTTTGCAGAAGATTATTTCAGTCATGTAATTGATGTGGGAGATGAATTCATCAAAGCGTCGTTAAATTAGAGGTGACGTTCAATTAGAGGGTGCCATTCAATTTTTCAACTCCTCCTCTAGACTGCCGTTATATTAGAGGTGCCGTTCAAATAGAGGTTTTACGGTATGTTTGATAACATGCGTGTATAGCGGGGTAACTCTTGGGTTATTAATGTGCTGTCGGTGCACAGTCATCCTATTTTTGAAAAAGTCGCCCGTTTATTCGACGTAGAAAGCGGAGCACCCATTACAACGGAGCAAGTATATGACGTTGGATACACATTGGAGCATCCAATTCTAATCATGCTAAAAAATAATGGAATAAATTTTGGAAATACAATTTGTAGACTAAAAAGTGTCCTTGTGATAGGACATTAATTTTCTATGGATATTTTTAAATATGGAAATGCGATCAAGCAAAATCAATATTTTGTCATTCGTTTATGAAGATACGACATACAATCTTTAATTAATTTGAGATCACGCTAGAAATCTTCAGACAATTGACACATAGACTACAGCTTTAGCACCGAATCCGGACAGATTTCTTTAGATTGTCTTGTTTCTCGAATCTCAAATTATGAATGCAGAGTGCACGCTCGTGGCATTGTATTTAATATACTTCTTCTGGTATGTGTGAATGCGAGTTTACATAGACAAATGCTAAACATTTTTATTCATTTTAGATATAGATATATTATATATTATACATTATATTTAGATATATTCATGTTCACATTAGAGAGTCTACCGCTTTTCACATACAGTTGGTCGTCAATTTCGATAACTAAAAATAAATTGACCTTGATATTTCTCATAAACTGTGAATTTTTCGGTATGACCTACAAATAAATGGCAAAATTGAATCTTCATCTGGGTGACTAAAGTCCATAGAGGTTAGATATCTATGTTATCTAGAGCGGACATGAAATATCTCCATGTATTCATAACGGAGACAAAATGAATTGAAAGTGGAGTCATTTCTCAAATGGGTCATTAAGTGTTTACAGTTTCCAATTCTGCCTGTGTATCCATCAGAAGGAAACATTGGACGTATGCAACAACAATTTGCAACATCTCTCATTGACGATATATGATCGTATCAATGAATTCTATCTGAAATGATTGTGATACTTGTGGACGGTAAATCACGAAAAGTCTGCCGAATAGAACAGAAAATTCTAGATAAACTGGCGAACAGGTAGATCTTTTACAGAATGAGACTAGTGTCTTGATAGCATGAAAGATAGTTCATTCGAAACGATTATAAATTTATGAAAATCAATGACATGGCCGACCAGTAAAGATGAAAACACAAAATCGCCTGTAGAATCGTCTGGAAGCATGCTGGAATATCACTCTACTCAGGATCGTTTGCATCGGATTATGAAGAGCAGTCATGCAAAAAAATGGAAACATGAATCATACGTCTGTGGGTACAGGATCAATTTTGATAATTTTATTTCATGTCGTCTACAGGCGTTGCTAACGGCCCAATTTCAATCACATTCAAACAGGTGACATATCTCATTTGGATGTTGTTCTACGTGAAAAATATAGGTTATACGTCATTTACATCAGAAGTTAACTCAAATTAAAGACATAGAAGTCCTGAACCAGACCCGCTGTCAGAGTCCAGACTGGTGACATCCAAGTGATCTATCGTCCTCTCTAGATAAGAGAGGAAAATAGCCTAGATATCTGATTTCTATGTTAAAGCCTAACACATTTCAGATCTCAACCGCTATGTGACATTCATATCGATTCACTACCAGTACACTATTCCAGCACATGTCAATGCTACATTAGTTAGGTTAAATCATCTGCTTTGAAATTGCACAGTAGAATCATTCAGATTTTATAAATATTGACTTTTGCCTTTAGTTGCAAGCATTTATGTGCTTTCTCTGTAGGTCACAAAAAATTGTGACGTCAGATAAACTTTGGAACTTCACCGCAAATGCACATGCAAAAACCTGCATTACACGTTGTTTTTTGTACGTGCTCATAACAACAGTTGGCGTAATCAAAACAGCATAGCCTAGATTGATAGCGACGATCCTGTATTTTACATGTAGTTACAGCTAATGAGGTTTGCTATTTCATAGAAAGCTAGAGATAGAACTGGTAAATTTTTGAACTCATGCTCATTCAAGTACACATTTATTATATCCCACTGTTCGACGAGTTCTATGATGTGTTTATTGTAAAATCCATCATTTATGAATTTTAGTACACACATATCCTGATGGATTGGTGGGATTACTTCATGCTTTCCATTTATATCCCACTAATGTGCGAAGGATTGTATCTTACAAATTTCATCAGAAAAACAAATATTAAACCAAGGAAATTAATAAAAGTCTGACTCTAGGAAGAGAGCTTAGGAGGCCGCTCGATTAAGCCACTTCCACTGCCTGCCTTCATTTTATCAGCTGGAACATCAAAAGCTCTTTATATGAATCTGCTACGTGGCAGTACAAGAAGAAAGAAGGGTAACATCTCTAAACTACAAAGTAATTGAAGCAATGGATAATTGGCAATTTCAGATATCAGCTAGTCCGATCCAGTCTCATAAACAGAGATGTTTGTATCGAGTAATGCCGAAAGTTATTGGAGACCAGCTAAATGACTCATCAAAAAAGTGAATTTACCAGAGGAAGATTAGTCAGTTTACGAGGAAGCTTCAGTCGAGAAGGAGCTGTAGGCCCTCGACTTAGTGACAGCAATAGCCCAAAAGAGCATGTCACACACTCGTCAAGGAACAGCGATCGATAGTGCTGTAACTTAATTTGACAAAATATAGTGGTATAACAATGAACAAAAATAAAATTATAAAATGATTTACTGCAAATTTTATAAAATCCTGCGGATTCTGGATCACGAACTCTAGAATTTGTAATATATGCAGATCATGCGTGTATAGCTACGCCGTATCATGAGCGCCATAGTGAGCGCTTAACAGTGATTTCTAGAATAATTGGTGTATGAGTGTACAATGAAACCCGGAGTTGGGCACACTAAAGGTTGAAAGGTCGGACCATTCATTTGATCACTTGCCATCAGTTTTTTCAATATTTACGTTTTCGATTTCATTTTGAGGTAAATTTTTGATAATTTCCTGCCCGAGCAGCAGTTCATGAAGAAATCATGACGACAACCTTGATTAAAGCAGTCAAACGAGATACCTGTACTGCTCACAAATTCAATGTTTGAAGAATTGCTTTAGGAGACAGCCAGTCTTATTGATTCTTAAAAAATGGCAAGCGGTTTGTGTACGAATTAGGAAGAAAACGTTAGCAGTTCCCTGACTACGCATGTTCACGCATTAATAATGATTTCCTAACTTTTGGAATTTCTCATTTTAATTCATTTCATTTTCAGTCTCCACGTCTGATAAAAACTCACGTGCCACTGCGGTACATCAAACGAGAGGTTACAAAGGAGAAGGCACCCAAAGTGATAAATGTCGTCCGAAACCCAAAAGACACAATGACATCATATTATCATTTTCATAAAGGTGTCGTTGACTACGGGCCTTGGAAAGGAGACTGGAACGAATTCTATCGCATGTGGATGGATGGATGGTTAGTAGCTGGTGATTGGCTAGATGTAACCCTTGAATGGTGGGAGCGAAGGAACGAACCCAATCATCTATTTGTCTTCTTTGAGGATATGTTGCGTCATCCTGCACGTGAAATCAGACGAATTGCTCATTTTGTTGGAAAACCATTGAGTGATGCAAACTTAAAAATCATCATGGAAAGAACCAAATTTGATAACATGAGAGCTAATCCAGCCACCAATTATAGTACCATGCCTGGCGTCGAATTTCAGTTCATGCGAAAAGGTCAAGTGGGTGATTGGAAAAACCATTTCACTGTCGCCCAAAATGAGCATTTCAATCAGACTGTGATCCCTAAATTACAAGCGAATGGGCTGTACTTTCACTACGATTAGGTACAATTCTGACTGAGAGAGTTAGCGCGTGATTTCATGCAAACAAATTAGCATAATATGTCGATTTCATTTGTTTGTACGACTTGTGCCACGGCAGTTTGACAGTTAATTAAATGTCATCCATTTTGTAAAACGCTATTATATCCTTTATCTGTCCATGAATGGTCGACTTCATTATGAGACTCAACACATTTAAAGAAATACAGACGAATTTATCAAATATTGATGTTCTCAAGGTCGGAGTGAATGAAATGATCATAAGATATCGACCAGTGTTATGCAAACGTTCTTCAGATGTTGGAATGAATTGTGTCGTTCTGCTCAACAGCACAGGCGACTCTGATTTCTTTGCCCGTGCACTAATGCTAGGATATAAACTGTAGATGCAATGCTGATACTTTGAGGTTAATGGTTTCTGGGAGGCTATGTTTAGTTTGCATTTATAGATATGCTGATATTGTGCGTAATTGAGCCATGGTGGAATGTGGAAAAAGGAAGGCCACAATGAAGATATATTATCTTTCAAATGACAGCCTAAATCGTCGGCGCGTAGCGCCAGACGATTTAGGCTGATCATTTGAAAGGTAGTATTATGCATTGTTACTGAATCAAAAATCCAAGATTTTGATATGCAAAAGTCTCAAATCTATGATAATTTTCTACATAGCCCATGCAGCTCAGAACATTGAAGTATGTCAAGCTTGAGATATAAAGTATACGAGTCCAGACTGTGAACCATAGGAATCACCTCAATGCCATTTTCACTGGGAATGCGAAGATGGACGGTGAAATGCTCCTACCTTGATGGTATTACATAGCAAATTAGACGGCCTTAATCATGCAATTAAGGCCGTCTAATTTGGAATTGGAGATATATAAACGACTTTCACAGAAAAGTGACACGTGAAATATCGGCTGACAGCCCTACTTACTCAGTAACAATGTATCCCGTAATGATGATATCTCCATCTACGTGAAGTATGATATCTATGAAGTATGCTTGTGAAAGACATTTTTGAAATTTCAATCCGCGTGTGTCTACCTGTGTATTCATAGCATTGCTGTCCAGTTCATTTCAATAACGCACAATATTATTAACATAGCTTTTTTCGGGCAACAATGTAGGACATTTTCAATTGCTGCCCTCAAAAATCCGTGTTAATGTTATATTATCAAACTCCCTTCCTATCTCCACTATGTTGAACTATGCGTTCTACATTTTCTAATGTAGAACGGAATTTCTATGAATCAAAATACATGTAATCCAATGGGCTACCGTGCTACATTTTTTTACCCTACAATGCACCCAAATTGCAAGTAAGCTTAGATGATATCTTGGGTATAGATAATAAGGCTACACCTCATGCAAATGCCAGTTAAATATCGGTTCACTTGAAATTCAAATGAAGGAAATGCACATAGAAGTAGATAATAGTACTTTCTATGGTATTGTTAATTTCTATGGAAATGCATGACATCAATATTGGATAGGCTATCTACTAGGACTTTGGATGCCATGGAAAGCCAACCACGTTTGTGTTCTTAGCAGATTGTCTATATCGTCACTGGTCCATAGAGTTAATTGACATTTCTTGATCGTTTGATAATAGTGATATAACTACTCCATCTGTACTACCATAGAAAGATGTAGCACTCGGCTTCGCCTCGTGCTACATTTTCTGTGGTAGTACAGATGTCGTAGTTATATCACTATATTGAAGCTGACAATGAAGAACTACGGCATGGAAAGGCGTGCTGCAATGGTAGATTGCTTAGAACGAGTGCGCGTTAGCGCACTCGTTCTAAGCTATCTACCATTGCAGCACGCCTTTCCATGCCGTAGTTACATTGTTTACGGTTTTCTATGTACTTCCATGATTGATGCTTGGATATCGCATGGATATCGGTGTATCTTAAGATGTCCATGATTGATGTCATCAATAATCTAAGTCTATGCCTGCAACCATCCACTTCCATAATTATGTGTCATAACTTTATCCATGCTTTATCATAGCTTTCATTTGATATTGCATTAGACTTAGAATAACATAAATTAAAATCGATGATATCATCTTTCTGATTACAAAATTCAAATTTTGAAAACCATTTTGAGATATTTAATTTACAACAGTCTGCGCAAATAGTCGACAGGAAATCATGAATTGGAATGTTTGGTATGATAAATTTTGATGAAATTCAAGGGCAAATAATTAGTGGTCTGGAAGCGGACGAGATCAATGAAATAAGTGAGGTCCAACAACTGATTCGCAATGATCCATCAATTTTAGATGAGTTTGATAGCACGCCTACGGGAATAGTCCCAACTGACGTAGAAAAAAATATTGCATTAATAGAAGGTAGCGCTGTTCCGGTATCCACTGCGAGACAAGAAATGCTATGGGTCAAGAATTTAAAACAATTCTTGAATAATCACCAATTAGATGACATACTTTCTAATATTTCAAAAGAACAAGTAAATGATATACTACGATACTATTATTCGGAATGGCGAACTAAGAAGGGTGACTATTACTCAAAAGCGAGTCTGATATGTATAAGGGCGTCATTGTACAGACATTTTAAATCGCTGAGGAAATTTGACATTATAAATGACGTAGAATTTTTCCACGCAAATCAGGTTCTAAAAGGAATGGTGAAAGCATATTTTAAGAATGGCGGTGCAATGCATTACTTTGAGGCAATTGAACCGCAAGATATGAAAACTCTAAATTCATACTTCAACCGCAGCAATCCAGATGTTTTGCAACAGGAGGTCTATTTTATTATTATACACTACATGGGACTGAGAGGTAGGGAGTGGATAAGAAGGCCTAAACGGAAAAGTTTTGTAATTAAAAGAGATTCGGCTAATTAAGAGTATTTTGAAATTGAAGGCATCGATGGCATTCAGAAAAATGAGCAACCATCCCTGAGAATGACGAAGCAGAGCCTGAAAGACGGTCGAATGTATGAGTCTGATGTCCGTGATTCCTGTCCAGTTGTAGCTTTAAGGTCGTTCTTCCAGAGACTACCAGATGATTGCGATTTTCTCTTTTATAAGAAATTAAAAAATTGGAGAGACAGTGAAATGTGGTACAACCCAAATCAACCAATGGGTGTGAATACCATCAGCAAACTGATGAGTGAAATCTCACATGATGCAAAGTTGTCGAAGACCTATACATCTCACTGTATACGATCAACAGTGGTCACTAACTTATTCAATGATGGAGTGCCTGTTGAAGAAATCTGCAATGTCACGGGACACAAAGACACGAAATCAGTAAAACGATATATTCGTCATGTCTCAGATGAGAAAAAAATAGGATATGCAAATGCATTGAATCGAGCATTCCACAAAGATCAATCAAAGCAACTGAATGCCAACAATGAAAGTAAGTTAATTTGACATATAGATGGTTATCATCTTAATTCATTTTTTTCAATATTTCCAGATCCACTGACGGCTCCTTCATCTTCCTCAAATGAACCATCAACAGCTGTAGCTGAATCTTCGTCAAACGCAAGCGAAAGTTATTCGTCAACTGAGATAGTGAAATATTCGGAAAGTAAGTGGAAATAAATAAATTCATATTTTTCCGTTTATAAAATAATCATGAAAAGCGGGCTTCCTATTTTTTAAAAAACCGAAGACATTTTACCGCAATAATTTTCCATTATCTATTAAGTTCTAGCTTTATATTGAGCATCATTACTTAGATAACGCTGTTGATGGTTATTTTTATTTGGGATCGGCTAATTGAATATTTTCAATTATTTCAGCAAACATATGTGGGAGCTCTTTTGGTGGAGTATGCCGAAAGCGTACACTGTTTTGTGATGAAGGTAAGTTCATAGTCCGTTGCGAAAACGTTTGCACAATTGTTATTCCAGATGTTCCTGAATTTATCACAGTTATAAAACATTAGAGACTAAATGATTTGGGCTTTGTTAGTCAAAACTATCCGAAGTTAATGATTTCGCTTGTATTCTTTTTATTCATCTAGGTTTTATGTCTCGCTGAACATTTACTCTACCTTAGTCTTTATTTTAAGTGTTTGAAGTCAATAGGCATTGTTTGCTAATCATTAGATGATTTGTATTAATAAATGAAGTTTCATGATCGCATTTTCTATATATTCTAGCTATTGCATTAGTTTTACGAACGCATTATTGCTGCAGTGTATTTTCATGATGCATACAAATAAATGATTTCGCATTTCTGAGTATAGCGGTGATTGCAAAACATTCCTTAAATTTTCCAGCTACTGTCGAAGGATCAGCTGAAAGGAAAATGGTAATCGAGGCAGACGGTGATAGAAATTTCGTTAGGATTACCTTCCAATGACTTTTTCACACGATGGATTTCTATGTTGACTTTCCCGTTCAGCAGTGCCCCATTGTCAGCACGATGGACGAGGGGCATTGCAGCACGGCAGTGATATCCTAAATATAATGTTTTAGAAGATATCTTCATTTTTATTGGGGCATTGCGGAACTGATAGACCGTAAACAATGCAATGGTGAGATATCAATGGTTGTGATTTCTAGGAGACTTTATTTTGTTTGGAAACAGCACTGCAAAGTGAACAAGACAGTGTTCTCGAACAAAAACGACTCTGTCCAATGGAATGCGCAGTAACTGATATTTAACATACTTTTACAGACGATGTTGATTTGGCCTCCATTATATGGATGACATTCTGTATTTCCAAAATAAAGAAATCACGATGTTTAGTTTCTTGTGTTCTGATTGTGCCTCATTCTTTAGCAGGTTTGCAAGGTCTCATAAACATAATGTCTTTAAGGGTTTTATTTGAATTATGTTTCTACATGTAGGTAGTAGAAAAAGCGCCAATTTTTGACGGGCGCTGATTGAAATGCAGCCATTTTCTTCTTCTAGTTTAATCCAGGCGCGAGGGGAGCAGTCACTTCCATGATGCATTTTGTCTTCTGTTCCACCATATCGTTTATATTCACTTGAGCAACCTCTTTAATAAATGGACAATCTCAAAAGCTCCTTTGATATGTGAAACAGTACACCCATAATGCCCATAGCATACTATTGCAAACTCACTGTGTCTACTACTTGGCTATATGATACTACTTAGATTTTGTCGGTACCGACTAAATTTTCTCGGTTGTTATATAATAATTTGCGTCGGTCTCTCTATAAAAGTCATGGATAGACAGTATGATTATTGGATCATATGAAGCTAATGTGCTTTCGCTGCGAACTTAGAGACGTCTATCAGTGGGTCTATATCATCATTCTCATTAATAACTGGGAGCTCAGTTGAGGTCTAAAGAGCTAGGTACTATTATCACTACGTTCTTCTCAACTCGGATACTCAGGGCATAGACGAGGGACGATATACGTAAGGAGTAACTTCGAAGTTAGGATACAGCATTAATTACTTATAAATTGCAAGTGGTTGCTGATTGTAATACGTGTGCCTGAAGCAAATGAGTACATTCGATGAAAAAATCCTTCGTTATTGATCATTCTGAATATGTGGAGAGGAGGATAGCTTTTTTGGTGGTAAGCTGAAAATCAATGCATCGCACTCTTTTGGAATTTGAACTTTTTTGATATTCAGCTTACCACCAAAAAAGCTATCCTCCTCTCCACATATTCAAAATGAGTATATGCATGGCTAGAGGATGCGCTTTCATGTCCCATCCGATAGTTCCAGTGACACTTATTGAAATTAACATATTTCAGGCATAGCGTACATGGATGGTATTCTGTGCACATCTCAAATGTAGACAGTACATTGGCCAACTGATGTTAATATATGTTAGCGTGCAGACGCTACGTTTATGGTGAAATGCCATCCATGTAGCTACGCTGTCAGACCAACAAACATTAGTAGCATAGTCATGAATAATATGATGGATTAATTTCAATATCTACACTTCTAAGATACTGAATAAAATAATTGCTTGTGTATAAGCCATACTTCTTTTAATACGACTATCAGGTTCGATTTTGACTCTGCTTGGAAGCTTGTGTTGTATTAAATTATCATCAAAAATATTTTCTTCCTTTAAAATGTATAAATGTAAAAACATAGATATATCTAAGGAAAATATTTCAATTGAACAGCCTTTGAGTAGCTTTTGACATGGATGGCTTTTACATTTTTCTATTCCTGATGAAGTGGACATAAGTTAAAATTGCAAAGGTTAGATTTTTCTTTATATTCACATGACAGAAGCATCAACTTTGTTCCAACCGATGATTACTTACCGGCAACTGCTTCACTGACTCTTCGCGAATGAAGTTGATAATTAGCAGGGTTGTTTATAATCAATACATACTGGTAGCTGCACCGATACTCAATTCTCAGGACTCGCCGGTCGCTCATTTAATTTACCGTCTTGAGGGCTTAGTTTTCACTAACTATCGGATCAGTTAATATCAAAATGAATTGCGCTGCTAACGAGAACCTGATGAATGATATCCTACTTGAATTGTAATCTAAGTCTATGCATCCTATGCATATGAGGAGATTTGGCAAAAGTGTGGAGGCTGCCCCGAGGTTGTACATGACGCTGAGCTCAATGTCATTTTGAATGTCCTTCTACTATTGGAGACCCGAATAGAAGAAACACGGCAGCTACCTCCATAATTGACAGCAACCATAAATGTACACTTGAGTATTCCCCTATTTTTCAAGTCAGTTGCATGTGATGCCGGTGCTATTTTATTCAAATGCTGCCCATGAGACTTGCTCTGCCATAGACTGATGAGACTGCAAGCTTGAAAAACTTGACTGGAAAGATGGATCGTGCTTTTTGATCGGAGCAACAGTCATAATTTCCTAGTCAACAACAACCCCTCCAGTTATTTTTAGCCAGATTGAGGCATTTCTCCCTCAGGAAATAATGACTTTGAGCTTATTATTCTTGTAGTTTGTGCATCACCTCACCATTGTAAATTGTCTTCTTGTCAGTCTGTATGTCTTAAGTCTGTTCAGATTTAGTAATTTGTTTTTTAAGTAACTTCTTACTATCATTATCATTATTATCATTATCAATTTTGCAACTTTGAAGACAGCTCCTTAGCTTCCAGTCAGATAAAATCAAACGGTAGAAGCATGGAAAATTGTCCTTTGACTATATCTTTGTCCTTTTCTATATTGTATAGAAAAAATGACAGAAAAATCAGAAAAACTTTTGCTATGGTCACGCTTGATCTCTTTTGTGGACACCACGACTGTCTAAACATAGCGATTATTGGAATAGGGGTGAATGCAATTAATGCTGTTTAAAGCATACGCACAGCAAGCTCCATCATTGATGACGCTGGAAAACGTTGTAAAGAAATCTAACAACAAGGAATCATTTCGGATCTGTATACAGAAACACCTGTTACTAACATAATTACAAAGTAGAGCAAATGCATGCATGCATAAGAAGCTAAAAGAGGGTATGAAATATGTAGAATAAAGCGAGTGAATTTCCTAGCGTCATCATGACGAAGGTTGCTGTGCACATAACATTATTCACTGTTATTCAAGCAAAGGTGCTCTGATTTAGATGCCAAATTATTTATGCATAAAATTGATAAAATGAAACGATTTTCAAACGTTTGTTTTTAACAAAAAATCGCTGAGTGAGATTTGACATGATTTATATGACTTGTAAGTTGACATTGATGTTATGTTGCAAAATGTGAAAGAATTTCATGATGCGAATATCTTCTGCTGTTTTAAAAGTAGCAGGCAACTGCATATACTGAATTTATTGTCAAACTGTTATTAAGGTAATCATGTGTTCACTATACGAGTATAGTCAACGTGAAAATCGGTGTCGCATTAAAAATATGATGACTGCTACAAATCAGAAACTCGAAACAGAACTCAGTTTGAGACGAAAACGGCATGACTTGTGTTAGCGAATGTGAAAATTTTCGTGTCTTAATTTTGATATAAATCCCAAGAGAGAGTAGAGTTCTTTATCCTCTAAAGAAAGGATTGCGAGCAAGAAATGTCTCATCACTGCAACAAATCCAGCAAATTTGCTTCCTAATTTCAGCGCATCTTTCCAATCGACCGAGCTCACGCTCTCATTGAAAGCTTGCATACTTCCTTGGTTTCGATTGTTTCTGTTGAGAAAGATAGCGGCCATAAGGAAACCAAATGTAATGAAACATTTTTCGCCATGCTCATCACAAACGAGGGAGATATTTCCAATTTATTGATCTTGAATTACAAGTTTCATCTTGTTTCTGGTTATTTTATCATTTTCAGCAAAATTCATGTATCATCAGACGCAAGAATCGGTTGATGACATTATTCAATGCATGATAATGCCAGCTTAAGTATGCTAACATAAACTACACATTCATACAAAAAACTTGATTGGTTTTAAAACCATATTTGTTTCAAGAAACTTGTTACTCTTTGCTTTTATTTAAATTTTTTAAATAATGACATTTTATGTAATAATCAAGCTAAAAAATGGATTTGATAGCGAATAGCCAGTAATGTATTCGAGCAAGACTCTTTTTTTAAGTTCCCTCAGCTCTTTTCTACTCACTTTGTGAGGCGGCTTCTTTATCGCTATCTGTTTGTCGGATTGCATGCGGAAAAGGCGCCTGCGTTTTTGACTTATTTAGAATCTATGAATGTGCTGTTTCTGCTTAATATCAGTTACCCTGTTACGTAGGCCCTACTGTACTTCAAAATCCTGCAAATTTGTATACAAATTATGAAGAAAATAATTAAGCTTTTGCATCATCAGTTGAAAATCAAGAACAGACTTAAATAGTTACCATTTCAGGAATCATCAGCAGCCCTAGTTCACATCACTCAACATCAGAGCAGCTGTCTATTTTAGACATTCAGCCATCTGCCCTGAGGAAATTTGAGATACAGATACGAAATTCAATAATAATGTATTGGTAGTCATAAACAATAATTTAATATTCAGATCTTCTCTCACCTTTCATCTGAGGATGCAACCCAAAATGTAATTCTATAAACAAATTTTTGCTTGTACGATTACAAAGGACTATAATTTATTGATTATTGTGCCTACTGGCAGACTTAGACGAAGTGTCTTTATTGTGTTAAAAAATGAGTATCTTTAATGGTTTACCGAGGATATTAATGTAATATGCTAATTCTAATTGTGCTTTTCAAAGCAACTTGCATTATTTTGTTTGATAATTCACTCTTTCGTATTCACATTTCAAAAAGGTGCTGCAAAATAGGCGTAGCGGAGGATGTAGCTCTGAAACATTTGAAGCCAGAATCACTATCGTCTATATTCTCGCATTGTCGATTGTAGCTAGCTTTGTCCCTTCCGTTACCAAGGTTAAAAAAATCCGTTAAATACCAAGCGGGGTAACTAAGGTAACCCAGTGTTTTTTTCAGAAAAATCTTATGTCCACAATTCAAAGTATTTAATTACTACTAATGCATGTCAGACACATTGAAACACTTTCATCGTTGCGATGGTCCTTACAGACTGGTGTTCCACAAGTGGAACACGTCACTTTTGTCTTCCTGTGCGGCACGTGGGCATCTCTGGCACCGCTTTGGTTGCTGCTGTCGCGTTGGTAATGCAGGTCGTATTGGAGGTCCGCATCCCATCACACGCATTGCATCGATAGTTGCGTTATGTAGGCCGCTGATGTCGGTCGCTCGGGATTGAACGCTTGGTAGCACCAATTCGATGCTCAGCTCTTCCAGAAAAGTGGCACGCCGAGATCTGCAGGAATCTTTCCAGGTGGGATGTTTCGCTCTCCACAGGATGAAAGCATTTAGGGCCGCGATATCCAAAGCTCCATGAAGATCCGCATCGGCCACCTTCTGGTCTGGCGAACACAAGAATAGTGTCGAGTCATCGCATCTCCTGTGTCAACCCCGCCTTTTGTAGCATTGTAATGCTCAATAATTTCTGGTTTTCCAGAGGAAGCAATGTCAGCACCGTGATGTTGAGTAGAAAGGAGGATAACACACTTGTTTGGTTTGGGCACATACGAGAGCAATGTTTCGTCCTTGGTAAATCCAAACAAGCAAGTATTCGGTTGTCTTGTTCTTGCTTGGTAGAAATTCGGAGGGAATATCAGCCTTGTTTGCGCGGAATGTACCCGTGATAGCAAAGTGCGTGATGGTGATATTGGATTTCAACAAACTTTGGGCTAAGGGCAGCGAGGTGAAAAAATTGTCAGTTGTTAATCCTCTGCCAGATCCCAAGTAAGGTTTCACCAGGTCCATAACATCTTGTCCTTGATTTGCCTCTTTCCTGTTGGCTCTCATTTTAGTGTAAACTTGCAAATTTGAAACATAGGCATTTTGAGAATCGGCGCATATCCAAATCTCTATGCCGTAACGACCAGGTTTCGACTTCCATGTAAATTCGAAAAGGGCACTTTCCGCGGAATACAGCCAAGCGCTCATCAACAGTGAGGATCCCATGTGGATTATAACTTTTGATGCACTTCTCTGTGAAGGCGTCCACAACAGTGCGAATGGCTTCGAGTTTGTCTTCACTCCTAGATAAACGAGTAGGCCGTGTAGCAGGATCATCAAATCTCAATTTGGCGGATATTTCACAAAAACGGTTCCTCGACATTGTTGCAGAAAATGAAGGATATTGAAAGGCTGCATTCTGTCGCCACATTTGACTGATATGGAGCTTTCTGCCCTGTAGCCTTCCAGCTGCCAGGAGAATGCCCATATACGCACAAAGTTCGTGTATTGTCAAATCTGTCCATGATGTGTCGTCAGTGTCAGTTGCTGCATGTGCATAATTGTTTGTTTCTCGACATATAAGCTCCAATATTTCCGTCGGAAAGAAGAATAGAAAGTGGTCTTTTATTGTCATCGCAGCTTTGCTAATGTCTGTTGGTCCAGGTGTAATATTCATGATATTATGGCCGCGTCTCCGAGTATACGTGCGTATTGTGGCTCTGATGCGTGCCATACCATCCCAGATCTAGCCACGTAGGTATCATTCTCGGGGACACTTTCATCATCTTCACTCTCCGTATCCTCTTCTTCCTCAACCAGCGATTCATCTTCATCTTCATCATCCTCTTCGACATTATCGAATACGTCAGAATCATCCTCACCGGCAAATATTTCATCGTCGTCTTCATCGCTATCGGAATCAGAATGGGCAAGTGAAGCGGCAATCACAGCAGGTTGCAAGAGCCTACGTCTCATTTCAATCAATCCAAGAAGCTCGTCCGTTGAAAATGACGCAAAGCATTCTGTCTGTCTCATTTGACACGGCGTTGTGAGCCCTGTTACGATATCGATCAATGAAGCAGGCGCCTCATGCCTTTGATTGTTCTTGCACGCACACAAAGACACCAGCCCGTCAGCACGCTTGCACGGCTTCACACCGTGGCTGCAGCCAATCAATACAATATAATTGACACCAAAATGTGAAATAGACAGACAATTATCGCTTCTATGAGCTGGTTCCTCGTCAAAGGAATACTAAATGACACTTTTCCAAAAAGAATAAGTTGTTTGATTGATACCAATCATTTATGTAGATGATTCGAAGTTGATTTTATTTGACGACTGATACTTTTGAAGAAATAAATGTAAATTATGTGTAGCTGATATAAAGAGTAAATTAACATGCGTACAAAAGTCTACAATGATGAAAACGATAAGCATTTTTCTTACAAAAGTAAGATAAATTCATCAATTATGCAAAATAATGCAGAAAATGAAAGTTTGACAGGATGGAAAATTTATAAAAATCGGAACATTATTTACCAAGTGCGGTAATCTGGGTACCCCATCCACAAAATCATTGTAAAAATAATATTTCTATAAGACAGGTATCTGTCTTAAACCAATTTTCTGGTATATTGGAATGTTTTAAGCAATGGGAATGAAGGAATCACTGGAAGATCAGCTTTAAAAAATTTTACACGATATCAAAGTACATTGGGGTACCTGAAATAACCCGCTTGGTAACGGAAGGGTTAAGTAAAATGTCACGCATTGAACAGATGCTCCCACACAGAAGTAAATGTGTATATTATTCTTACACAGTCAATTCGAAGAAGTGCAAAGATTCATCAACATTACTGATTTTCAATGTTGTTTAATTCTTGATTTAAGAGTTGACGATGCATAAGTGCATAAGGCTTATAAAATAAGTGGTCATTATTGCAATGGGGTGTTTCGCCTGATGACAAAAAAGGTTTCAATGTGATTGTATTCTGGGACTTCTACTTTTGGCGTGAGTGAGCGAAAGCAATTGCAATGGGAATCAAAGATTAAGAATGCATGCAAAATTGCACTCTTCTCAACGAAAGCTAATAATTTTGACACACACGAAAATACCCCTACATTTCTCAGTTGTACGACTGAAACATTAATAAGTATAAAACATCTCTAACTATACATGTGTGACTCACTAAAATCATATACACACTGCATCGTATATTAATTTGACAAGTTGGTAAGTCTATGCCTACAGTTTTTAAAAAGTCTATAACGAATCGGCATAACATACAACACAATGCATCAAACTATCAGGCATTTTTATAGAAAACATCAATTTTCTCGACTTCTTTGCTTATTGACAATTTTTAATTGCTGCACGCGTCATGGTTATAACAAAATTTTTCGCAGCGGTTCTAAATAATTTGGTCTCACCAAAATTTGAAAGATCAGGAAGACATATTTTGAGGTTGACAATTCATTAAGTTCAATTGAACCAAATTGTGCAAAGTACTGAATTAATCATTTCTAAAAAACATATTTTTAACCCTTTTCACAAATGTAAATATAGCTTAACTTATTGATTATACTTTTACAATGCCACCATGAAAGTTATCTAGAAAATGAAGCTTTTGCGAGGCATTTGCTTAATATGCACAAAATGAAGACTATTCAATAGACTTTAATAAGCACTTAACAGCACTTAATAAGCACAAATAGACTATTAATTAGCAATTAATAGTAATAATTCCTTTCATACGTGTCACAATCAAACAGCCTTCAATCAAACAGAGGAGATGATATACATTTCTTTAAAGTCCTTTTTTATGGAAAAGGTGGGTCCAAGATTTATTGAAAACTTTGACAAACTCACAAATATATTTTTGATATGCAGATTATTTGTTGTACCTGCAGTTGTTATATGCAGTTGCACCCAACCTGAATTACATCGTAGTTAAATATTCAATTTTGAAAATGTTATGAAAGTTGGTTTTAATTATATATTTGAAATTCATTGAGTATAAAATCAAAGTAGCTCATCCATGCATCAGTTACCAACCACATAAATTAAAATATAAAGTAAAGTCTCTCAAAATGATGGAATTGGTACATCGCATGCTGCTGACAATTCTTTGAAGAAAAATAATGGGAAATATATAACCATTTTCCAGGGCTGCCGTGTAGCTTGATTTTAGATCCTTGATTCATTTCATGCCTAAACTTGTGTGATTCCTATAAATTCACAATGCTCCAATATACGTACATGCATGTCCATCAAACTTCGTAAAATTGAGGTGATAGGATAAGAGCCTATCCATTCGTAAACAACTTTTTCTACTTCTGTTCGACCCTCTTGCCCTTGGGGGCACATTTGCCTTGCGTCCCCTCAGTTTTCATATCGAAATCGAAAGACAAATCTTTACAACTTTTTACAATTTGAACACTCAGTCTATAGGACACAATCTAGGTTCTCAATAAGCGCATTTACCAAACGTTTTATACGAAAATCTGTGGCTTACAGGATTTACATAGTGATATTGTGTGATATAATTATGATAGATGCAGGATACAAATATGTATGCAGTCTTATCAATCTATAATTTTTGATTGCTTTCATTCAAACTTCTTATCTTTGATGCATTTCCGGATGCTGAATAATTCAGAGAATGAAATCTGCTCCTTTATTTGAACAGTTATGGAATATAATTAAAGTGGTCATTTTAATTTCAAATGCTATCTATGTAAACTCGAATTGCGACAATAGAATGTGTTCACGAGAAAGTTGACATGAGAAAGGGCATGTCTCAAGGCTTTCATTTGATCTACAATTTAAATAATTATCATGAAATTTAACTGATTTGACAGCTTGAAATTTTAAGTGATATATAAATTAATTTTATCATATCTTTGTTTATACTCCTGTGCAATCGATAAGGCAATAATTTTTTACCTTCTTTTACATGGACCACCTCCATATTTGGATCACTTAAAGTGTCCCACAGTTCTAAAACAAACATTATCCGCAGCTTCTAGATGAACTGCTTTTTGATGGCGTATGTCCACTACCCAGTAATTCGACACAATCTCATAAGGATCCTCATCAATAATCACCAATCACACAATCTCATCAATAACCTTCGAATTTCTTTACATGAAGTTTTGGGCATCATGGATGTGTCTTCGATGACTTGAACTTCCTCTAATGTTTATAGAGCACTGAAATTTTGTCTCCTTTTTGTACAAAATTTGCAAGAAACATTCGCAATCTATTTTCAAGCTTCTTAAGGCTGATTTGCAAAGCTTAAATTTTGTTTTCAAGATTATTGCGATTTGTTTGGAGTCTTATATGCTTTGCAGGTTTTGATTCATACTAGCACATTCAATGAGGTGGCTATCTTTTACATATAAACATCCATGACATCCGGAAAGGCACTGATGCAAAAGAAGTGTCAGTCAGAGAAGAGTTGCTGCCGCAATTTCTCACTTCTACTTTAAATTCATTATCGCATAATTTTATATTTAAGTGTGCCAATTGTCCACTACTTTACATGTCAATTACTGAAATATATACATCACGCACTTTAGTTGATTGGGGTGGGAAAACGCCATTCACAGGCAACTCTTATCCACAGCAGCCCTGGTGATCCAAGAAGCATTCATCTTGCAAATCTTTAAATTTGTCTTATTACAAATGTTTCACCGTCTCTGTAGACAGATGATTCCCGACATGTCAATCAAATGACTCTGATATAAAATAGTTAAAATTTACTTTTCCGTTTCTTACACAATTTAATGATTGTATCCACAACTTCAGCAATAACTGCAAATGTGAATCCAGCGAGAAAAGAAGAAGCACCACCGACTTGAGCTAAAGTTGACCATATGGAATGAACCATATACTCTCTTTCCTCTGATACATGTTTCTTGGGACATCTCAGAGTGATATAAAAGCGTGTCTTTTCCACCTCGGTGTTTGTAGCATTGGAAATATTCGGCACCGCAGAATGCAAAACATCTTTCAAAGTAGTAATGCTTTTTGAGTTAAGCACACCGGTGTCTTTCGAGGAACTCTGTTTAGCGTCGATATCAATGGAGCGTGTTGTTACACGATACTCATCAATGTCAATGGTTTCATTATTCATCAGAGAATTAAGCACAAGTCGCAATTTTTTGCATTTCTCTTTCGTATCATTTCTTATTTTGCTCCTTTCACAAATACTTTTCGTCTGAAAATGAATTACATAGATGATTGAAACCAAAGCAATGAATGCAATTAGATGCAAGTATTTTACACGTAACACATTTTCAGCAAGAAAAAATTGACTGAGTTTACTGATTTTGCGTTCAACAGTAAGCTTAAAAATTCAGCTTCGATCTGGTTAATTCTCAATATTTACTACTACTTATTAAAAACAGTACATAGGAAAATTTTTATGGCGGTAGTTTCAGTCTCAATTTCCTTTGTATTCATCAGCGGTGGATAGCTGCATGTAATACAGGGCGTCATGTAAATGAACACAAAGTGGATTTAACTGACATATGCACAGCGGACTCTCTAATGCATAGAGATAGCAGAGGTCTTGCCTAATTCTTAGAACACTTCTGAAAACACTGAAAATCACTGCACCTTTCACTGGTGGCATTCTTCATTTATCTCCCGTATGCTTGCTCTATGAATTATGATATACTCAAAAATTTCTAAGCAACAATATTTTCAAAAGCATGCCTTTGAGAATTCTACTGAATTTCGGCTACAATCCCCTTAATAATGGTAAATGATTCTAAATTGATAATATGCATTAAAGCGTCACTTTTAGTACAAAAAATATTGATCAGATTAGTTTTTATTTGGAATGCAGCTGAAAATTTACATTGAAGATTGTCATTAAAGAAGCAACCTGTTCCGTATATCTGCGAAATGATTCTACTGGTCGCAAAGAAGAAAAAGGAGTTGAAAGTACCCATAGCTTTACATGATTAAATGCGTTATTATGATGAAATAGTAGACTTATGTCAATAAGTCACATTTTGCAATATTAGTATTTATAGTAGGTTGTTTCTATGCTTTGTATTACTTAAAATTGCAATCCTGCATTCGATGGTGTAATAGCTGATCGTGATGTAATTTATAGATTCGCATTCATGAAGCACTGCACTTACTGAAATTGAAAATCGACTTATTTTATTGAACACTGTCATGCAGAAGCTTGAAAAAGTGGTAAAATTTGGATCTTTGAAAATACAAGTAGACTATATTAAAAAAAGTCAAAAAACTGGATTTTAAGATCTAGATTATGAAATTTTGTGTCAGATCAGCAGTCACGAAAGCATAGATCAATCAGCTAAGTTTTAAAATATCTACAGTACTCATCAATATTGAGATTAGGGTTGGGTGACGATTATGAAGGACATGATCTGCTGTGTTGATCGAAGAAAGATAATAATCGATCATCTCAGGTGAACTAAATCTGTATGGCATGATATACACTTTTAATCTGCCTACTTGACTATTTTCAAGTAGTCACAAAAAAACTTCTGTTGTCTGGATTTGCGTCGAGAAGATTGCAATTTTGACTTCCATTATGCCAAAAATGAAAAAATCAAACTTTACAACAGAAAAAAATGCTTGATTAACAGTCAAACTAGTGCTCGTTGGGTCACCCGCTGCAGATCCTGGATGCATGGGATACCGGTAGTTTCAACGTCCATTCAATCGTAAAATAAGCAATGGTCATCAAAGAATCAGAATGATCAACAAGAACATGAATGGCGAGAGCACTCGAATCGTTGAGATTACTTATAGATCTGCGATGCTCATGGTAGCGCGTAGAGAAGGGGTGATTAATCGAGCCAATATACGTTTTTCTACGAATATTGAAACTATAAATGTTAAAACGAATGAAAATTGATAAACATCATAACGCATGCTGCAGCTCATGTTATTGGGTAGGGTTTTACAAATATTGCAACTGAAAGCCTTGGAATTATTATAGTTCGAAAAATATTTGCTTATTTGCTTTCCTGGCTTATTGACAATCTTAATAAGCTTAGGTCGACCTTCTTAGCAAGGTGTTTGAGTTTACGAGAAAAACGATAATTAACAAAATTTGATTTTAGAAAGACCGAATCATCTTTAGTCTTTTTGTCTGTTTATTGGTGATTTTGGTTTACTGGTAGACCTACTAATTGATTTGAATCCATTACTAATCAAAATGGTGTTGATCTGCTATCACTTTCTTTAAGGTTCATATCATTCGAGCACCTATCGTTAATACCTAAAACTGCTCTTAACAAAAGAAGGCACCTAGCTGCTAGCCTTTAAACTAATGCCAGAAAAGAGAGAGAGAGAGAAATAGAGAATCGTTTATTGGATCGCTGAATGGGAATCAAAAAGCATTGTAAGTTTACATTTCATAGCAAAGCAGAAAGTAAGTACAAAAAATGACTGAATTTCTCATATACAGACAGGCATTAAATGACCGAATTTTCTCATTCTCGTGTTCAATAGCTACCCATGAGTATGTCTCTGTGAGACGAAATGTCGGGTTTTTAGCAGTCACTTGCTTTTATTTTAATTTTCTTATCCTGCAATAAAATTACAGGGAGCAGAAGAACTTGTTTACATCTATCGAAATGAATTACCTCCCTTCAAAAGCAGTTAACATGATAAAAAATGTAAAATAGCCTAATCAAATTTCAATTCATACTATAATACTACAATACTACGTGCATTGCTATAAGCACGTAGGGCCTAATTGATACAATTCTATGTTTAGTTAATGAGAGTACTTGATATGTACCCAGGTCAAAGATGAACATGCCATTGTTTAAGAACAAACTCGCTGACCTCTATCAATAGCGTCATTCAATTGTCCACATAGCAACTAAAGCATGCGAAAGGCAGAATGTTGACGAGGTCAAATTTATGAATTTCCAAAATTGATTAGACTACTCTAGACATTAAATAAAAGCGTTCCTTCGATGGTTCGGGAGCAAATGTCAAAATAAGCAACGAAAAGGGAATGAAAATACGAGAATAATTTTTCCCTTGATGAAGAAAAACAAGTCATGTCCTCCTCATTGAGAGTGTCCCTCTAGCGCTTCTTGGCCTCCAGCTGCTTTGCGGTTTTTACGGACAATGTGTCCAAACCAGCAGAGCCTGCTCTGGCGTAGTTGCTCTTGTCCGTCGCGTCAAGACAGCTCCTCACTTCCTTGTTCTATACGTGGTCCAAACCCATCAGTTCCAGCGAGAATCGCAGCATGCGCATCTCCATGAGTTGCAGTGCACGCTCTTGAGGTGCTATGTTCGATAAGAATTCGCTTGCATGCATCGCCTTTGGTCGCAACACCACCTTTCACACTTTTTTTGGTTTCAGTCTCGTGGGTATTCGCCTGTCTCACAGCCCGCAGATGATCCTCCTCCAATGTATCCATGCTGCGATGAAACGGCACGCGCATCTGGGAAGTTGTCACCATCCGCAAATAGAATTGATGTCAGAGGTGCTTGAAGATGATGGTCCCTGGTTTGTCCGCTCCGCCGACTACCAGTAGGAAGATCAAGTAGGAAGAAGAAACAAATTTGTGAAACTTGCAATGGTTATAGATTCGTGCCATAAGACTCCTATAAACTGTTTTTCGTCAAACTGATGTTGCTGCATCTTTTAAGAAGATCATAACGCGATTTTTTGGCGAAGTGCAATGACAGGGTGCTGGTACCTAGTCATAGTCTTTAAAGGCAGGCATGCATGTCCACGACGTAATATTGAATTCAATGAGCCTGTCCGTTCCTGTTCTTCAGTAGTGTGGATTGTCGAATTTCTATGATTTTGAATTCAATATTTACTTGCAGGTCATTTGACAGAAAAAATCATCGTGTCAACATATCATTAAAACAGCCAGCATAGGTGAATGAGCGTTTATTTCTTAATACTGTGCATGAACATGCAGGATTCAAAAGAATAACCAAGAAACATAATAATAATATTAATAATATGTTCTTTTCAATAATTGAGAATCACAAGTGCTTCCAAATGTTTATGTTTGTTATCTATGATTTTATCAAATGTTGAAAATGTAGCCCACAATAGAAAAAGGAAATATATCCTTCTTCCTTCAGTGTTAAGCAGATGTCACTGAAAAATTACTTTGCTGAAGTCATACGATTCTTAATCATTCACCAATCTCACGACTGATTCCGTCACACAGGCATGATCAATCGAGCGGAATCGATTAACTTCGCCCGACCCTGGTATTACATCTTTATTCATGATCATCAAAGCCAAACATCTTTGCTAAACTTAACATTCCCACGCGATACGAATGGCATTCTGACACTGATGACTGATGAGTGATGATCAATAAATCAGTTATTGCCTATAAACTAAAATATTTACAATTTAATGTATATAGGCCTACCTCATACAGGCATACCTCGTGATCATGACTCACGAGAACATCTAACTAAGGTATGAAGAAATAACTCCATGCATATTTGGTTAGAAAATCTACTGATATCTACGAGAAATACGACACATTAATCAAAATAATCAATTTTTTCTGTAAAATCGGGATCTGACGAGGACATCTCTATAATACCGGGCGCGAGTCAGTTCCGAATTTTTTCACAACCCCGGGCTCATCCCCCCAGGCTTTCAGTCCTGGGATTGCAACCCTATAACGAATGCTCAACAACTCTAATTCGTTATGCCAGAAGCCATCAGTCGGTTAAGCAGTTCAATAAGGAAAAATATCAATGATCTTCGATCGCAAATTCTATTACACACGAAGTTTTGTCTTCGACTTAATCATGTATTGGACATTTGTAATGACATACACTGAACATTTACACTCGGACTTCTTGAATAGATTTCACAAAGCTCGACGCTTCTACGTACGTCAGCATTGCGTAGGTTAAGATGCAAAAAAAAACAGACCATCGAATGAAAGAAACATCAAGACAAGCAGTATGACTTAAAAGATGTCTATAGTGAGGAATCATGAGACAGATGCTCACGCAATCGAGAACGTACGGCACGACACCCACATGATAGTTGCTACATATTCGTATATTACATCGAATGAAATATATACGAAATTTGGTGAGGCAGTCATTGGAATTAAGAGAAAATTTACAATATTTACAATTCTTATTTGCACAAATACGTTCTCGACGGGGGCATAAAATAGAAGAAAGAGTCTGAGACTTAAAAGAAGCAAAGAGCTTGTCCTGCACTTTACACTTCTTCTGTCCTCTCCTTACTTCCCTTGTCTGCTGTTCAGAAATAAAGGGGAGCGTGAGGAACACCTTGTTGGAAGCATCTGAGCTTCGTCTGCTTGTCTGATGTTGTAGAATTTGATGAAGGGCGGGCGTTGTTGATCACTTTGCTTGAGTAGCCGAAGTTGATGTAGCGCTGTTTGATGACATCGATTTTCTCATTCTTTTCTTCAGGACCTGAACCGCTTCGAATAGCTCCGTGTAATTCGTTCTTCAATGCATTGCGTAGAACGTACCTCGAATGATGCGATTTCCACGGTGTTACACCAGGGATGCGGAGTCCTATCATTATGATAGGACTCCGACTCCGGTTGGCAAGTATATAAGCATAGTTTTTGAAAAATTTACCTTCATCATAGATCGTTATAGGCTAACCTGAACCTATATTTAGTGATCATTGTATCAATTATCAATCATTTTCGATGAAAGTTCATCAAATGTCGCTTTCAGTTGGATACATACGACTCGGCTCCTCCCATCTTCTTGATGTGTGCTACACGGTTTTCTTCAGTCTCTACCAGGCACGAAAATTCCCATCCTTCTCCAAAAAATATGAGCACACTTTCGATTTTAATATGCGCTTTGGAGGAGCCATCACACACGATTAACGTATGGGTAAGAGGATAATGTTCTCAAACAAACTAGCATTTCATTTTTGTATCTGATGTGACCTTTGGCGCGTAGGTGTGATCGAGGCCAGGAAGCCTTGTCTTCTCTACTACACCTTTTTTCGTTCTAATTAAAACAGTTTGCATTCTAATTAAAACACTTTGCATTCAATTTAAAACAGTTTGCATTCAATTTAAAACAGTTTGCATACAATTTAAAACAGTTTGCATCTAATTTAAAACAGTTTGCATTTGATTTAAAACAGTTTGCATTCAATTTAAACGACTTTTTTAAAATTATCTTTTACTTATTCTATTCATGTTTTATATGTCTTTAACATAATTTAGGTATGTGATATATTATTTTATGTATTTTATATATGTATTATATCATTTTTATGTGATATATTAGGTGTACAATCAAATCCTACTTCTGAAGCATCAAGTTTTGCCCAGACAGATAATCTAATATTCTGAAATACACTTTGTTATTTATAGTCTTTGTGTAATGAATTCAGCTTCATAAGTTATTTGTCATATCAAAACAAAATAAATTCCACTTGCATTTTTATTCAATGTTAGTGTAAGAAGACAGTTATTTAGATATTGTACCTTAAATCTTGCATTCGCATCACATCATCATAGAAAGAATATACATGATTATAATAACCCTCACACTGAACAGGCTGATTGCTCTCGTTAAGGGCTAGCTGCATAGTTTCTTCAATTATGCGAAGACGGTGCTCTGTCTGAGTCACGGCAGAAATCATTGACGTTATGATCGCATATCTGCAAGATATCTATGCCCACCGTTTCTATGGCAATATGCATTCTGATATCCTGCTTTTGAGTGTATGTCGAATTGGCAAACTTCATAATTGACAGTGAACGTTTGACTGACGCTTCGTATTTTTGT
This sequence comes from Prostheceraeus crozeri, assembly GCA_907163375.1. Taxonomy (NCBI): domain Eukaryota; kingdom Metazoa; phylum Platyhelminthes; order Polycladida; family Euryleptidae; genus Prostheceraeus; species Prostheceraeus crozeri. The sequence continues at coordinate 248,462 of CAJQUW010000125.1, read as the reverse complement.
CTTCAATATGCATTATTCAGATGATACCGTATCCGACATCTCCAATGGTGCTCGTGCTCCTGGAGTTCGCCCAGGGTCATTACGCGGAAGCTACAATAGGTGTGACCCTGCATCCAAGAAAAGAATACTCGAGTGTGCCGAGGCACATGGCGATTTTAAGGCTGTCGCACTGGCGAATGGCGTAAAGATTCAAACTGCCCGTCGATGGGTGAGAATGGCTGAAGAAGAAATTGAAGAAAAACCGCGTGGTGGGGCATTTAACAAAAAGGTGACCAGTGAGCATGTCGAGCACATGATAACAATGTTAGAGACGAATCCTCAGGTGACTTTGGAGGAAATAAAGAGCTCCCTTCAACATCAATTTAGCCTTCAAGTGAATATATCCACGATTCACAGACACTTAAAGGATCAACTCTACACCGTAAAGAAAGTCTCGTTCGTGCCATCGACTGCAAATACTGAAGAAAACAAAGAGCGAAGGGCATCTTTTGTGCAGAAGATCATGGAGCTGACTGGGTCTCAAAAGGAAATATTTTACCAGGATGAGACTAATGTGAATCTATTTTGTCGTCGATCTTACGGTCGCGCAAGACGAGGTGAACCTTGTCGTGTGATTGTACCCAGTTCCCGTGGTCCTAACGTTCATTGTTGGGGCCTGCTCAGCAAGCGAGGTATTGTATATTCACGCATTTGCCGCGGATCAATAAAGCGTGATCGATATCACGAAATCATGTCTTGTGCACTCGACGAACTGTTATTGTCCCGCGATTCTCTTCAAAATGTTGTAATAGTCGTTGACAATGCGCCATCACATTCGGGCATCGAAGACATTGTTCAGACGAAAGAACAGTATGCTGGCCTTACAATTCTGCGGATGTCGCCGTATTCTGCTCCCCTCAACCCCATAGAGTATTTATGGTCGTCCATGAAAAGCAGAATCAAGAACGTTATGTCAAGAAGAATCTTAGACGTTCTCAACACGTCAATGATTTCTGCCGTGACTCAGACAGAGCACCGTCTTCGCATAATTAAAGAAACTATGCAGCTAGCCCTTAACGAGAGCAATCAGCCTGTTCAGTGTGAGGGTTATTATAATCATGTATATTCTTTCTATGATGATGTGATGCGAATGCAAGATTTAAGGTACAATATCTAAATAACTGTCTTCTTACACTAACATTGAATAAAAATGCAAGTGGAATTTATTTTGTTTTGATATGACAAATAACTTATGAAGCTGAATTCATTACACAAAGACTATAAATAACAAAGTGTATTTCAGAATATTAGATTATCTGTCTGGGCAAAACTTGATGCTTCAGAAGTAGGATTTGATTGTACACCTAATATATCACATAAAAATGATATAATACATATATAAAATACATAAAATAATATATCACATACCTAAATTATGTTAAAGACATATAAAACATGAATAGAATAAGTAAAAGATAATTTTAAAAAAGTCGTTTAAATTGAATGCAAACTGTTTTAAATCAAATGCAAACTGTTTTAAATTAGATGCAAACTGTTTTAAATTGTATGCAAACTGTTTTAAATTGAATGCAAACTGTTTTAAATTGAATGCAAAGTGTTTTAATTAGATCGCAAAGTGTTTTAATTAGAACGAAAAAAGGTGTAGATCACCGAGTGAAAGGACAATCCTTTTTCACTATCATGGTTAATTCCCTCAACTATTGTAAGCTTTACATGCACTGCTGTTTCTGTACTTTTGTTCGACGGGGAAAGTTGAGATCAAGACAGTGACAGCTATATGAACGGGGATAAATAATTTGTTTGCATTATATTTCGGGTCTAATTATAGGCCGGAGTCCGGAGTCCTATCATTTGATAGGACTCCGACTCCAGCAAAAATGATAGGACTCCGACTTTGCATCCCTGTGTTACACTACCCGAATGCGATGGCTTGACAAAGAGTGCAGTGGCGCTCGATGAATCGATCTTCTTTGCGTCTCACTAACACATCCAGATACGGGATAGCGTCATTCACTGGCTCTTCGATAGGGAATTGGATCGAAGGATGCGCATCATTACATGCATTGAGTAGGGTATCTGTATCGGAGTAGACGACAAACACATCGTCGATGTAGCGGACCCATTTAACGATGTTCTTCCGGAATTCATTGAGAATTTGAGACTCAATTGAATGCATAAAAACAATCTCTCTGCAGCAGTCGCTATCACTTTTAAGGATTCAAATGACAGGCTAATCTAAATATTGACTTTAATAGTGATTCCTGTACCAGAAAATTGCTCAGTGTTTCTATTCCATAGATACTTCGTGTATTGTTTCAAGCAAAGCAATTGATATCTTTATTGATACGGTATATTTGGCTATATAGCCGATACCATTTCCATGTTCGAGTAGATACAGGCCCTATAAGCTATTTAGAGGCATACGCTATCCAGTTTCATATTCAAGCTTTGTTAAAAAGCTTATACTACTATTCGACCCCTGTGACGGCTAATTAGGTATATCATCATTATTACATTATATTATAGGTACATTATTTAATGTAGCCTCGTAGTAGACTGGTTGCAGGCTAGGCCAATTTATATTTAGCCAGTGCGGGAGATCTTTATCTAATTTAACCAATCCTGGCTATAACTTTATTTTATCTTTCAGAGATAGTCAATTCATGCAAAAATATATGACAAGGATGTTATTTGTAATTATATTAGGCTATTATCATTTTTATTATTAACTTAAGTCGTTGCTTGTTAATGAAAACTAATTTGATGATTGTAGCAAGCCTCTAAAGGCCACACCGTTATCCAAAAAACATGTTCAACGGATCCAGGATAACCAGCATAGATAGAACCTGAATTTGAAGTCGGAGCCGGAGCCGGAGCCGGAGTCGGAGCCGGAGCCGAGCCGGAGCCTTTCACATCAGTGTCGTGGAGCCGGAGCTGATGAGATAACGCATCGGCTCCACAGCCCTGGTTTCAAGTGCAAAAATCTATCTACGACGATAGCTACATTTGCTGAAATGCTGTGCTATATTTGCAAAGTATTTCATTTTCGATGACATTAGCATTTCAATTTAGAGAGAGTACCTCTACTATATTGGGCAAATTCTCTTAGCTGTTTAGCTATTGACACACGAGTTTTTAATTCGTTTTAGTTGTCATTTGTTCCAATAGGCAATTATTATCATTCTTAACATCCACATTTCCTAATATTTTTGTCAGTAGCCTCAATTGACACCTTTCTGTCATTAAAACTGATATACAGTACACAGCTTATCACACAAACTTATTTCTAAACTTCGAAAATGTCTTTGATATTGATACTACATTGCCAGTCAAGTTAACTCGAAAAGTTTTAAGTACGTGTCCTGTAACACTTGCGAGACTATTGTGCATCTGTGCGAACATGTTCATCGTCAATTTTTGAATTCATTTTTCACTAACTATTGTAATTTAGAGTTCGAATAATAATTTTCCCAATGTTTTAGCTTTAATCCGTTTTCAGATATTTTATTCAATTACAAACCGTTTTTCAATTCACACTGATCCTCCATCGGTCAAAATACTTTAAAATGAAATTATAAAGAAGGAATGTGCATTAAAGACACTCAAATATTTGATACAAATATGAAAATACACAGAAATCAATCATGGTTTGTCTATACGGGAGGTCATCCTCTCCACCATGTTTGCTGATTTACATCAAAGCTCCCTGATAGTTTCGACTTTTTGTTGTTTTTAAGAAAATACTGCATAAATACGTCGTTACTAAATTCTCAATAAGTAGTATTCACTCAGATTCAAATTTGCAGAAGTGTATTCGTCTCCGACAGTGTCTGCCAAAATGAAGAAATTTAGCATATCATTGGAGTGAAGTTAATGCAATGAAAACAACTTGGTTCTCAAAAAGAAAATTAAAGTAGCAGGGTTACCGTGAAAAAAATCTCCATGACCTTTATTTCCATCCCAAGCTATTCCATAGATATTTCATGGAAAATTATATTAAAACCAAGTTCCCAATTCCAACTAATGTGTATTTTTTTCAATATGCGAATGTTACACATACGATTGCATTTGAAGAACGATTTTGATTCGAACAATCTCGAAATCTCGAGTTCAAATTTTCCAAATACCCAGATCTCGAATTGGAGATTACAAGTCGGTCTCTAGAGGTTTGTGTCAATTGCTCAGATAGTGTAATCACTAATTAGTTACAAGATCAATTACGATTTCAATTCCACAGTCTTATTCGTAATTGAAAGTACAATTACAACACAATGTGGACTACATTTGGCATTCATTAATACAACTTGGAACTTTGTAGGTACAGAGCAATATCTTCGCACTTGAGAATTGCTTCCTACCGTAGCGCAATCACCTTGATGATGGCTAGCATGACAAAGGCTTTCGAAATCCTAATTTTGTTCGCATGGGTATTAATAAATTATCACCAATCCTTTGAAAATAAAACACTTACTGAATAGTGCCACACTTTGATTTTCCAACTGACACCCAAGTAGACCTATGGGATGACCAATTCAAATGTCATGAATGTCGCTTTCGTACCGCATAATCGGCACTAGAATATGATTGCATACAGTTGCAGTAGGGGCCTACATGTCAGGACCTCAAGAAGCTTCGTGTCTGACAGCAGCCGACATAATTTCGTGATTTAGTCTGTATTGAGAGTTGTAGAAATACTTAATTTAGATTGATCAACGATCCGTATTTTCATAAATACGATAAGAATGATGTCTCCCAAAATTTTAAACTTCATTATCTCAAGTTAAAATAATTCTGTTAATCTAAGTTCTCAATACAGGTTTTTATGGGTTCAATTAACTTTGAGACCAATTCCATTCGATGTGTTAAGTACGCTGACAACAAAACTATCATTGGAGAGATTACGACGAAATCGCAATCAAAACGAGCTCTGTCATCCCAACACATTGAGGAGAAATTTACCAACTGTGGACTAACACTAAATTCTAGAAAGTGCACAGAACTCCTTTTACGAAGGTCGGTATTGCCAGAAAATTAAATTTCGATGAACCTTTTCACGAGGGTGAATCATGTGCGCATCCTCGGCTTCACTTTTTCCGACAAACTGTCGTGGCAGCAACAAATCTGTGAGACTGTGAAACGTGCATCGCGCAGGTTGTAAGTTATCCGTTGCTTAAGACCTATTTTGACAAGAAAGGACCTCACTGGTGTGTATCGTTATGTCATTACATCAATGATTCTAAATGCCTCATCTACGTATAGAAATTTAACTGTTGGCCTACTTTGTAAATTAGCGTATTCAAAATCGTGCTCACAGGTTAATTTGTGGTCGCGGATGCACATGTGTGGATTATCGTGATTTGTCAATTGTTTTCCGAGTGTAGGGATGAAATTCCTTCATAAATGTGAATCGAATCAGTCTCATCCCCTTTATCAATTCGTACCTAAACGCCTTTTGAGATCATGTCGCTATTGTTTACCTTACTGGGCTACCAGTAGGCGTTTGAATTCATTTTTTCGTGGTTTTGTGCTGCAGCCAATGGTAAATTTTTAACTTGCTAAACGTATATTTCTTTTTCTACCTTATACTGTTAAGCACTTTCCATCTGTGTACAAATGTGACTTTGCTTGACATCATATATCATTTGATGGCATGTTTCGAAATTGAATTGTATTTGTGATTATCAATTCGTGCAAATACACGATTCTCTCTCTCTCTCTATCCTTGTCTACTTGGAAATCTTATATAACAACGTCACCGATCGGCTTAATGTTCAAATGATAGATGTGGACAATTTGGATTTTCACTAAGTTTAGCAAGATGTGAGAAATCTAAGTTTGAATGGGAAATATAAAAAACTGGAAAAAATGATTAAGTCCATGAAAGCAAACTTAATACTGCTTGTTTATTATTATTATATTGTTATTATTATTATATTATTATATTATATTATATTATCATTATTATATATTATATTATTATTATTTTTATATTGTTCATACACGCTTTAGCAAAACTAATCTAATATGTGTATGAAGTTTGCTGTATGAAATTATAAGTGTGCTTTCCTTCCTTAATCAATTGAAGCTGATAATTCAGGAATGATGAAGATGGTTAATGCTATATAATACATATAAAACTTTAGCAAGTCAGTTCCACAAAGGCCTCTTGCAAGATGGAAGATAGTCCTTTTCAAAGAAGATTTGTGGACTGAAAATTTATTACCCTGCACGTTTGTACACAACATGATACACTTTGTTGACATTTCTCCACATCTTGATCCGAATATTATTCACAATATCACGGGACCGACTTTCATTCGAAAGAATATTCCGCCACACAAAAGGCGGTGCAAAATCATTTCAAATTCACAATTTCTGTGTTCAGCATGAGAGTGGGTTTGAAGTGGTCTGAATTCCTTAGTTCACTCCAAAGAACACAAGATTTGCACACTGTCACCGCATATTTGACGCAAAAGCTGTATGATCTCCCGCAAGTATGACGAGAAGTCCGTATTCTTGAAGCCATGATTATGTATCGTTCATGACTATCTTCTCAGTTTACATATCAAATCCTCTGCCAATGCCGAAATATTCATCTGGATATTCGTATTTTGGCTAACATTTGCCCTATGCAAAAGTTACATTATTAATCAACATACTGTAATTACATGCATTCTCTCAAAAAAATCATTTGGAAGATTCTAAAGTTGATGATCATAAAATTTAGAATAATATGTAAATATCACCCCATTTTTTTCGAGGGATAGATGTTCAGAATCTACAAGTATCAAAGGCTATGTATTCTACGAGCCAAAGGTGAAGGGAATGCACAGCTTTTGATAAGAGTTTGATTTGACTTATATGAAATGAGGGGGATAAAATATATCTATTTCACAATTCCACAGCTATGCATTGCTCGGTTTGTAGATGTATGCATGTTTTCCTAGTTTTGTGGATAAATATAATCTACTAGTAGATTTAAAGCTCAGGATCTACTGGAGATTATTGGCATGTCTCCAAGGAAGAGTGGAATAAATAAGGGTAACAAGCCTTCCAATGGAAAGAAATAATTACTTAAATGCAGCTTTAAGTTGACATTTTTATTGACTTCTAGTAATTGTTCAGCATTTATGTTCAACACATGAAAACCAGTTATCAGTCATAAGAACAGATCATTATTTACCTTTCAGATGGTATTTAATATGTGGTCATGGGAATACTAGCATGCCTGCATCTGTCAACAACATCTGACCTTGACGGTAAAGTCTCTCCTCACTTTCTTATCTGGTTAATTAACTATCTTGATAATCGCAGCTTTTGGATTCGTAATGCGGGTACCTACAGCTCGATGATGGATGCATACTCGGGGGTCGCTCAAGGTTTGATATTAGGCCCTCACCTCTTTGCATCCTACATGAATTCCTTGTAGGCGTACTCTGGCAATGTCACTTATGTCAAGTAAGCTGATGATATAGCTATTTTGCAAGGTTTGCGTTCCTGTGACGATGACTTAATCACCAGCAAGGAGCTATCTCATGTAAAATCTTGGCTGAACAGAAAAAGTTTAGTCTTAAACGATCAAAAGACAAAACATTTGATCATTCAAAAACGCTGCACGAACACGAATGATTCAAGTCATTGTGATCATCATATAAGGATCTTGGGTCTTACGTTAACTTGTGATCTGAGTTGGCATGAGCATATTAACGTGATTATTAAGATATGTTCATCACGATTACATCTCCTGAGAAGACTCAAACCGTTTTTAAACAAAAAAGACTACTGTTTACCGTTCTGTAATCGTCGCAGTTTTAACCTATGCCTCGCCGGTTTTTGTTGGACTGAATGCGACACTTATTCAAGCACTTGAATCGATTAAAAACAGGGTTTATCACATAATATGTGGGAGAGGATGTGATTGTAACCTGTTTCAAGACATAAGACAGTAACTATTCTTAAAGATTATGTTGATTGACGAGCAGAATGAGAACCATCCCTTACACCCCCTTCTGCTGGATAGACTCCCAAGATCGGGACACCTGAGACAGCCTTTCTCAAGAACTATCCGTCGTGAAAACTCTTCTTCCCGTACACTATGAACTGTCTGAATTTGTATGATAAGTGACTATGACACTCTCGATTATTGTATGATCGTCGTATTACTCTGCCATTTTTTACTTTCATTTGTGTATGTGACATATCACCTGCAATGATTTCAATTTTCAATTTTACAAAAATGTCTCTCTTTCTCTCTCTCTCAACAGACAATTCAAAGCAACTTTAATTTCCATTTGTTAAGTGTAGGCCTGTAACCAAAAGTTCAATCTCGAATAGTCGAGATCTGGGAACTGTATGCTCGAACGCCTCGAAATGGTCGAGATCTCGAGAGATTGAATTCACTACTTAAAGAGCACTAATTATATCTGAGTTATCATTAAAAGAATTGGAACAAGATTAAAATTTCTTGCAAGTCATTTTTGAACGATAAATATATTCCACAAATAAAATGCAAAGCTTTCTCAAACCGGACAAATTTTGGTGGAATTTTCCGCCCTCGTCAAGTCTTTTCCACGCATCCCTGATTGATAGGTGCCAGCGGAATAAAGTTCATCAAAATATATCTATTAATACTAAAATTATTAAAATTTTTAAATTTATTCTCATCAAAACATCGAATCTTCAATCGGAATTCGAAACCCAAATTGCACTCTACATACTTACAATCGAGCATAGACTGACATGTCAACACTAATTCTTATGTAAACTTCTGTTAGGAAGATTGATCTAGAATCCCCAAAATAAGGGCAATTATATGCATGTACATACCTGCACAATCAATTGATGCAATTCGTTTTCGCGATTGATTCGATTTAGTGTCTTTTTCTTTATTTCATTAACGTTCATCCTGTTCAGATACTGCATTTCGGAGCATGGATTTTCACAGCCACTGGGACCTGGTGGGGCTGGATCATTCACGTAGGCTTGAGTATACATGCAGTTGACCTCAATAGACGCCGTAGTTATATTTGAGTTCCATGTGCCACAAAAATGATGGTCTCCCGTTAGAGGCCAAATATCGAACGGAGGTTCAATAAACTCACATTTACACTTATCACGTATTCGCTTACGAATTTTTAACCCTCGACATACATTAGACGAATAGTCGACTTGTTCTTGGGCATGATGAGTGAAAGGGATTGGTGGAGTCAAGCATTTGGATTTTGGCGTACTTAAACGTTGAAAATGAGAAACATCAAAGTCAATAAGCATCCAACGGTCAGTTTCCATAGAAACAACAAAGTCGGGAAATGTTCTAGGCAGCATTCGTTCGCCATGTAGGAAGATGTGAAGATGACGGCCTGACAAAAACGCGCCATGTACAGTCTGAAGTTGAGGTAGGATGCTAGGGTCTTTGTTCGCTAAAAGGAATCCTTCAATGGAGATTTCATGAAAATGTTCTTCTCGATGTTGTCCCGCCGGAACCTGAAATGAAAGAGATTTTGTAAAGTCGCAGTAATTTCAATTACGGCAATATATAGTTTCGCAAAAGAGTCAGATATTCAATTTGTCATATGAAACTGAAAAAATACCTTTTCTGTCTATGCATGTTTCCCTGCAGTGGCAAGGGAAATCTGCTACTTAACAGAGTCGCCGATGCAGTCTAAGTTCAAGTGCAAATTATTGTGTTTGAGAAGAAGCTTCAACTGCCTCAAACATGGCATTTTTCTAATGTAATAAGCTGGAGTAGGAACGCTGCGGTCAACTCGATTTTTGCGGGCTGCGGGCACGGGCATGTATAATGATGACTTAATCTTGAATTCATTCCGGGTCAGTGGATATGCACGTAGGGATTCATGGTGGCATGCATGACGTAGGCTAGGCCTATTACATAATTGAATCTAGTCACTATCGAATGTAGTCACATCGTATTCTTTAGTCACTTTATGAAGACTGGACATAGGCCTATTTGTTGACTGAAGAACTTCCAAGATTGTAAGGCTTTTTGAAGCGTCACATGGGTGAACATCAACCAATCGTCACCTAGCAGCTTCGTGCAGCGTGATGCTGCTGAAGTGTGTTATAGGCAATCATTACGATAGAAGGATTTTAACTTCCTCTATGGATTTTGATATTTTCTAGTTTGATTGAGTTTGATACAAAAGGCGTGTATGGCGTGGAGCGTTTGATATCAACTTATGTTTCGCATTGACTGTCATTGTGGGACAATACCGACAACGAACTTCCTGAACTGCGGGCAACGGTGCGGGCACGGGCAAGCTTGCGGACATGCTCGCTAGGGTGCTGGCACGGACCCATTGCCAGTGCCATCATGTTTTGCAGCATTTAAGTGTAGTTTAATATTTTTGCACAGATTTTCTATGTATCTTCTATTTGCAATATTTCTCTAATGCATGTGCAGATTTTCTATTTTTAAGATGCATATTAATCCGAGTCAAGGTTATTTACAGTGAAACAACGGTAATAAATCCATTGTGATAACCCAAACAATCGAATCAAAGAATACAAAATGCGCCAAAAAATCTTGTTGAAAAAGCGATCATGTTGATTTGCCTGTCGGTCAATCACAGCTTCCTTCTTATCTGAACAGTAGCCTTGCTGGAGATTTGTGCGCCCACCGCAGGGAAGCCTATCACACATTTTAGCATTTCTTAGCATGAGAGGAATTTGGGGATTTGATGGATTTTAGAGTTTGCCTAATTCTTTCACTCGATTGTACTCCGGCGTGAGTTCACGACATTTCAAGCACCGATCATGCACTCCTAGTTTTGGAAGGTCGCAAAGTAATATCAGTGGAGAGTTGAGCTGTGATGCAAGCAGTCTTCAAAAGTAACATGCTACGCAATTTCTTCAATACAATCCTTCTGTTTGAGCGAGTTAGACCTTTTAGACCAAATTAGACACTTATTTCTGCCCATTTTTATCATTAGGAGGGTGGTGCCACATGAAAACAAACATAGGATGATCGTAAAACTATCGCATGTGAATAAAACGACGATCAGCTGGTGACATGGGTGATGCTTTTAATGTAGGAGCAGTTTATTATTCTTATGCTGTTACAATATTTTATTTAATGACACTTCATTTATAACCCCAGTTTTAGGATTGCTAGCATGCAATTATAATCAACGCAACCGCACCGGAACAAAAATGTTGGTGTGCGACCCGCTGAATGCGTTGGAAAAGTTGTCGATCATTCGGTTTACGGTTATCCGTGCAAGATGAGGAGTGGGTTTATGAGAGATATTGGGTGTTGCGCTGTTTTGACATACAGTAGTAACAAACCTTGAATTCTGTCCACTGAAATGGACAAATTCCCTCCTGTCTTTGTATAGATATCTAGATCTGTTTGGTCATGATATCCTCCTGTGACCTATCAACTTACAAATACGTACAAAATCTCTGTTACAAAATAGCATACAAATGTAGGAAAAATTAGTCAGAATATCATATGAAGGCAAGAAAGAGGATGAGGTAAAAGGAAAAAGGGAAATGTGGCAGGTAGTAGTGGGCTACATGTTATTAGGAGCAAGACAATGACCTAATAGGAAAGCAAATAAATATCACGCATGTCCAGAAATTGTGATAATGCATTTTATCTTTTTTTCCTCTTTCCTCCCATAATCTGATGTCCTGACTTATTCTTTCCTTCATTTGTATGCTATTTTGTGCATAGAGATTTTATATTTGAAGCTGTATTGCGTTACTATTGCCCTAATGGACCACATGGCATATCATGAATTTGATTTTGATATCACCCTAAGTCCTTCCAGTAGCATCCTCAGCTGTCTCCTCTTCTTTTGATATCCTCCTGTCTAAGATCATCTATTGAACCTGAAGATAATCACTGTGTTGCGATAGATATTGATTGTATATGATCAAAAACGAAAATATCATCAACAAATTTTGACTCATCCCAGACTCCCATTAATCAGATCTCTATGGTCAAAGTATTTTTCGCATATCACACTTACAATAGGTTTCCATTCTATTTACGCGCTTGCGATATTGTAGTAGTAATAATCTGAATATTAAGTTTGGTGGCTTTAACAATGAGGTGATGTTGGCTGCGGTCGTAGAAGAAAAGGCTGCCAGCTCCTGCCGTAAGTCTTCGTAAAGAGCAATCCCGAATGATTTCTCTCACTTCTTCGAAAATCTCTCATGTTAATCCTGAAATTTTAAATCTTGATGTCTAATCAGGACACATGAAACAGGCTTTTTACGATTAGAATGACAATGGTCAGCTGAAATGACCGAGTGATCCTTTGGCAATGTCATTTATCGCAAGTATAGACTTCATCAAATCCAACACATATCAATAATTAGGTTACATAGTCTCTTCGCTTCCGCGACTTAATGGTCAATCTGTTAAGGATATTCGAAGTAAAATAAGAGACACAACTATATTTTTGTTCTGTCTCAGTCAGCAGTCAAACTGAAAAATGATGAATTTTGCTGAAATTCGCTGCGCACTGACTTTTGATGACCTGACCTATTGATAGTGGATGTTGGATCATAAATTGCTAGTTATATTTCGGGGAGGTGTCATGAATACATATCCCTAGTTCAGTGACAAGCTAATGACTTTCACAGCTAGTGATGTAATGGATTGCATAACTGAATATAATTATGATCAATTTAGTGAGTGATGACGGAAATCTGCGTGTAACAAATATTTAAGGAATATGGAAGTTACAAAATAGAAAAGTAAATTAAAAGTGTCTTGTACATTATTAGAATAGTTTCCGACTAGAGGAATCATGTACCAGCAAAAAATGGTTGAAGATGCATAAGAAACAATTTGATGAACATCAGGAATTTACTTGATTTGACCTCGACAGACATGAAAAACCTCAAGCCATGAATTTTAATCACGAGATGTCTGTTGATATTTCCTGAGAACATTATTAATAACGCACTAAATAAATAAACATTGACAAGGACGCGATAGCCCGTATGTCGACATTTATGTCATATTTTCTCATTTCTCATGACGTAATAGTTCCTGCAATTCGCTTGCGCATTCTTCCACAGTATTGCACTGTGATTGGCATCTGCCATCTGCTACGTACATAAATCAGATTTTCAGCCGTGGAATGGAATGTATAATGAAGTATATAAGGAGACGCTTGTATTTTTAATGAAAAAATATTTCCTCTAACAATCATTAGACTTAAAAGACAAATGAAATGTTATGGAAGTTTCGAAATTTTAAAATATTTTTCAAGAGTTGTACATCGTTCAGTCGGGAGACATGCGTATCGGTCAGATCAGTAATAGATATATTTTGTAATTTGCTGAAACCGATTCAGTTCATCATCGAAGTCATATTGCCTCAATTTGCTTGTAACAATGACCTCCCGTATACTGCTGATTGATACCATCGTAGTGATGTATTGTCAACTCCGATTGAACTCGAGTTGAGTTGAAAAGCAGAAATCATCACCAAATACCGATGAAGTTGACCGAGAAGCTTCGAAGTCAAGTTTGGTGGGAAGATGAATTTACACAATTGAATGTGAATAATGTATGAAAAATATGTTGAAGGCAATACATCTCTGAATTCTTTGAATCTGATATTACCAACTGCATGCACACGCTCGCATTAATAAAAATCTCAGTGGCCGGAAAGTTGTGCCTGAATTTTCATAAATTAGGCTATAGATAATCAGACTTGTGTTGTAAATGCAATAAATTACGTAGATAGATTAGAATACGAAGAAAGAATATACGATATAGCCTTTGCAATGATAGAACAATTGAAACTTTATTCCATTTTATTTTTGAATGGTCGATGTATGACGACATCAGGTCACAATTCACATCATTTCTCATCGATGTCACGAAGCAATGTTTCTATCATGGAAATCGAGTGTTTATCTGAAGTTGAATGGAAATTTACTCAAGGTCGCGGCACAGCGGAGGGAACTAAGTTGGGACATGAATAACCAAAGAAAAGCTTAGAATTACATATGTGACTGAGTCTAACCTAATCACAGTGGTTGACAAATGTTTTTTAGTAAAAATGCGTGCGATTTTTGTGCCGTTACTGTGTATTGCACGAAGCTGCATTTACGCTCTAGAGATTTTATCATAGAAATTGATAACAATAAAACCTCTAGAATGGAAGTAAAACTTCATGCAAAAGAAGTTTAATCCCTTACAGCATTTATAGATGAAAAGAAATGCCGCTGTTTTTTTTTGAAACATTTATTAAGCGTGCGACATGTTTCGGCCAGATCTCATTTATGCATTACGCTGGACTGAATTGCAGACATAGAATCACAAAACGAACACTTATTAGATTGACTATGACAATGATATGACACAGGATAATAGAAATGGCTTTGTAGAAATCACAAACAGCAGCACAAAAGATAATGGAAAAATGTAAGTTTAGTGCTGTGACTACGCAAATGGCTGGAAACTTCTTCCAGCTGGAAAGAACTTCATGCAATACACAATAGTGGCACAAAGATTGCACGCTTTTCACTTAGATACACTTGTCAACGGCTAATCATTGGATTAGATTCAGTCACATGTGCAATTCTAAGCTTTTCATTGGTTGTTATGATGCCCTAACTTAGTTCTCTCGGCTGTGCCGAGACCTTGAGTCAATTTCCGTTCTAGTCAACTTCAGATAAACAATTTATTTCTATGGATTTTGTTGTTATCTATTTGTATCATTTCTGTGGAATGTTGCAGAAAAAGTTATTGGAAACATAGTGAAGTTAATCAAACATCAATTAAAGCAGCAAATGACACAGAACAAATGCATTATTACAACATGACACTGCTACGTGAAGACTGTTTATCTGTAATGAATAACGAGACTTTACAATCAAGATTTTAGTCAAACTACTGTACACGAAGATTGTCGAACGTTTTGCGATGTCCGTAACATGCCATGTTCCAGTTTTGTATGCTCCATTTCAGGTGAGATTCTTTGAAAAAAACTCCGTGTTGTATTTATGTTTATTCATAAAAAGAGTAAATAAAAGGAAATCATGTAACATTCGATCAAATACATAATTTTACCAAATGCAATTCTGAATCCGGACCTCAATAATTAGGATTTACTAACAAGGAGTGAGTTGTTTTTTCGAATACCATAAATAATGCAAAAATTCAATACGATATAAGGCCGTTTATATTTTATAAATATGCATAATCTCATGTTGTACTCCATGCAATTCATACAGTGATTAACGAAATGTCATTCGTGGTATGATTTAAGTGTCCTATCAAATGCAGTGCTTACTGAAAGCACAACAGTATCATATTATGTCATCATTTCCTGTCATTATGCTTTCATTGACTTGCATGATTGTCACAATTCTCATGTCATGATTACCGTGTTCTCTGTTTGAAAGATGTAAGTCTTGATGTTTTGATATTGTGAACAAGAGTTATAAATCTAGTCACAAGATCAATTTTTCAAGATTTTTCAAAGATCAAGAGTAATTCTACAAATAATCGAGCCATATGATGAAGGTAGGGACTGCTTTCAACAAGATAACGCGCCCTGCCATGCTAGCAGGAAATCATTGAACAGATTCGAAGATGCTGGAATCAGAGTGCTACCTTGACTGGCACCATCGGTGGACCTGAAACCTTTCGAGAACTTCTGAGCGATTGTCAAACGTCGAATATAAGGGAAGCGTCCAAATAGCAAGATTAAGATCATTCGCGCCTATCTTGACATCTGGTACCAGGTCGACAAAATTAAGGATATGTGCCAAAATCTAAAGAATTCAATGATTGATTGTGTGAAGGCCGTGATCCAGGTAGAGGGACACCACACGAAATTTTTACATCTGTTATGATCTCATTATTGCTTATGCTCGAATTATGCAGCTATAAATTTGTTTCTCAATCGTAAATTTATTCAACTATCCCTTTAAAGATGAGTTATCATCTGTGTATTCGTAAATTTTGTAATATCAGGGGATGTTGCAATCTTGCTGTCGCATACTGCATTTATCTATTGCCTTTCTAGACTAAGAGAAACAAGAACATTGCTTTGATTTGGGCTGACCAAAAGCATGTTGCCTGATTCTTCCATCGTGGTGGAGGATCCTCAAAGGCATAGCGGTATCACTGAGAATTCATCATCCATCATCAGAAACTCATAATATTTGTCATGAACATCCGGTCTGACAATGGTCTTTGTGGCTATTATACGATGCAACAAACTCCAATACTGCGGATTGGATCGTGTACCACACAAAAGTTTTGGAAACACAGAATATCGATGCATTGATTTACAATCACTTGGTTGCGCAGGTGTTCAATATTTTGAAAAGCCAAAAAACGCAGGTCGCTTGTATTTGTATTCTATCACTAGCTTCAATGAACACTATTTATTGTTGTCTACTAATAGAGCACTTTTACAAACAAAAGCTTGATACCTATATTTTTCACGTGAAGTGTGCCTAGAGTTGCTAGATCCGCTTTGAAAATTGGATGCAAAACAACTTTTGACGCTTAACAATTTTTCAGTGAATTCAATGGAGTTGTATTGTAAAAACTCACGCGGCACTTGCGAGGTCGTACAGAATTTTTTCAATTTTGAAGGCCTGAGCCCAGCCTGCGGTCCGTTTCATTCAAAGTGGATAAGAATTTGAAAACAGTTGTCAATAATGATTGAATAATCAATTATCCCATTTCAAGAATTACTGTAGATAGTCTGGCAGCCAGAACGAGTTCCTGCTGGGAACGAGGCCGAAATTGAAACTTTCACAGAATAATGTACATACTAGGAATACTTAGTTATGCTTAGTTCTACAGAGCTGATGATAAAAACGGGCCACGTAAATTTCACTGAAACTCAATCTATTCTCATGACTTTCAATTGTTTCGCACAGCAACGTGCCACACATCATTCGAGAGCTTGCATGCTCAGCTTTAAAATGAGCTATGATAGACTTGTATCCGTTATTGTATTTGCTGAGCAGTGCTGAAAATATGAAAATTTCTCAATATTTGCAAATTTCAATTTTTCAATAAGAAAACATGTGAGTGATAATGAATCAGACAGAAACATCGTGGTGTAGCCACCAATGTTCAGATTCCGACTCCACCACATCTCTGGACGGTTCCGGCTCCGACCTAAGACCCTTCGACATATAGTCGGGCCGCCAACACGTGACCGAGAGCGAGACTTTCACAGAATGATGTATATCCCATGGCTACTAAGAAACTGCACAGGTCTATCCGGCATCTCTTCTTGTCAGACAAGAAAAAAGAAAGCACATATAAATCCAATGGTTAATCTAATGGTTATAATCCAATGGTTTCCAATGGGTTCCATTTTCGGTAAAATCGCATTTGTCTGTATTTCTGTGATCAAGTGAGAAGTACTTCGGTAAGTGCAGCACCAGCTCTATGGCATGCAGTTTTTGTACCTCTGTTTTGTTTAAGAGGCTGAACACATTTAGATCTATCAAATCGTTTTTTGTCGTCAAACGCAGCATTTTGAATGAATTATTGCAAAAACTTACTTTCTTTAAATGCATTTTCGCATACATCACTGATCATAGGCATAAGCACATGCTGCCTAGGATAGAAAATGACCACTAAGATATTCCATCCTACAAATTATGACTTGCAACTTAGGTGTTGCTTCCCACTTAAGACCGTTTTTGTGAAGCACAAGTCGCTGAGGGAGCCATGAAAATTTTCTCTGTTTTTAGGGAACTGATTACAGTCTGTCTATCGCGATTGCTCTCAGCATTTAATCAGAGGTGAGAACAGATATTTAATTCTTCTAGAGTCTTCTTCTTCTTCAAGCACCTTCCTCGCGTCGAGGGTTGGTGGAGCTCCTGACAGATAACTGTCTCCAGACTCTTCTGTCAACAGCCAATCTAGACAGTTCGGTGAGGGTGTGTCCAGTCCATTCTTTCAAAAGATAAAATTTTCAAACCCGAATAGCCATGCGAATCTCAAATATCGCGTGTCATTTCTTGAAAAGCTCGCTTTCGTGCTCTATACCGAAAATCAATAAAGATTTTCGCTGACCAAGTTTTCTTAATGGCAGGGACCTTAGATGCTCATCTACGGCATGAAAGTAAAATTAATAAATTTTTACCCCTTCCTCCTTCGTTGATGCTGAGTGATCCTCCTACCAATCACATTCAATGTACGTGAGGAAATGTAAAAATACGAGCTTAAGTCGTTGAGGAAGATGATGCTAATTTGCTCAACTTCTTATTCAATGGGACTTTCAAGTGCTGGCCAAGTTATATTGCGATGATTCAACTGCCGACATGAATAGAAGAAATTTTCTTGAATGCCATGAATTGTCATATTTAAAAAGATGAAGTCAATAGTTTTGTTTAAGATCCGTTTAATTATTAAACAAAAGTTGTCTTTAGAATCAGGAATGTCAATCGCCAGCCAACTAGATTCCCTTTTCCTCACTTAGAGCACTTATAGTCCATTCACGGACTCATAAATAATAATGTTTTTAGGATTCCATGACATCTTCTACCTTTTCTTCTATTACCTGAACTAAGAAATTTCGATGGAGTTATGTAAGCGTTAGCTTTCAATTATGCAGGTCATTCACGTGACTCTTTTGCGGTTTGTTTTCTTGTGTGACGTTCGAGTATAGACAGTGCCAGACATGACACGCATACACTACATGATAACTACATCAGATAAAAGCTGGATAATGCTATAATAATACAGCTAAAATGTTGAACCAAGAAACAGACATAAATGAATGATTCAAATAATCAGACAGAAGGAATTTAAAAATATTATTTGAATACACAATCAAAAAAATTCCTTTCAATTTAAACATAAATGAAGTAAAATACACGACTTGAATTGTGTTATCCGCAATTCCGCAATGCCGCTCATACACAATTCAATTGTCAAGTGAAGCTTTATTCAGATAGTAAATCAAGCAGTTCTACGGTGCAGTGCTTGTTTGACCTAGCGCGAGTCCCGATTCGATATACATGTACACCACAGCTGTTTCTAAAAATAGGTTCAAAAAGCAGCCTTGGATTTATGCATCCGCATGCCATCTGATCTCTTGACAGCACTCCTCACACATTTATGCCCCACATTTATGGACTCAGAATTTCCTTCATGTGTAGGCTTTTTTTACACTTGATTTCTACAACTTGGACCAGACATCGATTGACTTAATCATTGAACTATATATGCTTCAGGGTATTTGGAACATTTCTTTTAGAGAAGTCACAGACACAGTCAATTGACTAAATTTCACTTTTCGCTTAGAAAACAATGAAATTTGTTTATTAATGAATTGACTAATAGTAATTTTGGAACAGTGACTTTTTTCCTGTTGAGATTTGGTATAGGCAATATGCATTCAAAAATGAAAAAAAATAAATGAACCTTGTTTGTGCTCGGAATCACATTAGGCACGGAGCCTTTCCTCCATGTGATCGACTTGTTATCTACCCACATTCATTCTTTTTGTGTTGAGTGTTTAGCAAGAATGCAGAGTGTACCTATTTTAAAAGTTTTAGGCTTGACCCAACCAAGGTTTGAACCAAGGTCTCCCGGACGCAGAACGAACACTCTAAACGCCGCTGACATTTAGATGACATGTGAAGACCTCGCTAGATTCCACTAAATGCTTTGCCGTTATTGGGTAATTCCGGAGTTTTCTCCCATTTTCTGACGAACACACGTCTTTTAATGATTACTTTGACAAAAAATGGATCAAATAACTTATTTTCACGCCTGCGATATTTTTCGCTATGTGTAGTATATGTATACGAGACAATGTTTTATAATCTGAGGAAAGTCATTGAACACGCCTGAAAATTGGCTAGGATTAAGGAATTCCCCAAAAAAGCGCATGTATGTCTGAACACCACAAATGAATCCAATTTCCACTATGTGATATTATTCCAAAACAGATAAAATACATCTGGTCATGGTCGGTCGGCTCAGTTTCATTTTTACATATTACACAGTTTATATATCCATGTACATGAAAACCTGGGGTCCAAAAGTAGATGTCCTCAATTTGGCATGTCCCGTAACCGACGTTGACAAATATCAAAAATTTAAGTAGAACTACAAAAACTTATTTCGTGTGATCGACGCATTACTCGTAGATCTTCCTATGATCAACATCACACATTGAGACGAAATAAATTAAAAATTACGATTTAAAATGTGAAAGACAAATTTCATTTTGAAAGTGTGAGAAAATTCCGGATCGCGAGATGAAAATTAAAATGTAACCAGACATAATTTTGTACTTAGCATTTCATAACGTAAGTATTTTCATATCTGCAATTCCTCGAATTGCAAGTCGAAGTTATCCCAAAACTCATCGAAATATATCCACGAATTATAAAAAGATCATGCATTTTGTAGATCACCTGTCCTAAATCATCCAGTCGGGGAACATTAAATGGGGGTGAACATTATTTTGATGTCCCAAAAATCTAGTAGTTTGTGTTGCCATGATCTGCTGGAGAATTCGTGGTGACTTTCTTGGCCAGGCATATGTAAATGTATTGTGATGAATTGTAATTCAGTTTCGCAATGTAGCAACTGGATTTCGTCTACTGCAAGTGAACTCTGTCATTGCATCAATAACGCTTGCCTATGTCCCAAATATTCCATTTAGCACTTTCGCACTCATCGCATTTGTCTGTCAGCATATAATATATTTTTAGCATGTGTTTGGTAGTTATTCGTCAGAATTCGCTATTTTCAATTTATGCTGTTTTATTCCCAAACGTATGTAAAAGTGAACACAACGCAAACTCTAGTAGAAGCTCTAGGACAATGACATGTCCTGCTCACTGGTCAAGATTGTTTCAGTTAACATTTACTTAAACTAATTAAGGAGCGATTTACAGCGTGGGCGATACGAATGCATAAGATTTCAGAAATTGACAATTGGTTGAGTATAGGCCAAATAAAATTGATCAATTCCCTTAATTTCCTAAGACTTTTCTGTTTGATACCGATATAAAATTTATGAAAAAAAATTTAAGTTGACTTAAATAATTCTATAGCTTTTCCCGTTCTTGTCACCAGAGAGTGGAATCAAGTTACCGGGATTTGCAAACAATTTAGCACGCATGGGCTATTACGCTTTCAGTTTACCAGGAATTGCATTCAATTTGCAAGTTTGCAATGAATTTACCGGGATTTGCAATGGTCTTAACACCAATCTTGAGTTGCGCAATCGGTTTAGCAAAGAAGGATATCAACTTACCAATTTTTGTATTCAATTTCATGTAATCGAGTTCATACACAAAACATATTCCCATACATAAAGATTCGCTTACTAAGAAAGTCAATGATTATTTATCCTTGTGATACATCGTCTAAACGCTGAGATAAAGCCGAATCAGTAAATGTAAGCTTAATAAGCAACAACATTAACGTTCCTTCTAAAATGAAATTTCATTTGTGAAAACTTTTCCTGTCCTAATACTAATAAGAACCAAAATACAATATAAATTCATAAATACTAAGACAAAATCCAGGTTTCAATCGATATTTCAAAATAACTACAAAAGTATTTTGTACTTTAATGATTGTCTGTTCAAACTTGGCAGAATAAATCGATCAACACGACGGCACCAATGGAGCATTTCGTTGGAGTAATTTCTTTCAAAGCACTCTCCGCTATTTCGCGAAGAATCCTTACTCGCCATGCCGGTTGCGTCAGTCCATGTAGAACACATTCGGCGTCGTTTACTAGGTTCTTTTGAATTTGTTCAGTTGTTAGCTGGCGACTTACAGCGGTCTTAAAGCAACTGTGTACTTGCTCCACTGGGCTGAGAAAAAGGGCTGTACGGAGGCTGAGTATGTACGTGGAATCGTTGGTAATGTTTCTGTGGCACTACTGTATTTAGATGTGGTCAGGCACCATCGTGTACGATATGAACAACTCCTTCAAAACGCGATAACGCCTCGATCTTAATGAGATGATTAATGAACTATTTGTATTTCAAATCATCAGCAGTTTACTGTCTTAAATCAAAATGGATGAGGCCTAAAAGATAAATGCCATATTTATCTATGTAGATGATGTGATCATGGACCATTATTGACGTCAGCCAGGTAGAGTATCTGTAGCGCGTCACCTCTGTTGCCTCCGCATTTCGTCGAAATGGAATATCAGCGTCCTTCCCGGCGATTTTGATAGAGATTAACTGTTTTTAAATGACGACATTTTGTTGAGATGCCTATCTACACTTGGTTTGTTCGGGAGCCGCGTTTCTAACTTTCCCTTGACTGCTGTTGGAGTTGAAAATGGCTCTTCCCTTGCGATTTCAAGTATTGTACTCAGCATTTCGTCATTACACAAAAGTTTCTCTGACCACCTTGCGCCCTTCTTTTAATTCGCCCTTTATTTCTCCAGATTCGCATAACCTGTCTTTCTTAATGGAGAGAGTTTCAGTAGGAGCCATGAAGTCACCGTTGTTTTCATATGCGTCAATAAGACGCCTTCGGTCTACATTGGAGATGCGATTTCTGTTCGGCATATTCAACATCATAAACTTAATGACCACGTCGAGTAGTCACATCTGTTTTAAATATCAAGAAGCGCAAATCATAATGAAAGGAAGAATTATTGGCATTATGACTAATTGAATTGTGATTTTGATTCATAATACATAGATATTGTATCCGCCTGTGTTAACTTGAATGTTGTCCATTGGTAGGTTGAATGCATATCGGTTGAATGCATATATTGGTCTGCTCCATCTCTCTCGATGGTGTGCGGTCGTGTTCTGGTGTGTCTCGTCAAGTGTCAGTGAATCCCTTCGTTTTTCCAGTCTCCGGCCTCCGCTTCTGTATGGAATCTTATATCAAAGTGTTCGTCGTCTTCTTGTGATTCGTGTGATACCCTTCGTTTCGTCGACGGATTTATCATTTCGACGTGGGAGCACTTTTTTCGAGTTAGTGGCTTTTGTGTCCTACTGCGCATGCGCAGATCAATGTCGTTGTGCAAGTTCGCTGACCCACTTTCTTACTTCAAATTGGACACAAGGATTGGCTTGGAGCTACCTTCAAGCGAACGTTTATTGCTACGGTGGTCGAGTTGGTAAAGCGGAGACGAGAGATCTCGTGGTCGTCATTTTGTGTTGGTTCGAATCCTGCTGGATCCAATTTTCCATTTTGAACTTTTGGCAATTATGACTCCATCACCATCCACACGCTCTGGTAATTCTGTTGCTTCTCAAATTGAAGAACTCAAAAAGCTGATCAAAGAATCTCGTGATTCGGTTATCACTGCTTTGAGGAGTGAACTGCAGCAGATGGAGACCAAAATGAATTTCCGTATTGAAGCAATTGAGGCATCAGTTGTGAAAATGCGATCGGAATGCGATGGTGTGGTCAAGGAGGTTAACTCCTTCAAGGAGAATTTCCAGGAATGCACACCCTCTTTCGCCGAGCAATGTATATCTGAAGTGAATAACAGAATGGAGCGATTGAATAGTATAATCATACATGGCATCCCGGAAAAGACAGATGGTTCTGTGGAGGAGAGGTTGAGTTGGGATGAATTCGAAATCTCCAAAGTTTTTGAGAAGATTGGTGTCCCTTCAGTGGCAACATCCAGCATCAGAAGAATCGGAAAATCAAGAAATAACAAACTGAGACTTTTGAAAGTTCATGTCAACGACATATTCAAAAAGAAAGAGATTCTCAAGAAATGCAGATCTTTGAGAAATCACGCTGATTCAAAGCACGTCTTCATACACAGTGACCCAACGCCTATGCAAGAAAGCGAGAAGAAATTGAGAGAGACTCTAAAGCTACGGCGAGAACTAGGTGAAGACGCTGTTATTTATCGTGGGAAAGTAGTATTGCGATCATCCATACAAAATTTTCGGTAAAGAGTTTTACGCTACACAATCGTACCATTGATCTTTCATTATTTCTTTGCAATTGTCGATCTGTGTTACCTAAATTTGATGATCTTTGCTTATCGATTGAACATTTTAAACCTGGTGTTATAATGGTTACCGAGTCATGGTTGTCTAGTGACGTTTGTGACAGTATAATTAGCATCAAAGACTACAAGCTTTTTCGCTGTGATCGTAACGGTCGTATTGGAGGCGGAGTGTGCTTATGGATAAGTGATAATTTTGTGTCATGTTTGTGTTTGCCGTCCTGCACACCACCATCTTCATGTGAAATTATTTTTGAGAAACTGTCATGCTTTTCAAGAGTTCTCATTTGTTGTTTAATTTATATTCCGCCTGGATTATGTAAGGATGTTCATTGCGAAATTTCTAATTTCCTTTTAAATGAATTTGACATTCTTCTTTCGTGTAACCCTAATTATAATATCATAATTGCTGGGGACTTCAACGACTTTTCGTGCACTGTGTTTGAAGAAGACCTAGGTCCCTTCAACAAAGTCAATACGGCTACTCGCGGAAATGCTATGCTTGACATGATTTTTATTGACAGTGACTTGATGTCATTTTATGACAACTTTGCTATTGCCGGCCCGCCGGTCTCTAATTCTGATCATAATTCAGTTTTCTTGAAATCTAAAAGTGTAGGATGTGAGGTTTCAGTGCGTCGAGTGCCGTGCTGATTCTGTGAATGACATGTGTGATGTATTCTATGGTCATTTTTACGAATGTTTATCTCGTATTCCATATCACATGGTGGAAATGTCAACGAAGGACAAGCCTTGGCTAACTCCGCTTTTAAAGCACTTTATTAATTTGCGATGGAATTTTTACAGAGAACAAAATTGGATACGAGCATTACAAACTCAAGGTCAAGGAAGAAATTATCATTGCAAAGCGAAATTGGGCTGAGAAGCACAAACAGAATGTCAATGGCTTATGGAAAATTGTTAATAACATAAAAGGTGCTTTAACGTCAGATCCTTTCCATCAAATTATGCGTGATTCTGAAATGGACCTCGACCACTTGCTTAAAGCATTCACAGATCGTTTCAGGAAAAACTTTAATGAGTCGGCTGATGTGCCTCTGTATGAACTTACACCTGAAGACTCTAAATGGATGCCCATCATAACAGAGAATGAAGTCTTGCAAGAGCTATTGCATTTGAGCCCGAACAAAGGCTGTGGTCCTTACATGGTGCCCTCGAGACTGCTGAAGGCTGGTGCTGACTTCCTATGCAAGCCTCTATGCATTATTTTCAATCGCTCCATCCAGTCGACAACATTCCCAGACTACTTCAAATGTGCATTCGTTCATCCGATCCCTAAGAAATCAAAGCCCACAATCGACGATTTTAGACCAATTTCCCTCTCTTCGTCTTTGTCTAAGATTTTGGAAAGACTTGTATTGAATCATCTGAAGGAGATCTTGCGCAATCTATATGGTTTTAATCAACACGGATACAGACCGTTCGGATCGCCCACAAGTGCTCTGGTTGCCCTACAAGACCATGTGACATCATTCATGGATATGGAAGACACTATTGCTGTACGCATTACATGTGTAGACATTTCGAAAGCTTTCGATTGTCTACAGTTTCATCGATTGTTGAATTTCCTATTCGAATCCAGCCTAAGTCACGATTTTCTCCGTTGGCTAAAGTCGTACCTTACAGACAGATGCTTCAAAGTTAGGATACACGGCTGTCTAGGACCTGTAATGCGTTCCACATCTGGTGTACCGCAAGGGTCGGTTCTCGGCCCATTCCTTTTTGCTGCATTTATGAGCACCATCAACTTTGATGACGAACTTATCAAGTGTGTTAAGTATGCTGACGATATGACGATATGACGATTGTTGAGAGGCTTAAACATACCACTCAGAGTCCCTTGACACTGGAAAGCATTTGTGAATCGTTTCAAAGTCTCGGGTTTTCATTAAACTTATTGAAATGCAAGGAGATCATCGTTCAAAGATCAACATTACTGCGAAATAAAGTGACCGCTTCCATTTTCAACCGTGTTGAAACCGTTCGTATTCTCGGTGCAAAATTGTCAGAAACTCTTTCATGGAATCAACAAATCACAGATGTGTTAAAGCGGGCTGCTCAAAGGTTGTACATCATCAGATGCCTAAAGAAATTATTAACTGTCAAAGAGCTACTGTTTATCATTCATTGATTACCTCCCTCCTCTTGTATGCATCTACCATGTATGGCAACTTGTCCAGAACATTACAGGAAAAGCTTGATCGCTTTCAACGTCGAGGTCATCGATTGATTTGTGAACCGGGCTGTACGTGTATCAATTTTCCACCAATATCTAAGATGTTGAGAAGCCGCAGTTTGGACTATCTTCTCTGCTGTGAGCGTCATTCGTTGCACCTTCTTCACCATTTCGTCCCTGAACGTCTGAGAAATGGTGGTCACTTTTTGTTACCCTCTGTTAGAACAGTTAGAAGACAGAATTCTTTTTTCCCGTGGTCGTGTGCTCTTTCAAATGGTATTCGAAATTAAACTGCATGGAATCAACGATCTTTCTTGAATGTGATTTTTATTCATTTTTACTTGATGACTTAGTGAATTTTTATATTAAATTACGTGTAGTTAACTTTGTGAATATCATGCATGTGTGCACCATCTGATTATCTGTTTTTCTTGCTTACGATGTCGATGTTATTATATGATAAAGTTGTGATTTTCATTCATTCTAAATATACGTTTCTCTCTCTCTCTCATACCCCGGTATCCTAAAAGCACAAATTGGTAAACCTTGTAAACTTAATTTCAATTCTGGCATCTTGATTCAGCGCTTTGGTAACAAGAACGAGATATACTTTTTGCATATACTTTATAAGCTGCTGTTTAATCAAGACTTTCGATAATTAAGAGATTGAAGGCCTGGTAGTTGCGGTCTTAATTAACAAGTTTTGACTGTACTTGCAAACATACCCAGCAAAACACTGAACAACAACTATGCTACAGAACTCTCAATTGATCTCAGCTTGCAGCCTCGATCAATCACTCAATCTTAATAGCAGCATTTTTTAGCATAAATCAGTAGACTTAACATCATATTTTTGTTAAAGGATAAACATTTTCCAAAACAATGCAACTTACATGCTTATAAAAATACTGCATGCAATCTTTCCTAGAAAAATCTAATATCGATTTTTTTATAACATTGACTGAAATTTCCAATTTCCCATGTTTTCCAACAACAGTCTGAACTCATTAATAGAACCGGGCCACACAAATTTGACAGAAAGTAATTAGTTTGAGTCAACATTCTGTATGTAGGTCATTAAGAGCTACTAATGGATAATTTAGATCAAGACCGCAATAATTATTTTACAGAAATTAAGTAATCAATGCCAAATTGTTCCTTTAAACAAGTAATTAAGACTTAGCCTATCACCATCATCACGTCGACTTGGGTTAATTATAATTAATTTGTAAATTGCATTGTTTTCGGAAATCTGATAATCTGGATTAAAAATGTCTCCATATACAATTTCCTGCAGACTTGCTAACTGTCATTATATTTCGCACAAAACCCCTGTAGACTATGATATCTTTTACTGGTTTGTAACTCACATTTCTAGTTTTGGCCCATTTCCGTCTTTAAGAACCTTTTGAAAATCTCTAATGAACCTTTTTCATCTCAAGGGGTCTTTCAATTGCCCAAACTAAACAGCGTAAAATTAATGCCTAGTAAATGTTAAATTTAATTAGCCGTTGAATTACATAATAGCCTATAGAGCAGTGGTGAGCAACCAAGTTGGGATAGACGACCACAAGAAATGGCCTGCGAGAGAGTTCGCGGGCCACCAATTTTGAAAGGTAGAAATAGGTATGTTAAAAATTCATTCATTGAGTGCTTATGCGCGTAATTTTGAGGGCTGTTGTACTTCATAACTGGCATGCACATAGTGGTAGCACATAGCATATATAATTATATTTGTAAATGTATGCAGCAGTGTGTTCAACTAAACTGGTGTCTTTTGAGGAACTGTATTTTGCACTCTAAAATATGGATAATGAGCTGTTAATAGGTCAAACTAAGTCCGGAAACTTTTTTGTGTTATCAAATGATAGTAACATGACCTTATTGGTAATATGATAAGAAGTAGTCTCGCAGTTGATGGCTATGTCACCTACATTCATACTGAGAAGATATTCATTGCGAACGGAACATGGATAGAGCATTCGAATGAAAATTTTTGTGCCATCATATTGGTCAATAAATAATTAGTTAATGCTTTCGCTAATTCTAAAGATCAACCTCCAGCCTTGTAAAGGTCAAAGTCGGATTAAGCAATTTTCACATCACCGATTCAAATAATGTCCGCGGGCCACCTTGGATATGACAATCGATGTTGGGCCACCCAACATGGGTCGGCCGGCGGGCCACGCGTTGCCCACCACTGCTATACAGCAACACGTCAAGCAACTTGCAAGCAATATGCTTTGTTATTCCAAATAGCACGTCAATAGAAATCTTTAAAAAATACTTTCTTCTCTACATTTTGATTCGGCTGGCATTTATGCATCTAACCTTACTGTATATCAGGGTATGGATCACAATGTTTTAGGCATTGCTTGCATTTATGTCACTGACTAGGATAATGAATAGACTGCGCTCGTTCATCTCCAGATGAAGCCAGGGAAATCCACGGCCGCTAATGGATTGATAACAAAATAGCGACAACGCGAAACAGATGCAAGAAATTTTATAGTAAGCACGCGTGAAGAGAAAACAGACGTTTCTGAGATAATTACCCACCAAGCTCACCAACAGCTATGCGTCAATTAAGTGACGATGTTATTAGTAACACACGTATTTCAATACAAAGCCGAATTGATGGAATTATTTAAGTGCTGTATTTTGACATTGAAAATACAGTGCCATAAATAATGTATGTGCATTGACTCTTTTGCAACAATTCAACATGTTAATAAACTGGATTGCATTACGTCAATAGTTCCATAAAACGACAAGCGGGTGGATAAATTTTCCTAGCCCTAGTATATCTGACAGTACTCTGAGTAGCAATATCTGAGTAATAGCAAATTCGAGCTGTACAAACCGTCTCCACTATCAGTTTGATTATCGCGATATATGAGAATCAAGTGGACTACACTCAAACTCAGGATGCAGCAAATCTAAAAAGCATTTAAACAATTTTTTGAAAAATGAATAATATGCCGTTACAATTCGAAATTTTTTGGCAGTTTGTTCGAATTGCATAAAAGTTTCTTCAGGAAATAATGACAGCATTTCACGACTTGAACCAGGGATGCGGAGTCCTATCATTTTGATAGGACTCCGACTCCAAATCCGGGGGTTGATAGGACTCCGACTCCGACTCAGGGTGGCAATGTATATAAAGCCTAGCTTTTTTGAAAAAACTGTCAGCCTACATCATAGATCATTAAATGCTTACCTGAACCTATATTTAGTGATCGTTGCTGTATCAATTATCAACAATTTTCGATGAAAGTTTATCAAATGTCGCTTTCAGTTGGATGCATGCGACTCTGCTCCTCCTATCTTCTTGATGTGTGCTTCACTCAGTTTTTCTCCAGTCTCTACCAGGCAGGAAAATCCCTCATCCTTCTCCAAAAAATATTAGTACACTTTCGATTTTAATATGCACTTTGGAGGAGTCATCACACACGATTGACGTTAGTAATGATATAATGACCGTCCCAAAACACCCAACAATTTGAAAAAATCCAAAATTAACATACCTGCAAAATCAGCCCCAAAATGCCCAAAATTAACTACCCTACCTGCAAAATCAGCCCCAAAATGCAAAAATAGGGACCTCTTGAAATTTAGCAAAACCAAATGCAAAATAGGGACCTCTTGAAATTTAGCAAATCAAAAATGCAAATAGGGGCCTTCTGAAATTAGCAAAAACAAAAATGAATATGAATAAAAATATTCATTTAAAAATGGAAGATGTAAAAACAAAAGAACCATCAGCCCCCTTATATCCTTCATTATCATATGAAATGGATACAACAAAACACAAAGATAGAGTCAGGAACATGAAAGATAAGGAAGCGCAATTATTACTTAAACTAGAACATTATAATAAATTAAGAAAGAGATGGACGATAGCTAAGTAGGCGCTCTCACTATTGTCATTTCATCTGGCGTTCTTACAATTCCTGTTGTCGCTACAGCTTTTGCGATACAATTAGATTTTAGTTGTACGTTAGGCAAGTTGTTTTAATTCTTACCAGCGCGTCAGCACAACCGCATGACGTCAAAGCATCTGGCAGCTGTATTGTTACATTTCTCTCTCTTCTGTCATTGTATCGTGTGCGCTGCTGTGTTCAGTCATGACACAAGAAGTTATCGAAGAGCAGTCAAACATTATTGCTGTGTTTCCGGAGTTATTTGCAGAAATTTCAAAACGATATATTTCCAATGAGAAGAAGGCAGAATATAACACTTTTATCATTGAACAAATGGGTAAATTTCCTATTATTTTTGACCCTGCATTTTCTGAGAAGGAGAGAAAACGGAGAAGAAAAGGCAAACGCTTACTCGTGGAAGAAACGAAAGAAAGAGAAACGGGCGAAAAGATTGACAACCTTCATCATCAATTACCGACGTGTTTATCTACCCGACATGAATTTGTGGTTTCCTCAAAAGACTCATTGTTAGAAGATTGTCTTCGGAAATATGAAAGCTTTTGTTATCAATCATTTTCATTTTGTCGTTATATGACGTCATTTTTCTCTCGTCCAATGAAACCTCGTCCACGCGTGGACAGAAATTTGTAATATTATAGTTAGTAGATGATGGTTGACACCTATATCTGAAAAGCAAGCAAGCAAGAACTGATTCAAGAACTATCTAAAACTCAGTTTTTTCTAAATCATTTTGAGAAGTTCATGAAAAAGGAATTCTGTTAGGCAATGTAACTTTTTAATTTAGATTAAATTAAATCATTTCAAAATCGAATAAGTAGTAAGGAAAGCCATCATTATGAGGCAGTTTTTAAATCTAGGGGGCCCTTATAAGAAATTTTTTTATTATAAAATGAAAAACATAAAAGAGTTTCTAAAACAATACGGCAAACAAACCACGACAAATTTCGATTTAAATAAGATCGCTGATCGATTAGGAATAAAGAATTTTCATGTCCTAATGAGAGACGAATTACAATTGATCAAAAATAAGCCAACTGTAAATTTCATAACAAATCTTCACACTTCAGTCCAAAAAGGGGTACATTGGTCAGCAGGCGTTAAAAATCATCAGCAGAACTATTATTTTGATTCATACGGTTTGCCCCCTACAAATGAAGTAAAAGAATTACTTGGAACGGGAACATACAATACGTTTCAAATTCAAACACCAGGCACTACCTATTGTGGACAATTATGTTTATACGTTTTGTACAAATTACAAAAAGGAGTACCATTTCTAGATATAATGTTAGAGTTAAACAATCTATAACTCAAGCGAAGCTAAAGCTCTGTTTTCTGTAATTCGTTTTCATAAAATCGGCCTCTGATATCCTCATTATCTAAATCTTATATTTCATAAATAATCGGATAAGTTTGGTTTATTTTACAAACTTCAAATATCTCCTTAGTCCAGTATCCAACAAAACCTTTTTCAAATTTATTCTTATACTTGAATATTCGCACTCTATCCCCAATTTTAAATTTCGGCTTACGTTTCTGTAAATTCGGATTATTCTCATTCGAATAATTGTTTTCGAATATTTTCTTTCGTATCAAATCGGGGTCATCAGAAGTATTCTTTGGAGTTTCTTCAATACCTGTATGAACTTTATTATTGTACTGTTCTACAATTCCTGGTAATATCTTCAACCATTTCTGATTTCCTTGCTGAGTAAATTTCTTGAAAATTTTATTTTTTAATGATCTATTGAAACGCTCTATTACTACAGCCTTTCCAGCATTTTCTGTGGAATAAACAGTTTCAAATAGTGGCTTTACATTTCGGTTATAAAATTCCGACCCTTTATCAACGAATAGCTTTTTGGCTTTCTAAAACTTTCTTTAAAGATTTCTTCAAACGCATATTTAACTGACAGACCACTTTTGTTTTTTAAAGGCTTCACCCAAGCATATCGTGTATATAAATCTATAACGGTCAATGCGTACTTAAACCCTCTTTCATTAGGCATATTAATTAGATCTCCACTCCAAATATCATCTTTATTAAATACTTTTACCTTCAATAAATATTTCGGCTTTCTGTATTCCTTGTGAATTTCGGACGCGTAGGTTCGAGCGTTGCTCTCAGACAGCTTTGCTGTCGTTTCATCTATCCCCTGGCCAAAAAGCATTTTTGCTTGTAAAGCTTTCTTAACAAACATTCTTTCAATTCTTTCTCTAAAGGAAGGATTCTGAATACTATCTAATTCTTGAATCATTTTCTTATCTGCTTCATGTCGAAAACTTAGGTCATGATTTCGATAAGCTAAATCATGTTTATAAGCGGCGGCGTCTACTTTATTTATTGATTTACTATTTTCTCTAGGTGTGTTATCATCGTTTAATCTTAAATCTAATCTTGTGCCGGGGCCAGTAAAATTATGCCCAGGTAAATGTTTCTCTTTCGAATATTTACTCCAAATAAAGCCAGGAAAGTTTTCAAATAGTTTTTGTATGTCGTCTCCGCTGTGGTGACAATTTGAGGTTCTATGTACTTTTAAGAGATAATCCATTAGATCTAGATTTGTTATTCTTAAGTTATTCAAATTCATTTTTAAAGATAAAATCTTATCGCACCATACTAGGATTTAGATATATGCCAGATCCATCTTTTGTTTCTTTTATTTCAATTAAATCATCAATATTGTGTAGTACATTTTTAAGAACTCGTTTCCCTTCATCAACTAAATTTAATTTACTAATAAAATTGTCTACTATTCCCTAACCTCTAGCAGCTTTCTCTAACTCCCTATTATGGCGTTTTTGTTCTTCTAATGCTGCCTTCTCTGATTTATTTTTATTTACTGCCTGGACAATACCAGCCGTCCCACCTGCAACACTTCCTGCTGCTGCTATGCCACCTACGATTAGTGGTATTAATGGGAGAATCCCTCCATTCTTTTCTTCTTGTATATTGATATTCTCTATCATTGGTTTACTTATGTAATACTTCTTTTTGTCAATCGTAATAGTTTTAGGGGTATTTTTGTCAATGATGTTACGTAGTTTTAATTCAACCGTTTTATTATTCACTTGCGCCATTTTTTAATAAAGAATTTATAGTCTTGGGCTTAGCCGATCACTTTTGTTCAGAGGCTTTAGCCTATCGGACCTAAGGTTACTAACCTATCGGAGCGAAGCTCCTCTGGCTTTAGCCGATCCTAACCATCTTTCCATTAAGAATTTCAATAGAATATTCGGCGTCTTCTAGCAATAAACCATAAGCCATCAATGAGGTTGTGGAATTTGTTTTTTCAATATTAATTGTCACATCACAACCATTCTTAATAATATCTTCCGATTGTGCACTTAAATCAAAGCATAAAACAGGATATAAATTCTTCCAATCTACAGGAGTTAATTGTGCTTCTACTCCAAATTCTCGACACAAATTTCTATAAGCGTCATATCCTTCCATAAACTGATTATTGGTGTTATAAAATCTCAGTGGATCAATAGGATAACGTGTTTGATTTAATGAAATTTGTAAACTTCGAATTGAATTAATATGGAAAAGACTATTGTTCTTATCAAAACTAGGTGTTTCATTCTTTTGAAAAGTGAGTAAAAAATATCTTGGAGTATTTGATGTTCTTGTGAAATGCCAGTTAAATCTTTGTTCAGTAAAAGTGACAGAGCTCGCAGTACGCTTCAAAAAACTTACTGGAATTGGTTTGTTCGTATTTAATCTTTTCGCAATAGTTGTTTCAACCTCTAAACTAGGAGTAATATGTTTTACCCACCATTCAAGTCTATCAATTTTTAGGTATGCTTTCTTCCCAGCCTTTCCATAAAATATTGCTTCATTATTTAAAGTACGATGAACTATGAGTTTGAATTTCAATTGACATGATATTTTTGTGTAATCCAAATAGCCGAATAATGGAGACAATGACCAATCAACAGTTTGTTTACTTTTATTATTAAAATTACGTCTTTCTTTATATGCATTATTATTTGTTTTATTTAAATGTTTTGCAATTTGTTCTACATCTTTCGCAATTCCTGCTGCGTCTGTTCCAGCGTGAGTTAAATCATCTATAATTATACCATCATTATTATCTGGAAACCATCCTTCGATTTCATGCATTTTAGTATTTTCACCTATTGTAACAAATCGAAGCATCGAATCAATAATACCAGGTGAATCACTTATGGTTTCTATATTTTGTGTTGCAACATCTAAACGCATTTGTGTGAATAATCTTGGGAAGAAATTGTTTTCTAATGTAATATTATCCGTAGCAGGTAATGGTGTTGTAAAATCAGCATCAGAATAGAGAGAATATTCACAGTGTAAAAATGAATCGGGTAAATATAAATAACTTTGTTGATTGTCAACTTCAAAAATTAAATCACCTCCAGTATTCACTCTACCTGAAGAACCGGGGTTCATAGCAATTCTTATATAGTCATTCTTTTTTTGATTGTAACTAACGAACGGGGGATCGTCTAATCTAAATTTGCTTTCAATCAGAGTTGCCATTATATTTTTTATTAGAAAAAATCAGTTTGGTACTAGAATTTTGCTACTAGAATTTTGCTAGACCATTTCCTCTCATTTCTTCAATTGTTTTTTCATCATGTTTACTTTCCATCTTCGCTAATTTAGCAATTTTGTTTTTTGTTTCCTCTGAGAGCTTTTTGTCTTTTTGCATTTCTTTTGCATCATTTCTAAGTTTGCGAATAGCTTCTAGTTGTTTTAATTCGTTTTGTGACTTAACAGCATTCGATATTGCACTAGCTGTACTACCTATAGCAGCTGCTCCTTTAGCAGCAGATGAAATCAAATCTTTATTATTTTTAATCAAGTTAACGATACTGCCGATACCAGAAAAGATGCCAGCTCCTTCTGTTTGAACAGTTTCTACACTATCATAATGGTACACAGGTTTCATAGATGGTTCATGAGCAATTTTTTGATTTGAAGCAAAATGTTTAAGATTGTGTTTATAAATTATAGGCATTTTTTTAAGCTTAAATTTGACTTTTGTGAAAAATATTTACGTTTGTGGACGGCTAAATTCTATTAAGATTTACGTTTGTGAATGGACAACAGCTTCGCGATAACTTTATTAATTTTCCGCTGCACGTTATCTATTGCGTCAAGCAGCGTGTGATGTACTTTAATTTCTTTTTCATTTACTTCTAATTTTTTCTCACTTTTCTTTACTTCTGTTTTAAGAGCAGCCAATTGAACTTTAATAGCATTCAACTGTTCCTTATTTCCTTTAGAATTTTTCTTTACTTCATGTTCTAAATTCGTTTTAAGGGTCTTCAATTCACTAACCTTTTGTTTAAGTGCTTTAACTTCATTTATCATTCTGTTTATGTGCTTTGCTTGTTGTGTGATTCGGCTACTTAATTCATCAACACTTTTTTGGAATGTGGTTTGCAGCTGTTGAAAGTGTTGTAATAATTTTCGATTCTTTTCGCTAACTTTTTCTAACTCTTCTTTCAGTTGTTTATTTTGATTTGTATTCTTTGCAATGGCAGACTTTAAATTTAGTGATAACAGGATTACAAGTTTTGAATGTTCTGTTATTTTTTTATGAAGTTTTGATATATCTGCTTCTATATTTCCATGTTTGCTACTTAGGTCTGTTAGCTTTTCTTTCAGTCTTTCATCATTCTGCTTTAGAAGCTTGGTTTCTTTCATTAGTGGAGACAGCAGTGACACAATTCTATCGAATTGTTTATCAACATATTCTTTATTTGCTAACTCAGTACTTTGTTGTGGAAGAATAGAAAGATGTAACGGTCCTGTTAAAACGTCTCCAGTTTTCATGATATAGTTGTCTAGTTCTATTTCTGATTCTTGATTATTCGGAATGTAAGCACACCCGCCAACATTTGTTAACATCATTTTTTCTAGATTATTTTTTTCTGCTAAAAATATGTTATCCAACAAAGTTGGCGGAACCAAGGTTCTATGCGAAATCTGTAATTTATCTTTTCGTAATAAACCATTATTAAATAAACATATGAAAGTAGTTCATGTGACAGTGCACCCAGTACAGCCACTATACTCAGTACAGCAAGCACACCCAGTCCATGAACAGCTGGGGCATGAACAGGCAGTACACTCAGTACAGCAAGCACACCCAGTCCATGAACAGGGGCATGAACAGGCAGTACACTCAGTACAGCAAGTACACCCAGTACACCCCCTACATGGACAGCCAGTGCACCCTGGACAGCAAGCACATCCCCCACATGGACAGCCAGTGCACCCCCCACATGGCCAGCCAGTGCACCCCCCACATGGACAGGCAGTGCACCCCCTACATGGAGAGCCAGTACAACAGAATGTAACACAAGCCAAGAAGAGAAAGACATGTAATGACTGTGGAAAAAGTATAACCTCAAAGAATTTCGCTCGTCACCTAAGGACATGCCAATTACCACCACGGCCTATAATAAAAGATAGACAATGTACGTGTTGTAATAACTTTTTCACTAGTCAGGGGTTTAAAAATCATTACAATGCATGTTCTGTTAACACACGAAAGTGTAATAAGTGTGGGGAGATCAAACTGAAATCAGAATTTTATGCAAGTAAGTACCAATGTAAAGATTGTTTAAAGGTACAAGTAAGATGCCCCAACTGTAACACAGTTTTATTGAAGAAAAGCTACCAACGACATTCAGTCACTTGTGCGGGAAAAGTAACTTTGGGTGTGGGAAAGTAACTTTGTGTCTGTGCTAGTTTAGAGCCCTCCATAAGCCCGGGTGAGTGGTTACGTCTTCGTTTTGGGCCCCGGACGTAGGTGTCCGTGTGGGTCTAGAGCTCCAAGAGAGGCATTAAACACCCAAAGGAGTGGAGGGGTGCACGGTGTCCGAAGTACTTTTCTCACTTTAAAAAATGGAAAATCCGCCGGTAAATTATATGAATCTTCGAGATAATGCGTACACTGTGTTGCCCAAGCCACTGCCTTTAGTTAATCAGTACCATCCATCTAATGAAAAAACTTTATTTTCAGAGAATTCAGATCTTGGAAAATTCTTTGGGTTTCTAAAATTTCATTGTGTTAAAATTATTATCATATGTGTCATAATTTATCTTGCTTATCGTTTTGTAAATTGGTTAGGTTTCTTACAAACCCCAGAACAAATGAAGGTTGCGTTCTATAAAGACCAAACTAAAACTTTTAAAGGTTGGAAATCACCTGCGCGCCAAATGAATAAACAGAAAGGACGTACTACACAAGAGAACTTACATTTTATAGTCTATGGCAAGACTGCCAGTGGAAAGACTACGTTTCTTAGAAAGTATATAAACGAACATTATCCTGATGAAACAAACGTACATGTGTTTTGTCTGCAGGAAGATGAATGGCCAGAGTTTTCTAATGTTTATAACGAACATGATTTATGTATGTTAGAAGATATGGAAACTTTTGCTGGAACATATACACAAAAGTCTTTACTAGTATTAGATGATGTAGCTAGTTTAGTGAAACAAAAAGACATATCAGAAATATTTACAAAAGGACGACACCATAACATACAAATAATAGTATTAGCTCATAAAGCTTGTGATGTAGATAATAAGATTAGAGAAAATGTAGAAACATTTTATACAACTACACAAAATAATACTGCGTTCTTTGAGGACATCAAGAAAAATTATAAACTAACTTTACCTTTAGCAAAATATGCTCATGTTAAGTACGGTATAATACGTGTTGATACAATTTTGAATCAGATGCAAGTATATGATAAAGAACTCAATGTTCTATTGGATACAGAACATGACTTATATAATAATTCTTCTGATTTTAATATAACTACATACGTAGGAGCTAAGAATTTATCACCGCATAACATAGAAGAAATAACTATCTTTCTAGAGAACGAATCACTTGAGCCACTAACTATCATACCTGAAACATTTTATTTCTATTTCGATCATTATTTAAATAATGTACTAAAGATACCAACCCCGAAACGATTAGAGAGTAGAGATACTCTAGATGTTATTAGAACAGGAATTAATGATCTCCGTGATGTATTAAAGAATGCACAACCTCTAGTCTCTGATGCCAAAAATACATTAAGTGCTATGCGTCCAATAATAGAGGAAGTGAATAAAATGTAATTTTTGTTTTAAAAATGATTAACGAGGTGAGTGAAACTCAGAAGACAAAGGCCCATAAAATAGAACACGTGCCAGTTTTAAAAAATTATCGTCATCCTACAAACCCTGTAAATTCAAAGAAAGAAGTTAAATTTCATTACCATCATAAATACATAGAGTTCGTTAAAGACTATAAACTAAAACACGGTTTAAAACCACATATTAAGAATGGATACTTACCACCGTGTCTACGAAGTTTCAGAGTATTTTTAGCTTATAATAATTTATGGTGGTTGGTTAAGAAAGAACATTTAACAGCTTACGATCTAGAGACATTAAATGAATTAAATATTCCTGTATATCCAACGAAGTTGGCGGAACCGAGGTTCTATGTAAAAACATAAATTTTTTTATTAAAAAGTAAAACATAAATTTTTTATTAAAAAAAGTAAAATGGAAGAGGGTAACCTATATTGCAACATATGTAACAAACAGTTACAGACGCCTAGAGGTTATAAATCTCATTTAAAGAGTCGTATGCATTTACAGAAT
The DNA here is from genome assembly GCA_907163375.1 of Prostheceraeus crozeri. NCBI lineage: Eukaryota > Metazoa > Platyhelminthes > Polycladida > Euryleptidae > Prostheceraeus > Prostheceraeus crozeri. The sequence continues at coordinate 209,715 of CAJQUW010000125.1, read as the reverse complement.
GTAGAACGACATGATACAAGTAATATAACGAGAATGAATGAATATATAAACTATCTAAAAACATGATGATATGTCATGAACCTACTGATATAGAAGTTAACAGAGTATTTAATGATTATTCACATTCAGAATATAAAAAAGTTTTTAGTGTAATAGATGAACCTGAAGTAGATGTAAGGTTTTTATTTAATGATGAACATGATGAGTATGATGAATCTGTAGAAACCGATGAAACCTTTTATGATATTCTATATAACTTTTATAACATATTTAGAAAATCTTTCAAATGTTATATGAATGTAGAAGTACGTTACACAAAGACTGCACCTGATGGGAATATTGAAGAAATAGTACAAGGCCATTTCAGTAAAACACAAGAAATTCATAATGTAGAGGATATAGAACGTGTAATTGAAACAATGATTAATAAATTAAAAGATGCTATAACTGAAGCGCAGTTGCGTGAATCTGGTTGGAAGCTTGTTAGAATAGTATCTAAGAAAATAGTAATTGACAAATATAAAAATAATACAGGTGGTAGTTACATGCCCCTACCTTTCAGTTCAACACAAATAATTAACATACAAAATGATGACCAGTATTGTTTTCTGTGGAGTGTTGTAGCTCATTTACATCCTGCACATCATGTTAAAGAAAGACTAAGTCATTATAATAAAGAAGAATACATAAATGAGTTTGATCTTTCTGATGGACTAAATGAATTTCCATATGATTATAATAAACTACAAAAGTTTCATAAAAAGAACAAACATATAATAGAAGTGAATGTGTTTGAATTAAACGTGAAGTATATTTCTGTTGGTAATATTACCCCCTTATATACTGGTAATGTTACAATTAATGACACTATCTATTCTAACGTAAAAGAATTCTACCTAAGTAACAAAAGATTATGTCAAACAGAAATACGGTATAATGAACGACATAACTATATGTTTCATAATATTATTTATCAAGGAACTATTATATGTACTGAAAAATATGAAATTAAAAAGACATTAACACCCATAATGGTTAATCATAATAATTATAAAGGTCGTCCTATTACTTCTGGAGACCAACAGAAGTCACAGATGTTACAGCAGCAATATCAACAGCAGTCACAGATGTTACAACAACAGAATCAACAGCAGTCACAGATGTTACAACAACAGAATCAACAGCAGTCACAGATGTTACAACAACAGTATCAACAGCAGCTACCGATGTTACAGCAGCAATATCAACAACAGTTACAGCAGTTAATACAACCGGCACAAGCAAATATACTATATTATCAAGGTCATTACATATTGTGTAAAGATATTTCTATATTTACAAGAACTTCAGATAATGCTAATTTCCCTTGTCTCCAATGTATGACAAGTTTTAGAACTGAAGAAGAAATGAATAGACATTTGGAGAATTGCCAACAAAATGAAGCAGTCAGAAATACATTTCCAAAAGAAGATTATTTAGAATTTAATAAATGGTATTACAAAAATAAAGTACCCTTTACAATATATTGTGATTTCGAAGCATATAATGTTAAAATTACAGACAAATGTAACAATAATTTGTTTGAGCAAAAACCATTATGTTGGGGAATGTACATTCATTCAAATTATCCCAATTTGTTTCAATCAGAATATTATCAGTACTATGGCGAGGACAGTGCTATAAAGTTTGTTAACACAATAGAAGAATTACAAGGACGTTTTTCACAATTGCTTAAAACAAATAAACCAATGCTTCCATTAACGTCTGAACAATTAGTACAATTTAATAATGAAAAGAATTGCTATTACTGTGGTAAAGAGTTAGACACCGATAGAGTAAAGGATCATGATCATCTAAATGGATTATATAGAGGTGCGGCACATAATTCTTGTAATCTTAATGCAAATAAATTTAGATATAACTTTGTTCCTTTATATTTCTACAATGGTTCTAAGTATGATTTCCATCTAATAATAAAAGAGTTATTCTCTTCGAAAACATTACAGCAATTAAGAACAAACATACTATGTAAAACAGAAGAAGAATACTTCTCTATGCAATTTGGTTGTATTAGAATATTAGATGCATTTAGATTTTTTACTCCTTATTCATTGGAAGCCATGGGTAAAACATTAAAACCTGAACAATGTAAAATATTAAACAAATATAACTTGAGTCCTCTTAAAGGCATATTCCATATGAATATTTAACTGGAGACATAAACATGATAAATGAAATAATGCAAGAACAACAACTTCCACCACGTGACAAATTTAAAACAACATTGAAACAATCAGAACTATCAGAAGAAGATTATGCAGAAGCACAGAAGAATTGGGCAGAACTCAATTGCATCACTATGTACGATTACACAATGAAGTATCTTCAGATAGATGTGTTAATACTAGCCGATCTATTTGAAAACTTCCGTGACATGTGTATTGAATATTACGGATTAGATCCATGTTATTGCTATTCTACACCAGGTTTAACATGGTTAGCAGTACTTAAACATACTGGTGTTAAACTTAAACATTATAAAGAAAATACATATGATAAATTATTATTTTTTGAATCTGGAATTAGAGGCGGTGTATCATCTGTTTTAGGTAATAGATATGTTAAATGTTACAATAAGAAAGTGAATCCTGATACTTATGGAATAATGAAACCTTTATCACCAGAGGAGAAAGAAAAGATATTAGAAATTTTTCGAACGAAACGAGAAGGAGTAGAACGTGAAAATGCAATTGATGAGTTTATGAGAGAGAACTATTTGTTATATTATGATTTTAATAGTTTATATTCTTCTTGCATGATACAAGAATTGCCTACAGGTGAGATGGAGTGGTGTGACAAATTAGTTTATGAACGTACTAATGGACATGGACTTTATGGACATGGATATGTGTATGAAGTTGACTTAAAGTACCCTGATGAACTAAAAGACACGACAAAGTATTTCCCGTTCTGTCCTGAAAATAAAGTGCCTAATATGGACGATTTTACAGATTATCAAAAGTCCATAATACCTAAAAAATACAGACCAACCAAGAAACTCATGTTAACACAAAGTAATAAAGAAAAATATGTTATTGAAGGAAGGATGTTAGATTGGTATTTAGATCATGGAATGTCACTTATTAAGATTCATAGGAAACTAATATATAAGAAATCTAAGTGGTTAAAAAATTATATAGAATTTAATATAGAGAAACGTAAAATAGCTAAAAGAAATAAAGATGACTTTGGTAACGTATTCTTTAAATTAATGAATAACGCATTTTATGGTAAAACTTTAGAGAATGTACGTAACAGAAAGAACATAGAAATAGTTTATAATAAAGATCGTTTCCAAAATTTAACTAGGAAACCAACGTATAAAAGAACTACTAGATTTAGTGATAATCTATGTGCTGTTCATCTAAGAAGAAGCATTGTGAAACATGATAAGTTTAATTTTATAGGATTCACTATATTAGAACTAGCTAAACTATTTATGTATAATTTTATATATGATCATTTAGCACCTGCTTATGGTGAAAACTATAAACTTCATTTCAGCGATACGGATTCCGTTTTCTTAGAATTAACAGTACCATACAATTCATCACTTGATAAAGAAATAGATAAAATAAAAGATATAATTCATCCTTCTGATTTATGTAAAGTAAAAGATGAACTAGAAGGAAATGAGGAGTACATAACAGAAGCTGTATTTCTTAAATCTAAATGTTACTGTTATGATACAACAAGAAACAATAAAACCTACAAAACATTAAAGGGTATTTCAAAGGCATCAGTGGCTAACCAAATAACATTTCAAGATTATAAGAATGCATTATTTAATAATGAAATAAAAGCAGCATGTAATTATAGACTTAATTCAAAAAACCACAAAATGTATTTAAAGGAGGAACACAAATTAGCATTAGATCCATTTGATGATAAAAGAAAGATTTTGCCTGATGGAATCACTACTTTACCTTTTTTAATTTCTTTAACATCTAGTCAGTAAACAAATCTTCTATAACTCTATCATGTACTTTTTTATCAATATTGATTGTGATAAATCCATAGTCGTTTGCCCAAGAATTGTTACACGATTGTTTAAATTCATCTTTATCTCTTATACATAAGTCTCTTAACAAATCACTTAGGTTTCTTTGGTTGATTTCGAAAAGCATAAAAATATTAGCATTCTTTCTAATAACACTTTCATCTAATGAATACATACTTTGTGTCAAATAAAAAACACTACAGTTATTGTGTCGTCCTCTTGTAAAATAATTTCTCTGAACTGCCTGATTTCTATCATTAACACAATCATCAAACACCACACAATGTTTTTCATTTTATTTAGTTTACTAGGATCTTGCATATTGCCACTATCATCTATTAATTGTATCGTTATGTGTTTATTTCTATTGGGTTCTACTAGTTGTTTATTTTTCGCTGCTTCTTCACACCAGGAACTTATTTCTTCTTCATACTCCGATTTTTCATATTCTTCAAACAGTGAAGCTATAGCTGATTTTGTAAGATTATTTTCAAAACCGTATTTCAAAAATTGATAAATAAGTTGTTCTGCTGTTGTTGTATAAATGATAAGATTGTCATAATCCAAAAATTTGGGTGTCGTGAGAATTTTGAATAATAGATACGTTTTCCCACAACCTGATCTTCCACAGATAACTGATAAAACTTTATTGGATAGGTTTGGGTGATGATTGAATTTCACTTTCCTGTTTAGTGGAGAATTTACAGAACTGCTTTCACTCATTTTTAAGTCAATATTTTTAATTACACCTCTCGTAATAATAGATCTATCATAATCTCTTCGCCGCCAAAATTTATTGCCTTTCCTTTCTCATCTGTTATTCTAATAGTAATTGAATTAATTGTTTTTCGTGTCACGGGAAAATATATTAATGATTTTGGGATTACATTTAAACTGTAACCAATCGGAACTGTAAATGCTGGATAACTAAAGATATTATTTGTTAGCTTTCCATTAACATAACCACCTTCTATAATATCACACTGAACGTTGATTGAATTTATTTCAGTTATTTTAGGTATATTTTCACTGATATGAAAACCTTGTGCATAGAGTTGCTTTTTAAATCCTAATAGTCTTGATAAAGATTTGTCAATATCAAAATCAACTTGATGATTTTCATCTAAAGTAAGAGAAAATTTATTTACTGCTGGTTCAACTGCGAAATGTAATTGTTTCTTGTCTTTAAATTGAATGCCTAAATGTCTTTTTATTTCATTGGAAATCGATTCAACTTCATAAGATCCAGGAAGAAAAGTTAATTCTTTCCAAGTTGTACCTTTGTCATTTGAATATTTAAATCGGTCATTTACATCTTTGATAATATTTTGTATAGTGTTAAATGTTGAAAAACTAGTTAATGCTACTTCATAATGTTTGTCTTGTTCTAAGTGAATAATAGGATCTAAATTACAAGTATGCGAGGACGTAGTTGCTATGAATTTTAATGACGTACTAAATTTTGATGAGGACAAAATTTCGATTAAATTTTCTAAATGTTTATTAATTTTTTCTAGTTCTGCCGAAGACATTTTTTAAACCAAAAATTTAGATAAGCTTTGTAGTCTTTTTCACTTATAATTTTCTTTTCTAATAGTCTTTTTAAGATTGCATGTATTTCGTTAAAACTAGAGTTATGTCCTTCTTTTGTTGCAGCTAATAAAATCTCTAATCTGTTTATTAATTCTTGTGGATCATCGGGCAGGAAAACCGTTGTCTCTTTTAGTCCTGTTCCTGTTTTTGGGTAACTAGTCGGTGTTGAATAACCAGTTCTTGCTGGAGAAGCAGCCATTGGTGTTGAATAACCAATCGGTGTTGAATAAACAGTTCTTGCTGGCGAAGCAGCTGTTGGCATTGGTATTTTTGTTCCTGTTTTACTGGTACTAGACATTTTGGATAATAAGCCATTCAAATTTTTATAACGCTTAAGAGTTTTTGCAGTCCCAACCTTGTCTAACATAGTTTTGTATTTCTGTAGATCATCAGTATGATAGTTATCTAAATCCGCTCCTCTTAATAAATCCACGAAATTTCTGTCTAAACTGAAAGCTGTTTTGTCTGGTGTGAAAATTAAACTTTCTTTAGTATTTATGAATAATTCTTCACCACCTAAGTAAAATCTAAGAAATGGCTTTCCCTCTATAAATGAAGTAGAATGTTCAAATAGCATAGATTTTGGTAATTTCTTGTCTATGTTTGCTTCTAACAAACCATAATCATCCATGATGGTTTTCTGCACTGGATCCGTTATATCAATTCGTTTATCATGAACTGCGAGTTCTTTCTCAAGAGTTTTGAGTGGCGCAATAGCTTTTTCAAAATCAGTTTTCACTTGTTCAGTTAGGTGCATTTTTTCTAACATATCAGATTGAACGCCAGCTTGTAGCATTCGATATTGTCTATGTCTTTTCTTCATAATATTTTTCTGTTTTATTAATTCTTCTAGTTGTTTTATTTTTGCCTCATTTGTCTCATTTTTATTCATTATTTTATAAGATAATATTTGAATTTTGTGGTAGCACAGAGATACAGCAAAAACACTTTACTGAAAAGCTTATTTTTGTCCTATGGAACTTTGTTCTAACGTTTTTAATAAAGTTCTTATTTCTTCTAAAAAAGCCGCATTGTCTACTTTGTCTTGAGATTTAACAGGTATTTTAGTTGCTTCTCTAGCTATTTGATCAAATTTTTCAATCTCATCTAACGTAATAACATTGTCATCACACACTCTCTGAAAGTAGTAATGTAGTTTATCATATACTTCTTTTACATGGGCATGTTTCTTACTTAAGGATTTTCGTTTCTTAGACATTGCAGATTTATCTATCACTGTTGCAAGTGACGTTATGAAAACACCTGTACCTGTTAAAGCTGTAGCAACAACAGGAATTGTAAGAACGCCAGATGAAATGACAATAGTGAGAGCGCCTAAAGAAATTGTTAAAAATGCTCCAACGCCTTGTGTCACATTCTTAGCTATCGTCCATCTCTTTCTTAATTTATTATAATGTTCTAGTTTAAGTAATAATTGCGCTTCCTTATCTTTCATGTACCTGACTCTATCTTTGTGTTTTGTTATATCCATTTCATATGATAATGAAGGATATAAGGGGGCTGATGGTTCTTTTGTTTTTACATCTTCCATTTTTAAATGAATATTTTTATTCATATTCATTTTTGTTTTTGCTAATTTCAGAAGGCCCCTATTTGCATTTTTGATTTGCTAAATTTCAAGAGGTCCCTATTTTTGCATTTGGATTTGTTAAATTTCAAGGGGGTCTAATTTAGCTGTTTTTTTTATAAATTTCAAGAGGTCCCTATTTTGCATTTGGTTTTGCTAAATTTCAAGAGGTCCCTATTTTTGCATTTTGGGGCTGATTTTGCAGGTAGGGTAGTTAATTTTGGGCATTTTGGGGCTGATTTTGCAGGTATGTTAATTTTGGATTTTTTCAAATTATTGGGTGTTTTGGGACGGTCATTATATCATTACTGACGTTAGGTTAAGAGCCAATGTTCTCAAACAAAATAGTATTTCACTTGTCTCTGATGTGACCTTTGGTGCGCATGTGTGATCGAGGCTAGGAGGGCTTGTCTTCTCTACCAAATCACCGAGTGAAAAGACAATCCTTTTTTCACCATCACGGTTCATTCCCTCAACTATTACAAGCTTTGCATACAGCAGTGTCTCTGTGCTTTTGTTTGACGGAGAAAGTTGAGATCAAGACAGTGACAGCTATGCACGAGGATGAATAATTTGTTTGTATTATATTTCGGGTCTAGTTATAGGCCGGAGTCCGGAGTCCCATCATTTGAGAAGACTCCGACTCCTACTCCAGCAAAAATGATAGGACTCCGGGACTGCGACTCCGATTCCGACTCCGCATCCCTGACTTGAACAACTGATTTGCTGAGCAATAACAGACCTCCCCTTTTCTTTATGTTAAAAAGTAGTGATCGTGAAAATTCATTAGTACGAAGCAAGCTCTCTCTCTGCATTTTTGACATTTGATTACGGGTGACACTGTCCGTAAGGCCCAGCCGGCCATGTAAAACAAAACATCATCTTCGAAATCATTAGAACTATTACAATTAAAATGGTCAACTACTGAATGTGAACAGTTGAAGTTTCTTGATTTCGATGATGATTGTAAAAGTTCTATATGCGCTCATCTTCTGCGTCTCTCTCAGACTGCTCCAAACACTTTTGCGAGTCTGAAATTGCTGACAAGTGAAGACAATTGTTCACAAGAACTCTGTAACTGCATAATTCTTATGGTGGGATTATTCGATAATATACCTGATAAACGAATATCACCAGAAAAAGTTCTATGTCATCTCGACAAATATGATGCGGTAAGAAAAAGAATGAACATTGATCCTCTCTGAACAATTCATTCACCAAAGACATTAATGAATTCATTTCTGTAATGTATCCGACGACAAAAATGCGAAATCTTGATTTGAGGATTTATTTACCGTCAGGAAGACAAAGTGAGTGCAGGACTGAAGACAGCTAATCGAAGAATTGCTATATTTTTCACTACATTATCGCGAGGAGTTCCATCTTTGCCGCACATAGCAAACGGAGATTTTTCCATTGAGACTGTTGAATAATCTGTCCATAATTCTGATAAAACAAAACATGAAGTCTCTGCGGAATCTTCAAATCCAGATTTGATATTAGATTGCTGGAAAAAGTACAATGCGCCTGCGGTTGGCCTACTGAAAACTTGCAACGCCAATTTGACCTGCCTGCGTTTTATGTTTAGCGAACTCTTCGACGTTTGCTTTCAATAATTTATTTGCAGCTCGATTCGAGCACCCTGATGTGATTGGTGTTGGTAGAAACGAACTATATATCTCCAAGAAATGGTGTTATTATCGTGAATATCCAAACAAGAGATCTTGAGCATGATTGTGCAGGTCTCCATTTCATGTTTAAGTTTGATGGTAGGATCTCTTAACTGCCAGCGATAGTGTTTACTCGTACATGGACGTGGAAAAGGATAAAAATTAAACTTAATGGAGGTGATCGTGAATGGCACTCTCCCCAGTAGCAATGTCAATTGAAATGTAATCTCGGACTCTCAGAGCTTTATTAATTTGCTTACCAATTCACTCATTAATCACACTGAGATCCATCATTTAATCGGGATCATCTCAAAATAGTGAACCTCAAAATAGAGAAAACGTATTGTATAACGCCAACAAGACCCCCAAGAAATCATGTTTGCTCTTTTGATTAAAGAGATAATTTGATTGTTCTCATCATCAGTCGTAAGGAATCCTCCCAACTGCGCACAGCGCGCCCCCCCTCTGGAGTGCCAGTTGGGTTGGTGTGGTTCTGGGTCGACTTGCCGGTGTCGTGGTCGACCGTCGAGGTTGTTCTTGGGCGGCGGTCTTTGTTTTTGGTGTGTAGGATTGGTTGTAGGGTTGTTTTGTGTTTATATTTGGTTTCCTGATGAAATTCTGCGTCGACATGTTGTGTTTCGTGGGTGTAGGTGTGGTTTAGGTGTGTTTTTGCGTGTTTTTGAGTGAGAAACTGGCTGTAGCGGCTAAACAAAGCCTCGTACGTGAAAATGGACGACGGATTTGGACTTTTTGGCCAATTTTGGGTCTAGAAGAGTTGTTTCCAGGGTCATAGGGCTAAAAATGAAGACCTTCGACCCCCCCTCGGCAGCGATCTTCCAACTTTGGTTCTAGAAATGGTAGAGAGTCGTGCGATAGCTCGTTTGAAAGCAAAGAGTGCTACAAATTCATTGGAAAGCACAGTTTGGCCCTTTTTTCATTGCTGAGGCTTGAGAGTGACATTGAGACTTTTGGCCATGTTATAGAGCCGTCAGAGGTTGAGTTTTGTGTTTTTGGCTCCAGCGGGCGAACGAAGCATCGGACGAAAAAAATAAGACCAGATTTAGATTTAGCGTCAAATTTTGGATAACCAATGTCTAACCCCCCTCTTATCGATTGCATATTCACAGGATATATAAGTACGAGTTCGGGAGAGGAATCTCACTAAGTTGAGAAACTGACTACTAAATCGTTTCTCTTCTTGACTTTTCATTGCTGATAACAGCTAAGGAGTCAGACTTATAGGTTAGTCAGTATAGCATGACTGACCATTTGATGATAGTAGGCCGAAATCTTCAAACGGCTATAACTTTGCTTCTACAACTCCTTTAGACTTGATTCAAAAAACGTTTGTAAGCTCATGATGTGCTGTAGGTGACAGACTACTTATAAACGTTTTATGAGTAGCACTAAAATACTGAAAAATTTAAAATTGTATTTAATGATGATTAAAGTTTTTGAATAAAAAGCAGTCGTTTATGAGTCTGCGACTTGGGACGTTTCCTCTTGTAAATAACTCCACCGGTTTTCATGTCAAAATCGGGGCCCGGATACCAACACAGTGACATGACGCACGCTCTGTTCGCCCGAGGTTGGATTTGTGGGTCGAGGCCTTGGAGCTGTGATAACATCTCCTCTGAGGAATGCCTGTAACGGATTCAAGAGCCTAACGCCTAGACGACTGCTATCAAATGATTTTGGATTTGGTCTTTCAATGCATATCAGCAAGTAGTATCCTAGAAACACTTGCCATCAAATTTTTACTCTATCTTTACAGAATCGTCACTATGACCAAGATGATTAATACGCGCATGCTCATCGGCAAGTGTATCTGCGGTCGTATTGCCACAGACAGCGATTTAAAGAGACACATCAAAGAGGGGACGGTGGGCGGGCATGTGAGGAAAGTGTTGTTGAGGGTGTGTGTGCATCATAAAGTAGTATGTGAGGATGGGAGTGATGTAGAGTTCATTAGGAACCATAGCCAGTGCCCTAGTTGCAAAATTAGTATGCAAGGGTATAAGTCGTGGTTTGAGGAAGTTTTGTTAGATATTCGAAGAGGTAAGAGTGGTAGCGGTGACGATTGAGGGTGCGGTGGGGAAGAAAGGTGTTACCAAGGCGACTGATGAGGGTTTGAGTGAGGAAGAAGTGGAGTTGAGAGGGGACATCAAGAAGTCTCATGTTGATGTTGATTTGGATGATGTGTTGGAGGAATTGTTTGGGAACATTGGTGATCTTGAGGAGAAGGGGAAGGATGAGGGAAAGGAAGTGGGTAAGCCGTTGGCGGCATCATCGCCTCGGAGGGATGAAGGGAACACGAGGAATGAATATGTAAGGATGAAGAATCGATTGAGGGCGGTTGAGGAGAAGAATATAGCATTAGTGATGCGGAATGAGAAGTTGACTGCGAAGGCTGAAGGGTACAAGGTGACGAGAGAAGAGTTGGAATGTATGAGGCAGAAGCAGAAAGAGTAGATGGTAGAAAGGAGTGAGCTGATGAAGAAAGTAAGTTTGGTGAGTAGTCTGCAGGCGAATTTGTTGAGGAAGGATGATGAGATAGATCGGATGCGAAGCGTGGTGAAGGAAACAGGGGAAGTGAAGGGTGTGAACAAGAGGTTGGTGGCTGAAGTAGAGCGATTCCATGAGCGTGAGAAGTGTAGAAAAAGAAGAGTGTATGAAGTCCATCTTCCCCTCTTCAAAAATAATGTGTGCGACGCCCCAACCATCACAAGCGACCCCAATCAGACGCAGAAATGATACGAGGGTGACGGAGTCCGCTGTCTCCATATGACCATGGACATCACTGGCGAGCTTGAGGACCTCGTCCTCCGAAAAGTCCGGAAGAAAGTTCCCAGTTAGTTACTTCAACATGACTATTTCCTTACCGCATATAATCTCCTATTCTTTTCCTTTCAGAGTTTTTACATCAGCAGTAGGATCCTTTGATCCCGAGAACGCCCCAAACGGTTCTTTTAAGAGCCACACGGAGCAAGAGTGATAGTACCTCCTCGTAGTTTGCTCTGGACAGACTTCGGTCTGACTGAATCTATCACATAATTAGAAAGACTGAGTCATGTCTTTCTATCAGAGGGGTATATAAACCAGTTCCTATCTTCCATTTTCATTCCATACTCCATCATGAAAACACCTGAGACGACAGTCAGCTCTCCTGACAAGCCTCGGTTTAGACCGAGAAATTTATTTATTGAGTTTCTAGAGATGGAGGAGCGAGAGTGAGTCTATAACAATCTTGCTCGAATTGGCTCATCAACAACTGACGATGATGCCAATTCAACAGAGTGGGGGTATATACCGCCCTCTAACAGTCGGACGGTAGTAGAGGAGATCGATGTCGCTGACATAGAGAGATTACAAGTCCCTCTCAGCGGAATCGGCCAAACCTAAGTCGATTCATTTCCCGAGAACGAACCAACGGTCTTTTTAAAGACCACCATGGGGCAAAATATGATAGTACCTCCACGTGGTTTGCCCTGGACAGACTTCGGTCTGACTGAATCTATCATACAAATAAAAAAATCACAAAGTTTTATCTACTATCAGTCAACTTAAACGTTGCATGTTAAGGAGGATTTCGATATAATTCTTCCTGTTGGTGGGCGATCTCTCTTGAGAAAGCGGATGATATCGTAGTGATAAGTGTGGCAAGGGAGTGTGTCATATTTTAGACCGAAACCTCTGGGGCAACTCATGTTGGGCATTTCACACAGTTCTCAACGTAGCACTTTGAACGCCAATCGGTTGAGTCTTAGCTATCTGCCACAGGTTACTTTTTAAATTCTCCATTGCGAACGTTATCTGAGAATGAGCCATGAGTTCTTTTAAGAACTGCCTATATCATTGAAGCTAAATGATGAAGGGATGAAATGGGAGGTCACTCTTGCGCCACACGTATACAAAATCACTTTCTATCTTCTCTAATGGTGCGATCTCTTTTGATAGAAAAGTAGACCGATAATAAATTTGTTAACTAACCCCATATCTAAATTCCTCCATTAATTTCCATTTCTAGATAAATACATTACAAAACAAATACATGTAGTATGCAGGGTTATTTACAATTGAAGCACATATACTTTATAGCGAGGAAAAGTCAAGTAGAAGAACCTTAAAGTAATTGTAGACCTTGTATCACCTTGGTCGTTTTGGGGCATCGGGTGCTCTTCTCACGCGCGTTGTTTTTGGTGTAAAAGCACCATTGCTCCACACAACTTGCACAATCTTGCCTTTATCACAAGTCTCCTTCTGATCGCTGTCTTCATCCCACTCGTCGACTACTTCAAAGATTTTGTTGAAGATCTGCAAGGCGGGAGATGTTTCTTCCATCATGAGATAGATGAGAATGAAAAGTGTTTTAATTTTCTGACTTTTATATGTTTTTCAACAGTGAATTCCTCAACAACCAATCAGAATGATTCTAATTTAGATGAAGACTACATAAGTCGGAAGATTGTAGCACTCTTATTCACATTATACGAACTAGCACGCCAAGATGACAAACTCGGAAACACCATGTAATTTTGTGATCGTCAATGAGTGGAGTGATGAAGACAAGTGTGATCAGAAGGAGACTTTCGACAAAGGCAAGACTGTAAGAATTGTCTGGATAGATGAAGAGTGGACACCGAAAACAACGCGTGTGAGAAGAGCGCCCGATGCCCCTAAACGTCCAAGGTGCTGCAAACTCTACAATGACTTAAAGGTTCTTCCGCTTGACTTTTCCTCGCTATAAAGTATATGTGGTTCAATTGTAAATAAATCTAAATAACTACATGTCTCTGTTTTTGATATTCAATCCCTTTACCATTTATCCTCAGTGATAGAGGTAGTACTTAGGAAAAAAATGATTGCATCTATCATCAACTGGTATGATTTATACTGAGCTGTCAAATGATCAGATTTTCACTATGATGTTAATGATTATGTTTGCTACATTACCCAGAAATAAGTGAAAACAGACAGATGAAGCAAATAAACATTTATTAAGAAATTTACAAATAATTGAAAAGTTCCTCGGAAGTCACATTGTCCCATGAATTCTCACAACCACTGCACTTGCACTTCAACTGCCTTAATCGTTCCTCTGCCGCGACCAACACATCATAGATGTAATTCCATTCCACTTCATTCCGGTGTTGGGATGATGGACTGTACCATCTCCGTATATCATGGAGAAGGTTAATGTCAGTTTCCGTTTTTACATCTTCCTGATTGTAGAGCAGGTATTTTCATCGCACATAAATCATTTCTAACTCTTCTTGCATCGTTAGATCTGGTAATTCCAAGTTTGGAATATCATTCAGCCTTCTCTGCTTCTCCACCGTTGACTTTTTCGGAGCGGGAGGGCAAGTTGGCATGCTTGATGCAGACACTGGTGATTGAGTTGATGGTGAATCCATGACTTTGAAATGTATGCCATAAACTTGAGTTCTTAGTCCTTAAGTATAAGCAAGCAACCAATCAAAATGAATAGCATTGAATGTTGAGTATGGGAGTATATAAGAGGGAAAAATAGACTAGATTTCATTCCATATTTGTAATATATATTAACACTAAGTGAGCTTTTCTCTCCACTGAAATATAATCTGACGTTGCTGACGTATCCTATTTTGGTTTGAGTCAATTACTACATTCTGACTATCAAAGTATCAGATTTTGACTTATTTTCGTTGAAATGGTGAGTTAAGTATTTCATCACTCATCTTCCTTAAACGTTAGGTTAATAGCATCTTTCTCAATTTCAGGCATCTACTTCATCATCAAAGCGCTCCCTTCTCGAGGAAGCTTTACAACTGTTGATTGAAGGTAGGTTGTAAAAATAAACTATGACTTCAATAGAGATGACAGAATGATTTCTCCTCCAGATGATGACAGTTCCAACTCAAGTGCGCAGTCACGGGAAGCATCCAAAACATGTGCTGATTGTGGGCATATCTTTACGAGGAAGCGCGATCTCACCCGACACATCATACAACGTATATGTCAACCCAAACCATCATCAATCTCCAGACGTGAGGATGATTCTATTCAGCATATCTCCTTTACTTGTGACTTTGGTTTCCAATCTTTTGAAAAACAGGTTTTGAATTATCTTCACATAGACTTCAACACACACACACAAATGATAGTCATCCACAACATCACCTCCTCCATTCGACTGACTGAAGTATCGCTCAATAATGTAGTGAGAAATTACCATATGGAATCCTCAGAAACTATTGCTGATTTTCCGGAGTGGTTCCATCAAAATTCAACATTGATAGATGCGCCATAGATACGGTCATAGATAGAACATGACCATCCTAAAATGAAAGACACATGAGGTAAAAACTTATACATTTAGAAACCGAGCACTTTCAGCGTGGGAGGATAAGAGGTGTTGGATAAGACATAACACATCTCTTCCACATGGACATCCTGGCACACAAACATATCACTATCCAAAAGAATTAAACTCACACTACCACATTCAGGAGATGTGTAAATAGATTCATTCTTAAATCAGTATTTTGATGATGTTTTTTGTTGATATTCATTGTTGTTTTATGTATCGCTTTAGATTGCACTTTCTTTTGAATAGATGCCTACAGTCAGTTCATTCCCACTATATATGTGAAAAGACTTTCCCACTTTGTCAACACTTCTTCAAAACACTTCTTCATACATATCTTTCTATTTCAATAAAATTTTACAATGACATTACTTTGTTTTCCGAAACACTAAAGTTATGAAGGATTTAGCATCTTTCACATGGATGCACTCATGTAAACCATTTGTAATTTTGAGAGAAATAGACGGGATAGTTTGTTTGACAACAGGATGGTAGAAAATAGGTTTAAACATCTTTTTAACGATTCCATAGGAAGCGTCTTTATCATGAATGAAATTACGTAAAATGTATTCTTTTTTTCTCACCAACAGAAATAGGTGAAATCAGATCACTTTTAATGTAGATATGTTGTTCATGTTTACTACATGTCATTGGTATTCCTACACTAATCGTGTATGAAGTAGCAAACTTATCTTGTAGCAATGAAAAGCAAAAGAGTTTTTTCAAATTTTTACTCAATTGACATTGAATGTGATCACCAAGCTTCAGAACAGCACTTTGATTTTTAATTGAAAACGAAATGTGATGTGCCTTTGCATCATATCTACTTTTCAGCACTTGCTTCAACTTATGTTGTATATATGGATTTATGACACGAATAAAGTTTTCAACTGCATTATACAGACGCGGCATTGTATTGATACTAACTTTAGTTTCTTGATAAGATTGGTAAATTTTCTTGATGCGATCACCGTAGATGTCCACCCACCATTCATCATTAACCTAATCAGCTTTAGTGTGATATTCATGAAAAGCATACACCACACCGCTTCCAGTGATAGATGTTGGATGTCTTACAAAACAACACAAGGTTGGAGAGAAATAAACTAAGTTTGTCATTATATTTCTGAATAACCAACTTATTTTTGTCCGCCATAATTTTCTCTCCATACTTCTTACCCACAGTCTCATTCCATCGTTTTGCTAACTCAATAAGTGTCAAAGGCTTGACACCACGCTTTTTCAAAATGATGCGATCTTCACATTCTACAATATCTTCATCAAATCTTTTAAATTTATAATGAAATTTGCTTCTCCGGTTTGAATAGATTTTTGTAACATTTGCAATAGCCATTGATGTCAGATGCAAACTGTGTCCAAAACCGAAATGTGGATAGAATTCATTATCCAACCTCAATGTAAGACCTTTAGTAAAAGAGTGAAAACGATAGAAGTGTCTCCCTTGCCATTCATAGATAGCAAACTCATAAACTTTCTGACCCTTACTTTCCATAATAGAAGCATTGCCACTATTGAATGCCTTAATGATTTTACCTTCATCTGATGATCCATAATAATCTGATTCTAACTGATTCCATTCATAATTCCACTTTCCATCTGATGTTAAATTGTATGGAAACTTGAATGCATTCTTCATCGTCATTCCATCATGGGCGCGAGGAGTCAATACCATTTCTTCCAATTCATTCACATTCTGAATATTGCTATCATAACAAATGCTGGAAACACCTACTTCCCATTCACCTTCTAGAAATAATGGACGAATTAATTATACTCGATAGTCTGATGGTTTATTATTGGGGAAATTTATTCATAGAAGCATTACTGGGTAAGTAAATTAGAAACGAATCCTTATTTTCACTTTCCATATCATTCACATTGGAAACATATATTTCCACACTTTTGCATTAATTCTTCATTCGAAAATGGAGTGTGATACTTGTCACAGCATCTCTGTGAAAAGGAATCAATGCACCAGCATCGTCATAAATTGCAATATCAATTTGTAGTATATAGTTTGATTTCAGGTTTGTATAATGCACTTTCTGAAAAGTATGCTCAGATAGAGTACTATTGCTTTTTGGTTGGTAGGGTATCATTGCTAGAAGTGGAGCTTCAACATCTCCCACACGTACATCTTCACCAATATTGGAATATATCTGAGAATAGTTAATACGACGCGATAACGATATGCTCGCGCTAGCTTTTGTTACATTACCACTTTTAAAAGTATTTTGATCAAATCCCAAAAAATGTCCATTAGGGTATTGTCCAAAATCAGCTCAATATTTTTCCCACTTACACTACAAGACAGGACGCCTTCTTTTTCAGAAAAAGAAATGTGCTGTTCATTAATCACTTCATTCAAATAATTAATAGCCAATTTCACTGAAGTGATAATGCGAGGTGTCAACACTCTTGTTTTATGTAAGATACCATCTAAAGGATCTATGCACTTTCTGTATAAAGATGCGGACCATTCTGTATCAAATTGATTTGAACTATTACGTCCCAGATAGCGCATATTAAATTTTATATGAAGAGCTGCAGAACGATGTCGCAAGAACTGATGAAAATCTTCTGAACAAACCAATACTAGATCATCATCCTTTAGTTTATTGATTACGATATTATTAGACCCTTTGTTGTAAGTTAATGTTGCCACTTGTTCACCATCTACTCGAAGGAGATAATTAAATTTCTTCAATAATGCTTCAAGAGTCATGTTCGTCTTTCTTTCCTTAATCACAATCTTCTTCACCAACGTCTTTTCATTTTTCGGAATAAGATCCACATAATAGGCTTCCTCTTTATAAATTAAATTTTTGCAACCTCTTGGATAGTAATTAGCTTTATAATTATCATAGCTTGTCAAGGCGCTAGCAAAGTAACCTAAATCATTTCTTAAACTAGGACTCAAAGCAACAATCCAATCTTTATCAACTGCATGATGTATATGATCAGATTCACC
Source organism: Prostheceraeus crozeri (assembly GCA_907163375.1). Classification (NCBI taxonomy): domain Eukaryota; kingdom Metazoa; phylum Platyhelminthes; order Polycladida; family Euryleptidae; genus Prostheceraeus; species Prostheceraeus crozeri. Next base: position 191,466 of record CAJQUW010000125.1, on the reverse strand, counting down.
ATTGTGGGGAGTAAACTCGACAATGTGTCTACATGTTTTATTCAGGAAATCAAATACGTTTTTTTTATATGTTGAGAAATCTTTCTTCGGCCATTTCGGAATGTAAGCTCGACATCCCTCTTCACACTGATAGGCATCTGTACGTCTTATATTAATAGTCATCACTTCATGATCAAAAGTTAGACATAGTTACTGTGAACAACTTGGGTCACGCCTACTTCCCACTTCCCATTCAGCTGTTGTGTATTATCAATGGGAGTAGAAAAGATAGCATCTCGATTGCCAACAAATCTATTTGTTGCCACATTGCTAAGCAAAACATGATAGAATGACATTTTCATTTCGCTAATCTATACATTACCAATTTGCATAACATCATGAAGACTTGGATTTTGGACTCTCTACAATATATTAAAGTTGATCGCAATGGAAACGTTCATTTCAAGAATTCTTATGGAAATACATCGAAAGGAATTACATTAACATGGCGACAATTTTTCAATCTTAATGATATCATGAGGGATTTGGAATATTTCAAAACGTTGAAATTCATCTCCTTGGGTAATCAAGTTTGGCTTCAACATCACAGAAATGAAATTCAAATCTATCATTCTCATCTCTCCATCTATTTCTCATTTCGCAAATGTAATTGGGAAAAATATGAAAGCTGTGTACATCGCTCCATTATGTCATTCATTCGACGCGAGTTCATCGCATTGCTACGCAAATCTTAATCAGACACCATCTTCAACACAATGTCACACTCAAGCATGAAGACTTGGAAATTGGACTTCCTACAATATGTTGAGATTTATCATGAACGAAGCGTATGTTTCAAAGATTATACTGGAAATGTAAGAAGAGTATTTGCTTGATCATTTCGACATTTTCAGTCTCTAAATCATATTATGGAGGACTTGAAATATTTCTATATGAAGAAACATTCACGCAAAGAAATCGCATATGGTTGCGACTCAACAAACAGCGAATTCAAATCTATCATTCACAGCTTTCAACCTACTTTACTGCAGAAACTACTACAACGGATATGAAAGAGGGAGAAGTGTGTGATGTCGAATCTGACTGTGGACAATATGGTGATCTCTACTCAATTGAGTGAAGATGCATCGTTTTTAAAGATTCATACCAGCAGTTTCAATTTGCGTTATGAACCAGAACTTTTTCCCGCGGTTCTCATTAGTTGTTGGTGACCTGTACATGTTGCAATCTTTCATAATAGTAAAGCTATCATTACTGGACTGAAATCTGAAATGCAAGCAGACACGATCCTAGACTATCTAATTGAGTATGTACATAACCAATGGATTGTAAAATAAAAACAATTTTTATTCCAACATGATTTTTTTAATTTCAAATCATTATAGAACATACAAACCATCTTTTCATTAGAAGATGGATTACATGAAAACTTTTGAATAACAGATTTAAATTGGTGTACATGTAAACGCTTTAAAATAAAGTACAATACGAAGGCACCACACGTTGATGAAAGTGGATGTTGCAGTATGCGCTCATTTCGTTGATATTGACGAGTATGAATTCTCAACCACTGCTGTGTTGGTATACTCGGAGGTTGAGCAAGAGAGTCAAATAGTTCACCACGTCTGTCTTTTCCAATAAAGATAGCTTTCCAATGCTCACCTTCTAAATTCTGTGAATGAGTGTTCAATACGATAAAGATGGGATACTGTTCTACAGTAGTCGGTAAGGTATCTAGCGAATAGACATTATCAAAAGCTTTCAACGTAGCTTCATCTGCATTACGCTGCACTTTAGTCCTTATATCGTCAGCATTCAACCAACTCATTAGCAATTATAGTGAAGAATCACGTCACGATACTTAGTTATTTCAATACTTGAATCAAAGACTGCCTAAATGAGTACATTGATCGTCTCCGTTAGCGTTGTTTTGAACTCCAGATCCAAGCGAATGTTATAAGGAACGTTAGCTTGACGATGAGGTGCATTAATATCGCTGTCGGCAGTCAAATCAAATGGTAAATAGTATATACATTTTTAAACTCTTTCATTGTGAGTCCGTTGGTATCGTCTGTGTTGCAAAAGCCAAAGACATTCATGTAATCAACATAACTACGCAGAAATTGATAAGAAGTAAAATCTGGTTTATAGGGTGGACCAGGATGCCTAACACCATTTACACGCAAAGCAAGTTCACTTAAATTGTTGTGTTTGAAGTTGAAAGGATTCTTTTTGATATTACCATTGAATGCATCATTTTCAACCATTGCTACCATAAGGAGCTTTGGCGCTTCCGATGGAAAAAGACCATCTTTCATAAAACTCTTTTGATCTTTAGGAATAGTAATATGAGAAGCTTTGTATGTTGAATGGGATAAATGGCATTGTTGCAGTGAAGACCCTCAGCATGTCCTCTAATTACACTTGGATTAGCCACCACTCGACGAATGTATACTGTAATATCTTCCACATGAATTTTAAATTTCACAACTGAAGCAAATGCATTCAACAAAAATGCAGGCTTATTCAATGTAAGTTTGAGTCACATACTGGTAATACAGAGTAAACATTTTGATTGTCTGAAGAAGTCTAAATTAAGTGGACCATATAGCTGACATACTTTACTATCTTTAATCAAAGCAGATCGCTTTACAAAGCCACTGTTTGTCTCACTATCAAATAGTGCTGCTTGATCTCTATACCATCCCATTGCTTCCATATGACTTTTTTGAGCTGCTGGATGAAACTGTGATAGAGCATTTAAATATGCTTTATAGGGAAATTCGCTTTGACCGCCTTCCAGCTGTTGCTCTCCAATAGTTAGAGAAGCATCGCGAAATAATGTAGCCAGCGGTAAATTGTTCAGACCAACTTTATGTGCATCTCCAATTTTAGTTTCATCTTCTTGTTGAATTCTAAACCTCACATCAACAATCGCATAACTCAAATCAATGTCATCATCGCTAGCGCCAGGAATAACAAATTCAATGGGACCAGTATTCTCAGCAGTTCGAGGATAATAATCTACAATACTTGAACTAAGAATGTCTGTCTGTATTGCTTCTTGATCAAACAAACAAAAGCCTGAAGTTTTGCATTCCATGATTAGAAGTTATGACAGCGTCGTCGTTTAGCAGTTGATGAAAGATTACAGCGCGCGACGTTTGCGTGAATACCTTTTCTTAGTATTGTTTGAAGCTCGCTTCTTACCAGCTCCGCCCTGTTTTCTTTTTCTTCTAACATTCATTCGTTTAGGTGCTTTCTTTTGCTGAGTAGCATTAAAAGTTTGCTCTAATGTTCTTGAACCGCGTTCCTTCCCACGATTTAGTAAAGTGCTCTTTACATTTTTACCACTGGTAATATCATTAACAACATCACCAGCAAAGCCAACAGCATTATTGAAAAAAGTTCGCTTTAAAAATCTTCCGACAGTAGATAAGAGAGGTGCTGCAACAGATTTCAGCGCACCAAATATGCTACCACCACGTTGACGGCGAGCACCGCTGTAAATTGCACCCATGCCACTTAGATAGGGGGGGGGCGTGAATAAAACGATGCAGTCGGATTCATAACTTAGATCTTGACATCACAAGTTATGTCTTTGCATAAATCACTGACGATCGCGTAGATGAAAGATGTCTGCACGACGCATCCAAGAGTTCATACTTGACGGATAGCCGACCCATTTAACAAGACACCATTCTTCACCTTGTTATTTCTTACTTCGAATGATTTTCTCTACTAAATGTGTTTAACTTTGAGTGACCAACTCAATCTCATCACGATAAAAGCTACCATCAATTTCTTTATTATCGTAATCTTTCAACTTGTAAATTGTTGGGGAGTCTTTTTTATTGATACTTGAAACTGTGAAAATTTCTTCTGTCCAATTTGGGAGATAACCTTTCGCAAAAACACTCTTAACTTTTGATATGCGAACTTTATCACCTATTTTCACATCACTTTTTGCATTATTACGCTTGCGTTGGAATGTTTTACGCACTCTATCTACATTGTCAGCATTCACATCCGCTGGTCTGAGTCCAATAGAACGATGAATGGAATGATTGTAGGCATGTAACGTATCTTGTAGAACCCTTGTCCAATTTTGTGTTAAGTTGGCAGTGAAATGTCGGCACAAGCGAATTTTTAATGTGCGATTAAAACGTTCAACTAGTGCAGCCTTATAAGTACTCTTTACACTAGACAGCTCAATATCATATGTCAAATAATCTTCCCACATGCTGATTTTCGAACTCTTTTCCTTGATCACTCTGAATTCTTTTTGGAATACGACCCTCTCGGAAAATTGACTGGAATGCCTTTGCTACTCGTTAACCTTTCTTTAGTTTTCAATGGTTGAACCCACGCATAACGCGAGAAAATATCAGTTACGGTTAAGATAAAATTGTGTCCCGAGTTATGTTTTGAAATAGCAGCAACGTCACACAAATCTGCTTGCCACTGTTCATCAATATCATGGGCAATATAATGACGGGTCCAGTACTTCTTTTTCGCTTGTTTGTGGAGTGTATATGTAGCTTGACGCTTTAACCATTGTTTAACTTGTGAGTGTGGAAGACCGCTCGCTTTTGACAATTTCTTTATGGATGCAAATCCTGCAGGAGGTTTTACATCATAAGATATTGACTTTAAAGTTCATCCGATGACGTTTGACTCTTCTTTTTTCTTCTCATGTTTTTGCTTTCTTACCTTTTTGCATTTACATCAACCACAGGATTTATGGGATTTACGTTTACATTGCTTAGGAGTCTCAATGTGAGAGCTGTCACAGCAAGTACAAGTTGCAGGTACTTTTGCTTCCGGCGGCTCATTACATGGTAAGCAACACATCTGCTTCATATTAATAGTGTGAGAACATGTATTTCTTTGGAGGAGTTCTTCTACGTCATTCTCTTCCCCTTGTTTGCTTGATGGTTGTGGGAAGGGATTTAGAAGGTGATCTCTTTCAATGTCTCATTATTCAAAGCAAATTTTGGAACATTGTGCTTTTTCAATAGTTTAAGAAAGTAAGACCAGACAGGTGGGACATAGCCTTGACGGCGCTTTCTGCGTGTTGCATACTGAATCAAGTCTTCATAAATTGAGGCGTTAATAATTTCATCATCATCTGTAATGATGTCACCTCTATCATTCACAATGAGATATGGTTCAATGCTGTTGAAAAGGGACATTGCATGTGCACGAGATGCTAAAGGTGTAGCAGTCGAAACAGAGTCACGCATCTTATTCTTAAAACTTTTTAATTCTTTGACAGTTTCCGATTGTAATAATACAGCATGATGTGGATCTTTGATATGCGCATTTTGCTGATAATTTAATTCATTCTTATAAGTTTGATTTGCGAGAGGTTGTCTTACTTGTTGCATTGCAGTCAATTGCACATATTCATCCTGAGGAGTAAGAACCATGCGAGAACAAGAACTCATGGTTTGTAGATAATCATGGGCTCTTTCAAAATATCACTTCGAAATCTAAATTCTTCCTGACACTCTTGTGTACAATCAATAAATAAGTAACTGTGTGGTTTTTCAGTTGATGCTTGAAAAATTTCAATTAAGGCTTTTGAACCTCTTGGCGCAACTTCTCGCGATAGAATTTCAAATTGACTTCTATCTCGTGGATTCTTAAAAATAGCGTAATAGTGTGTATTCAGGTTTCGTGTGCGGGCTTCTTTCCCATCAGGAAACAAATTTTGCGTGATATAGATTATAAATCATGCTTTGTGATGTGCTGCGCGAGTGAACACGTCTGTAACATCTTTAGAATTCTTGCTTTCTTTTGATAGATCATCCAATACAACGACATCATTGGACTGAATCTTATCCACTGGAATAATTCCTTCATGTCGAAAAAAGTTACGACGTTGCAATTCCTGAAAGAGTGACGGTTGATAAATACCATAGCACCAAATCGCTCGATTGATAGGTTCCCTAAACAACTCTTTTCTTTTATCTAGCAAGTTCAGAGTGAAAACAGTTTTACCTGCATGGGATGAACCTGATACAGTCAGAACTTTATCACATTGAAGTCTGAAATCCATTTTAATACTTTGGGATTCAATATTTGCATAATTAACGCTTAGGATTAAAGATCCTACCCAATAGGTCACCTACTACAGGAGCTAACAGCGGAAGTAACACTGAAAGGAAACCGCCCTTTCGTGTTAGAGTCATCCTCTTTCTTTGAAGGGTAACTTTTGGATTGGAGATGAATCGCAATTTCGTAGTATGTCGCTTAAGTAACTTTCGTTGTTATGGTGATAATTTCTTTGTCCTCAAACTTCTCACATGAGAAACAATTTCTCGAATAAATTTATCATTAGCATGTCGTATAGCATGTATCACTGATTTCCTTTCATTTGTTGAAGAGCTGGAATGACCTCAGAAAATTTTGAAGACTTTCGACTTTTGCGTTTCGCCATTTTTCTCTTAACCATTGTTACAACTTGATTTTTTCCACATTTTCACAGGTGCTAACTTTAAAAACAGAAGTGACACTCAAAATGAGCTATATCACAGTGACTGCATTGACAAAGTTGAATACAGTATTATATGAAACAGCGCTGGTAGAAAGTATGCTTACATCTCTAAAAGATGCGTTTTTCACTTCCATCCTTTCGCTTACATACATCGAACATATTTTCACTCTTGCTAACAAGTTCTAAAGCAAGTCTTTTTGAAGACTTGAACTTGCTACCATTTTCTAAATAGTAGACACATGTGCAGAAGGAATATGCTTCGAAAGTAAGCAGACACAACTCGAAAAACAATTGTGCTACGATTAAGTACCATTGCATCTTTAAGTTTCTTTTGTACAAAGTTGAATGTGAATATGTGAAATCGCTTCAATCACTAAACTGCTACCATGATGGTTAAATGCATCAAGACGTTGAGCAATTTTTCCCATGTCTTTCAAAAAATTCTTCGGGATTATCTACAACTTCCATCGAATAAGAAGCAAAGTGGAAGAAACGATCTTCTACCTCTTCTTTCCCAAAATGACAGAAATGAATTTTTGCAACTAATCTCGCCATTACAATTCTATTAGAAAACGCATCCATTAACTTCAAAAATAGAGTGCTAGTATCACCAATAACTGATTTGATGTTGATTTCATCTTTATGAAAAGTTATCACATAATCTTGAATAGCTCCCTTTAAGCTTTGTCTATGAAAACTTAATGTTCCACAATCATTTGAGAAAGACATTATCATCCTTTATCTATTCCACCCGTTGCATGAAAATAACAAATCTCTTCATAAAGCATTTATTAAACGACTTTAACAAGCATGCATTACAAATTTTGGGTTTGAAACAGATAAAATAGATACAGTCGGTAGCTATCATATAAAGAGCAATGATGACCAAACATTACTTTAGCAGTGTTGAGATATGGAGGAAAAAAGCATTGATTATGAATGTAGCGACTACAACGAACATTTAAAATAGGAACACTCAATTCCTTAAAACGTTTAGTGACTTCATGATAGTGTTGATTAGCTCTACTATCCCAAGGTGGAAGTAGAATATCATTGATGATTAGATTTGGAAATAGTTTCTTCTCGTTAGTAGGATCATTGCAAAAGATACATACAACATTAAAAGCTGCTAACCATCTTTTAAAGTCAATAAGAAGAGCACTCTCACAAGAAAAGCCATAGTCTTGCAAATATTTCAGATTAAGTCCATGGATGTGTTTTCTCGCCCAGCTGTCAGCGTTGGGATCACACTTGGCATGTTGATGGTAGACACTAACAATTTGATACGACCAATTGTCCATAGCAATCAATAGCACTGAGCTCCTGTTTATGTTCACCCTCACAATCCATAAAAATGATGATAGATGACTAAAAAGGAAATTACAAATTTTTACTCATCTGATGAAGAGTCCTATAACATATTACAAAATGATGAAGTACATCGATACTGTTCACGACAAAATACACAAATAACATGATGGCAGCGAAGAATTAAAATGTATCTGATAAGTCCACGTCTACGACACTCAAAGCACATCAGCGAATTGTCAAAAGGTAGAGATAGGTAAGGACTACTGATTCTCCTTCTTTGGCTTGTGTTTAGCGGCAGCATTCTTCTCTGACTTGCGCTTTGTACCGCTCTCGTTGAAGATTTGATCAATAATGTCATGAACGTCTGGTTGCTTTGGTATATATAGGATGGATTGAGCATGCATCGATATAGAGGCTAATTTGTTGTTCTGGTGATAGCCATAATATATTCTACTGATAGCAAAACCAATATTCCAAGTGCCTTCTGCGAGGTCTCCACATCTGATGGGTGTCACTTCATCTCCTTTCCTTTTATAGTATGAGCACCAATGCGATAGTGGTAAAGAAAGCTTTTTACCATCCTATATCTTTCTATATGGAGTATTATTGTCATCTCTCGCATTCCATTCCTTGCTAAGGGGAGTAGGGATGTCCATGTTTAATATTGCAAACTCTTCAATAATATCGAGTTGGCGACGAATGTATGGATTCACAGGAATGACTACGTAGTCCCCATACTGATTGTTCAATATCTTCACTTCAGTGGAAGGAATAATTCCCGTTTGCAATGCTACACTATGATCGTAATAACGTATGGCTTGTCTAAATTTACGCTGTAGTGGGGTAGGATTATGTACCTTTGTTGTCTCTTCTACTGGCCTCAACATAAGACGATCTGATTGTAGAGATCCTTGTAACGTCTGAACACTATCTTGTCCTGTAAATGTAGTAGATGTAGTAGATGCCTGAAAATAAAAGAGCTGCTATTAAGTTAACACTCAAGGAAGGAGAGGAAGGAAGGTTCCGACTTACCATTTCAGATGGATAATATAATAGGAATGTAGAGGGAGAACGTGCGTCCGACACCTGTGCGACTCAATCAAAGAATGATTGTCACTCTGAAAACCTCATTATTTATAGAGAAATGCTGGATTCTCATTGGATGTGCTCCTCATTGGCCAATGACATCAAGCTGATTCCAAATCTGGTCTTAGTTTTCTCGTCCGATGCTTCGTTCGCCCGCTGGAGCCCAAAACACAAAACTCAACTTCTGACGGCTCTATAACATGGCCAAAAGTCTCAATGTCACTCTCAAGCATCAGCAATGAGAGATAGGGCCAAACTATGCTTTCCAATGAATTTGTGTCACTCTTAGCTTTCAAACGAGCTATTGCACGACTTTCTGCCATTCCTAGAGCCAAAATTGGAAGAACGCTGCCGAGGGGGGAGGGTCGAAGTTCTTCGTTCTTTGGCCTACGACTTTGGAAACAAGTCCTCTAGACCCAAAATTGGCCAAAAAGTCCAAATCCGCCGTCCATTTTTACGTACGAGGCTTCGTTTAGCCGCTACAGCCACTTTCTCACTCAAAAATCCTCTGACGGCGCTCTAACATGACCAAAAGTCTCAATGTCACTCCAAAGCCTCAGCCAAGGAAGATAGGGCCAATCTGTGCTTTCCAATGAATTTGTAGACTCTTAGCTTTCAAACGAGCTATCGCACGACTCTCTATCATTTCTAGAACCAAAGTTGGAAGATTGCTGCCGAGGCGGGGTCGAAGTTCTTCGTTGTTTGGCCCACGACTTTGGAAATAAGTCTCCTAGCCCAAAATTGGCCAAAAAGTCCAAATCCGCCGTCCATTTTCACGTACGAGGCTTCGTTTCGCCGCTACAGCCAGTTTCTCACGCAAAAACACGCAAAAACACACCTAAACCACACCTACACCCAAGAAACACAACATGTCGACGCAGAATTTCATCAGGAAACCAAATATAAACACAAAACAACCCTACAACCAATCCTACACACCAAAAACAAAGACCGCCGCCCAAGAACAACCACGACGGTAGACCACGACACCGGCAAGTCGACCCAGAACCACACCAACCCAACTCGCGCTCTAGAGGGGTTGGCGCTGTGCGCAGTTGGGAGGATTCCTTACTAGTATCATCACTGCCGAATATTTGCCCAACTCTTCACAATGGCATGATCCGCATCAAAAAGCACCCGACAGTTCTTAGGAAGCTGCTGAGTGACAATAATTGATATTTTCTAAATTCATTTCTTTACAAAATATTTTGTCAAAAAAGAACAAAATCAAACAAGTTCACTTGATAACCGTGATAAATGTAACTTTTCTGCTAATTGTTGAGTTCATGCTTATTTTTGATTGCAAATCGGAAGAATTAAATTTGATAGAAACAACTTGCTACTTCTTCAATGAAAGTCTCAGATATAGAAACTGTTTTGCGTTCTTACATTGTCGCCGCTGACGACCGCTGACGCCTTTCCTTATTTAGAAACTCGTTTACTTTCCCGACGATGCCAGAGAGACACGTGCGCGGTCTATCGATTATCCTATAGTCAATGATTTATGTGGACTGAACTTTTAGTAGTCTAGTCTGAATTATTTGAGGAATTTCCATCAAGGAATTTGTTTAAGTTTGCCTTTTTCGCATGTCGTGTTTAATTAAATTACGGTTTTTCGTCTTTAGAAATTCTGAACTTTATCTTAAAATAAATAACAGATCAAAATTTTAAAGAAACACAAGCTATCAGATTGGAATAAATGAATGGATGAAAATAGGATATGATGAAGGAATAACCGCCATGTAAGTAATCTCTGACAAGGAGCGAGACTTATGGACCATCAATTATCTTGCAATATTTTCACAGATAGCCGATCTGCATCCTCATGTAATGTCAAGCAGCAAGTGTCTATTATGGGCCTATGTATCTAATATCTCTCATGTACCTAATTATCTCACAGACATCTGATACAAACGATCGAAAATCTAACTTAATGTACATGAATAATGGATGCTGAGAGAATAGGAATGTGTCCTTGTATTATCTTTTATGTTCATTTCTTCAATTGCTCTATCGATTTTCTTTCTGATTATGGATTGTGAAGTATTTATTAGATCGACATATATTTCTTTAATTGTTCTTGTATTGCTTCGCCTCCCTTTTCGCGTATTGCAGTTCGGTCAAGTAGTTCCAAATTGCTTGAAACACTACTTTATATCTTCAATAAGAATTCCGTAGTCAACATCGTTTTCAGTAGTTCTTGATAATACAACTTCTTCTACTTATCACATTCAACTGTCCTTCAGCAATATTTCCGCCGGTCAGTAAAAATTATATGTAGTACATGTAATTGAAATTGCAATTAGAATTGAAATGCGTGACGAAAAGAGCCGGCCGGTGACAATACTTCACACCCAGTTTGTCTACCGTGGTTGACCACAAGAAATGTCTTTTTTTTCAAGCAAGTGTCCGCACGCTGTGGGCAGCATGCTGTGAAAAATCTATAAGTGGAAAACCGATGGGACATACGTAGGTGGTCCACACATAGAGGTTGCCAATATTCAGCTTCTTAATAGCATGTTTCAAGGTATCATAATTTGGTCATTTTTTGAAATTGAATGCTGCACTAACTTTCAGTTAATCATCTTTAAGTCACTTTTGTCGATGCTTGATTTATCATCTCTTCGATTTCACAAAGTTATGAATTAAATTCTTCGAATATGAATAGCGCTTCAATTATTGTAGTTTCATCGACATTAGTTTCAACTAGTGCTTCTTTGTTGTAACAGTTAAGTATGAAATTGATGCGTTATCGATACTTGACAAACATCTCCAAGGGGACTTTCTAGTGTGCTGAAACTGCTTCTCCCGTTATTACTTAAAAATTCCAACTTAATATTTTATATTAAGTACATAAATCGATAATCCTGAGTCCTGTACGAACGTCGATCAATGTGACATGGACCGTCATATCGGGAAACATGTGATTGAAATAGCCTACTCCCTCTATAGAGGTCCTTGAACGTTTTGGACTCCAGGTTTCTCCAAGTGATATTTTATGCGGTCATTACAGTGTACAGGATATACATGACTTATGCATGCACTTTTGGTACATACATGCCCAGTGTGTAAATTTATGCATATTATGCCTTTACTACTACTTATAAGAGTCATAAGAAGTAGATATCTCCAAAATGATATTTCAATCTGTATTTTTACACGCTTCTGTCATCGTGGAGAACATCTCTAATTACTTTTACTCAAATCAATGAAAGTTCATCAACTTTGGAGAGCTATTATGGAGCCAACAAAATTACGCATTTGAGAGTCAAAAGTCCACAAGATGACTTCAAAATGCAAACTGTATGTCCACATGAAAAACAGCACATCATGCACGAGTATGTGCCCAGGCAGATAAGAACAATACTGCGTTTTATCACAGAACCGATTGCTGCAAACCTGGATTAGTCGCTTTTTTGGCAAGGCTCTACTGCTGTATTGGTAGTGTCCATGGAATTTCGAGAATTCATTCGGTCTACAAGCTATCATCAATTCTGAGTGGTGATTTCTTCTCGTATCTGGATGAAGACTATATTCAAAAATCAAAGAAAGTTTCCTCGGCTACAACAGCTTCTGTTTTGAACAGGCGATGTTGAATCGGAGGAAAATTTATTTTGATATCTCGATATCATCAATTCTGTCAACTTGTAGCATGCCCTCCTCGTTCAGCCCACGTTTTGTTCATTTGGGAGATTTGGAATAAGTTTCGATTAAAGTGATGTTTATTTTCTTTCCTTTAGATACTTTCTTGCAAGTGCATGCATGAGTTGGTGCCATGTTATATCAGCTATTTGTTCTCATGTGCGATCTGCGTATATGAATGTGCACATTTTACAGTCTTCATAAGATAATTCTTTAACAGTTCCCCGGTGCTGTTGGCGATACTTGGTGGTAGACGATTCCCAGTTTGTTGCTCTGAAATACGGAACAACATTCTCGTATATTCTTTTATCCAACCTTCTGAATCGTTTTCAGACAGACGGTTTATTGAGACGTTCTTTACTGTTTTCAACATTATTTCCTGTAGTTAATGCTTTAAACATTGTTTTTAAAGCTTTAAAGCATTTAGTGTAAGTTCACTAATAAAGTTTATTCATTCAGTATGCTTTTTGCAATATAAGAATTTCTGTAGGAAAACTACGTTATTTAAAAACCGCAACACAAGTCTTAATTTTAGTAATTAAATCAAATTAAGAGCTTATTTCATTGTTTTTTTACTTCTGGTGATTTGCAGCATTGGTTGCGATTGTGAATCTCGATAAATCTCGAATTCAATTCATTGATCATGGATTTTATTATCTTGATTTTATTGCATCGAAATTATTTCATTAATTAAGATGGCAATAATCAAGAATCACTTGAATTGTCTTCTTTCGGGATTTCATTTCTATGTCGTGACCGTAGTAAATTCCAGCACTGCATTGAGAAAATGTGTGACTTATAATTATTTTTGCCCCCATACATAAAATGGATTGATCGAGTTAGTCTCACATTCGTTTGCGATGGTTTTATTTATAATTCGCTAATCATGAACATTTATCATGAAAATGGATTTAATATCGATTAGCCCTTAAAGAGAAGTATTTTGGAAAGTTGGCAAACGAACAGATCATCAAATGCATTATTTGAAAGACTTGCTAAGCGAAGTACTATCAAATCAAAATGCAGGAGTGCACATGTACCAGCACACTTGAATTTTTATTCACAGAATGAGGTCGACAACTCAAAATATATGATAGACCTGAAAATAAAACAAATTGAAATGTAGACAGAGCTGCTATGGGCATGGGAATTCCCATGTGTTGAATTTTTCTTGGACGCCTGTTAAGTAGCCTGCAAGTCACAGAAGCATTTAGATGTAATTGTTGGCCAAGTCACAAGATTACTTCAACTATAACATCAGTTCGTTGAGTTATGTGGTGCTGTTGAAGGAACATCCTTGCAATATAGAAAGTTTGTTTGTTTGCGATAGTTATATGGGCCGAATGGGGAATAGAATTATGCAATTATGTGAGTGATTATAAAGTGAGAGAAGCTATAAAAACGTGGATTGGTTTGCTGTATTTCTATTGAATCTATCTAAATACTGAAATTCTACAAACACAAACAAAGGTATGGGCCTATTGGAAAATAATTGCCCATCAAATTTGAAGATAGACTGAGAAAAGTCGATCTAGAATGTAAAAATTTCAACACTAGGTATGTAGCTCTATATTGAAAATCTAAACTTGAAACATATATTTTGCTCAATTTTACTCGTCAGAATAATTGTAATAATGATAATAGCCTATATGATATAATATAATATAAAAAACCATCTATTGTTATTTTTACATCTATGATTATTGATAGTTTTAATTAATATATTAGGCCCACTATAATATAATTATAATCGGCAAATCTTGGATGATAAGACATGCAGACATCGCATAATCAATGAAAGCCAAAATTTATTTACGGCATCCCAAAATATCTATACCCAAGCATCCAATTATGCTCGTGCTTGTAGATGTATCTATTGCCATCCGCACTTGATTATCTAATTCAGCAGATATTACCGCATGTATAGCAACAACCTGAACCTACAGGAACCGTCCTTTTGTTTCACAGTCTAACACCATTCATCGATTCTTTGATGAGATTTGGAATTTTTCTAACTATAAAAATTGTTTTTCCCATCCAAAACGTTGACAAAGTATCGTTAGTCTTTGTCGAATGGTAACTTTATTTTAGACGGCGTTCTGATGAGAAAATGCATGTCATACTACTGCCTCTTGAATTCTATATTCAGACAATGAATCTCGAAAAGCAATCAACTGATGCATCAAGATGCTCAAAATTTATGTTCGATGCCATGGAGTATTCACTGGCATCATTGAAACACCAATTAAAACAAAATAAACATCCACTCAATAATAAAGACAAATCATTCTATTTCAAATAATACAAGTATAATCCAAGCTTCATATCTATGGAAATGTTGACTTGTATAATCACTCAACAAATGGAAGTTGCATCAAAAGTTATTTAACTATTGATCAACGATCTATTTGTCTTATTAATAGTAATACTATTTGATGAAAACGATGAATGCAATCTTCATAAACCAATCGTTTCAGAAAACGAAATTTTTTCTGTCGACCCCCATAGTTGAATAAATGAATTACAGGAATTATAGAAAAAATTTGAGTTTACTGAACAGAAAGTTGTCGACCCAAAAGTTGTCAAACATATTTGTCGCGACAACTGACACTTGGGGAATAGGAATTTCAAGTGGAATGAATATACATGCAAATACCATGACATTTATTTTGACATCACGATCATCACAACGGGGAAGTTATCAATTAAATTGAGGATGAATACTGGAAAGTTCCGACAAACAACCAGAAGAAACACAAGCACGAATAGTAAAGTGGTCATAAATCGGTATGTCAAGCATCAATTGAACTGATAAAATCCTCTGGGTCTTTAAGAATTCAAAAATGTTCCCCTTACTTCAACAGTAGTAAAATATTAGTGTTTAAAATGCAATAGTTAAACATGAACGGATGAACTGAATCGCCCTATCTTCAAAAGATTTTTGTAGCTGACAGCGATTAATGCTGGTATGCAGGACTATTATCCTAGACGCGACTTTTCACGTATTCAGCGTGTTCAGATGTACCTTACCCGCATCGTTTGCAAACACTCAGGTATTTAGAATAACAACTAATCGTAGATTGCAATAATTGTTAAAATTAAAATCACCAGAATATAGGCGTATTTTGTTAGTGAGGTTTTCCATCTTATTCGCCATACTTTCTATTTTATCAGTTATATTGTCCATTTTGCTTGATAACTGTTCAATCTCATCTTTAAGAGATCCAAGAGACATAAATAAAATAGACAATGAAATGTACGAAATGATAGCTAACTCATGTAAACAGGAAGAGAAGCTGCTTCAAACTACTAAGTGGAAAGAACTAGTAGAGAATGAAGAGAAACGTAGTCAGGAAATATGGAATGAGAAATGTAAGTTTTTTGCTTCATATAAACATTTGCTGTCATTGAATAGTGAACCTAAGAATGGTATGCAACCAGCTAATTCAAGAACATTTGCTGATGTCACAAGCGGCTATAGGAATAGGTATAATTTCAGAAACATATAGGCTATTTCAATAATGACGATAACACGTATCGTAGGCCAAATGATAATTCTAACTTCACGCAAATTTGCATTTCCAAAAATGTTATTTATTTCATCAGCTGTTTGGGCTGTAAAAATATCTTGGTCAGACAGGTGATATTTTTAGAAGTAGATTGATTGTTCATAGACAGTAGATGTTTCATTCTGAATATACCATTCTAAGCTTTAGTAAACATATTATGAGCTGTGCTAAAGATCTAGCATCTAAGTTTGAAGCTGCTCCTCTATTCCAGATGGCACCTGAAAGTACAAAGATTAACAGGGAATCTATGGAGCGCAGAATCATAGCTCTATAAAAGCCTTCATTAAATGACCATTGATTTTGAATTGTCAGTTTGATATCTTATTTGCGTATATAGATAATTTTGAAAATAAAGTCATTTGCTTGACAAGCTTCCCAAGTTAGGGAGCGAAACCGGTTGGGAATGTAAGAGTTTCGAGTTTTCTTTGGGTCTATTTTTTGGCATCATTCAACCATGGCTCCTCCGCACTACAGTTCTGCTGCCCGCGCTATTCTCGACAGTAATCTACCTGACAGATGGATCGGTCGACGAGGACCCATCGAATGGCCTCCACGGTTTCCGGACCTCAGTACCTGCGATTTTTTCTTGTGGGGCACTTTAAGAGACTCAGTTTATGCGCGACGTCCAAATAATACGACGGAGTTGGCCGCCTATATTCGTGAGGAGATTACAGTATTCAGTCGCGACACATGCCAAAAAGTTTACGATTCGTTTGTTCGCCGATGCAGGGTTTGTATTGAACAGGAATGTGCTCAATTTGAGTCAGTTCTTTAGCGTGCTTTTGAGACATTTTCAGCTTATGTTTTGAGACAGTTTCAATAAATATTTAAATGGATATTAATTTTTAGTTAAATGAAATACAGTATAACTATTTCGCCTTATAATCAGATTTCGTTTTTTCTGACTCACCCTGTATATAATTTATATGTATTCATATATCTATAATTCATATAGTTATATATTAATAATAAAAATCGCCATTGGCCGATTAGTTCAAAATAATTAAGGTAGACAAGGCAAATAAAAAAGGATGTTATTTCTGATGATATTTCGATTGACTTTTTATCAAATCTTCATATATATTTTTTCCATCTGATTAGATAACATCTGAATTGATCGGAAATAACATCTTCTTTATTGGCCTTGTCTACTTTAGTTATTTTGATATTTATACATATATGAAATGCATATCAAAAATATGCTAAGTGATTCAAACTTCCATTCACAAGTCAATGAAAATGCCGATAGAAAAACAATGATAAAGATAAAAAGGTCAATCAAAGACCCAATATCACAAACTCTTACTATGAAAGAAAAGGATTATTTAACTAAATTCGAAAGTAAAGAAAGCAATTTCTACGGTCTACCTAAAATCCATAATCCTCATCGATCAGAAACTCAATCAATGAACAAAACTCCGAGTGTACACAAAACGTCAGCCCTCATGATTTGACTTTTCGACCAATTGTTGGTGGCGCTAATTGTAACAACGCTTGAGTAGATTATTGGTTATATTGTTGAAACCCTTATGTCAATTCGTAGAAAGCTTCATGAAAGATGACTTAGACTTCCTAAAATTCTTACCAGACTCCATTGTTGAAAATGCTAAGCTAGTTAGCTTCGATGTAATGAGCTTATACACCAATATTCCCCATGACTTAGGCATAGAAGCAATTAAATATTGGACATCTCTACATTCAAACGATATCAATGAACGTTTTCAACAAGAATTTATCATTGAAAGTTTAAAGTTGGTACTAGCAAATAACAATTTCTCCCTTGGAAATGACTTTTATGCGCAAGTAAAAGGTACAGCAATGGGTAAAGTTATTGTCCCAACTTATGCAACCCTTACCCTTGTTTACTTAGAAATTCAACTATATGACAAAATAAGAAACTTGTGGGGTGAAGAAGATTGTGAGTATGTGAAGAAAAACTGGAAGAGGTATCTTGATGATTGCCTCATCAATCGGATTTTTGACAATGAAAAATTGAGAATCTTTAATCAAATAATTAATCAACTGAACTGCAATTTACAATGGAAACGAACGAAGAACAAAGTTCTTTTTTGGATATTTTGATAATGAAGAAAAATGACAAAGCTGTGACAGATGTTTTTTATAAAACTACAGACACTCAAAAATACCTCCATTTCAACTCCAATCATCCCAGGCATACCAAAAGAGCCATTCCATATAACCTTGCCCGAAGAATCTGCACTATTGTGAATGATGAATCTCAAAAAGAATCCCGTCTTTCAGAATTGAAAACGTTTCGTCAAAAACAAGCATATCCTGACGAACGTATCTCAGGTATTAAGCGAGCTAAAGAATTAAATAGAACTGAACTTCTAAACGCGAATTCGAAAAGTAACAATGCACTTGCCATACCCTTTATATCTGCACACAATCCTAGAAACACAAACATATATCCAATGATTAATTCTATCAATATAACTTTGAAAAGTGATCAACAAACTAAATAGATATTTGAAAGCAAAAAGTTCATTTATAGCAAGCGACAACCATCGAATTAAAAACGCATTTTGTGTAAATCGAAATTTTGTAGAATTAATGATTTCGTGCTAAAGAAATGCAATGATGCAAGATGTGGAACATGCGACTAGTTGAGAGTAGGCAACACATACAACTTCAATTACAAACAATTTCAAATCAAATATAACATGCATTGTTCGACTCAAAACGTCATTTATGTAATTACGTGTACCACTTGTAATGAGTTTTATATTGACGAAACAGGTAACACAATAAGAGAACGTTGTAGAATCCACAAGGAGCAAATTAACATTCCAGAATACTGTAAAATTAGTTTAAGTAAACATTTAGATGAATGCAGTCATGGACGTTCTACCATCTTCCCTTTTTACAAAATGCATAATGCCACAGATATTTTTAGACAAGCCAAAGAAAGATATTTATTGATCTATTCCATCCCAAGCTGAACGTCAAGTAACATGGATTTCTATGAGCATTTTATGTATGTACTGATATGAATTTTAAAAGATTTTAATGTCACTTTTATGCATCTGAAGATTGTATGCACAATACATGAAACCGCTCGTGCTTCATAAAAAGTTTTCTTAAAATTTCCATTCGTTAGGTCTTTTGCATTCAAACTTTATATATATGTATACAGGGTGTTGGCGATCTTCTGGCAGATTTTTTACAGTTTTGGTACATGCAACAGCGTTTTGCACTAAGTCATTCGAACTATGTTCACCTAAGCTATGTAAATATTTTTCATATGTACAGCATTGATTTCCTTGGATATTCGAAAATCAATGATATGAAACAAACCCATGCATTTACCTTGTTGAAAGTTTGCCAAAACTGTCTTTTTTATGATTCGATCTCACTAAGGAGTATCGAGACTTGACAAGCGAGCAGGTGGCTTCTGCAGTCGCTTAATTGGTTGTAGCGAAGTAGCCAATTAGTCGCCTAAGTAGCTGTTGCGCCTTGGCTCAATGTCAAGGTCTTTCATGAAAGAAATGCTAGAAATGTAATGTGGAACTGTGCGCTAAGTGGTTCAAAGCGCATCATGGTGACTTGTTTCATAACATGAACCGCTATGTATATACACAAAGACAAGAGAGTCATTTCACAGAGCAAAATAGACGTACTGAAGAGAAAATCACTGATAGAAGTGCATGTGTGCGACAAAATCGACATATACGACAAAATCCGGAAATTTTAGTGTTTTTTGGAGTGGTTCTTGTCTTTTGCATTTTATGGCCAATATACAGGAGCCTGTTTCACTTATGAAAAACTTATGATAAGTTATAAGTATTTAGTCTAAAAACTTATGTTCCGTTTCACTTATAACAAATACTTATGATAAGAAGCTTATGTTTTTCACTTATGGCTTATCATAAGTTTCTAAGCTATTTTACTTATAACTTATGTACTTGTCTCACTTCGTGAATTATAAGTGGCTTATGATAAGTTACTTATAAAAACATAAGTCTACTTTTACACGACTTATGTTATTCAAAATGAGATTGATGAACTATCATTTCGGTATTCTACAATGTGACTTAGCCTCTATGGGTTGTTCAATGCTAGGTGTACATTTAACGAATTATACCGGCACTATACCTATCTAAACAGATTGATCAGTGATCGATAATTGATTGATTAATTTAGAAAGTGACTTTCTGTAGAATTTAGAGAATTTGACACAATTTTTGTAATGTAGTCATCAAAATAAGTAAGCCAACAGTTGTATCACGTTGTATAATAACTAATCTACATTAATTGATGAAGTAGGGAGTGATTGATCAGTAATCAATAACTGATCAGAAATCGAATTATATGATTTTCATGGAATGTACTTTAGTCTAACAAACAATTCTGTTATATATTGATACCCATTGATTACTACGCAATATAATTCTGTGAGAGGTAATTGGTATCAAGTATTGATCAGTGATCGATAATTGATTGATTTTCTGTAGAATTAAGCATATGTGTCACATATATTTTAAGAAAATGAAATTATAAACTTGAGTAAGACGATAATTGTGACACGGTGTATGATCATATGCATTTGTTGAGGTATAGAGTGATTGATCAATAACCAATAACTGATCAGAAATCAAATTAGTATGTGATTTTCATGAATGTACTTTAGTTAAACAAATAATTTTAATAAATAATGATACTCTTTGAATACTTAAGATATTCCTAGAAACACAGATTGAGAGGTGAAGGGGTACCAGGTATTGATCAGTGATCGATAATGGACTTAAATTTAGAAAGTAAATTTTGTATAATTTTTATGAATTTGACACTCTTTTTCAGATGTAATACAATTATTAACATGTGTACGTTGCTAATTGTGAGACGTTGTGTTAATCAACAACTTCAGATGCAGCATCTTGTTGATAAATACTTCATGATAAGCTATAAGAAAACACATGTAATGGAAACTGCAAGAATAGTATATTCTAGAGATACAACTCATTGATCAATCGATCAGCAGTTATCGATCACTAATCAATCAATAAATGAATCTGCATATATTCACAATTACAGATAATATAGATATATGTGCATCATGACGATTGAAATAAGTTTTCATGTAAATAATAACACAAGATTGTCGAAGTTGTATCAAAAATCACTTTTTAACTATCTGATCAGCAGTTATCGATCACTAATCAATCAATAAATGAATCTGCATATATTCACAATTACAGATAATATAGATATATGTGCATCATGACGATTGGAATAAGTTTTCATGTAAATAATAACACAAGATTGTCGAAGTTGTATCAAAAATCACTTTTTAACTATCTGATCAGCAGTTATCGATCACTAATCAATCAATAAATGAATCTTTACGCAATCACTATACATTTCACATGTATAATCATGTAAAGCATCAATAGCATAGGACATACAAGCATTAACTAGTGTATACCTTCATTCAATGCTTATGTATAGTATAGGTTTTGTTCCTTACTAGAATACTTATACTTATCATAAGTTTATAAGTTCATAAGTAAATACTTAAAAACTTATGCTTATGAGTGAAACCCACTATAAGCATAAGTTATAAGTATAAGTATATAAGTATAAGTATTCACTTATGATAAGTTTTTCATAAGTGAAACAGGCTCCAGGTCTATTGTCAGTGTCATACACACCATTCAAATGGAATATGAAATGTTCGAATTCGATCCGAAATAACTCCATTCTACATGTGAAAATCTACATGTTTCGTGATGTTTCAAGCTATGTTTATTGATATCATTAAAATATGCTAAGAAATCACAGCCGCGTTTAATGGGTCAAATATGGCGGACGTGAACACAAAGAAGTTTGAGGGAAAGAATGACAAGACATCGAGTTGACGTTCGCCACGGAGATAAAGAGAGGTTGGCTTCCCATCATCGTATACAACTTCAACAACTGGAAGAAGATTTAAGGGTGACAATGCTTAAAGAAATAAAAGGAAATGATTAACAACGAAAAGTGAGGAACTAAAATTCTTTAGCCAATTAATGACTGACGGGCCTCATGGCCTTAATATGCAGCATGTGCTACAAAGGTCAGCGATCTATAAAACTAAATCTCCAACATTCCCATGATTTTTGTGATTTCTATTTTTATGATTAGAATATGTTGGTTGGACAAAGAAGTCTATGCATGTAAATAGTGAAAAAGTGTTAAACTGTTTGTAGTTTGAAATAATAGGGACTTGATGCCCTCAGACTTCCTCTTTTGATATTTCTCCTGATGAAGATTGGTCAATCTCTGTCATCTTGTCGCCAATTGAAACCGGCAAATAATAAATAATTCATTCATTTTTTGATTTTTGCGACGTTTTCATATTTAAACAACCATTGATAACGCATCGTTCATCAGATCCGTCGCCTGGAATCGTTTAAAAGACAATTATTTTCTTGAAATTTACAAAACTATATTCTGATGATGATCATTAAAGTAAAAATTTTGTATTGATAATCATGTTACATTTAATTTTATATTACAGGGTGCAGCATAAAAAATGTGACTAAAGTTTAATGTAGTCCAGCTTTGCTTGAATAAGTCTCATTCATGTCCTGATGATGATCGCGTGCAGTGATCGAAAGTACTCGATGAAGAGCATACTTTGAATATCCATCGATTTCCATGGGTTCCCTCACAATGGAAGAAATTATTCAGATCCCTCTCTTTCATGCACTAAGAGTATTATCTGCACACAAAGTATGAGAACTCGAAAGCTAAGAAGCTAGATAAAAAGAACAACGACAGAATAGAAAAGCTACATCCAATTCTTCATCGAGAAATCTCTTTGTCTGTTTAGCAATTTTGGGGGTCAAGTACAAAGGCAGGTGATGCTGGCATTCTACACATTTGTTCTGCTCCATCGTTTAATAGAATTTTTTCTCTCTTAGTTGTGACATAATTTTGTGGTAAAATTGAACGTAGATTTTGAGTTATTGGCTCTACTGCAAATAGGTACTTCTCACTCTCAATTTGAAATTCGATTTTGCTGATAGTTCACAAATATGCAAATTATATTGTTTTCTAATGGAAGTCACATGCTATGGGTATTGATTTTCACATAGAAAAAAAAATCTCTAAAGATATTTGATCCAACACATCGATCTCTTTTTGCAAGATTGAAATGAAAATTGTGTGATCATTTGCAACGGTGGTGAAAGATTTCGCCACGATGATCATCGTCTAAGTGAAGAATTGGAAGTAACTTTTCTATTGAGTAATTGTTCTTATCATCTAGTTTATTAGCTTTCGAATTCTCATAATTTGTGCTTATATTTTATCCTTTTCCTCAGATGCAATCATTGCAATATTGATTGTGGTGATAGAGCGAGAGATGTGTATTTATTCCGGCAGCCAGAACGAGCTTCTGCAATAAACGAGGCCGAAAACAAGAATTTCGCAGAATGATGTACACCCAATGCCTGCAACGAATCTGCGCCTCTGCCGAGTTTCAGTTAGTTCCTGTTCTTGTCAGACGCGATAAAAAAATGTATAAACCAATGGGACGCAAGAAGCAGCTTTTGGGAAAATGAATTGTTCTATGTTTTCTCTTATCAACAGAAAAGTATGATGTCGAGAGCCATAATTTCTGATATAGAATGTCGTCAGGTGGTTTCTTATCATTTTTATGAACATTTATCTATGAAGTGACACATTCCGATTTGGCAAGCCCTCTACTGTCAAACACCAACATGTTGGCCCACTTTATCCACATTCTCGCATACATCGCCTATCAGAGACATGATAATATCACATGCATGCGATAGGAAATGACCTGAAGATATAGCATGCCGAAAATTATGGCTCTAGGCTTGGTACTTTTCACTTCATAAGAAAAAACATAGAGAACTTCATTTTTTCCAAAAACTTCAATCTGCCTCCGACTGGATTTCCATGTACCTTTCTTTGACCTTGTCTGACAAGAAGAGGAACCAACCTGAACTCGGCAGACACTCAGATTCGTAGTAGGCATGTGGTGTACATCATTCTGTGCAAGTCTCATTTTCGGTCTCGTTCCCTGCAGAAACTCGCTCTGGCTGCCGCAGTGATTGGCTTCAACCTGAGACCTTGTTTGCCAATTTCTTTTGGATAATTTGAAAGTTATGCTGCATTATAATTTAGTCACATTTTTTATGCCGCACCCTGTAGATTGCAGACATTTACGTTCTTTTGTTCCATTGTGAACACTCCCACCCAGTCAATTTAGATCATGGCGTGTTCACTCTATAAATTTGTAAACCCTTTAAAGAAAAAGAAGACGAGGTCAATAAAAACATATATTGGATGTTTTTTTATACTTCCAATACATGTTTTTATTGACCTCGTCTTCTTTTCTTTAAAATAATTCAGGTCAATGGTGAACCGTGTTTATTTGTAAACATATATGTCACATGTTTTTGCCTATGATGTTAAACTTCTCACATGTATATTTTGTACTGTATGTGCTATCAACGCTTGCTTGCAAGTGTCCTTGCGGCCATTGCTTTGCGTTTTCTGTTGTACTTCAGAATAAACATTTATGAATTTATTGACTTATGACTTATTGATGTCTGTTATTCCTCACAATGCGATACTGTCGTCGCTTGCTTCCTTCAAACACTAAAGGAACTCATTGGTTGGATCACCTCATACCTCTCAATTAGAAAGTAAGTGGTAAAAGTGGGTGTCTCATGCTCTCAGCCTTACGTGGCAACAAGTGGTGTTCCCCAAGGTGGAGTTCTCTCTCCGATCTTATTCGCTCAAGCAATTGACAGTTTAAGACCTCTTTTCCAGATCAGTCTTCTAGTAAAATTCGCGGAAGACATGTGCCTGTTGCATTTTGTCGCGAAGAGGATGACGGCAATCTTTCAGAAGAGCTGAATCACATTATCACCTGGTCTTCCGCAAATCGATTAGTCTTCAATGGCACCAAGACCAAACTGCTCAACTTTCAAACGAAGCACTCCCTCTCACCTCCTTCCTTGAAAGATTCGCTATCCAACTCCTATATTCAGTTTGCCACTTCAATAGAGCTTCTTGGCCTCACCATCGACAGTGATATGACATGGTGTGCGCACACTCATGAAGTCCTGGCAAAACTTCGCAAGAGGGTGTACATACTGTATCCTCTTAGACAAGCAAAGGCACCCAAGAATGTAATTTGGAATGTTTATTGCACAACGATGCGGTCGGTCGCAAGCTACGAGTATCCTGCGTGATGTAACATTAAGAAATGCCGAATCATCCAACTCTCAAAATTTGAAGATCGATTGTGACGGATGTTCGATCTGCCGCGCAAAAAGAAATTTCCTAATTTCTGTGACGACCTAGGAAAGCGTCTTGCGACGAGAGCCCAGTGCCCTAGTCATCCCCTGAACATTATCTTTAACGTTGAATCCAGCACGTGCTCCAGTCGACTTGGGAACACTAGCCGCAAAGTGATGTCGAAGACCAGCCGTTACGGCAACTCTTTTATCAAATAAACTTGTCGTGTACTCCTTTCCCATTGTGATGTAATGCCATGTCCGAATATGTCTGATATGCGATAAAGCTATTATTATTATTATTATCATTACATGTCTACTATTTTTGAATTGTCAAAAATGCCATTTGATATTGAATAGAAAGGAATCTGAATAGCTAACTATTTTAATTACTTCGTGCAGAGCTTCCCAATTTAATGCAACATATGTGTATGCTGCTTTGCTTCATTTCGTATGTAAATATCATTAGTACAATTCGCTTCAGACACACTTGTAGCAATAAACTGATATCATGAGATCACAATTTTCTCGTGACACTTGATTAATTCTGAATGATGGCCATCAGCACTTATGAGAGGAGATTCCATTAGGAAATTTTTTATGGATCGTGTGAACACGAAAGAACGGTTAACATGCTGAAATAATGCCGTTGCATTTGCGTGATGCTCAATTAGACAACCCAACCTCTTTTGACATCAACTTCCAAACTCTGATTTCAAAACGCTTCAGTTTAAAATACTTGTTGATTCACACCCATGTGTCGGCGCTTTTATGACAAAAGAGTAAAAAGGCTTTAAAGCAAGTCTTTTGGCTAAATAACATTTTTTTGTTTTTGTCCTAAATGGTTACTATACATCCAAGGATATACTTGCATTATTTATGAGATTTGACGGTAATGTGGTTTTGTCGTAGATAACTCGAAATTTCCTCCTATGTATCCAATGTAAAAGGACACCAGTAATGACGGAAATAGGCATAAAAAGTAACTTCATCTGATGGCTATAAATAGATATCTAAACATAACGTAAAATTATCGAAGAATACAAAGCAATCATCAATTTCATATACTACATGTGAGAATCTTATGTTTTTCCACTAACACATCGTATTTTTCTGCCTCCTTTTTCGTTTCATCATTGTGTAAAATGTTGAAGTGTCTTTGATGAACCATTTGAGATCGATAGGGGATGGCTTTTTTATATTTTTTCCTTCAAACTATGAATCGCATGAAGTTTCATCCTGATAAAAATTCGTGCGCTAATGCGCACTCGTCGATATAGCAGCATGGCTGGTGTCATATCGATACAATAGTCTTATATTATAGCGAAGTATTGAGTTCTAAAGATTGTATAATAGCTACGGATTTTCTTGAGAGAGGAAATGTCAACTCTTCCTCCCGCAGCTATGTTGTACATCCCGAGCACAGCGAGGGAGGACCAGATAGCTAAGGAGGAAACGTTTATTTCCTCTCGAAAGAATGTAGCTTTTCATTTTGTGGCTTTTCCCTCAGAGACCTTAATTGGGGTGGGGGGGGGGTCCAGTGGACCCTGGAGCCATATTTTTCTATTTCACTTTTTGTGCTGAGGATATATCAACCGCTCATGCCAATGTAAAGTCATCATTTCTGACAGTGAATCTGCATGTGTTATTTCATTTCAATTGAATCAGTAGAAGTATGGTAGATAGGCCAAGGGGGTCCACTAGAACCCCCTTAGGTTCCAGAGGGTGTAGAAATTCCCATAACTAAACTTTTGCTATCAAATGAAAAATTATTTTGTGCATGTCCACGATGGTGCACAATGAGTGAAATTTACTTTTTGAATGTTTATCATGCTCGTGCATTTGCGTTATGTTAGAAGATCGCAAAATGTGAATGTTTGGGTTTCGCACATGATCGTGCATGACTGGTTGGAGTACATAAACAAATCAGCATAAATCAATGTTCAAAATGAAAGCTATCATTATATTCAAAGTTCAACACAAAAAGCTGACTATTGGCAAAGGTTTCACAGCAGCAATTGATGAGTTTGAGATCTCCATACAGCGGTTTTGAGGGTCTTAAAATGCGGCAATTATGGCTCAGTTTAGGCCTATTTCCGATTGATATGGATAAATTTGAAACAATGGACAAATGTGAGGGTCATTCTGCATGGAATAAATCAATGTCATTAAAATCATCTATCTGAGGTTATATGGTGACAGTAAGCATCGTAAAACCGCCTCTTAGTACAACTGATACTGTGCTAAATATCGTTGAATACGAAAACACCACATTTCGCATGTGTTTACTGAGAAGGCTTGAAAGAAGGCTCAAAGATTAGTTATATCGACTTGCTACACGCAACCATCATTGGTTTACTTAAAATCAACTTTCCTAATGATTTGATATCGATTTAAGCAGGTAAATCAAGAATTTACAAAAGGGTTCCACTGGATCCCCTCAGGTCTCAGAGGGTATGAAAAAGCTCAGGTCTCTGAGGGCTATGGATGTCTATTGTTCATTGTGAAGTTGATGGCTATACCGCGAAATCTATGAATGAGCTAATCTAGGGACTATATCGATTTCTTGGTAGTCTCTGGCTAATCATAGCTTGTTTATAGACTTCTATGATTTTTTACACTGGAGCTTATTGCGAGAGGAAAAGCTAGCGTTGTGATCCCATGGGACTGAAAAGTTGATTTTTCCTCCCGGCAGTTTACATAGAAGAGATCTCTTTTCACTCCCACACAAAATGAAAAATTCATTTCAAATTTTCAGATAGAATACGCTATTCCTCCGGCAGGAAAGGCTGCCAGCAATTTTGTCATAGTGTGTAAGAAGTATTGTCCTATTGTCCTCCAGAAAGAACTAGGCTTTGACCGTGATAGTTTCAGTGCTGTTTTGAATCAGACTGGTGCACTATCTCTCTCTTCCATCGATGACATTATTGCCGTACATTGCACCACCCTAAAGGATTCTATTGGTAATAACTTTATGGTTTTACCTAAACTTTTCTGGATATCCAAGTTACACAAATATCCGCATAAAAGCAAGTTCATAGCTGGTGCCAGAAACAGCACTTCCAAAGATTTGGCCATCCTTGTAAACAAAGGTTTACATTAGTCCGGGAGAAATTTAGTAGTTATTGCCTCTCAATCAAGAATAATTCGAGTGTGAATGCTTCTTGAACACTGACTCTTCTGGGGAATATCTAGAGAAGAGAGATAGATTCGGGAGCGGGTCAATGATTGAGCGAACTGGAGCAAGACTCTAAGAGAGACAGTGAACTCCGACGCCTATCGGGAAAAGGAGAAGAAATTCTGCAAATTATTTTGTCACTTCAACATATTTGGTTTGCTTCCGCAAATCGATAGGAATTTTAAATGGACGATAACTGTTTATGACAGTTTATAATGTGTGACACATTCATGCCCCTTGTTGACCAATTCAGTTTATCAAGCACGGTAGGCATATAAACAATTTCAAATCAATGGTGCACAAATACCATAGCAGGATATTTTTTTTCTGCTTCTTCATTAGAAAATTATGTGCATGTATCTCTCCGTTATTGCCTGATGACGGTAGGATGCTCATACAGAAAGGCCTTGTATGTTATAGCATGATTTCATTATAATTCATTCATGAAAAGTTGCTATTTTGCTCCATTATGTGCTGCAAAAATCTATTGTGGGATTTGTATTAGAAAATGCTATAGGCCTACTGTACGTGAATTTATAGATGAAGAATAGTGACTGGTTTGTCAATCATTAACTGCTGCTAGAATCTCAGTTATGTATTGAGCAGAACCTCACATCTACGAGACATAAGCAAATGCATCAAAGGTATTTTGAAGCATTTTTATCTGTCCATTTCATACTTTTGTCTATTTTATAATGTCTACTACAAGTATTTGTAACTTCAAACTGACAGAGCTGCATAAACATTTTGTAAGCAGTGTTTGAAGGCGATTACTGTTAGGGGCCTATTCTCACAATAATTGCATAGATGTGTTTGTGGATGAATGAGCATGCTTATCATAACTTCATATACACTTTTTAAGTGATCATCTATAGGTAAGTGACTTGAATTGATTAAGATGATCAATTTTGTAAAAAATGACAAAAATTCTCGTTTTTCGGAAAGTGCTTTAAATGGAGGTCGAAGTTTTCATGTTTCCACAGAGCAAGCTTGATAAAATTTGGATTGGTTAGCAGAAGTACGTAGAAACTAAGAGTCACAGAAAACCATAATCGCGGCTACTTCCTATAGTGCTGGAGCAATAGTTAAAATGTCGAGGCGGCTGCAAAAGCATTCCTCCCTGAGTGAAATGAGGTTGACCTACTTTTGACCAGAAGTTCTCGACAGCCAAAAGAAAAAAAGAAGATGAACATACATGTAATTTAAATGGCACCACTCATACTCTCGCACAATAATGCCTTGAATACCCGCAAAATGTGCTTGATTTTCTTGAAACAAAAACTGTGTATAAATATATAAAATATATAAATAAGTTAATTCTGACAGTCATTGACAACACCTTCCCTTCAATCGACATCAAATTATTTCTATGAGTATATGCGACATTTTGGAGCCAATTGATGAGCAAAAATAAGTTTACCTTGTTTCAGAGTTGTGCTCATCTATGCACAACGCTCGTCTAAACGATTCGAAATGCTTAATTTGCTTTGAGAAGAATGATTCAAATTTTGAACAAGTTTATACATAAATGGGATGATGCAGCAATTCAATACATACATCATTAACGCTAAATTGGATCTACTTCAATTACTAATGACAAATTTAGACTTCAATGTAAAAAATATGAATGAACTACAAAAATGAATTGTGAAGATCAGCATGTGGTAACTGTTCACCGATTACTAAATAACATTTCAAAAGTCACGATATCGTGAGATGCTTTAGCGATATCCCACTGACGTTTGCAGTTCAACTGGAAACTTTCGTGATGCAAGATATTCCAAAAGCATTAGAGGGTGACAACATGTCAGAATGATAAATTGCATGGTAAGTAGCTTTGAGCAAAACTTGTCATTTAAAATTAGAATTCGGCAAAATGCAAAGGAAGCAAGATTTATTTCACAAGGGTCGGTTGTCAGAATAAAATAAACAGTGTTCCTGCGAACGAAGAAGTTTGTTTTGCATATTAACAGTATACTATCAGTAAAAGATGAAAAGGCATCAGTAAAAACCACACTTTCGATAATTAAATCTAGTTTCATCTTGTTTGTTGGTCTCTGACAACCGACTTGTTATAACACATGGGACGGCTGTGTTATTA
This sequence comes from Prostheceraeus crozeri, assembly GCA_907163375.1. Lineage (NCBI taxonomy): Eukaryota > Metazoa > Platyhelminthes > Polycladida > Euryleptidae > Prostheceraeus > Prostheceraeus crozeri. Next base: position 160,799 of record CAJQUW010000125.1, on the reverse strand, counting down.
TTTGAATGATAAGTCACTAAATAAGCCTGGTAGATACAATAAGAATAAGCATGCACATTTCCAATCTCACAAATCATAATTTCGAAATTATCACATGCATGCATCATTACATTATTGTTATCTTGAAATTAAAAAATCAATTATTATATTATCACATTTACAAATCGCACCACAAATAGGAGTGCATGTTGTACAGTTTTCTAATCGCTGCGAATGTAGGGCTGTTCACCTCCACTAGTTGGTTAGTAGTCGACTTTCTCAGTAACATGTTGAGTCTGTTTTGAAAGCTGTAGTACGATCCCCATTTCATAATTTGATGCTTCTCACAAAATTAATGATTATACACAAAATTAATTAAATCACAAAAATCAGAACTCCTAATCGTAATACTCCCTGCTTATCGGCTAGTAATTTTTTAAGGCCAGTTCCATCGTTGACTTTAGCATTTTGCATTTGACTTGACGAGATACTTGCATGTAGACTGCACAATGTTTGTCAGACATGCAAATGAAAATATATAATATAGTTGGTTTTAAAAGAAGCTACCTTGATAATCGATTTTCACTTCTTTGTTTCGGAGCAACATTTATTTCTTATATTATTTATCATATTTTTTATATGATAATGCGAAATTGCAAAACTGCGTATTGAAAAGAATAACATAAAATGCGATCCTACATATTCAAAAGCTTTGCATTCTGCATTTTATTTGTAGACTTTATTATATGCATGATGGAAATGCCTATCGGTACGCTAGGCGGCGCTAGCATCATCGCCACCCCTCAGCTTCTACCAGACCTGCTGTTGGGTATTGGGATTTCGTTGGGGTTGGGCCACCAAAAATTAGTCCAATCTCAAAAGGGCTTCATCCTCCATAGTTTCACTAATTACTCCAATGAAATTAAAGTAGAAGTCAAATTAATTGTAATTGCTTTTCTTAAATTGCGTATCTCCTATCATGTGTGTCGATCTTCAAAGAAATGCCTGAACTCTGTCTGATGTAGAGGTCTTGAATAACCACCTACATGTACATACATGGGAATATGTGTTTAACGGCAACCAATATCATCATTGTAGAAGTATCATTAATACCAACATTTTCAACATTGGGATTCTCGTTGAGATTGATTTGGATTGGGATTGGGGGGGGGGTTATGCCTACCCAACGGCAAGTCTGGCAAAAAAAGTTAAAGTTCTACCTTTTAACGATACGACCATGTGACCATCATTCACTCTTGTTAATTTCAACAACGCATAAAAGATCATGTCCTTCGCGAAAAATAAATTACTGTCAAACATGAATACGAACCACATGTTGCTTTAATACAAAAATAAGAATCAAACTAATAGTCTTTTGAAGCTGCCAAAGTTAATGTCTGGAAAATTGCGCACAAACGAATAATGAAACTATTTTCAGTAGTGGTGCACTCAGAAATGTAATAATCAACTGTCATGAAATTTCATGTAGACGAGATGAACCGATCACTTTCGGCATCAGAGAGATCTTAAAATGCAGGCAGAATATTTGGTCGAGAATGATAATGTTTAACAAGTTATCAGCGCCACTATGCATGTTACGTTTCCATTTTTGAGTTTATGGTATTACGTTGCTGACGATTTGTGGACGACTGTCTTGCAGCCAGTGTACAATTCATATGACTAGATCATCAGATATCGCAGTTTCAACCACTGCCTTCAATCAGTACAAAAAGCAGTAGAGACTTGTCTCATGCAAGAAATATCACATCCCATCAATTCTCAGCTTCAATGCATCCGACACGTCCGGGATGGGTCTAAAGATTGCTGATGTGAACAGATGATACTTAGATGATTCTATCTAATATCAAGTTATCAACTAAATTTTCCACTTAACCCTTTCCTGGCTGAAGACGTGTACTACACGTCTTTTGACATTGGCGCAAAAGACGATTGCTTTTTGCGGAGGAAGACAAGGATGACGGAAACGTGTACTACACGTCTCCAATGTCCATTGAACGATAGCTTACTCAAGTGAACTGTGTTAACTGACGGCAACTTGCTTGTCCGTCTAATTGACTATATCGAGCAATTTCTGATGATTCGCACATAACTTTCTCGTCTGTGTCATCGAGACAAATTTTCAAAATACTTCTATGAATTTACGATCTATCAAGATCGTTGTTTCTAGGAGTATAATGAGAACACTATCATGAATGGCAGTTGGAAACGTTTGCTTCTGACAAGCCTCATATTTATAAACCCTTTAAACTTTTTATGCAGAACAAATGTGTTTATGATTAGATGCATGATGATGACTTAATTTTTAATTGTGGGGCAGATGAAAATGATTTTAAAAAAGAACAGAAATGTAGACTTGAAATTCTGAAATAATTTATGAATGAAATTGACTTAACCTAATATAATTGACGTAAATTGTCATTCATCATTCTTCACGATAAAAATTAAGATAACTATGAACGACATAGACTTTCAATGCCACTTTCACCAGACATCCGCAAATTAATTGTGTTGTCTTCAGTTCTAAAGTGGGCGTTTATATGTAGGCATATTCTTTCTCAAATTGAAGGTTAGAACACTATATAAAGACATGGGCCTATTACCTTTTATAAAAGTAATACTGAGGACCAAAAATGAATTGAAACTAAGATTTGTGCGCATCTTCCACATTGCAGATGCAAAGCGCCAGTATTGCAGGCACACATTCTCGGAATAGAACTAACTAAGATAGATACAAACCCAGTTCTACACATCAAAGATATGGAAAACTTTATATCATCAGATTTGTCTGAACTTACTGAATTCAAAAATCGGCAAAGTAACCCACGAACGGTTAAAGGAAAATGTCAATGACAAAAGAACGTGCTGTACACGTCCTCGGCTGATAGAACAATGGAAATATCGACGTGTACTACACATTCCCGGCATATTGGACAAATACATCATCGCAAAAGACGGCAGTTGATTCTAAAAGTTTTGAACGTGTAGTACATGTCTCCGTCATTTCCCAGAAACCCTGCCGACGTCAAGGGGTGAGTGACATTCCAACTATGAATAACGATGCATCGGATTCTAGTCACAGTTGGAAGTGGGCCTTTCTTTGCGTCCGCACGCAGCGGCTGTCTACCACCTATTTACTGTTAGCTCAAAGCACAACAATTTTCATTGTAAAAGCGATGAAAATATAAAATTCGAGATGTTTTGGCATCATCAATCTGTCGATGGACAAAGACAATTTGCATCCATTCATCCGTTTCGTGCAAACAAGCCAGACGTAAATACCTGTTCATCAACATTAACTTTTACAAATTAGGTGCACTGTCACATGCCAATTTGTCTGTTTGATATATGACATTAATAAGTGCACCTAGCAAAAAATGTTGAAGCTCCTGTCATAAGCGGCAATCTTAGAAAATAATCAAGTATGTGGACTAAGAGGAGTGCAACAGGTAGAACTCAGCAGACGCGCAGATTCGTAGTATGCATCGGGTGTACATCATTCTGTAAAAGTCTCATTTTCGGCCTCATTCCCTGCGGAAACTCGTTCTGGCTAACTGTACATTAGACTGGCTGATAATGATAAGATGGTGCAGAATGTCAGTTCTATGGAACACATCGTCTTAGACTGCTATAATTATTGCTTAACTTGTTTAAGTGCGAGGAGGACATCTCCCAGCTCCCTATGACTTTGGCATTTTGATTATCTGAAAGGGCAACTTTAACTTTTCTTACAGCTAAATTTGAAGAAAATATTTTCTATTGTTCAATCCACTTCACAAAATTTTCCGTTGTCTTATGAGAATGATCATTAACTATTAATAGGGAAATCAAGTTCATGTCGAAGTGAAGTTGACCGCTATAGTTGACCTCAGAACAACAATGCTATGTGGAAAGTTTCAGTAATTCTAATCAGGTTTTGAAGACCTCACGTTCGACAAAAAAGTGATGATGACACTTGGCTTTTCAGATAATTTCCTTAATTTGTTATTTAATGAAGTTTGTGCGAAGAGGCTAATGCCATGAGCAATGACATGTCAAGAATCTTTGGCATATTATTTAGAAATCAAATATAGTCAAATTAATGATAGATAACCGCCGCGCCAATTTGGAAGATACAGCAGCTTTGCAAACTCTTTGCAAATATTGATATTATAATATATAATATTATGTATTACAACATATGATCGGTCATATAAAGTAAACTCATAGACGTCGTAGCACGTTGTTGTTGCAGGTATAATCATAGAAATCCGACATGGACATAGAAAAAATGCTACGTCTTGGACATACCATGTCATGACAGCGGCATTTAAACGATGGAGCCCGCTTGTGGTTGACAATACGAAAATACCGGCTGCTATAAGCACAGAGTTAGATTGTTTAATCGTGTCACTTTGCTAGAAGTGCAAACTGATTCAAAACAATGGCACATACAATTCAAAACAATGGCACATACAGGAACCTATCAAGTGGGCAAAAAGAAATGTCTAATACCTTGTAGCGATAGGAAAAATAGCCGTGCGCCGCTTGCGGATTGCTGTGAATTCCTTCAAAATGCTCCGATCGCCACGATTCCTTCAGATTCGAAGAATTCAGATCATTGCGCAAAAGTTTTCTCGATAATGTTGAGCACTCCGATCATTATTAAAAAAGTGAGCAGGCGCACGAAAAAAAAGCTCACAAACTTCTCTGTAGAACTTGACATCGACCGTGTCTCTGCTGTGTGATCTGGTTGATAACAGTCTCTGAAAATTCGCACCATTTGGCGTGTTAAATGTTCAACTGGTTGCTCATTGTTCGATTGCAATGGCATTATGTCAGCAGATTGTGCCATTTTATTAACGGTACATGTTCCAATGCTTCCTTTCTAGTCAAACAGAAGGAGAGACGACCTGTCTAATTCTGTGGATATAAGATTCACTGCCATAATCATTTGTTACTCTGCAACTGTTACATATTTCTGCAATTTGATTCTTCTTCTGCTGTAGATCGGTGCTTAAGTAACCGACTGAAATGACCCTCAACAAGCTGCTATATTGTCCATGATTGTCTCACTACCTTAAACAAAAGGGAAAAGTCGAATTTCTATGGGCATCAATTGAGGAAGTCCAAATTTCTATCCAGTTGGTTATCATTCAGAGATAACTTACCTCGGCCTTTATGAGCATCATTATGACAGTCGTATCACGGAGTATTACAATAGCAGTCGTATCCGCAGAAATGAGTGAAGTGGTGAGCAAAAGTAATCGCTCAGCACCGTCGAAAAAGTATGAAAATTGCACATGCTTTACTATACTACAGATTGTTTCATAAAAAATGGATCACCCTTAAACATCGCCTTAACTCAACTTTGTCCAACTCCGCCAAACTTGAACGAATTTCTCTGAAATTTGGAAGATATGTCAGTTGTGCTTACTAATATCATTGTTGGAAATTTCAAGCATGAATATTGAGTTGTTTTCCTGTTATAGATAAAAAAGTAGTAGATAATTTGATCTTCATTTAGCAATGTTACACAAAATAATACTTCACTCTTATAAAATTACATTTGTTTCCTTTGTTATGTAATATGTTGTTCTACAAGCCAAAAGCTATCAAGCAAAACAAAAATAAAGAAAATCGGTCAATCAGAGCCAGTATAGCACCATTATTCATCAACAATAATGTAACTGCTACATGTGATTAACTGGACTTCATGTTCCATAGCTTCCTGACTTCGTTGCGGTGGTGTTGGCAGCACTCCTGATTGCTTTCAGCTAGAAATCTATCTCTTACCGGTTGAAAACAATACAAAGCACAAATGAACAATAACGATATTTGGGCTGGCATTTGGACCAATGGCCGCTCTGAACTTCACATACAGCAAGGAAGCATGAATTCTGAACGCTATGTGAATGTTTTACGAATGAACATTGGCCAAATGACAGATCGACTTGGTTATTTATGGATGATAATGCTACGTGTCACAGGAGTAGTAGAGTCAACTTTAGGGCAAGTCTCAATTAGGGCTTAGGACATTATCTTGGCCAGCTCGTTCTCCTGATCTGAATCCCATAGGAAATGTATGGAGTATTCTAAAACGTAACGTTCGTCGTTCACTGCTACCTACAGATGGCGTATCACAACTTACGTCACTGTTAAAAAGAGAGTGGAGAAAGTTAGATCAGTCAAAAATCAACGATATCATCGAATCAATGCCTAGACGAATTGGTAATGTCATTGACAATAAGTGTAGGGCCACAAAATATTAGCTTCTTAAGAACCGTTACTGTATCATAGCTTATCAGATTATATAAGGACATTTAAATATATTAGGGACATGAAATAACATGAAAAATGCTTTCTGTATCATACTTATGTTATGTTTAGTCAAATTTTGGGATGATCCACTTTTTATGAAACGGACTGAGATCTGATCAATCACTGAAAACAATTTCATTATTGGATAATTTCATCAATCATTAATTACTTGCGCACTGAACACTAATTTTGGCAAACACACGGCACAACAATCCATGCACGTGTTGTGATTAAGTCGAAGAGATATAGGTTCGCATTTTAAACCTTGTCTTCAGTATATCAGAATGTAAAAGGAAAAATGATAATTCTTTCATGGAAAGAACAAGAATAATGTTGCTCTTTGGCCCTTTCTGTTGCGTCAATTGACTTAAAATGGCAAAAAGAAAACGATTTTAACATGATGATAATATCACCTTCAATAGATGACAAAACAACAGATTCTGCATATTCTAGTATATTATCATAATTCTATTGGACTGAAACTAAGAAATTACTGAAATTTTACCTTGATATCTCATTTCAGTTAGGTCATCAGACACGAATAACAACTAGTCAACTTAAATAGTGCAGTAGACCTTAAGAATTTCACAGTATCCTTGAGTCAAGAATTCATGGCAGGTGCTATTATTTTCATGCTAAAAATCGTTTTCTTTTTTGCCAATTTTAGTGCGATTTGACGCAAAGAAAAGGGCCTTTATGCGGCATTTCGATGCAATACATTGCTTGTGTGTAAGGCCATCATTTCATGAATTTGTGTAACAAAGCTTGTTTTGTTGCTCTATCGCGATATGATTAAAACAACTACGCTGGTTTGACAATGTCAACGTGTTTAACTTAAGGCTTCCATGATGACCTGTCTTTCTTTGTCAGTAAGACAAACAAATTCTCGTGAATGAAAGGACTATTAACAAGATTTTCATCCTACATCCGGAAGAAGCGATGGAGCAAGGATTGGCAAAAACTTCAGGATAATCACAGATTTGATCAAGGTTTGACTAACCTTGCGAGCAATCCGTATGAAAGTCATCCGCAATCGAAAATGAAGAGTTCATTAATGCAAAGCGAAGCTGCTTCACAATGTTTGATGATATACTATCGGGTGTTTTAACTATCCATTTCAGTTAGATGTGCTTGTCTGATAATTAGTTGTGTCTAATAATTAGTCCAAAATGGAATTCTGATCTTATTAGAAGATCGTATTCGGAGAGTTTCAAGATCATTTTCTAGAAATTGGTAGCAACAGACTGCATAATTCAACAATCCTTATGAAAAATCTATTGATGGGCCTACTCTTAAATCAAACGAACCAAACCGGATAGGATATCGGTGCCATTGTGTTATTCATTAAGCGCTTGCTCCATTTTATACGTATATTACGACTTTCCAAAAAATATTAGATTTTTCCATGTGTTTTACAACTCTTGCTGGCTTGATTTTATAATTGAAACTTTGACATTTACAAGGTGCCTACAATTTTTGATCAAAATTACCAAATATTTTTGGTGCGGCATTTTTGGAACTGAAAATAGTCAAATCACTAACACTGTTGCTCATTTAATCAATAAATTTACGGTAGAGATAGACGCGGTTGATTGGTTAACCGGTTAAATTTATGTTTGACAGAAATAAAAATGCCAAATTGATATTTCGACCATCTGGAAGTGGCCAGCATCAGAATTGCATTTTCTAAATCATTCAATTTATTAAACTACACATAAATTCAAAATACAAGGTGGCCATAAAGTCGCGCACCAAGCCATATTTGACATACACACTAGCTAGAAACAATCACACTTTTATAGAATGACAATTTGTTCTCTTCATTTCATGAATGAACGTAATTCAATGTAGATGACAACGTACCGATGATGACATGAGTGTTACTCTGAAATCGAATAAATGGAAGTAACAATGGCTTCTTAATCACAAATAGCGAGCATGTCTTTGACAATTGAACACAGAATTGAAATTATCTTACTTTGTGGGCGAGAGGGTGCGACAAACAGGTCTGTTGCTGAAACGTTCAATTCAAAGCATGAAGGAATGAATGTTAGTCAATCTTCAGTCGGTCGGTTACTCTTGAAGTTCAAAGAGACAGGTAGTGTTCATGACAAAGAGCGAAGTGGACGTCCAAGAAGATCTGATGAGACAAGAACAGCCATTCTTGATAAAGTTGAACAGAGTCCAAAGAAGTCCGTGCGCAGATCATCTCGTGAAATCAACGTTCCCCGAACCACGATGCAGAAGATAGTCAAAGAAGAGCATTTCCATCCATACAAGCTTCAGATTATCCAAATGTTGCACGAAGACGAGTCGGACCGACGCGTGGAAATGTCGACATGGTTTAAAAACCAACTGGATGAAGATCCTGACATGGTGCATCAGAAAGTTCTCTTCAGTGATGAGGCTAACTTCTACCTGAATGGTGAAGTGTACAAGTAAAACTGTCGCTACTATGCGCGGGAGAATCCACACTGGATGCAAGCCACAAGAGAACATAGTGGAGTGAAACTGATGGTCTGGTGCGGTCTGTGGAAGGACCATGTTTTAGGACCCTTCTTTTTTGACTCAACGCTTGACGGCAGCAGATATCTCAAAATGCTGCAAGAAGAACTTCTGCCCCAGCTAGACTCAATTGGAGAAGGTCGACCTGAGTGGTTCATGCAGGATGGAGCGCCTCCACACTATGCCTTGAAAGTGCGTGACTGGCTGGATCGAAACTTCGAAAATTGGATTGGTCGAAGGGGGACAGTTGAATGGGCTCCACGCTCCCCTGACCTCAATCCCATGGATTTCTTATTTTGGGGATACACAAAGTAACTAGTGTATTCCGAGCGCATGACTGACCTGGATCATTTGAGAACTCGAATTCGGGATGCCTGTCAGCAAATCAACGGTGATTTAAGTTTGCTCAATCGAGTGTTTGATAACTTTCACCATCGGCTTGATTTATATCTGGCTGCTGAAGGGCAGCATTTTGAACATTTGTAAATATAAATTTCTTTGTTCACAACTAATTCATGTTTTCCTTAAGTCATTTAGAGATCCATAAGAACAATTAAAATCTTGGTGCGCGACTTTATGGCCACCTTGTACATACATGTAGATGATTTTTAAGTCTTACGGAATGAAATCGAAATCACTTGTACTAAAAAACTCAACCTAAAAATGAGAGTATACAAAATGTAAGCATAAAGATTTGAGTACAAGTGATTTCTGTTCTATTCCTTGGTTCATGTTTAGGTGGACCTCCTCATTCATGCTTTGGTGGAAAATCGATCCCTGCTACTTGCCTTAATGTCGGAGGTCACAATTGTGACGAGTTATTTACTCATTGATTATAACTGCTATGACAACTGATGTGCGGTGGTGTGCGTTTGATCATACCAATTGACACAGTCGCATAAGTGACTCGTAGCTCAGTAGGCAGAGCACAGGTTCACTTAACCTTAGTCGTAGGTTCGAATCCTACCAGCCGCACATCTTTTGCATGGCAATTTGATATATACTTTATTTAATTTCATTGTTGTTAATTCCATGAGACTTAGAAATAAGTTATTAAGTTCTTTAAATAGTTACCTATGTATTTTGAATTTTTGTATAGCTTGCTAAATACAATGGTTTAGAAGATGTAATTCTGATGATGGCTACTTCATAAAATGGTCATTAAAATATCAATTTGAAATTTTCATTTCTGTCCAAATTTATGTTAATTGGTTAATTTAAAAACATTTCATAAGTTCAACGAATGATATTTCATTTTATCCCATCTGGTTCCAGGGACCATGCATATTTGGCAACCCAGTTAGTGTAGGCGTATATTTTAGTCTTAAGTCTTTTTATTTACTCTGTTATCTTTCTAATCCGATCATCGGTTGAAAAAGTCTTCGCTACAAAGTCTTACTACATTGTCGTCTTGTAGTTTGAGGGGACACAGTCTTGGCCAGATTTTTCTGATACTACTGCATCGAGCAAATTGACGAAATTAAGCAAACTTTTCGGAAAGGAAGGAATGCAAAATAGAAGTACTCTCAATCTCACATAAATGACTTAGATGACTGCATGAGACTCCCTGCTTATCCGATTTCATGTGATTCATTGCAATAGTGGAAAACGAACGTCAGAAGCTTTCCAAGGATGTCTCTACTAGCCAGAAAATATCTACAAATTCCTGCAACATCCAACAGTTCAGAGAACTCTTTTAGTACATTCGGAAATATGTTTTCCGAGAAGAGGATGAGACTTAGAGGAGAAACAGAATAGAGCATCTTGTTCCTGCATCTAACAGATTTTTGAAAATTTTGGTAAACTCCCTAATGTGTTTGTTTGTTGTTATAGCCATGTTTGGTGATGATTTTGACACAGGGATACATAGAGACATCAGGCCTACATGAAGACATTTCAAATTACTTAGGTACATGATCCAAAATTACCGCAATCAAGCTTCTTCCCTAACCACTTTATACACACACGAAATGCATCGCTTGATCTGTCTTGATCACACAGGCAATTACATAGAAAATGGAGAGCATTTAGAAAGAATCAACTAAATCTAAATTAATGATATTCAGACAATTAATATTCATTAGGAACTACATTATGCCGATTAACTTTGCATAATTACTAATTCCTTAGCTCAAACTGCTGAAATACATGTACACTCAAAATTAAATGATCAAGTATAGTCAAAGGACTATATATTGTAGGAACTAAAAAGCAAATTAATGATATGATATCGAGACAAAGTTTTTAAACTGGTTAAATCGTCATCGATTGCCCCGTCCACCGCCAATTTACGGCTAAAAACCTGAAGAGATTGAACAGAACACACGGGCCTGGCCTCTTTCACAGAATTCTATTTGTAAATCCTCTGCTACATTTCTCTTGTTCACCTGTTAGCTGTTACCACCTCCAAGGCCGTTCGACGCAAAGGGCCTTCGTCAGTCTTCTCCACTGATCGCGATCCATTGCTACTTCCTGCAGTTGTTTTGCCAATGGTCTCCAGCCCTCTTCATCGCTCTCGCCCATGTCGGTCACGGTCTTTCTCGTCGGCGCGTTCCAGTCGGTACCCATTGGAAAACCTCCTTGATGTAGCGGCCACCGCTCCGTAACATGAGGCCACACCATCTCCACCGGTTCTTCATAACAAGTTCATCGATGTAGGGCATTGTTGCTGCTTCGGTATGACGTCGTTCGGACTATATCTTATCATAGAACACCGAGAATTCTGCGCAAGACTTTGTTCTCGAAGACGATAAATTTCCGGGAGATGGTGTCGTTATTGTTACATGATTTGTGGCCATAAAGTAAGATAGGACGAAGAAGGCTCTTATACAATCTTAATTCAATGTGAATGGAGAGTCTCCTCGAATTCCAGACACTCTTCAACCTGCCCTCTGTCTGATGTCCTCGTTTCGCGATGTCAACAAATTCTTCTTCTAATGAGACTGTGCTGGATAGTATGGTTCCCAGGTATTTGAAGGATGCAGCTTCTTTTATCTCTTCTCCATTTAAGGTGAGAAAGTTCGTGTCCGCGTACTCCGTTCTCATAGTCTCTGTCTTCTGACCATTAGTGTCGAGTACGGCGCCTTTGATGTGCAGCTCATCCGATCAATCATCCTCTGCAGTTTATTATTTTCATTGGATATAAGGAGAACGTCATCTGCATAGTCGAGGTCAGCAAGACGTTTATTTTGACGCTAGTTTATTCAGCTTATTCCATCGTCATATTGAACAGTAGCCGAGATCAAGTAGTTCATCAGTAAAACAAATAAGAGTGTTGAAAGGACATTGCCCTGTAGCACACCGCTATTGACTTCGAATGTGTCAGACACTTGACAATCCACATTCACACGACACTTGCTTCTAGCATGAAGTATTCGAACAATATTAACATATTTCTGCGGAATCCCATAATGCCTCATTATTTTCCAAAGAACTGGTCGGTGCACACTATCGAATGCCTTTTGTAGTCAATGAAAGCCAGTAGTAAAGGTATTCGGATTCCAAACATTGTTGTGGTAGGTGTCGCATCAGGAAAATTTGATCGCAGGAGCTTCTGTCTTTCCGAAATCCAGCTTGTTCATCTTTCAAGATGTTCTCGACATAGTTTTGCATCCAGAATAAAATTATAATATTGAATAATTTCAGGATATGCTATGTCAATAATATACCACGATAATTTCCACAATTTGTGAGGTCTCCTTTATTGGGAAGTTCTATGAGAATAGCCGTTTCGCATACTCATCAGATTTCAGCTCTGTCTCCTATATCTGATTGAAAAATCGACAAAGATGGCCAAGAGAAATTTCTTTCTCGATTTCCATCATTTCGCTCATTATTCCGTCATATCCACGTAACTTTCCTCGTTTCATGCTTTTGAGAGCTCTTTCAACCTCACTGACGGTTATTGGATGGCAGTTCTATATCTTTTTCGGCCTCTGGTACTTCGAGTTCATCATGCTGTCTCGTTACCTTGTTCATAACCTCGCAGAAATGCTCTACCCATCTCTTCTGAATGTCATCATCTTTAGAAAGCAAAACTCCATATTTGTATCGAACAGGTGCCTCTTTCTTCTTTTTCCGTCTCCAGTAATTTCTTTGAAGATTTTATAAGCTTCTCGAACACCATGTGAGCTACCCGCTTTCAATGCGTTCTCAGCTTGGTTTTCTAGGTATTGCCTTTTATCTCTGCGTGCAGTGCGCTTTTCATCTTTGTGCAGACTCCAGTGGGCGGCAGCTTCAGTGTTTCTTTCATCAATGTCACTACATTTCCTCTACATTTTACGCTTTTGTTCCTTCATTTTCTCTATCAGATTTCATGTCGAGTCGCTGATCCATTTCTTTCTGTGGCCAGTTTTGAACCCAAGGATTTCTTTGCCAACAGGTTGATAGACATCTCTTATGTCTTTCCATCGCTCGTCTATTGATTGGTCGCCGTCATCCATAAATTCAAGAGCAACGAATCTGTTGGTGCATTCAATGCACAAGACTTCTCTCGAAGCGGTGCTATTGAATTTTGATATATCACTTAACAAATTCTCTACTTATTTTAGTGGTCTTCAATTTTATTTGGATGGTCGCAACGAGAAGTTGATGATCACTTCCAATGTCAGCCCTTCTGAAGGTGCGTACATTGAGTAGAGACTTCCTTCTTTCAGCTGAAATAGCAATGTGATCTATCTGGTTTCTTGTCTTCTGATCCGGTGACGTCCATGTGTACCATCGGTCTTATGGAAATCTGTTCCGCAAGCTTTTGCTGTTTACTTTTTCAAATCGAAATGAACCTGTTTCAATAGGGAGTGCTAAAGATAATGCAGGTAAGTCGAGCGTTTATTTAATCGGTGTGAGGTATCGAGAATGGGGAGGGGCGGAGTTCTAAATATATAAAACCGATTGTGCAATTCAAGAACAGCCAGCGAGATGTGAATGTTCATGGCTCAGTATTTCATGACATGAACTGGTGATCCCACAGTAATGACAGGTCCCCTCTTCTTCTGCTTGACTAGAAAGGAAAAATTGGAGCATGTACCGTTAATGAAATGGCACACTCTGCTGACATAATACCATAGCAATCGAACAGTGACCAAGCCAGTTCAACATTAAACACGCCAAATTGTGCGAAGTTTCAGAGGCTTATCAACCGGATCACACAGCAAAGAGACACACAGTCGATGTCAAGTTCTACAGAGAGGTTTGTGAACGTCTCTTCGTGCGCCTGCTCACTTGTTTAAATAATGATCGGAAAGACTAACATTACTGAGAAACCTTTTGCGCAATGATCTGAACTCTTCGAATCTGAAGGAATCGTGGCGATCGGAGCATTTTGAAGGAATTCACAGCAAGGTATTAGATATTTCTTTTTTGCCGACTTAGTAAGTTCCTGCATATGCAATTTGAATCAGTTTGCACTTTTAGCAATGTAACAATCTAATCTGTGCGATTGTCGAATTTACGGGAATAGTCAGTGAGATGGGGTGCCATGGAAAGGTCATAGGGCCTGGCATGGGATTGGAACGAGAGCCTAAGCAATTGGGCTGTTTTGACTTTGTATATGAACATGCATGTAGCTATGTGCAAATGAGATTAACATACTAAGCTGTTCTTTTGAAAAAGATTGCTTAAGGTGAGTGGGCCCGTGGGATTCCCATGGGTCGGTAACTGATAAATCACGTTGGATGAGAGTGGGACAGCGAGCAATAACACATCCCATGAATATCCCTGCTAATTCATCACAGAAAATTAAATAAATATCAATACCGGTACAATTAGCTGCAGTGTTTTCATGCATATTACAATATATACACTCTGCCAACCATCTTCACTGGCATACCACAACTACAAAAATTGAACACACATGCAAGTATAACCAAGACTAAGATTCGATCTTTGGTTAACTGATTCTAAAAGTAAATCGTATCATGGCCTTGGTTATACGTTTGAAATAGATTATTCAACAAGACCTGTTCAATAACAACTATAACTCTGGTTCAATATGCCTGTCATTTATACGTTAGTGTTGGTCTCACCCTCCTTTAGATATTCTACTTTCATTTAGGTTCCATTAAAGAATGACACTTTTTATGACGCGTTCGTGAATAACCTTCCATTAAAAGATTATGACGGTTAAATGAAGCAAAATGAATGACGCCCCTATGAACGGCATCCTTTTAATGACAGTTAAAGGATGCGTCAATAAGGATCCATCTAACTAATGACGCGTTATAGGACAAGCCCAATAACGGTTTGTTGCTGGTCATTTCAACTGGCACACAGAATAAGCCGCAAGCCATAAGCCATAAGTCATTTTGACAAGACTTTTCCTCATGATAGATAATACAAGCAGGCAGAAGAAGGAAATAGTTGAAATCTTTCTAGTTTTTTTTATAAGAGCATAAAGAATGACGCGGTGGTACATCAAAACGTCAGTTCAAATGAAGTTCATCGCCCAAGGATTCCCAACCGGTGACGAGTTATGGCTTTTGGCTTATTTTGTGTAAACTTAAGTGTTAGAACTCTTATTGCGGCTTGTGGCTTATGGCTCATCGTGTGTGTCTCCGGCCTGAGGCACCGATCTAGGTCAATGTTGCTAAATCTTAGGAAGAATCAAATCATTGAAATATGCAACAAGGGTAGATTCTTCCGCATGATGAGAAATTATAGCAACTGTGAATATCTATCTACCAAGTATGCCAACCACCGGAAGCCGCCATCTTTTATGACAATGCATGCCCACGACTTAACAATGCTTTCAATATGCATGTCCGTTCTAGTCCGTTACTTAACATAGAGCATCGATTTCTGTAGATGCAATCATAGATATCAAGTGAACAAAAGACAGCTGCATGTACAGGTAGACAACTGACAATTTTTGGAATTGTCAACAATTGAATGACCTGAAGACATTCCATGTCCAAAATTATGACTCTGAGCGTAGCTCTTTTCGTTTAATCAGAGAACACATACAAAGTTTCATTTTAGCCAAAAACGCCAATCTGTGCCCATTGGATTTACATGTGTTTTTCTTTGATTTTGTCTGACAAGAAGAGCAACTCACTAGAACTCGGCAGACGTGTCGATTCGCAGTAGGCTTAGGGTGTGCATCATTCTGTGAAAGTCTCACTTTCGGCCTCGTTCCCTGCAGAAACTCGTTCTGGCTGCCGGACTAATAGAGATAAACTGACATTACAGCAGGATATAGTCCGGTAGCCAGAACTAGTTTCTGCAGGGAACGAAGGTGAAAGTGAGACTTTCACAGAATGATGTACACCCTATGCCTACTACGAATCTACACGTCTGCCGAGTTCTACATAATTCCTCTTCTTGTCAGACATGATTAAAGAAAAACGCGTGTAAATCCAAAGGGACGCAGATTGACGTTTTTGGCTAAAATGAAATTTTGTATGTTTTCATTGATTAAACGAAAAGTGCTACGTCCAGAGTCATAATTTTTCGCATGGAGTGTCTTCAGGTCATTTTCTTTCATGCTCATGCACCCTTTCCTGTGAAGCAAATTACATTTAGATTTGGTGAGCCTCTTAATGTCGGCGAACACAAACATTTTAAGCAACTTTATCCACATTCAACCACATTCTCACATACATTGCCGTTCAGAAGCATGATAATAGCACATGCACATCATAGGAAATGACCTGAAGACATTCCATGTCAAAAATTATGACTCTGAGCTCAGCACTTTTCGTTAAATCAGAGAAAACATAGAAAATTTCATTTTAGCCAAAAACTGCAATCTGCGTCCCATTGGATAGACATGTGTTTTTCTTTGATCCTGTCTGGCAAGAAGAGGAACTCACTAGGACTCGGCAGACGTGCAGGTTCGTAGTAGGCATAGGGTGTACATCATTCTGTGAAAGTCTCACTTTCGGCCTCGTTTCCTGCAGAAACTCGTTCTGGCTGCCGGACTAATAATATCACAAGCTTGATCTGCTTTGGTATGCACGCTGTGTTAGTCAGGGCCATAGAAATCCGACACTATATGGTAATGAAGGACTAAAGCGGACATGCACATTAGAAAAAATTCTACGTCGTGGACATGCGTTGTCATAAAAGATGGTGGCTTTCGGTGGTTGACTATAGGAATATGCAGGCAGCTTATCAGTGTACTTTGTAGATATTCATAGTTACTATTATTTCTCCTTATATGTAAAATCATCCTTATAAAACAACTAAAATTACATGTGCAAGTTAGCCTTACGACAAGAATTTACAACTGTTGCATTTCAGTGATTTGATTCTCCTTAAGATCTAGCAATACTGACCTAGATTGGTGCCTGAATGATCGACTTAAAAAACAACAAACTTCTGCTGTCCAGTCTAGTCTCACTATCTCTTAAACAAAGCGAAAAGTCGGATTTCTATTGTCAGAGCTATGTATGTAAAAGATTTTCGCACAGTGTATAGTTGCAGACCCTATAAATCAAAGTAAGCAAAGAATTCTACGAATTTGCATTGTTGTCGCCATAGAAATCCGACTTTTCACTTTAAGTTTATGGTAGAATGGACAATAGGAATTTCAGCTGCTCAATCAGACAGTGATCTAAGTCAGTGTTGCGAAATCTCTAAAGGAATCAAATTCATGAAACCTATAATCACATAATTAGATTGCTTAAGCGTGACACTTTGCTATAAGTGAACACTGATTTAAAGCGATGACAAATGCAGGAACTTACTAAGTGGGCAAAAAGAATTTTTTAACCCATTAAACGCGGCTGTGATTTCTCTGCATATTTCGAATTATATCAATAAACACAGCTTGAAACATCACGAAACATGAATATTTCGACATGTAGAATGGATACGAGTCATTTCGGATCGAATTCGAAGATGGCATTTTTATACCATCGCGTCCTACCACTCCTAAAAAGTAGTAAATTTTCGTTGTGACAATAAAAGACAAAAGTGAAGCACCGAACTTTATAAAACTTCAATGAGAGCAATTTGTCTGGTGCGAACATCTTGCTTGTGAATTTCATATTTCATTTCACACATCCGTCATTCATATCGACTGCCTTGATGCATTATTCAGTTACATGTAGCCTACATGTGAATCGAATTCAGAAAAGAACAGTGCATAATTTACAATTTTTATTTGTAGTTTTACTGAAAAAATAATTTGTGTTATTGTTGTATGATATAAAACAGACCTCACAGCAGTGTATAACAGCTTCTAAAACTCTCATTCAAATACACTTGCATTACACACATGTACTTATACTAGTAATTTGTTCTCTAGTAGGCCTATTTTACTCTGTAAAGCGGCTATCTTGTTTATGTATGTATGCTCAACAGTTCATGTCGTCATGAAATAAGTCATCAAATGTGCCATGCTTTGAAACCCTTTTCGCACAATCCCACACCGCATTTGTAGCATTTCGCTCGTGAAAGATCTTGACCCAAAGCACAGCAGTTGCTTAGGTGTGGCAATGGTTTATAGGCCTTTTATCTTTGCGCATTGCCATCGATAAATTCTGACATCCGGGTTCTTCAATGCAATTAGTTTTATCATTTTTAGAGTCTATAATCGTCTTCTTCATCTAGACTATGATCGTTAACTTCAGTAGGCGCCATATTATGCTATTCTGAAATAAAAGAGAATTATTGAAAATAGCTTTCGTATGCACCGTGTAATTTTCAAAATTATGCTTATCCTGCATCACAGGAGACGAAAATAATCAGATGTTGTGTCTTCAAAAAATAAACATTCTGGTCTACACTAGGAGTAGAAAGCTATAATAAAAGCAACTACGAAGCTTCTTAAGCAAATAGTGGTGCAAGTGTGGTAAAGTGGTAAAGTGTAAGTAAAACACTTTGCATAATGCAAGATAATAGAAGACTAAATCAAACTGATAGCTCATAATTTTGCTGTTAAACAAGTGTCACTACAGGGCATTCGATAGACGTTCATATAAGTAGATACATGTACAAACTAGACCTACTTGATATATCATCGTCAAGGCTACTCTCGTCCTCTTTACCACTGTCTCTGTACTGTCTTCACATCTCATAACGGGGTTATATCATGATATCATCCTCTCCATTGTTAATTAGATCACACAGCGCATGAATCGCTGAGTTTTCTTATCCGAAAGATATGCTTATTCTGACAATCACAGTAGCGGATAGCGCGATGGCATATATATATATATATATATATATATTTAGACAAGTAACCTGGCAATTGATAAATTTATCAAATCTCAACAGATGTAACCACCACGAGACATGTTTCGACCTGTTGGGCCTCATCAGTCGTGGGTAGGTTTGAACCAGCGACGTTGGAGCTAGAGGACGTGCAAGCATACCCTCTAACCACAAGGCCACCGGACCATCTGTTGAGAGCGTGAATTAGCCAGGAAGGCACTGGTTTAAAGCAGGCACGTGGAGGGCGGAATGCTTTCTGCAATCACTTAATACCGCATCCGAGATTGAGGCGCTTCACGCAGGCGCTACTCATTACATGTTTAGACAAGTAACCGGGCAATTGATAAATTTATCAAATTTATCCGGTGGCCTTGTGGTTAGAGGGTATGCTTGCACGTCCTCTAGCTCCAACGTCGCTGGTTCAAACCTACCCACGACTGATGAGGCCCAACAGGCCGAAACATGTCTCGTGGTGGTTACATCTGTTGAGATTTGATAAATTTATCAATTGCCAGGTTACTTGTCTAAACATGTAATGAGTAGCGCCTGTGTGAAGCGCCTCAATCTCGGATGCGGTATTAAGTGATTGCAGAAAGCATTCCGCCCTCCACGTGCCTGCGTTAAAGCAGTGCCTTCCTGGCTAATTCACGCTCTCAACAGATGGTCCGGTGGCCTTGTGGTTATAGGGTATGCTTGCACGTCCTCTAGCTCCAACGTCGCTGGTTCAAACCTACCCACGACTGATGAGGCCCAACAGGCCGAAACATGTCTCGTGGTGGTTACATCTGTTGAGATTTGATAAATTTATCAATTGCCAGGTTACTTGTCTAAACATGTAATGAGTAGCGCCTGTGTGAAGCGCCTCAATCTCGGATGCGGTATTAAGTGATTGCAGAAAGCATTCCGCCCTCCACGTGCCTGCGTTAAAGCAGTGCCTTCCTGGCTAATTCACGCTCTCAACAGATGGTCCGGTGGCCTTGTGGTTATAGGGTATGCTTGCACGTCCTCTAGCTCCAACGTCGCTGGTTCAAACCTACCCACGACTGATGAGGCCCAACAGGCCGAAACATGTCTCGTGGTGGTTACATCTGTTGAGATTTGATAAATATATATATATATATATATATATATATATATATATATATATTCCAGTGCGTATTGCTGTATTGCCGCTGAACTAAGTTGAATTTGAATATCAGACTGGTGCACAGGGCTAGAAAATACGCCAAATTAAACATACATGGACACGAAAAGATTATGAAAGTTCAAAATTGAACATTTTGCTAAACTTATCAAAACGAAGAATTTCTTCGCGCCATTTTGAAAAACAATTTGAATTTCCCGCCAAATGGACGAAATTCGAAAAGTGATTTCATATCACAAATCTTAAACATCGTTCTAAGGTATGTTTTGTCAAAAAGAAATGATCCGAAAAACGAGTTTTCATGGTTAAAATGAAGCATAAATGGAGGCGAGTTACCTGGCATATATATGACACCGCGTTTAATGGGTTAATAACTTGCAGAGATAGGAGAAATAGTCGTGCGTCGCCTGCGGATTGCTGAGAATTCCTTCAAAATGCTCCATCGCCGCAATTCCTTCAGATTTGAAGAGTTCAGATCATTCCCGAAACGCTTTCTCAATAATTTTGGTCCTTCCGATCATTATTAAATTCTTGTGGCATGGCATGTGTTGTAGGCTAAGTTATTTTATCAAAATGATTCTATTTTAAGAGAAAAATGATTATAGCTATGCACCTTTACAAAGTACACTGAAAAAGTGCCTGTACCAACACACTGTCAATCACTGGAAGCTGCCATCGTTTGGGTACTGCTGTCATGACAGAGCATGTCCACGACGTAGCATTGTTTTCAATGTGTATGTCCGTTCTATTCCTTTAATATTATTTTGGAGTGTCTGATTTTATTGCTGACACTGTTCCTGCAATAACTAGAGGAAGAAAATCACCAATCGACAGCTGCACAATCATTTTTTGAAGGAATAATAAGCCATTGAATTGCAGCCGTGATGCACAGGATGGACCGACACAGTGTTACGGGATGGACAAGACAAGGGGTTCAATATACCCACTTTAGGATATTTTGACGGCCTATATGAAAAGCAGAGTTTGGAAATGTGCAAAGACATGTGGCATGTCACTTAAGACAATTAAATTTCATAGAATTCCAACTCTATGATGCAAGGAATTGGCAGTACAGTGACATTAAGGCCTCACTCAAGTATCATTGACTGCTTAAGTGCGTCATCTCACAAGGTTTCTTAAACAAGGGATTTACTTGACCATGAGAACAATTGTCACATTTTGAAGAATGTAGGCTAATTATCAGCGATGAAATTTTCTCACAATTATTGGATACAGACTTGAAGATCTCACTTCCTCTGCTTCCCTCCACAATGAACTTTATTCAATCACATATCACCAAATGACATTGCATGAAAAAAGCTTTTATTCCTGTAATGTGTGTTCTTCTTTTATGCCTTTTATGATTAATCCGGTTGTCATATTTTAGAAATCACCCAATTCGACCTTATGACGAGCAGCTCGAATAGAGCAATTAACAGAGACGGCGTTTACAGTAGGTACAGGAAAGAGAGGAATCGGACCCAGCAATGGTGTAATAGCAGCAAAAAGATGAGATGCAGAAGATTAATGAAATGACATATCTCCAGCTAGATAATGGTAATTATCTACGCTTGCTTTGCGCAATTAGGGTTTGTTTACTACTCCAAAGTTTGCTAACTCAAGTTTGGGCCTCAGTCATTTATTACACCTCTTAGGACAACTCTCTGTAATACTAAAGAGGTGTGACACTAAATTGAGTGCAAGCACAAGAATATTTTCAACCCCTGTTTTTTTCATTCACTATACTTATAATGCACGAGTTTGATTCCTATGTTTTGATTACAATTTTGCTCAAATACTACGCCTCTACATTACAACGCTGTTATTCATAGCAATTTCACACAATGATTTAATCTGATTACATGTACAAATGATGTTGGCCTTATGCAAGTACATTATGTTTATATTCCAAACTCGAAGAATGTAATCTACTATGGGAATTAAATTTACCAAGTGAATACATTTAGTGCATTCATGCCAATACGTCTATCAGCAACGTACCTACATGTAAGTCAATTTATGAGTCCTTTGTGACCTAAATAAGAGTATCATCATGATAAGTTTTTTATTCCAGTTAACGAAATCAGTACATTTGGATGCTAGGTGAAATGCTATGCAGGTGTCCACACTGTATACTAGTACTCAAATTTTGATTTCATACATATGTTCCCAGAAATGTTTTCCTGGATATCGAGAAATGATAATGTGCCATTCTCGCTACATTTTTGAAATTTTATACGGTGAGGTAGTGCTTGCAGAAATATTGAATTAAATTAGTTTTAAGTAACTACAATTGAATTAACGTCATTGGAAAACATCTCAGCTTTACTTACTTCATTTTAGCAATAAAGGGAGGGATCAGTGGCGAAATAATAGACCTGGAATCAAAATTGTGTTTTAAAGTTCAAGACGGTCCTATAACTAGCTTTTATGCAATTATTTGAAAGATAATTATTATATATTACGCAATTATTTTTAGAGAAGTTACAATTATCAAATCAAATTAGAACTCTATTTAAACTAACGAATATGCAGCTACCATAAATCCAAGCACAACTGCATTTCAATTTTCAATATATTCATCAACCCTATAATGTCGATAACCAACATAGGATGCTGACTGTTTGGTTATTGGTCTAGAATTCGAATTTGTCATTTGTAGCAAGACTACTATTTGCAAGTATGATCAGTATAAGTTTGAACATATTATGGCTGCTATGGATATTTTTAGTTTATGGTGAAATAGACAATGCCGGAATACGTGATTAAACTATTTGCGGAATTGAGATCTCCAAGAGGAGATTACTCACTAGACCATGATTGCTATCTCCGCTATAAAACGTCCAATCGAAATTCAATCCCGAGATCCAACTAATCCCAGAATTCAGTTCAGGAGGGTTTCCACTAATTTGACCACAGCTGATATCTACAAAATTAGCGTAGCTTACGGCATTAAGACATACGGGTAGGCTACCGCAGTTTCTCGAAAATAACCCGCGGGTTATATGAACCGCAATTCAAGTGCGGGATCTATTCGAGAGCGGATTCTATGTGAGGTCGGGTTGCATGAATTAATTGTAATGTTCGTGATGGAACATTCGATTTTTTAGTGATTAAATGCAGACGTTGTGTTGATTGACGATGAGCGGAAATCAAAAAGAAAGATGATTTTGAGAGAAACGAGGAACTCGAGGCCCAAGATTTGCAAGAAGTAGAACCAGAAGCATCTGTTGAGTGACAATACAAGGTTTTTTTAACGCGAGATGCATTTATAAAACCAAGACATCAATATTTTTTGCAATATGTGAGATCAATGAAGACAAGCAAGGCAGCGGCTGACCATTGTTTTTATCGATTGGTTTCGTACATGACCGCATTAAAAATTTTCTTAGATTTTCATACATGTAAGCGTTTGTGGAGCAATTATCTATTTCATCATTTAAGTTTTTCATAAGTTTGACAGAAAGTATAATCCATGCTAGAGATAGCAATGAAAACATATTTCTCAGATAGGCTGATATATTCGATGTTTGAAGCTACTATAAGTGAATGATGAATATAGCTGCTTGAAGCTTGCTATGTTGCACATCATTTGAAAATATTCTATCATCTTTGAAGATGCTACCGGACATATGCACCCTATTATGTTTGAAGCTGCTGTATTCTATGACGTTTGAAAGAAAGCACCGTGAGCAATTAAATAGCAATGATAAATGCTAATTATTTAGAAATCGTGAACTTGTAGTTAGGTCAAAAGTCGAACTATTGACAGCCATATATTATAAAATCGCTAGTCTGATGTCTCTACAGTCACATTACAATGGTTTTATGATAATACTCGTAAAAACCGTTTAACAAATAATGATCGAGGTGCGGTTTCCAAGTTCTAGTTGAGGGCGGGTTATGACTGTTTTCTCGATTCATGTGCGGGCTCTATTTTAGGGCGGGCTGTATTTGAAGTCGAACTCTATTCGCGAAAATACGGTCTTATGATTCCTCTATCCAATGATCTCAGACTTGGGATTTTCCTGAACTTCGCATCCAAATCTGCCTGTCTAGTGCATGAAGCGAACATAGCTGTAAATTATTTTTGTGAATTTTGAATTTCGAAATTATGATTTTCAGTTCTTCGGCAGGGTCTTGGTTTTGATCTGTCTTTAAGCTGATGAGTGAACGACCGAGTGCATGAGAGCAGAGTTTGATCTGATGGTGGAAGACATGATAGCTCCTGTTGAGAGGAATGGACGTATTTGCAGGAGCAACTATTGTTAGCTTTTAAACGGCGGATTTTCCGTCATGAGCTATATTTTGTCAATTCTGTTCGCGGGTCTCTACAACAACCAACCTGAATCTCGTTTTCATCGCCTTACCAAATGGAGTTTTCCACTTTTACCCTGTTGCATTATATCAGAAGGTATCTTATAGCTAACACAATTAGCTAATTATCTAGATATATTGCCTCACTCATCCAAACATTTGAGTATTGTCTACCATCAATCTCCAATTGCTTTCAAATCTTAGTGCGGCATATAAGAAGCTGGAGAAGGCCAATATAATGCTAATTTGGATGTATGTTCAACTCTCCTGAGTCTGACATTGCATATCTCGCCAATTGTTAGCAAGAAATGAAACAGATGTAAATGACACCAATCCGACAAAAATGTGACTCGAATATTTGGTAATGACGCAGTTATCCGTCCCCAATGAATTAAAACCATTGGACAGGCAACAATATATTATTGTAACATTCTTTATCTGTCGTAATAACAAAGCTTCCTGCACTCATTTATTAATCATAAAATCATAATGCAATAATCATTCGACAAGTGGTTGAAAATTCTAGAACTTTTCGGTACAATCCCTTTAATGTAAATTTTCATGATATCATGAATTATTTCAATAAATTACATCATTGAATTTCAACATCGTTCACAAGTGACTGCAGTAACAATGACAGGAAATGCAAAACCGTGAAGTTTGGGAACACTTCAATTGTTTGAAACGTTTCTTTATATTCGTCATTCAAAGTCTTCCCATTTCATTCTATCATAAGAAATTGTCGCTCAATAACAGTGTGAGAAATCACAGCCCAGCGTGTGCTGTTAATTGGTACGGCCGTCAGAACAAGTTGTCCCGCAGTCAAAGCGAGTTTCTGCAGGGAACGAACTGATGAGACTTTCACAGAATGATGAACACCTTAAACCTACTCTTCGAACCTGCGGGTCTGCCG
Organism: Prostheceraeus crozeri; assembly: GCA_907163375.1. Lineage (NCBI taxonomy): Eukaryota > Metazoa > Platyhelminthes > Polycladida > Euryleptidae > Prostheceraeus > Prostheceraeus crozeri. Next base: position 135,468 of record CAJQUW010000125.1, on the reverse strand, counting down.
AGTTCCTCTTCCTCTTCTACCTGTTTCCTCTTCCTGTCAGACACGATCAAATGGTAGCACATGTTAATCCAATGGCACACAGATTGCAGTTTTTTTAAAAAAATGAAGGTTTCTATATTTTTGCTTATTGCGGTAAAAGTACTGAGTCTAGAGAGCCATTTTGTTTGATATGAAATGTCTTCAGGTCATTTCCTATGATGTGCATGCGTTATCATCATGTCTCTGATCGGTAATGTTTGCGAGGGTGGTTAAATATGGGTTATATTGCTCAAATTGATTGTGTTTGCCTCTAGAAGGCTGGCCGAATCCGAATGTGTTTAACTTCATAGACAACGGTGCGTGCATATACAGGGTTCCATCTGTAGAGTTTAATCAAAATGCTGTGCCTACCGATATTAAAATGTCTGCTAAATTTAAATGTGTTTAGCCTCATGGAAAAAAGAATATTAAGAATTTAAATAAGGTATATATACACAAGAGCTTTTCACCTGCAATGATCGGCTGAAAGGGGCATGATTGCTGGTTTGGAAGATGTTATATGAATTTAAATAAAGCTGCATGTATTCCACTATTATAATAAGCATACGCTCACTTTGGCAGGAATGGAAAGTGTGTAGATGTCTATCTTCTTTGAATACTATTTGTTATGGCACACTATGAAAGTTGAGCACTAGAAGTGATTGTCACTATTATTTCTCGCAATTTGAACATTCTTTTACTTAAAGATATTAAATTATATAGCTTTTTGTTACGAAATGTGTAAATTACTTCTACTGGTGAGTTAATGCAATGCTTCAATGCAGCTCGGGCCTCCTATAGAACCCGGGTAAAGAGAATGATAGAAAAATTGAGTGCAGGGCTGTATCAGAAGAAATACAGTATATACGAGTAGATGTGATCACTGCAAGGATGATCGAACAATAGATTCATTTATGCTAATAGGAGCAGTGGGTGCTTTCGACCTTCTGACAGGTCTGGTCAATACGTCGTATTCTACAATGCTTGCCTAAAGTCTGAATAGGCTATACTATTGCATGCCTCGAATTCGAATGACTGGGAACGATTCCAGGTCTCAAATGTTCAAATGGTCGACAGATTGAAATCTCTTGATGTGACGCTGGACTCAAGATAGAACTGGAATCTTCATGTTGAAAATGTTATCAAGAAGGCTTCCTCACGAATTATTACGCTTCGACAGTTAAAACCATTTTTAACTGTAGATACCTTGTGCATATCTACAATAACACCATTCGTAGCATGTTAGAGTATGCAGCACCCTTGTTCGCAACTTTCAATAAGAAAAATGTCAACTTTTTGGAAACTGTTCAAAATAGATCTCATACTGCTACATGTTCGTCCAAAAATTGTGCATGTTCAAATTTTGTTCCCTTAGACTATCGAAGACTAATTATTGGACTAAAGCTTTTCCTTAATCATTGCCCATTACATTGCCTTACCCCTACCAAGTTGAAGAATTCAAATCAGTTTCGCATGCCTGAATACTTTTCTGTTATGTGGAGAAACAGTTTTGTAATGATGATAATGCGCTTGCTTAATGGTGGATTTTCCATGTCTCTCTCTCTTTGTCAAATTTAATTTTGTGACTCATTTTGTATCAGCCTCACGATTATCAGTATTGAGGCCTTGTTTGAAAATAGACGATTACTATTATTATGCTATGTAATCTTCCGGATATTCCGAAATATTTAAGGTTGAACTGTCAATAGTTTTTGTACGAAGTGGATTTCCTAGTCCTGTGCATTTGGGCATTCATCACATGATGGCGCTCCATACTGCAGAGCAGCACTTGTAATGGAACGTTTGGAGACTAATCAAATTTCTGTTCTCGGTTAGTGACCGGATTCATTAACTGGCCGCAACCCAAGTGAGAACGCGCGGGTCACGCTAAGTTCTCATCAGGATGTGCGTGAGACACTGTTTAGTGTTTGGACTACAGAAAATACTTAATTTTGCTAAAGTATACTAGTAGGCCTTTACTTGTATGACAATGAATTAGGCATGGACATATTGCTACAACGATTGCAGTAGCAAATAAAATCATCACTGATCAGTTATCATTTAGTTCATGACTGCTTTGAGCAAAAGAAATAGATAATCAAACATTTTCCAAAAAGAATCCCCAATTCTCCAAAAGATACCGCTGAATCTTTTTTGGTAAGCAAATCATTTTGCAATAAGCCTACTAATTGTACAAAGCATAGATATGTATAAAACATACAGAATTCACACCAATAGCCATTGATGTTGCGTACCGTATGCTAACAATTTCAATCACTGGCAGTTGATATTGCAGCTGTTATTGACAGTTGCTCATTCTTGTGGGAGCCTTGTCTTTCTTTAGTCTCTTCTTGACTGGGTCTAAAATCTTCCTTTAACAGATTCCCGGTATGAATGCGCATATTTGAGTATTGGACGCTTGTTTACCACTTGTTTCACTGTTTTATCCAGATATGCACTAATTACCGTCATTTATCAAGTCTACCAAAGTCACTGGCCTCCAGTCCTGTTCATGCCATAGGAGTTGAGAGTTCCTTAGATATCTTATATTAATCATAGAAGCCCATGATACTACCTTTCTGCTACATCAGACATACTACTTTTATTCTACTTTTCTGCTACATAAATTGTTAAATTGTTGTTTAAATTGTTTAAAAAAAGTTTGAGGATGACAATTTCAAGTGCAGTGTAAAAGATTCTCAAGCGTGGGACGTTTGTATTACTTTCAGCTTTTCTGATCTGCGCCGATCTACTTGCATGTCAATGATGCTAGATCATAAGAGGAACCAAAATATTGAAACATGCAATAATTGCAAGTTCGTGGTGCAAGGAGATATTCTGTACAATATTTCATCAAAATGCTGTTATGCTTAAAGGGAAAGATAGTCAGAAAGATGCCGGTAGATAGATAGATAGATGTCTTTATTGCCTCATGAACATATCGATGAACACATTGCAGAGGAAAAACAAGAAAAAATGTTCAAATTGTGGACATAGCTTAATAAATGAATTTCTAAAACGTTTGGTCCCAGCTTTGTGTTTGGAAAATGGCAATCTTCTCCTCGACCGCTGAGGACAGGTTTTGAACATGCTGCGGAGACGTGGATGCATCTTTTGATAGCAAATTTGTTCAAATAGATAATTACGAAGTTTTTTCGTTGCAGCAGAATGAGGTCATCTGATATCTGACAACCGTGAATCTGTACAAGGTACACGCTGATCAGGTTCCGGCACCTAGCCATTGATAACGGAAGTCGTCATCGTTTGGGTACCGCTGTCACAACAACCCATGTCCACGACGTAACATTTTTTTCAATGTACATGTCCGAACCCAATCACATTTATCTCTCACTTAAGTGTTGAGGCATCCTGCATGAGCATTCCAAAAGGCATTCGAATTACAGAAATGGACACGGTAGTGAAAGGAGAAGAAGAATTATACGAAACATTTTTCTTTTAGCAAATTGACAATGAAAAAATAATAATTTCTTCATCTTTAAACTGCAGTATTGTAATTTCCTGTCTATTCGTGTAGTAAATACGCTGCATTCATCCATTTTCTTGCTCACTGCAAGAAAATGATCAAGTTTGATTTTTGAGAAAAATGGTGTGGAGCTTTTGATTGAGAATTTGATTGGTGTGGAGCTTTTTTCCAAAAAATCAAAAAATCATATTTTCTTTACTTACATGCACTATACATAATTATTTTCACCACAACTCTCTCCATACAACTGACGCCTAACTGTTCTTGAATGCTAAATAAGTCAAATCATTCTACTATCACTATGATATCTGTGATATTGACACAATTGTTTCGTGTTTTTGCCGAAGTGATAAAATCTGGAAGTGCATTTTCCTTGGAAAATGGATACATGTCATTCAGGAATAATAGGAAGCTGAAATATTCAATGCAATTGTCTATTATTATTCCTGTTTTAGATAGTCTAACTTACATGGTGGGAGATGTAAATAATCACATGCATCATTGAAAACTGATTAGTGAAAAATGGAAGAAGTAGTGATGATTGACTTGATGATTCAGTGAGAAGAGGATGCTAGGATTCAAAGCCTTTGTAACGTCGTTCAAATAGAGTAGCCTCATCCCGATTTATCAAAAACGACATTGTCAGCATACCCTAGAGTTTTCTTTATCCACAGCTTGCATCGAGTTTCAAAAGCCTTGTTAATTGGAATTTTCATGAATGTTAAGCTGAAGCTTCATGAAGAATTTCTGAGAAGAACAATTAAAAAAATTGTTGAGCAAGAATTAAATATTGCATGTTGAACTGGTGGGATGTCCAGAACTCATTGGGAGACGGCATTGTCGTGTATCAAAACACTTGAAGCAGTGTGAACTCTCAAAATGCATATCGATATTGATTAGAAGCCGAATTTTCCTCATGTAAAGAATGTTTGAAAGCAACATGATGCATGAGTGAAAGAACTCATTAAAAATTACTCTTAGAAGCCGAATTGGTTTTGCATTTTCCCATATAGCAATGAAGTCCTCGAAATCCAAGGTAATCAATTTCAATCTTGCATCAGTGTCAAGTTCAACTATTTGACATGCCGAATGAATTATCACTTAAATTAATAAGCAATTGAAAGTGAAGATGTTTTTGTGAAATTTTTCATTGATAGTTGCGTCCACAATTGATTTATGATTACTAAGTAATCGATATATGCGGAACACTGCAAAGCCACAAATCCATGAAACACTACTGTAGGTGACATGCCACGCTCAATCACGCGTAATTCATGCGTGAACCACGCGCAATTACACATGACCCCAAACATCCGTGGCTATGAGGGATATTGCTGAAATATCTGTTATATAAGTTAGTATAGTTGGCAGTCCAGTTATATAGACCTTGCGTCTCATGTGTCTGCATGTATCAGAGGCTAAACAATGTGATAGGACCTCAATTTCATGCTCAGGGAAGACAGAACATGCTTAGCGGTTCATCTGTGGTTCAAGCGGCAGCGCAGGCAACCGTAGACGACGCGCAAACTATAAACGCTCGCCCGCGCGTATTCATAAACATTTCCCATGTTTTAGCAGCATCAGATCAAGTGATTTCTGACTCTTAGTGCAGCGCGTATGTACGCGGGTAGAAGAATAGAATGTCCTTAACCACGGATGTTTGGGGGTGTTCCGTAATTACGCGTGAATCACGCGTGGCATGTCACCTAGTGAATAAAGTACTGCGGTGCTTTGCAATCAATATTCACTTTAGGTTATATTGGTTTTCATTGGACAGATATATCTTTTCGAAAGTGGATGGTTGGTTGGCCATTTTAAGATAGGAAAGGGCCGATGCTTCATGCTGACGAACTACACTGGAATCTGATGTGCCACCATCTTAAGTTTCCCAATCATCGCGAAAGAATGAGAAAGCGAAGTCTTCCACCTGCTGTTTGAAGGCTCATGCTGCATGCTTTAGCAAACTTCCTACCCGGTTGGCATTAATCGTTTGCTATCATTATCTACACTTAAAGTCCCAGGCAAGCAAATTAGTATAGGACATAAGAATAGAATGCCTGGTATGTAACAGGTATTTTATGAGATTCATTAATTCGCATTTCATAAATTATTATGAAATTGAATCTGATTTTTTCGTTTACTGTAACACCGTTTTTGATGATTTTTAGGTACTCAGAACTCATAATAAATTGCTAGAAGATGATAGAAAAAATGATAAAGAAGTTACAAAATTCATGATTGATTCAAATGACCAAATGATTAATTTATCAGACTTGATGATTATTTTATGTGACAAGAGTGATTAACTTATATGACAAAATGATTAACTTGTAAGACCATATGATTGATAACAATGAGAAAAGGTGTGGAAAACGCATCAAAATTTCTAAGATGCTGCTTCATAGAAGTAGACAAGGTGAGAATCTCTTGCAAAATGGTGTAGTGTACGGCGACTGTCTACTGCATTATTAGAACGACTGAAATGGGTCAAAAATATGAAAAATATTAAACATGCATGTTAACAGAGAAATAACTCTTGAATATTTTGTACCCTGTCCTCTTTGACGTGTGATTCAGACATCAAGATGACATCATTTGAAGCATATGACTGAAATCATGGGGAACGTTCCACTTAGTTTAGTCAGCGATTGAATCTGAATGTTTGTTAACTCTATCAACATCGGCTTTAGGAGTGATGAGCTCAGGGAGGGGCGTGACTTACGATTTCATTACCTTCTAGCGTCTTTTTCAAAGTTTTCCCCAATAGTATAAGCAGTGTTGGATTTGAAGGGAGGGAAAGTGAGGAAGTTCCCCTGCACTGGCCCGTCTCATCCCTGGTACTGAAGATGTGTCTCCTTCCCTGAGGGGGAAGAATATTTCCGGTAGACAGGCCTTATACTCCCGCAACCAGATTGATTGAGCATCAATATATTATTTTTGTGAATATTAGCAACATTGACAGGTGTAGGCCTAATTTCCTCACGATTCTTCATATATCTAATATAATTGTCTAATCATCAATAATTAACTTTCTTTGTTCAGAAAGATGACAAATGAATTCGAATAGCAGAAAATGCCTATTGGAATAATTAAAGGCAACGAAACCATCACAAAAAGAGTTGAATCCAGAATGCTATATTGCTTCTTTGAGGATGTTGTCGACAACAGCACATGGTATTTCATTCATATTAATGTGATGAAATTCTTCATAATCCAGAAAATCAGGTTTAGGAGCGTCGTTTACCTTTCACTCTGTGAATATTGATAGAAGCATGATCTTTGTGAATTCATTATAGGTCTAATTGCAATAAATTGCAGAATGGCCATCTGAGGAATATTTATTGGGATCATCACATGCGTATAACTGCCATAAATTTCTGATTCACAGAGATATCTACGGACCTTATTTGAAGCATAATTTGATGAATACGGGTTCCACCAAAAGCATGCATTGGAGAGTCACTTTCATGTATATGTAACCTCTTTACATGTATATCCTCCTTGCATTTATGGTTCAGCTATTTTCGAAATTATTCGCGGGTGTTCTAGGTGGGAGTATGAGAGTGGTGCTACAAGAATCGATGTCCTCTTCCTTTCTTTTTTCCGGCTTTGGTTACGACTTTGACCAAACAACTTCCGGTCGAAAACTTCCCCCCTACTGCTATCAAGCTCAAATCCAACACTGAGTATAAGTAGGAAATGAAATATAGATTTTGAATCAACAGCTCAAAATTTTGACCCAAAAATTGACCTCATAGCAATAGGGCGCTTGTGTCCTGAAGCTGCATAAGACAGAAGAAGAGCATTATTTGTGCCCAATTAATTTGCTGATTGAAAATAGCAATTATGACAATGATGTTGCTCTTCACTCTCTCGCGATCTTTCGCGGTGTCTCGTCAGGAAAGTACGGCTGTAATGACAAGATAGCACATTCTTTCACTCAGGAGAGTATATCACGATTTACAACACTGGACTTGATTTACACAATCGGCAAGACAATATGATGACACTATGAAATGACAAAAGTGAAACTACTCGAAATATACAGACATAATGAGCAATTAAATAATGATATGCTAAGGAAGACGAACAATTAAGACCATGGAAGGCGTATAACGTGTTTCAGTTCTTTTTAAATGCACAACTCTGGACGATGATATGATATGTATAATGATTCTAATGCTGGCAAGGAAAGTGAAGAGTTACAAAAACTTAATACAGTAAAATGTGTAGTCACACAGTTATTTACAAATGAGTCGCATGAAAGGATATGTGTAGCAATGCTGCTGGACGGTGGTGCTGTTGATCGTGGTCGGGTTCCACGACTTGCCACCCACCTTGGATCGTGTTCCGCATCTCTCCGTGCGACATACGTCATTGCTTCCGTAATCACACGAGAATTAGTAGACGAGGAAGGTGCGGTCGGTAAGAGGTATTCTATCCTTGAGCGGTCTCACCGGAATCTTCTTGGTGGAATAAAGAAGCTTGGGATGAGCAGCAGGGAAAGTTTGTTGAGTGAACCTGATAACACGCTTTGATGATCCTATGTGCCTCATCCTCAAGGAAAGGCAGCCGGATATACACTGGCTTCCTTTCAGGCCCGAATTCAGGTGGTTCTGGTTGTCGCTGGACTTCATAATTTATTGTATTTATTTTCAATCAGTAGAATAATAGCAGTTATTTGCGCAGCTACAAAGTATTTATCATTGCATTTTTACGAGATCAACATGGACGGCTATGCATGAGCCTAAAAGGTGAGAACATAGCGTTTTGATGGGGACCTTCGGTCTTCGTACTTTATCCTCTTTACCCATAGAGTAGGTATAAATAGGTAGAGTGTCGACTCAAACAAGTATCTGTATACAATAAAAATTTTTATGTCAAAAGATTCAGTTTTTTGCAGAGATTGTGTTCCTGCTGTCAAAAGAAATTATTTCAAATTATTCCTGTATTTCTATACTACCGAGATAACGTCCCCTTTATAAGTAGTGTGGAACAAGTTGGATATCAAAGGAATGAATATTTGCTAACAGCATCATAATTAAGTGGAAATTAAGCTGATGATAGAGAAATTTCATGAGCTGCATCATAATGCAGGTAGGTGTTCAAGGAAGTTCATGGAAGTCTTCAAGGAAAAGTTGAGATCTTATTGGCTGAGATGTCATGTTTTTAATTCAATTTTCAGCGGCATGATTTTATCATTCACAAGGCGTCTTTTTTGAATCTGAATAGTGATGAATAGTGATGCTGACCCATTTACACCTTTTAAAGATCATTTTCTTTATGATGATTCTATTGCTCTTTCAGTGGCAGGTAGTTTGTGATATGATCACGCTTAAGAAAATAATCTTATTATAGTAAGGCACATGAGCTCTAAAGCAATGGTAAGCGATCGAATTGCCAATATAATAAACCATATTGCCTCTAAAGGTTGCCATGATATGGAGGATTTGTAAATTAATTTTCTTCCTTCTGTATTGCTGTCATAATAAGTCAATTCGTGCACATTTCATGTGGTGCTGGGTTTCGTGTCAAGTTCATTTCATGAAATCGAAAATGTATGCACATTGAGGATTTAGTAAATGCTGAGTTACCACTCTACCTAAATATACTCACTCTATGTATTTACCTTAGACCTAAGGTACCGCCCAACTGACCGGGAAAAATTATCTTCTCCACATGATTAGGTTGGCAGTGGCACCATAGTGTAAGCATATTAGGGAGAGTAGCAACTCAGTATTGATTAAATCCACAATATGTATGCAGTTTCGGTTGAGACCCGGTACCAAATGTAAGATATGCAAATTGCTACACTCTTGAAGAGATTACCACGAAATTGACCGGTCATGATAGCAATACAGAAGGAAGTATAGAAAGAATAGTATTTTACAAATCCTTAGTGTCATGACAACCTTGGAGAGGTAATGTTTGTTATATTGGGAATTCGATGGGTTGCTATTACTTAAATGCTCAGCCTTATTAATTAGAACATTTTCTTAAGTGTGATCTACCTGCCACTGAAAGAGAAAAATAGCTTAATCAATGACATTACAATTAACTTTAAAAGATACAAATGGGTCCACACTACTATTCAGATTCCGGAAATGAAGCATGACAATCGGGCATTGCTCAACCAGCACCGCAGCAATCTCATAACACAGTAATCGATAAGCAACTTTAATGTGGTTTCTGTGGTTGGAAGAAGATATCTGTAGTCGTAAACTATGCAAGTGCGGCATAGCTGTAGTTTTGATGCAATGATCACTCTAACGAGCACTCGTTCAAAGCAATATACCATTGCATCACTTCCAGCCGTGCCGTAGTTCTTCACTGCTATAGACAATGAGGCATTTCAGAACGGGTAGTCGTTAAGAGAGTCTTTCAACACTTTAAATTCAAAGTGCACATGGCCGCATTATTAAAATTCAAAGTATGCTGATGATTCCTTGGTCAGGCTTGCAAGGTCTTGTGTATCAAATTTGCCAAATTCTACGTTTACATTAGAAAGAATGAAATACAGTAGCAAATTTGACAAGCGTCGGATCTCTCTCTCTCTCTCTCTCTGTGGTCGTCCTGGTCTCTTTTAGGCCTCGCTAAGGAAGTAGATTACTAAAATGCCCAGCCCAATGTGGATACTTACATGCATACACTCGTATACACATGTATGTGGTACTTATACATGAATCGAAGTAACTTTATGGTCTTAGAGGTGTTTGCTTACCTTGAAAGACAAACAGTTTCGGTACTTGAGATTGATAAAAGGTGAAATTTCACAATGTGCAAAGTTCAAAATGCATCGAATGTCTCTCATGCTGCGCACCAGGATATCTTTATCTTTGAAAATTCGACGAACTAATTCTTCAGAGACTAATTTCTCCATTATCTTCAAATTATTAACATTGTAATATACCATTGAACGCAGATTAGACAAGTCTTTCAGTTCCCTATATCGATGACTGGCGAGCATGGCAATCATCCTTTTTGTTAGAAACTTGTCATAAGCCTGATGATGATTAACCAACAGTCTAATATCTTCGGTGTCCCCAAAAAGTCCATCGGAGCAAATAGTCATCACAGGAAAATCTTTACCATACACAAGCCGTCTTTGTTGTCTAATGACAGTATGATAACTCATATAGGCATTGATGCAAAAAGACGTAACAATAAACAGCAAAACAAAACAACCGATTATGAAGCAGGTCCAAAAGATGCGCAAAATTCGATAGGGTGATGAAAAGGTTTGTCTGATGCCGCGAATACTGCTGACATTGAGGAATATATACCATCCATCATGCAGACTTAGCAGATCTGAATTCGATTTATTTGTGAGATTCTGAGCCATACTAGCTTGTCCATCAGCGGAAGAATTCAATGGATTATTAACTTCTGCGTGACCTGTCGAATAATTCATGTTCTCTTCCAGGATGAAAAGTGAAATGAATGTATGCGACACAGAAAATACAAAGAGGGAAATCCAATCCTCCGTAAACGCAGAACCCTGATTGGAGTTTAAATTTGGGAGTAATTTCCCTTTCAATGAATTATTTCAAATGCTGGAAACGGTATTTTGACACAGTTTTTGATTCTTTAGACCAGTGTGGCTCTCAATTTTTTTTGCCCCAATTACTCCTGCGTAAATGAATTCCCCCTTCATTTTTTAGTCTCTTAAGTTCGATGTAATTGTAAAATATCACATAGTAGGTAAAGTAAAGTAAATACATAATATTATTATCAGATTATTTCATGATGATCATGATGCCTAATTGCTTTTACGAAGGTGTTGCTGCAGTCAGAACGGCTTCAGATAGCTGTTATCTGGCGTTTTCAAACACAACACGCACTGTGGAATATCCAGTTATCTTTTTTTGATGCAAGTAAAAGCGCAACTAAATGCGCTTCTTCGCATTCGACATTGTTAACGGCTCACTCAAAGTCAGTGGACTGAATATATTGATCATATACTGAGCAACAATGGCAGTTCAACAACGTTTGGAAATTCCGCTATCTATCTTTATACTCTATCAAGAATAAATTTATTTATGAAATCCACGAACGCATGGTGAAAAATGTTTGCAAATAAATTCCCACCTGGATATGTACCCCCGGTTAAGAACCACTGCTTTAGATCATTGTTGCTTGACTTCATTTTGAGTGCCCTTTAAAGAAAAGCAGGAATTTCGATAAAATAAATCATTTGTTAGATTTCTTCTCACAAAATGCGTGCGTGAACACCTGATGGATCGCCAACCAGAGGGCATTAATGTTAAAGATGGAAGCGTACTACAACAATCCTGACCGAGGTGTTGCAGAAAGATCAGATGTGGAGCCTTGACTGAAGTACACTTTAGATTACAATGTGCCGAATATTTGACAGATCAACCAGTCGTGATCTGACATACGTCTGACACACAATCTGAACAATATTTGACAGATAGACATTAATATATTAAAAAAATTCCAAAGTCTACGACCGAGAAATTATATTGAAAGTACTTTTTAATATAATTTCTCGGTCGTGGAATTTCGAATTCTTTTAATATATTGATAACTTATTCTGACCGATTAAGTTGAAGGACTTCACTGGATTTGCAATTCGCAATCGTAGATAAGACATAATTTTTTAATACTGGACCGAAACATACATTTCTGAAGAAGATGCATCAATAGGTTTCATATTTAGTCTGGAAATCACCTGATAGAAAACCTACGAGTAGGAAGATCTTCTCAGATATCTAGGAAACGCAATTTAGTTTGAAGTTGACCTCATAAACTCAGGTTTCTGATGGGGTTAAGAAGTCAATGAAAGAAAATCGAGAATTTTAAATGAAAAATCCTGTTCAAAAATATTGTCGATTGCTGTCATCTGCCACGAAGTGCTTTGATAACTAATGGGAAAGCAGCAAATAACATCTATAGCAGCAACATCTACCAAAACAGAAGCTCTCGAAGACAGTGACGAGACGGTTGCATGCATGAAGGATTGAGTAGTAACCCCAGTGCAATTTCAAGTCCAAAATGTGAAATGCTGACTCAGCCCCCCCCCTCTGGAAGGAAGGTGAGGGAGTTGGCCAAGGATGTGTTGGGAGGAATGGGTCCGAGAGGAGGAAACAGGTCCCTGCCCCCCCCCCTGGAAGGAAGGAAGGAGTTTTCGGGTAAGGGATGGGAAGGAAGGTGATAGGAATGTGTGAGGGATAGAGTGAGGAAAGGGTAGGTGTTGGTAGTGTTTGGGATGAGAAAAGTTGAAAATCGTCATGAAGGAGGGTTTGGATGGGAAAGTGGAGTTCAGATTTGGGATCTGCGTGAAATTTTGGGTGACGAAGGAAGGCGGGAGGAGCAGCAAGGGGTGGAATCTCTGAAAACGGTAGAGTTGGAAAAAGGCGGGGTTTGGTGGTTTTGGGATGAGAAAGTCCATTTATCGGGTAGAAGGAGTGCTCGGATGTGAAAACGGAGGCCAGATTCGGACTCTACGTGAAATGTTGGGTTAGGGAGGATGTTTCCAGCGACATCGGAGAGAAAAAGTTTTGAAGACGTCCCCCCCTCCCCCCGGCAACGATCTTCCAACTTTGGTGTTCGAAATCGTAGAAAGTCGTGTGATGGCTCATTTGAAAGCTGAGAATGAGAAAAATGCAGTGGAAAGCTCGGTTTGGTCTACTTTTCTTGGGGAGGAAAATGCAGGAAAACGTCAGAGTTGGAAAAGGCGGATGTTGGATGTTTTGGGATGAGAAAGTCCATTTATCGGGCAGAAGGAGTGCTCGGATGGGAAAATGGAGTGCAAATTCGGACGGTTTGGCCACTTTTGGGTCTAGGAACTTGTTTCCAGCTCAATCGGAGAGAAAAAGTTCTGACCCCCCCCTCGGCAGCGATCTTCCAACTTTGGTTCCAGAGATCGTAGAAAGTCGTGCAATAGCTCGTTTGAAAGCTGGGAGTGAGACAAATTCAGTGGAAAACATGGCTTGTTCCACTCTGCCTTCGTTTAGAGGTGAGACGTTATTGAAATGTGGGACATTGGCGAAAAACGGCAGAGTTAGAATTTTTATGAAAATCGCTCTAGCGGGTGAAGCAAGCCTTGGACGGGAAAACAGAGACCAGATTTGGAATCAGCGTCAAATTTGTGACAAATAATGTTTTGACCCCCCGGCATGGATTGCCGATTGCATATTCACAGGATATATAAGAACGGGATCCATAAGAGCTGGGATAAGATCCCCTCTGAGTAATGGCTGTAACGGATTCAAAAGCTTAACTCCCAAACGGTTGCTGGCTTGCTATCAGGCCTTCTTCGTCTAGCCTCAGTAACTCAGGGTTGGCAACGTCTATCGTTTGTCATAGTAACTTTGTAAAAATGGGGCGGTTACTGCAAGCATTGACGTCAAACCTTTTCGCGTCATAGGGGAATCCGTCTTTGTGTTGGGAGTTGGTAACGGAAAGCACGTTGACTGCCGATGCCCTACATGGTAAAACTGCTATTGTCAAGTCAAAAGCACGGCGAAATAAGGAAAGTCTGAATCATGGCTTTGTGCTCGCCGGGTATATAAACCGCGACTTTTCTCTAGTCTTCACTCCTGCTTCAAGTTGCAAGACGAACGGTGAGTGCTCTGACAAGGCTTGCTATCAAACTTTGGGATTTAGGATAAAGCTAGGAATCATACTCTTTAAATTTTATTCCAACGTTTGTATTCAAATGTCTTTCAACGCATATCAGCAATTAGTATCCTATAAACACTTGCTATCAAATTTTACTCTATCTTTACAGAATTATAATGACGAAATCGGGCAACGCCAAGATGCTAGTTGGCAAATGCAGTTGCGGCAAGATTGCTAGAGGCAACGAGCTCAAGAAGCATATTAAAGAGGGGACGGTGGGCGCGCATATGAGAGGGGTGTTGTTGAGAGTGTGCGTACATCATCAGGTGGTATGTGGGGAAGGGAATGAGGAGACTTTTATTGAGTGTCATAGCGAGTGTCCGAGTGGGAATATAGCTATGGCAGGGTTCAAGACGTTTGAGGGAGAGTTGTTGGAAAGGGAGGAGGTGAGGAAGGCGGTGGCAACGATTGAGGACGTGGTTGGAGAGAAAGTGGTGACAAAGGCAAGTGATGAGAGTTCGAGTGAGGAAGTTGAGTTGAGAGCGAAAATGAAGAAGAAGGTTGATGTTGATTTGGATAAGGTGATTGAGGATTTGTTTGGGGATATCGGTAATCTGGAGGGGGAGGGGAAGGAAGTGGGTAAGCCGATGGCAGCGTCATCGCCGCGGCGGGAAGAGGGTATGATACGGAGGCGTTTGTGAGGATGAAGGATCGCATGATGGGGTTGGAAAGTGTCAATAGAAAAGTTTTGAAGGAGAATGAAGAGCTGACGGTGAAGGTTGAGGGGTATAGGGGAACGAGGGAAGAGTTAGAGAGCATGAGAAAGAAGGAGAAGGAATGGATGGCGGAAAGGAGCGAGTTGATGAGGAAGGCAGGTTTGGTGGAGAGTTTGCAGGCGAGTTTGTCGAGGAAGGATGAAGAGATAGAGCGGATGCGAAGCGTGGTGAAGGAGACGGAGGAAGTGAAGGGTATAAATAAGAGGTTGGCGGGTGAAGTTGAGCGACTGCATGAGCGTTTGAAGTGTGGAAAAAGAAGAGTGTATGAGGTCCATCTTCCCCTCTTCCAAAATAATGTATGTGACGTCCCAACCATTACCGATGACCCCAACGTGACCCAACAATGCTATGAGGGCGACGGAGTCCGGTGTCTACATATGAATATGGACATCACCGGAGAGCTTGAGGACTTCGTCGTCCGAAAAATTCGCAAGAAAGTTCCCAGTAAGTTACTTCAACATGATCATTTCCTTGCCGCCTCTAATCTATTCTTTTTCTTTCAGAGTTTTTTCAGAAGTGAGAGCAGTGTCGGCGGACGGAGAACGACCCATGGGCTCTTTTAAGGGCCAACCTTCTAATGCAGCTAAAGCGGTCCCAAGCCCGCCACATACCTTCGGATATGGAATGCAGAGGGGAAGAAAAATGATGAATGGAATGAAATGGGAGGCCACCCTTGCACCACATGCAACACATCACAGATCTCTCTCTTCGCTAGTGAACAAGCTCTTGTCAGTGTTGTACAAAAGGTTTACTGCAGCACAGGTTGATGTATAGTTAGAAAGTTTGATCATGGCGTTTTATGAAACGCAAATGTCATGAAATGTAAGCGCTAGTGTAGTCAAATAATTTTACTGCGACACACGTTTGTAACAGTAAAGTTTGGTCATTGACGTTTATTCGTAAGTCTAGTCAGAAAGTGTTTCATGGTTTGCAAAGTTAGTGTAGTCAAATAATTTTACTACGACACACGTTTGTGAAAATAAAGTTTAATCATTGAAGTTGTATTTATAAGTCTAGTCAGAAAGTGTATCATGGTTTGTAAAAGTTTTACTGCAACATAGGTTGATGTATAGTTAGAAAAGTTTGATCATTGAAGTTGTATTCATAAGTCTAGTCAGAAAGTGTATCATGGTTTGCAAAGTTAGTGTAGTCAAATAGTTTACTGCGACACACGTTTGTGAAAATAAAGTTTAATCATCGAAGGTTTATTCGTAAGTCCAGTCAGAAAGTGTATCATGGTTTGTAAAAGCAAAGTTAGTGTAGTCAAATAATATTACCGCGACACCCGTTTGAGAAAGTAAAGTTTGATCATTGAAGTTGTATTCATAAGTCTAGTCAGAAAGTGTATCATGGTTTGTAAAAGTTTTACTGCAACACAGGTTGATGTATAGTTAGAAAAGTTTGATCATCGACGTTTTATGAAACACAAATGTCATAAATGTAAGCGTCAGTGTAGTCAACTAGTTTTTACCGCGACGGACGTTTGTGAAAATAAAGTTTGATCATTGAAGTTGTATGACTGAGCGAACTCATCACAGCACTAGAAAGTTTTATCGAAAAGGTTTTACTGCACAGTGTAGATTGTCTTGTAACTTACTTTCAGTCTAAGAAAGTTTTCTGGGCAGTCTTCAGACTGGCGAATACTATCATTAAGTTAAATCTGCTATCAGTCAACTTGAACGTTGCGTCGTGTTAGAGGGGTATATAAACCACTACCTCTCATTTAATTCTCATTCAGTTTTAAGTCATGATGGAAGCAACATCTCCTACTGAAACCATTACCGACTTCATCATCCTCGACGAGTGGGATGAAGAGGATGAGAAAGAGTGTGAGGAGAAGGGGAAGATCAAGAGGATCGTTTGGACGGATGAGGTGTGGACTCCAAATACCACCCGCATCCGTAAGGTCCCAAATGCACTACCACAACTTAGGCGGCACAGGGTATATGACAACATAACGGTCATACCTATTGACTATTCAAGCCAATAGTCAACTTAAATGTCACCGAGAACGAACCATCGGCCCTAATAAGGGCCACCATGGGGCAAGACATGATAGAACCTCCTCGCGGTTTGCCCTGGGCAGTCGTCAGACTGGCGAATACCATCATTAAGTTGAATCTGCTATCAGTCAACGTGAACGTTACAAATGAAGTTCGGTGTAATGCTTCCTTTCGACAAGCAGAACTCATGGCTCATTCTCAGGTAACGTTGCTTCACCTAAATCATGTTTTATATCATGAACGATTTCTAGCAACTGTGTTAAGTGCTTAGGATATAGTGATAGGATATCTTATTCTAACAATAGCTCCCAATCGATACTATGCTTACTCGATGATCCTTTCGAAGCCATGCAGTTTGTATGAAGGAAAAACAACACTGTCATGATACACATTTATTGAAAAGAAATAAAAGTAATACGTTTTGTAATAAGACGGTACATGAGGTCTACTAAGTCAAACTCTTTTTGATTGCGGGGCTGACTAGAAGGAGAGAAGAGATCTAGTCAGCTCCGGAGAGTCTCAATACACCGCTCCATCATGACGTCCTTTGGAGACACACTCAGGAAGGCAGCCCTGATTGTATCACTACTGTCCTCTTCATCGTCGGAAATGATGATGATTTCCTCATCGAACTGCGGCGGCTCGACCTCACCATCGTAAATGGTTTTCACTTGCCTCTTGCGTGGGGCATTGGGCATGAGTAAGGCATAGGCGTTCGGTGGTGTATCCATTTTAATGATATTATGAGGAAATGGTCATTGCACCGCACTTATATAGATTCTCTCTCCTTGCTTCGCGCTCTCTCATTGGACGACAGCCATTTATCAATCACACTGCATCATTCTCATATATAAAGAAGAGCGTCTTGCATTTTACTATCATAGTCATGTCCGACACAGAGGAAGCATTTACACCTCTTGCTAGCTCGACTCCTACGAAGAAGGAAGTTGAGAGGAAGTTTCAACAAAAAGAGGAAGAGGAAGAGAGACAAATGATTGAAGGCTGCAAGCAGCTCACTCTACAAACGGTTGAGAGTGAGCCTTTCGTAAACGAGGCTGACTTTCAGGAGTGAAAAGCCCTTTGATGAGACAGAGAATGCCCCAAACGGTCTTTATGAGACCACGGCCTTAACGGCCACTTAATCAAGAAAGAAAAGACATTGACTGCGCTACACGCAACATTAATGATTTGATGTTATCTGACGAAAATGAAGTGTTAAGACAATACGTCCACCAATGAATTGAATAGGATTACCACTATCATCATAGATACCAAATTTGCAATGGGATAATCGTGATACATTGACTGGAATGTATACCTTGTTCAGAAACTCCCTGTGCATGGTCACACCAAAGTCGCCACTGTCAATAGGAATATATCTTAAAAAGGGAACCATTTGACCACCAACTTCTGTTGAATGGATAGAGTTAGTGTAAATGTAAAAGTGATTGATATTCATATCGAGCAAGGATGTTGAGCCACAATACTTCTCGTCATAGAATATGTCACGTTTGAATCCTAAAATCTTTGTCAACTCTTTTGAAATGTGAATGACCGTTTTACCACGTACACTGATACAGAATGTATTTGCTTTAGGATCATAGTCAAAATGATATAAGTGTAGATTTGATACACTCTTGTTCAAGTATGTACAAACATCATAACCATTGCTATAATGCTTTGGAGGTACCGGTAACTTTTAATTTGGCTTCCATGTAAGACTGGGACGTAAAACAGGGTCTGTGCGTTTGAAATAAAGGGCCATTCGACAATCGGATTGCTGTTCAGATGTTATTTTCACATTCCCCCATTCATGGTATGCCCATAAGACGTCTGTTTTTAAAGAGAGCAAATCGCGAAATTTAGAATTGATGTGAACAAACCCAATGTGTAAACGCTCATAATCATTTCGGAAATCAATCCTTGCTTTATTTATGTACTCGAGTGATGGACATAGATAATCCATTTATTTCATTTACCTGTTTGATCAAGTCATCAAGAGTACCAGATTTAAAAAGCACAAAGCGCTCATGCATGTGATCAAGGGGAAGAAGGGTAATATTAATTTTTTTCCTGTGCCAATTTGGATATTTCTTAATCTGCTTTGATACTTTCATGGACACTTGAGCTCTCAAAGGGAAGGCACCGCCTCCTTTTACTTCTGCAAATTTTGCGATAGGTAGAAAGAAACGTGATTTAAGATTCAATATCTTTTGCAGAGGTCCACTCACATAAAATCCATGGAAAATAGTAGTCGGTCTCATGTAGAGGGTAGACCTATGTAGATTTGGATCCATTTGCCAGAACCATAGATCCTTTGCCAAATCATTCATAACATTCAATAGGCGTTGAATTTTCATATAATAGTATGATTGCTCTAAACGATAACAGAATGATGGGTTTGTAGGTTGTTTCCATTTCAGGGGTGAAGCATTTTTAGCAATGGGTATGTCTGCATCTGCAGTGATAATTAAAGTAGGCCATTTACAATCTCATCAACAGCTCACTTTCCCCGACGGGTGTTTACTGTAGGAATAGAATTCCACTCTGCTGCATGTTCATTCAAGTTGTAGGTATGTACTTTATCATTTCGCTCTAGTTTTGGAAAGTACAAGTCTTGATTCGTTGCAAGGCCTAATGTAATCTCTTCATTTGCAATGGTTCTTATATTATTCACATAGCTCAAATCTTGCAGGGCCACTTCCCAATCACCATTTAAGTCAATCGGCTGTGTTAAATCAGTCTCAAACTCGGCAGCTGTATGTATTTTCATATCGCTCAGGTTGAGCATTACTGGGAAACACTGCTGTAAACTCCATGTTAAAGTATCAACATAAAGCGTCGTTTGCTTAGGCATTATGTGGCATGACATAACGAACTTCTGCTTTCAATCTGTTCACAGTAGGCACTTTTTGTCGTCCTAGGAATTTGGTTAAGAGTGATTGCCTTTTCACATAATGCACTCCCCTAAGTATGGTTGTACCGCCTTCTTTCATATTGCGATAGTTGATGCAACCAAATATGACTTGATATCTTGGCCTTCTAAGTTTAAAATCTGTAAGGGTATGAAATATTTCACGTTTTATTGATGAGCTCACACGGCAGCTATTTTTTAATTCCATTGCAATGCGACGTACAGGATTGATCAAATCGATGCCACCTACAGGCGATCGCTTAAAGCCATAATCTGTTAACACCATTTCCCACGCATGACCCATTCGCTGACGTAAAATCTGTAGTTTGTAAGCATGATTTTGCCAAGGATCGGCTATGCCGGAAAGAATTACATCTTCAATAGGTCTTGTTGCATGAATAGGTGATTTGATGAGACGAACTGCATCATCTAATCTTCGTCCCGCTAATGTTACTATTGCAAATGATAATAGGATGATGAATCTCAACATGACTTCATCCATTTCTTATGAATGTTTTGCTTAAACGAGATGACTAAGCAAACGTTTTGATGTGTCCAAAACTAACCATGATTGCCAAGCTCTCTTCTCAGTGTCACGTTACATGGAAGGCTCGACGCATTACCTTTTACGATACTCATCGACACGTTAAAATAAGTTTATCCCCTTTTCAAATGGATAACCTCCACGATGCCTTACATATCATGCATCATCCAATGTACTATATCCCTCCAGGTGGACGTCTCTTCATTATTCGACGAGATTTCATTGCTCTTCATGATCAATATGGTGTCATACATTTTACATCCTCATTTCGAACAAGTATAGAGAACGCATAGATCCTCGCATCATGACTTACCTTCAACAAACCAACACTCATAAGCATGAATGTGACAAGTGAACAATGTCTTCTTATCTGTACCTATTCATGTTTGATGACTAAATACAACCTATTCAATCACATCATCTACTTTTCCATTGAAGTATAATAAAGAAAACAAATTTTAATCGTACATATTTATTGAAGGCTTTTATAAAAGTTACGAATGCGCTTTTCATTGACAAGGGTATCATGTGAAAAATGTTTACAAATGTCATGTAAAGAGTCATAATGTAGTCGTTGCATTACAAAGTAGAGAGCATAGGCTCCACATGTTGAAGACAAGGGATGTTGATAGGCCAAAGCATTGCGAATCCATTTTCGTGAATGTCTGTTCATGAAACGTGTGACATAATCACAGTTTGGTAAGGCCAATGAATCAAAGATTTCGCCGCAATGGTTTTTATCAATAAACAAAACTTTCCAGTGTTTGCCGGGTAAGTGTGCTGTATCAGTATTCATGATAATGAATGAGGGTGGTTTTGGTAAAACTGTGGGCATACTATCAATGGAAGACACACCTCGAAATGCTGCAACAGTGCGTTCATCACCATGTTCTTGAACGACTCTCTCTAGCTCTGCATCAGATAACCAACTCATTAACTTGTATAAGAAGCGGAAACGTCACGTAGTCTGTTAATTCGAATGGTGGAATCGAACACAGCATAGATGAGTACATTGAC
This sequence comes from Prostheceraeus crozeri, assembly GCA_907163375.1. NCBI lineage: Eukaryota > Metazoa > Platyhelminthes > Polycladida > Euryleptidae > Prostheceraeus > Prostheceraeus crozeri. Next base: position 114,128 of record CAJQUW010000125.1, on the reverse strand, counting down.
TGTTTTCGTCAAATATTTTTCAAAGAAGAACTCTAGTTTAAGACCCTTCGCGGCTGTGCCCGGACGATAAGAAGCACCTGCTTCATTGTTTGCTGTCAAATCAAATGCATAAAGTGTATAACCTTTAGCAAATTCATCATAAGTCAAACCATTGGTGTCATCAGTATTCCAGTATTTAAAGGTCTCCATAGTATTTTGATATGAGCGAGAATAATGTCCATTAGCGGAGTCTGGGCAAAAAGGAGTACCAGGAATGCAATCAGTATCGCGATGCAATCCGATTTGATTTAAGCCAAAGTGTTCAAAGTTGAGGGGATTCTTTGATATATTACCATTGTATGCATCATTTGCAATCAATCCCACAATGATCATTTTTGGTGATTGTATAGGAAACAAACTATCTTTAACAAAGCTCTTTTGCGCACGAGGAATGGTGAAACTATGGATCTCAGTATGATTTACATCATAAAGAGCATCATACTTCTTCAAACCCATCTCGTGACCATTAATCACCGATGGATTCACTGTCATTCGGCGCACATAGAGTCTAACACTTTCTAACACAATCTTAAATTCAGTCTGTGCTCCATAAGAATTCAATACAAATTTAGGATCGTTCGGTAAGAGATGAACTCGCATGTCTACTTTTGACATTAAGAAACGTGATTGACGGAAAAAGTCCAAGTATAGGGGACCATATAATTCACACACCCTACTTTCTGCAGTCCAATTTTCACGAGTGACAAATCCCTTCTTTTTGTCGCTATCAAATTTACCAGCTTCATCTTTACACCAACCCATAACAGCCATGTGACTCTTTTGTGCTTGTGGCTGGAACTGCATGACTGTTGAAAAATAACCGAGATAGGGATAACTGTGTTGACCACCTTCAACCCGAGTTTCACCAATGGTCAATGATACATCCATGAAGAGCGTTGCTATTGCCAAGTTATTCACGGCTACTTTGTCCTTGTCGTCAAGGTTTGTACCGTCCTTATTAACTATCTTAAACTTAACATGTAGATTGATGTCATTTACATTGATGTACTCAGCATCATTTCCTGGTATTAAAAACTCAATGACACTACCAGAATCAATACTTGTCTGTGGATAGCGAATGGATACATAATTTCTAATGATATCCATCTGTATGGGTGTTCTATCAAATAAGCAAAGGGATGTGGTTTTACATTCCATATTTAAAACAGTCCACGTCGTCTGCGTTTGGTAGGAGGTATACGAGATGCTCTTCGCTTACGTTTGCCTGAAGTAGAGAGTGGATTGATATGACTGATGACAGACCTGATACCAGCCTTACCGACATTCTTCAAACGCTGTATTCCATGACGCTTTAGTGATTCACGAATCGGCAATCTTCCTGAAAGCGCATCACTTGCTACATCTGCTGCTAATCCTACAGCTTCCTTTAAAGCTGATTTTCCCACATTTGCGATAGTGGGGAGCATCATACCTTTGACAGCACCCAATAGACTACCCCTTTTTGACGTCTTGATCCAGCAAAAACGGGAAAGCCAGCTCCATGGCTAGCATAGGAGGAGGCAGAATAAAACGTAGCAGTTTGATCCATAGATATTTATTTATTTATATTTACACATTTCATTACTTTGCTTAGGAACGTCGACTAACACGATAAAGGTCAGAATGACGAATTCAACTGTTCATTGAATTTGGATAGCCAGCCCATTTCACCAGGCTCCACTTTTCCCCTTGTCGCATTTGGTGACGAAGTATCTTTTCAACCATGTAGTCATCATCTTCTTTGGTGATGGGTGTTATCTCATGACGATAAAAACTCCCTTCAATCTCTTCACCATGATAATCGCGAAGCTTGTAGGTAGTGGGCTTGAATTTCTAGCTAACTTCAGAGGCAGTAAATATTTCTTCCGTCCAATTGGGAAGATATCCTTTCGCAAACACGCTTTTCACCTTGGAAATACGAACTTTGTCACCAACCTGAATGTGACGTTTACCTTGTGATGGTTGCTTGCGTTTAATATTGATTTCACGGATTGTATCCACCATGTCTGGAGTTATGTCAGCAGGTTTGTGACCAAACATACGATGGACAGAATGATTGTAAGCGTGTACAGTATCTTGTAATACATCTGTCCACTTTTGTGTTACTTTTGCAGTGAAATAGCGCCATAGGCGAGTTTTCAGTGTACGGTTAAAGCGCTCGACCACTGCAGCCTTGTATGCACTTTTCACACTAAACAGCTCAATGTTGTGTTCGCGAAATAAAGCACGCGCATGTCTGTTTTCAAACTCTTTCCCTTGATCAGTCTGAATACGTGTGGGAATGCGTCCTTCACTGAAAATATTTTGGAAAGCCTCGGCCACTTCTTCACCACGCTTTGTCTTGAGTGGTTGAACCCAAGCATAACGAGAAAATAAGTCAATGACAGTTAGGAGAAAGCGATAGCCTTTATTCTTTTTAGCTAATAAAGAAACATCAGCCAAATCTGCTTGCCATTGTTCATCAATATCATGAACGATATAAGAACGAGTAGGATAACGTTTTCGAGCTTGTGTGTGCAATGTATATACAGGTTGAGCTTTTAACCATCTCTTCACTTGTTTCTGTGAATAACCACTTGCTTGTGACAACTTTTTCACTGAAGCATAACCTGCATAATGCTTTGGGTTATAGTAAATTGATTTCAGATGTTCATCCATCGTCTATTAAGAGGGATTGTTTATTTGCCTCAAAGTATCAGTCTTTTTCTCCGCTAGGGTTTGCGTTTGTGTTTGAGTCCTACTTTTGCTACTTTTTTGAGCCGTCTTGTATGAATCAATTTTACAACATGTACTTAAGTAGTTCAATGACACATGAATGTTTGGCAACTCTGAACATGGGACGCAACATAGCTTCTTCATTAAAAGTCTATGATAAAATCAAATGATGGATAACGTGTTGAAGGTTTTGGTATACGCTTCGGCAACTTCTCGGGTGTTTTCAAAGTTTGCTTAATTTTCTTACTAGGTCTCTCTACACTTTCTCTTCCTAGGTGTGGAATCATTTTCCATTTCCTGTAAAGTATCACGACCAAGAATTGCTTTTGGGACATTGAATTTCTTCATACCTTTTAAAAAGAACTCCCATCCTGTAGGTGTAATGTGACGACGACGATCACGAACAGCATGATTAATTAAATCTTCCAATCTTGAGTCCCTAATGACTGCACCATCATCACCTACCACTTCACCTCGTTGTGTGATTTTCAAGTTGGGTTCGACACTTCGATATAAGCTAAGTGCGCGATTGCGATAGGGTTTGGGTGAACCAAGCGAAAGATCATTGCGAATTTTTTCTTTCAATTGTTTCATTTCTTCTAAGGTAGAACTCTGCTTTATCAAACGATCATATGGATCTTTACTTTGTACAGCTTCTTGTTCATAGTGCTGATTAAGTTGTGACATTTGATTTGCCCAAGGTTGATGAACACTCTGCGTTGTAGTCAGATGTATATATTCTTCTTGTGGAATAGCAATCATGCGTTGAAAACCGCTCATAACAATTTATATATGATCATGGGTTTCTCAAAGAGATGACTGCGTAAGCGATAATCCTCAGGACACTCCTGGGTAAAGTCCAAAAACAAACAATTATAGGGTTTTTCCGTAGCAGCCTCAAATACTTCAATCAATGCTTTTGACTTGCGAGGAAGAAGTTGTCGAGATAGGAATTCAACTTGACTTTTATCCCGAAGATTTTTAAAGATGATGTAGTAATGCGTGTTTAGACTTGGAGTCCGTGCTTCCTTTCCACTTGGAAAAAGATTTTCCATAATAAAAATGATAAAGCATGGTTTGTGATGAGCAGCCTTGGTAAACATAGCAGTTACTTCTTGTGAGTTCTCACTCTCATTAAGTAAATCATCAAGAATGATAATATCATAGGGTTGAATATCAGCAGTGCTGATAATCCCCGGTTGAACCAAGTAACCCTTACCAACCAATTCACGATGTAAGTTATGTTGATAAATTCCATAGCACCAAACAACGCGATTAGGTATGCAGTCAAAAATCTCATTACGACGCTCCAACAATTGCAGTGTTAAATGTGTCTTCCCACTATGAGAGGGTCCTACGATACACATAGTGCGATTACAGCGTAAACGGAAATCCATGTTGATTTTGATGAAAAGTCATACCATTTAACTTAGTATCTATCCATTAATGGCTTTATTTGCGAGAGCACCAGCTAAACCTCCCAAAGCAGGACCGGCAGCTGCCATGATGATAGGCGCTAAAAGTGGTAAGAAGCCACCACGTTGTGATAATAGTTTGCGCTTTGTAGGAATTGATGTTTTTGGATTGCTCAAAGTACGAAGAACTTTACCATGTCTGGCAATTGCATTAGCCTTTTTGCTATTTAATGTCATATAACGCACTTTTTGTATTTCCACACACATTTTACGAATGAAGGCATTGTTTGCCAGCTTCATTGCCTCACATCGATGAGATGGCTTTAATTTTAATGAGCGACGAAGCGTGAGACAGAATTTTTTGTTTGCATTTGATTGACACTTTTGTCTGCGTGAACGGTGAGATGAACGACGTCTAGCCATTTTTACAGGTGGATGTTAGAGTGTTCTTTGCTTAAACACGACAGCAGCTTCGAAACATCACCGTCGTAAACGCAATGAAATAGAGGAAGACATTGAGTACAGCGCTAGTAAAAAGCAATACACTGAGAACAGCCACAGTAGCAGTAGGATAGTCAGAAGCAGATACATGTGTGGGTAGCTGCAATGTATCATTCAGTGAGGTACTATTGTTTAATGGAAACAATTCAGCTGTGTCGTTTGCTGATATGTTATGAGCCAGACATGAGCAATCTGTTTGTATGACGATGTTTGTAAAGTTTAATGCCTTTGCATCAATTGTGCTTAAGTGGAAAAGGCTTCCCATAAGCAACGTGTAGAATACATAACTCCAAGCAAGGTAATGAAAGAAGACCATGATGCAACAGTTATGAAAGTGTATTCGTAAACTGATTTGGTTTAAAATTATAAGATAGCATATAGTCAACATCTTCACAGTTTGCGTGAATGATGATTGCATTACTCAAACGATGTATCATCTCTCTACAATCACTGGATGATAAAAGTTTTTCCAACACAAGAATCCACTGCCTTGTATAATCATGTTTCTCTTTTCAATGAGACGGTGATACAGTGGTGTCATGGTCATAGATGACTGTTTTAAATTCGACTAGGATTGCATCAACATCATTTATATACATTGACTGTTGAAATTATTTCTTGATCACAGATGGGGGTCACAACATAGTTTCCAAAGGTAAATAGCACGTAGAACACATAACAGAATGACAACATGGTAAAAAGAGAAGGGACCGTTCCCTTTTAAAACACTCAACGCAGTTCCGTTCACATAATAATTTAAACGTCTCTTCTTCCAATTTCTTTCTGATGTCACTTTTATTGGTTGAGCTACCTGACAAATCAGTTGCAAATGTCACTTTTTTCTTTTTCACTCCAGATCGCGCCAATTTCATTCTATTTTCACTATCATTACATTGCAGCATGGAAAAATCCTCTATCCATCTTCGATCCAAATGATGATTCATAGCATGCTCATCTAGATCCATTAATCCTTCAACTCAGGCGTCAGCTTTAATATTTTCATTTATATTTGTAAAACTTTCTATAGCCTTCAACGAATAACCAAGCTCTCTTGCTACAGACCATGAAGTTGGGAAACGAATGCAACCTTTCATCTTCAAATAATTTCAAATGATGTGGAGTGTCAGGAATGGACACTCAGTTGAATATGCTTGATATGACTTGTACACCTTTGACAGTATTGATGACTCTGTGTAATCAAATACTTTACTTTCACAAACGGGTGTCACAGTGAAACTATTTGACTACACTAACGCTTACATTTTATGACATGTGTGTTTCATAAAACGCCATGATCAAACTTTTCTAACTATACATCAACCAGTGCGGCAGTAAAAAACTTTTGTACAACTTGATACACTTTGTGACGACGTTCACAAGAGCTTGTTCACTAGCGAAGAGAGAAGACTGTGATGTGTTGCATGTGGTGCAAGGGTGTCCTCCCATTTCATTCCATTCATCATTTTTCTTCCCCTCTGCATTCCATATCCGAAGATATGTGGCGGGCTTAAGGTAGCCCTTAAGAGGGCTCATGGAGCGTTCCCGACGAAGGGTGATGAAGGAATGTGTTGCATGTATGAAAGTTGATCTTATGTTTTTAAAAAGACTATCGTCTAAATTGGGTGGGACTGGCCGATCCTGCTGAGAGAGTCTTTAACTCTCTCTATGGTAGCAGCATCGACCTCCTCTACTACCACCCGACTGTCAGAGGGCGGTATATAGCCCTACTCTGTTGAATCGGTATCATCATCAACAGCCGATGAACCAATTCGAGCAAGATTGTTCCACAATCTCTCTCGCTCTTCCATCTGCGAAAACTCTTGAAATAAATTTCTCGGCTTTAACCGAGGCTTGTCAGGAGAGCTGACTAGAGTGTTCGGCGTCTGCATGATGGAGCATAAAATGAAGTTGTGAGAGAAGACGCGGTTTATATACCCGGCGAGCACAAAGCCATGATTCAGACTTTCCTTATTTCGCCGTGCTTTTGACTTAACAATAGCAGTTTTACCATGTAGGGCATCGGCAGTCAACGTGCTTTCCGTTACCAACTCCCAACACAAAGACGGATTCCCCTATGACGCGAAAAGGTTTGACGTCAATGCTTGCAGTAACCGCCCCATTTTTACCAAGTTACAATGACAAACGATAGACGTTGCCAACCCTGAGTTACTGAGGCTAGACGAAGAAGGCCTGATAGCAAGCCAGCAACCGTTTGGGTGTTAAGCTCTTGAATCCGTTACAGGCATTACTCAGAGGGGATCTTATCCCGACTCCAAGGCCTCGACCCACAAATCCAACCCCGAGCGGACAGAGCGTGCGTCATATCACTGTGTTGGTATCCGGGCCCCAGTTTTGACATGAAAACCGGTGGAGTTATTTACAAGAGGAAACGACCCAAGTCACAGAGAATCATAAACGACTGCTTTTTATTCAAAAACTTTAATTATTATCATTAAATATGAATTTAAATTTCTCAGTTTTTTAGTACTACTCATAAAAGGTCTATAAGTAGTCTGTCACCTACAGCACACCAAGAGCTGTCGAATGTTTTTTGAATGAAGTCTAAAGGACTTGTAGAAGCAAAGTTATAGCCGTTTGAAGATTTCGGCCTACTATCATCAAATGGTCAGTCATGCTATACTGACTAACCTATAAGTCTGACACCTTAGCTGATATCAGCAATGGAAAGTGAGAAGTCCGATATAGGAACTCAAGAGAAACGACTTACCTGTAGTCAGTTTCTCAACTTAGTGAAATTCCTCTCCCGATCCCGTTCTTATATATCCTGTGAATATGCAATCGGCAATCCATGCCGGGGGGTCAAAACATTATTTGTCACAAATTTGACGCTGATTCCAAATCTGGTCTCTGTTTTCCCGTCCAAGGCTTGCTTCACCCGCTAGAGCGATTTTCATAAAAATTCTAACTCTGTCGTTTTTCGCCAATGTCCCACATTTCAATAACGTCTCACCTCTTAACGAAGGCAGAGTGGAACAAGCCATGTTTTCCACTGAATTTGTCTCACTCCCAGCTTTCAAACGAGCTATTGCACGACTTTCTACGATCTCTGGAACCAAAGTTGGAAGATCGCTGCCGAGGGGGGGGGGTCAGAACTTTTTCTCTCCGATTGAGCAGGAAACAAGTTCCTAGACCCAAAAGTGGCCAAACCGTCCGAATTTGCACTCCATTTTCCCATCCGAGCACTCCTTCTGCCCGATAAATGGACTTTCTCATCGCAAAACATCCAACATCCGCCTTTTCCAACTCTGACGTTTTCCTGCATTTTCCTCCCCAAGAAAAGTAGACCAAACCGAGCTTTCCACTGCATTTTTCTCATTCTTAGCTTTCAAATGAGCCATCACACGACTTTCTACGATTTCGAACACCAAAGTTGGAAGATCGTTGCCGGGGGGAGGGGGGGACGTCTTCAAAACTTTTTCTCTCCGATGTCGCTGGAAACATCCTCCCTAACCCAACATTTCACGTAGAGTCCGAATCTGGCCTCCGTTTTGCCATCCGAACACTCCTTCTGCCCGATAAATGGACTTTCTCATCCCAAAACCACCAAACCCCGCCTTTTTCCAACTCTGCCGTTTTCAGAGATTCCACCCCTTGCTGCTCCTCCCGCCTTCCTTCCCCACCCAAAATTTCACGCAGATCCCAAATCTGAACTCCACTTTCCCATCCAAACCCTCCTTCATGACGATTTCCAACTTTTCTCATCCCAAACACCACCAACACCTACCCTTTCCTCACTCTATCCCTCACACATTCCTATCACCTTCCTTCCCATCCCTTACCGGAAAACTCCTTCCTTCCTTCCAGGGGGGGGGGCAGGGACCTGTTTCCTCCTCTCGGACCCATTCCTCCCAACACATCCTTGGCCAACTCCCTCACCTTCCTTCCAGAGGGGGGGGGCTGAGTCAGCATTTCACATTTTGGACTTGAAATTGCAATGGAGTTAGTACTGGATTGTTGTTGAGTAGACTCTTTTCCAATAATACTCGCTTATGTAAACAGCCTCTATCTGGCTAACCATTTACTTGGACCAGTTATTATTGAACAGAGATAATAATTGAGTCCAGCTATTGTACCCAGACCCAAACTGGACTTAAGACCATCGGACCTAGTCCTTACACGAGCCCAAATTTTCATTTGGCAAAATATACATTCATTATATTATTATCATTATTATAAGCTGAAACTATACAATGGAGGATCATAACTCGAAGTATTGTTGCATGCAAGTAGAGTCGCTTGATAATGACTAGCATGTAAGCTGATAAAAAAGAAGCTGGGTAGAACAAATGTTCAAATTTTACAAGAAGCCTGCAACCAAGAAACATGTTTGTGAATTGCAGACTTCTTGTAGAATTTGAATATTTGTTCACCATTAGAAGGGGGCCTACTGATCTAGCAAGCCTAGTTCACTGTCACTCTACATACATCATAGATCAACTTCAAGCTTTAAGTTGTAATGCTGTTTATGATAATGTTTGTAACCGACGTCTTCAACCCGTTTAAATGAGAATCTAGCATCACAATCCTATTACAACGTCACGCTCAATAAATCAAACGAAAATAATTGGAGCAATGTTTGGTCAGTCGAAGCGAACCGATTTGAAATTCTTCGATACACAGCTTCGAATCGAAGCGAATCCTAAGTCAGCAGTCGATTCGCGCATTTAAGCGAATCGAATCTCTAAGCTATGCAGATACCTAATAATTACTATACAGTATCAATAGAAATAGCAATATATATACTGGTAGCATTGTATGTACCTATTAGTTAAAAGTAACGTCAGTAGTAAGCAAAACTCCACTTCTGGACCGCGCAAGATGGCGGCCATCGCTGCGTCCCCCCCCCCTCTGGCACGGCAGAGTGTCGTGGTCGGCCGCCGTGGTGCTTCGTGTCTGAGTCCCCCCCCCCTCTGGAACGACAGAGGTTGTGGTCTGTCGTGGTGTGCCGGCCAGGTGGGTCCACGTTCACAACATGTTCGCTGACGTCCCCCCCCCTCTGCAACAACAGAGTGTGAGACTCGGGTGAGTTGGTCCGACCGCCTGGTTGACGTGGGCGACCGTCTAGGTTGACGTGGGCGACCGCCAGGATTAGTCTTGAGGCTATAGTGTGTGATGTTTTTGGTGTGTAGCGTCCAAACGAAGCATTGGATGAGAAAACGGAGGTCAGATTCGGAATCTACGTGAAATTTTGGGTTAGGAAGGATGTTTCCAGCGAAATCGGAGAGAAAAAATTTTCGGCTGACGTCCCCCCCCCCCTGGACAGCTTGCTTCCAGTGGACGGATTTTGTCGTGCGATAGCTCGTTTGAAAGCTAAGAGTGAGACAAATTCAGTGAAAGAATCGGCTTGTTCGTATCTGCCTTCGTTTAGATGTGAGACGCCATTTAAGATTTTGGGACATTGGTGAAAAACGACAGAGTTAGAATTTGGGACGTTTTGGGCTGTAGCTTCAAAACGAACTATCGGATTGGTAAACGGATGCCAGATTTGGAATCAACTTGATGTTATTGTCCAATGAGGATCATCATCCAATGAGAATCAAGCATTTCTTTATAAATAGCGAGCCTTCCACAGCGACAATCATTCCATCGTTGAATCACACGAGTGACGGACGCACATTTTCTCTCTCCCTAGTTCCCTGTTCTATTATCCAACTAAAATGGTAAGTCGCTACTTCCCTCCCTCTCCTCCCTTGAACGTAAACTTAATACAATCTTTTTTCATTTTCAGGCATCTACTCCATCTACTGCACTAGTAGGACAAAATGGCGGTCAAACGTTACAAGGTTCGCTACGGTCAGATCATCTACAACTGAGGCCAGTGGAAGAAACAACCAAGGTACATAATCCTACACCGCTACAGCGTAAATTTAAACAAGCCTTGCGTTATGATGATCATAGCGTAGTACTCCAAACGGGAATGCTCCCTTCCACGGATGTCAAGATAATGCACAATCAGTATGGGGACTACATACTGATCCCCGTGAGTCCGTACATTCGCCACCAACTTGATACTATTGAGGAGTACGTGACATTAAATATGGACATTCCTACTCCTGTTGCTCAAGAGTGGAAGGCTAGAGATGACAAGGATACTCCCTATAGAAAGATTTGGGATGGTAATCACATTTGCCTACCGGTATCACATTGGTGTACTTACTATAAGAAGGAGGTAGATCATTCAATACCCATCAGATGTGATGAGCTCGGAGAAGGTACTTGGGATATCCTTTTCAAAGTGAATGGGCTATATTATGGTCGACACAAGGATAATAAAATAGCCTCTCTCTCCATGCATATGGAATCCATCCTATATATTCCGAAACCACCCAACGTGGACGACATAATTGATCAAATCCTTAACAGCAGTGGTACGAAGCGCAAGTCGGAGAAGAATGCTACATCAAAACGCAAATCAAAGAAGGAGAATTGCTAGTCCTTTCCTAACTCTTCCCTATGACAATTCGCTTATGTGCTTTGAGTGTCGTAGACGTGGTCTTATTAGATACATTTTACTTCTTCGTTGCCATCATATCATTTGTGTATTTTGTCGTGAAAAGCATCGATGTAATTCTTCATTTTGTAATATGTTATAGAACGTTTCCTTAGATGTGTAAATTTCCGTTTTAGGCTTCTATCATCATTTTTATGGATTGTGAGGGTGAACCTGTACAGGAGCTCAGTGCCATTGCTATGAACAATTGGACATATCAGATTGTTAGTGTCTATCATCAACATGCCAACTGCGATCCCAATGTTGATCAATGGGCGAGAAAACACATTCATGGACTTAATCTGAAATATTTGCAAGACTATGGCTTTTCTTGTGAGAGTGCTCTTCTTATTGACTTTAAACGATGGTTAGCTGCTTTCAATGTTATACGCATCTTTTGTAATAATCCTGGTAAGGAGAGGAAAGTATTTCCCAATCTAATCATTGATGATATTTTGCTCCCACCTTGGGATAGTAGAGTGAATCAACATTATCATGAAGTCACAAAACGTTTTAAGGATTTGTGTGTTCCTATTTTGTCTGTTCGTTGTAGTAGCTACGTTCATAACCAATGCTTCTTTCCTCCTTACCTCAACACTGCCAAAGTCCTGTATGGTTATCATTGCTCGCTGTATGATAGTTACCAGCTGTATCTATTTTATCTCTTTCAAACCATTGATTTATAATGCATGCTTGTTACCATTATTCAATAAATGTTACTATGAGAAGAGTTGTTGTTTTCATGCAATGGATGGGTTAGATAAAGGGCGATCATGTCTTTCTCAAACGACTGCGGAACATTACGTTTTCATAGGCAAAGTTTAAAAGGAGCTGTTCAAGATTATGTGATAAAATTTCATAAAGATGAGACCGACATCGAAGCAGTGGTCGATGATGCTAGCACTCTATTTCTAGAGTTAATGAATACATTCTCTGATAGCATTGTCATGGCGCGATTAGTTGCGAAAATTAAGTTTAGTCATTTTGGAAAGGAAGAGGTGGAAAGTCGCTCTTTCCATTTTGCTTCTTATTCAATGGAAGTGGTAGATCACCCCCAAGAATTTTTTAAAAGACATATGATAAAAATTGCTGAACGTCTTAACGCATTTAACCATCATGGTAGCAGTCTAGTGATTGAAGCGATTTCAGATATTCACATTCAACTTTCCATAAAGAAAAATTGAAAATGCAGTGGTACTTGATTGTAGCACAACTGGTTTTCGAGCTATGTCTGCTCACTCTCGAAGTATATTCCTTCTGTACATGCGTCTATTATTTAGAAAAGGCTAGCAAATTCATATCTTCAAAAAGACTTGCTATAGACATCAGTAACGGTGAAACTATGTGTTGTGATGTATGTAAGCGAAAGGATGGAAATGAAAAGCGCATCTTCAAGAGATGTAAGCATGCTTTTTGTCAACGCTGTTTCATACGTAATTGCATTCAACTTTGCCAATGTTACCACTGTGATATTGCTCATTTCGAGTGTCACTTATGTCGCAATAGTTAGTACCTATGCAAATGTGGTAAAGATAGGTTTTAGCAAAGACTAACACGGAAAATGGCGAAACGTAAAATGACGAAACGTAAAAGTCAAAAGTTTTCTTCAGCCATTCAAGCTCTCCGACGAATGAAAGCAAATCAGCGATACAATGCTATACGACATGCTAACGATAAATTCATTTGTGAAATTATTTCTCATGTGAGGAAGTTGAGGACGAAGAAATTAGCGCCAAAACAACGAAAGTTACTTAAGCGATATGCTACAAAATTGCGTTTCATCTCCAATCCTAAAGTCGCCCTTCAAAGAAAGAGGAAAACTCTAACACAAAAGGGTGGTTTCCTTTCAGCAATACTTCCAATGATAGCTCCTGCCGTGGGCAACCTATTGGGAAATATCTTTGGCTCTAAGCGTTAATTATGCAAATGTTGAGTCTCAAAGTAATAAAATGGATTTCAGACTTCAATGTGATAAAGTTCTGACTGTATCAGGTCCATCTCATGCAGGTAAAACTGTTTTCACGCTGAATTTATTGGATAAAAGAAGGGAGTTGTTTAAGGAACCTATCAATCGAGTGATTTGGTGTTATGGTATTTATCAACCGTCGCTGTTTCAGGAATTGCAAAGTCGCAACTTTATTCGACATGAAGGAATTATTCCAGTGGATAAACTTCAGTCTAATGATGTTGTTGTATTGGATGATTTATTAAAAGAAAGTAAGAATTCAAAAGATGTTACAGATATGTTTACTCGCGCAGCACACCATAAAAGGTGCTTTATCATCTATATTACACAAAATTTGTTTCCTGATGGAAAAGAAGCTCGTACACGAAACCTGAATACACACTATTATGCTATTTTCAAGAATCCGCGAGATAAAAGTCAATTTGAAATTTTAGCGCGACAAGTTGCACCCAGAGGATCAAAAGCCTTAATTGAAATTTTTCAAGCAGCTACTGAAAAACCATACGGTTACTTATTCATTGACTTTACGCAAGAGTGTCCGGAAGAATTTAGATTTCGAAGTGATATTTTGAAAACTCCCATGATTATCTACAAACTATGAGTTCTTATTCTCGCATGATTGTTATTCCTCAGGATGAATATGTACAATTGACTGCCATGCAGCAAGTAAAGCAACCTCTTGCAAATCAAATGTATAGGAAAGAAATAGATTATCAGCAAAATGTTCACATCAAAGATCCACATCGTGCTGTATTATTACAATCGGAAACTGTTGAGCAATTGAAAAACTTGAAGAATAAGATGCGTGACTCTGTATCGACTGCTACACCTTTAGCATCTCGCGCACATGCCATATCTCTTTTCAATAGTATTGAGCCCCATCTCAATGTAAATGATAGAGGAGAAATCATTACAGATGAAAATAAAGTGATTGATGCTTCACGTTATGAAGACTTGATTCAGTATGCGACACGTAGAAAGCGCCGTCAGGGCTATGTTCCACCTGGTTGGTCATACTTTCTTAAACTATTGAAAAAGCATAATGTGCCAAAATTTGCTTTGAATAATGAGACATTGAAAGAACTTGATTCAACAGTGGCTACTACTCCAATGCTTCAGACGATGAAAATGCCAACAAATTGGTTTAAGGCGTCACCTGCTACATCCCCTCCCACACTCACTAAGCAAACAAGAGGAAGAACTCGACGTAGATCTACATCGCCACTAAAACTGGTAAAAGGAAAACGTAAAACAGCTCCTCCCAGGAAATACATGTTCTCAGATTATTAATATGAAGCAGATGTGTTGCTTGCCATGTAATGAGCCGGCAGAGGTGAATGTCGTTGTCACTTGCACTTGCTGCGCCAGCTCTCATAATGAAACCCCTAAGCAATGTGAACACGATCGCAAAACCGCTAAAGCTAAATGCTGCAGTTGTTGTAAATGTAGAAAGGGAAGAAAACAAAAAGATGAGAAGGAGGAAAAAGAGTCAGTCGTCATCGACTGAACGTTTGAAGTCAATCTATTATGATATAAAACATCCGGCAGGATTTGCATCTATCAAGAAATTATCAAAAGCGAGTGGTCTTCCACAATCACAAGTGAAACGATGGTTAAAGGGTCAGGCTACCTATACACTCCACAAACAAGCGAAAAAGAAGTACCGCACCCGCCATTATATTGTTCATGACATCGATGAACAGTGGCAAGCAGATTTGTGCGATGTTGCCTCCATTTCAAAACATAACTCGGGCAATAATTTTATTTTAACCGTCATTGATATTTTCTCGCGTTATGCGTGGGCTCAACCTTTAAAAACTAAAGAAGGGAAAGGAGTAGCAAAAGCATTCCAAACAATTTTTCGAGAAGGTCGCATTCCAAAAAGAATTCAGAGTGATCAAGGAAAAGAGTTTGAAAATCAGCATGTGACAAGATTATTTGAGAGGCATGACATTGAGTTGTTTAGTGTAAAGAGCGCTTATAAAGCTGCACTCGTTGAACGTTTTAATCGCACATTAAAAAATCGTTTGTGGCGACATTTTACTGCCAACTTGACACAAAATTGGACAAAGGTTCTACAAGATACACTCCATGCCTACAATCACTCTATCCATCGTTCTATTGGACTCAGACCAGTAGATGTAAATACTAACAATGTAGATAAAGTGCGCGAATCATTCCAACGTAAACGCACTCATGTGAAAAGTGATGTGAAAATTGGCGATAAAGTTCGTATCTCAAAAGTGAAAAGTGTTTTTGCTAAAGGGTACCTCCCGAATTGGACAGAGGAGGTATTTACAGTATCAAGGATTAATCAAAAAGACTCTCCGACCACCTACAAGTTGAAAGATTACGATAATGAAGAAATTGAGGGTAGCTTTTACCGCGATGAGATTGAGGTAGTCACTGAAAGTGAAACATATTTGGTAGAGAAAATCATTCGATGTAAAAAACGGCAAGGTGAAGAATGGTGTCTTGTTAAATGGACTGGTTATCCTTCAAGTATGAACTCTTGGATGCGTCGTGCCGACATCTTTCATCTAAGTGATCGACAGTGATTCATGCAAAGTTGTAACTAACAATGTTTAGGGTTTGAGCTATGAATCCAACTGCCTCATTTTATTCACGACCCTCCTACGTAAGTGGTGGAGGACAAATTTACATCGGTGCTCGCCGCCAACGTGGAGGTAGCATACTTGGTGCACTGAAATCTGTTGTAGCACCTCTCATATCCAATGTCGGTAGATCTTTAAAACGAAATGTTTTAAGTAATGCCGTTGGCTTTGCTGGTGATGTTGCTAGTGATCTTTCCAGAGGTAGAAGTTTCAAGAGCAGTTTGTTGAATCGTGGGAAGGAACGCGGTTTAAAAACATTGAAGCAGACCATTGCTGGTGTTACTCAAGGAAAGAAATCACCTAAACGAATGAGAAAAGGAAGGAGGAAACATCGCGGAGCTGGTAAGGTGCAATCTTCAGTCAAAAGGCATTCACGCAAACGTCGCAGAGGCTCTAATCATTCATCAGGCGCTAAACGACGACGCTGCTATAACTTCTAATCATGGAGTGTAAAACTTCCGGTTTTTGTTTGTTCGATCAACAAGCCATACAGACAGATATTCTTAGTTCAAGTATTGTAGATTATCATCCTCGAACAGCTGAGAATGCTGGCCCCATTGAATTTGTTATTCCTGGTGGTAGTGATGACTACATAGATTTGAGTTATGCGATGCTTGATTTGAGGTTTAGAATTCAGCAAGCAGATGGAACTGCTATTGACGATGCACATAAAGTTGGACTGAACAATTTACCATTGACTACATTACTTCGCGATGTTTCTCTAACGATTGGAGAGCAGCAGGTGGAAGGTGGTCAAAGCGATTATCCCTATAAATCATATTTCACTCATGTATCGCAGTTTCATCCAGCAGCACAAAAAAGTCATATGGAAGCCATGGGATGGTACAGAGATGAAGCAGGAAAATTTGATGTTGAAACAAACAGTGGCTTTGTAAAGCGATCTGCTATGATTAAAGATAGTAGAGTATGTCAGCTATATGGTCCGCTGAATTTAGACTTCTTTAGACAGTCAAAGTTTTTACTGTGTAATACCAGCATGCGACTCAAGCTGACATTGAATAAGCCTGAATTTGCGCTGAATGCATTTGCTAAAGTTGACAATTTTAGAATTCATGTGGAAGATATTGCACTTTACATTCGTCGAGTAGTACCGAATCCAAGTGTCATTAGAGGGCATGCTGAAGGTCTTAACCGCCAAAATGCCATTTACCCCGTTCAGCATACAAAGCTTCTCACCTTTACAATTCCGAAAGATCAAAAGAGTTTCATGAAAGATGGCCTCTTTCCATCGGAAGCACCGAAGCTCCTCATGGTGGCAATGGTTGAAAATGATGCATTTAATGGTAATATAAAGAAGAATCCTTTCAATTTTAAACACAATCAGTTAAGTGAAATTGCTTTACGTGTTAATGGTGTGAGTCATCCTGGTCCACCCTACAAACCAGATTTTGCTTCGGATCAATTTATGCGCAGTTATGTTGATTTTATGGATGTCTTTGGCTTTTACAATACGGATGATACCAACGGACTGACTATGAAAGAGTTTAAGAGTGGATATACTATTTATGCATTTGATTTGACTGCTGACAGCGATATTAGTGCACCCTATCGTCAAGCGAACGTGCCTCATAATATTCGTTTGGATTTGACGTTCAAAAGAACACTACCTGAGACGATCAATGTATTAATTTATGCAGTCTTCGATTCAAATATTGAAATTACAAAGTATCGTGACGTGATTCTTCAGTATAATCGTTAATGAGTTGGTTGACTGCTGACGATATTAAGACTAAAGTGCAGCATAATGCAGACGAAGCGACGTTGAAAGCTTTCGATAATGTCTATTCACTCGATACCTTACCACCTGCAGTAAATCACTATCCCATCTTTATTGTGCTAAACACTCATTCACAGAATTTAGGCGGTGAGCATTGGAAAGCGATCTTTATTGGAGAAGACCGACGTGGTGAACTATTTGACTCTCTTGCTCAACCTCCAAATATACCAACACAGCAGTGGTTGAGAAAACATACGCGTCAATATCAGCGAAATGAACGCATACTACAACATCCACTTTCATCAACGTGTGGTGCTTTTGTACTGTACTTCATCTTAAAACGTTTACATGTATCTCGATTTGCATCTATTATTCAAAACTTTTCATGTAATCCATCCTCTAATGAAAAAATGATTTGTAAGTTCTATCATGATTTGAAATAAAAACATCATGTTGGAAAAATTGTTTTTTATTTTACAATCCGCTGGGTACGTACATACTCAATGAGATAGTCTAGGATCATATTTGCTTGTTCATGAGATTTTAGTCCAGTAATGATCACTTTACTATTATGAAAGATTGCCACATGCACAGGCAACCAACAACTAATGAGAGCTGCAGGAAAAAGTTCGGGTTCATAACACAAACTGTAACTGCTGGTACGAATCTTCAAAAATGATAGACTGTCACTCAATTGAGTAGAGATCACCATATTGTCCACAGTCAGATTCGACATCACACACCTCTCCCTCTTCCATATCCGACGTAGTAGTCTTTGTAGCTCTAAGCGCATTGACTGCGCCGATGAATGAGAAAGGGCGCCGAGAATCTGTACAGTCCCATTTGGGAAGAGTTGAAGATTCCGTGAATTGTTCATCTTCACCACTAACATTTGAGGACGGCCCGGGTAATACTTGCTGTTTGGAAGCTGTTGGCGTAATGTTGTGAGATCGATTTTGGTGTAGAGTCTGAAGCGACGGAGAATGTTGACGATGGTGTAGCGATGGCGCTTCATGATGAAAGAATGAGTAAATTGAGCGATGTACCTTCCTTTTATACTTTTCCCAACTACCTTGATGAAATGTGAAGTTAGTATGAAGTTGGGAATGATAGAGTTGAATTCGCCGATTGTTGACGCGCAGCCAGATGCGATTTCCAATACGTGAATGTCTTTTCATATAGAAGTATTTCAAGTCCTTCATGATATGATGTAGAGATTGAAAATGACGATAAGATAAAACAAACTCTCTTCTCACATTTCCAGTTGAATCTTTGAAATAGACGTTTCGATCATGATCCGTTTCAATACGTTGTAGGGAATCTAATTTCCAACTCATGGTGCGTGGTAATCATATCTGATTAAGATTTGCATAGTAGGGCGATGAACTCACGACGAATAAATGTCATGATGGAGCGATGTATGTATCTTCTATACTTCTCCCAATTGTATTTGCGAAATGAGAAACAGTTTGCGGAATGAGAATGGTAGATTTGAATTTCATTTCTGTAATGTTGAAGCCAAACTTGATCACCCAAGGAGATGAATCTTAATGTTTCAAAATATTCCAAATCCCTCATGATATCATTGAGGTTGACAAATTGTCGCCATGTTAATGTAATTCCTCTTGATGTATGACCATGAGAATTTTTGAAATGTACGTTTCCATCACGATCAACTCTGATATATTGTAGAGAGTCCAAAATCCAAGTCTTCATGATGTTATGCAAAGTTGCAGATTAGCAATATAAAAATGTCGTTTTATCATATTTTGCTTAGCAATGCGGCTACAAAGAGATTTACTAGCAATCAAGCCGCACTCTTTTCTACTCCCATTGATCATGCACAACAGCTAAATGGGAATTGGGAAGTGGGTGTCACTCAACTTGTTTATAGCAACTGTGTCTATACTTTTGATCATGAGGTGATGACTATTAATATGAGGCGTACAGCTGCTTATCAATGTGAAAAGGGGTGCCGAATATACATTCCACAGTGGCCAAAGAAAGATCTCTTATCATGTAAAAAGTTTATATATGATTTCTTGAATAAAGCGTGTAAACATATTGTCCAATTTACTCCGCACAATGATGATTATAATTATGTACATCATGTAGTTGAGAAAGATTGGACTGTTGGTTTAAGTCCAAGTTTAAGAAATGATTTAGGCTACCTCGCTAGCGCCTTAACAAGCTATGATAATTTTAACGTTAATTACCACATAAGTGGTCATAAACAGTTAATATATCGAGAGGAAGCTTATTATGTAGATCTTATTCCAAGAAATGAGAAGACGTTGGTGAAGAAGATTGTGATTAAGCCAAGAAAGACAAACATGACTCCTGAAACATTATTGAAGAAATTTAATTATCTCCTTCGAGTTGATGACAAACAAGTGGCAACATTGACTTATATTAAATCATCTAATCATATTGCAATAAGCAAATTAAATGATGATGATCTAGTATTAGTTTGTTCAAAAGATTTTCATCAGTTCTTACGACATCGTTCTGCAGCTGTTCATGGAAAATCTGATATGCAACATTTACCATGTGAAAGGTCAAATCAATTTGATACAGAATGGGCCGTATCTTTATACAGAAAGTGTGTAGAGCCTTTTGGTGGTTTCTTACATGAAACAAGAGTGTTGATGCCTCGCATTATTACTTCGGTTAAATTGGTTGTAGATTATTTAAATGAAGTGATTAATGAGCAACATATTTCATTTTCTGAAAAAGAAGGTACTTTGTCTCTCACTATAAATGGAAAAGGTATTGAACTAATTATGGATAAAACTCTAATGGACATTTTGGGTTTTGATCAAAATATCTTTAAAAGTGGTACTGTAACCAAAGCTAGCGCAGACATGTCGCTATCGCGTCGTATTAACTATTTTCAGATATATTCCAATATTGGTGAAGATGTACGTGTGGGAGATGTTGAAGCTCCATTGCTAGCAATGATACCATACCAGCCAAAAAGCTGCAGTATTTTATCTGAGCATACTTTCAAGAAAGTGCATTATACAAAGCTGAAATCAAACTACATCCCACAAATTGATATTGCCATTTATGATGATGCTGGTGCGTTGATTCCTTTTCATAAAGATGCTGTGACAAGTATTACACTCCATTTCCGAATGAAGAGTTAATGCAAAAGTATGCTAATATATTTTTCCAATGTGAATAATATGGAAAGTGAAAATAAGGACTCGTTTCTAATCTACTTGCCCAGTAATGCTTCTATGAATAAATTTCCCAAAAATAAACCATCAGACTATCGAGTAGAATTAAATCGGCCACTGCATTTAGAAGGTGAATGGGAAGTTGGCGTTTCTAGTATTTGCTATGATAGCAATATTCAGAATGTGAATGATTTGGAAGAAATGATATTGACTCCTCGCACCCATGATGGAATAACGATGAATAATGCATTTCAGTTCCCATACAATTTAACATCAGATGGAAAGTGGAACTATGAATGGATTCAGATAAAATCAGATTCTTATGAGCCATTTGGGAATGAGAAAATTATTAAGGCATTCAACAGTGGTAATACTTCCATCATGAAGAATAAAAATCAGAAAGCTTATGAGTTTACTATCTATCATTGGAGTGGGAGACAGTTCCTCCGCTTTCATTCTTTTACTAAAGGTCTTACGCTGAGGTTGGATAGTGAATTCTATCCACATCTTGGTTTTGGTCATGGACTACATCTAACGTCAATTGCTACTGCAAATGTTAAAAAAGTTTATTCAACTCGAATCAACAAATTTCATTATAGATTTAAAATATTTGATGAAGATGTTGTAGAATGCGAAGAACGCATCATTTTGAAAAAACGTGGTGTTCAACCTTTATCACTTATTGAGTTAGTAAAACGATGGAATGAGACTGTGGGTAAGAAGTATGGAGAGAAAATTATGGCGGACAAAAATAAGTTGGTTATTCAGAAATATAATGACAAACTTACAGTTTATTTCTCTCCAACCTTGCGTCATTTTGTAAGACATTATACGCCTATTATTGGAAGCGGTGTGGTGTATGGTTCTCATGAATATCACACTAAAGCTGATTCAGTTAATGATGAATGGTGGGTGGACATCTATGGCGATCGCATCAAGAAAATTTACCAGTCTTATGAAGAATCTAAAGTTGCTATCAATATAATGCCGCGTCTATATCATACAGTTGAAAGCTTCATTCATGTAGTAAATCCTTATATACAACAGAAGTTGAAGCATGTGATGAAAAGTAAATATGATGTAAAGACACACCACATTTCGTTTTCAATTGAAAAACAACGCGTTGTTCTGAAACTGGGTGATGACATTCAATGTCAATTGAGTAAAAATTTGAAAAAACTCTTTGGCTTTTCAATGCTACAAACTGTGTTTGCTGCTGCGCATACGATTGGTATAGAAACACCAATGACACTTGATAAACATGAACAACACCTTTACATTCAAAGTGATTTGATTTTACCTATTTCTGTTGGCGAGAAAAAAGAATACATTTTACGTGATTTCATTCATGATAAAGACGCTTCATATGGAATAGTCGAGAAGATGTTTGAATCTATTTTCTATCATCCCGTCGTCAAACAAACTATACCCTCTATTGCTATCAAAATTACCAATGGTTTACAAGAGTGTATCCATGTGAAAGATACTAAATCCCTCGTAACTTTAGTGTTTCGGAAAACAAAGTGAAGTCATTGTGATATGTTTATTGAAATAAAAATATGTATATGAAAAAGTCTTTTCACAGATATAGGGGGAATGGGCTGACTGTAGGCATATATTCACAAGGAAGAAACGATCTCATGCGATACATAAAACAACCATGTATATCTACAAAAAGCAACATCAAAATACTGAGTTAAAGTTGATTATGTCAATACATCTCCTGAATGTGGTAGCGTGAGTTTTATTCTTTTGGGTGGAGGTATGTTTGTGTCAGGATGTCCATGTGGAAGAGATGTGTTATGTCCTATCCAACACCTCTTATCCTCCCATGCTGAAAGTGCTCGTTTCTTGAACGTGTACGTTTTCACAGTATGAACTTGAGATTTTAAGATTGTCATATTGACAAACGTTATAGTTTTATTTTTATAGGCCTTCTTATAGGACCGATGTTTCATTTTATGAACAATGGATTTTGATATACCTTTAGCACGCTTAATACTATCTGCACATTCTTTTAGTTTCATGGAATACATTTTAGGACGGAGGAGAATCATTTCATCTATTTCCTTTCCTGCTGTTTCATCCTTAAAACAACCAAGTTTGGCTTTATTCTGTATGGAATAGAGTGGATGAGTGGGATTGTAGTTAGATGTATCGAAATATTTTTCTAATGACTTACCTACTTCATTAAAATTTAAATCTTTTTGAGTGGTAATTCCTAAAAAGAAACTATCTGTATCACCACCCAGCAAGCGAACCTCTTTTACGAGAGGGCATGGTTTTAATATTTTGTAGAAGAGTTGATACATTTCAAGCTTGGAATAATCTAAAACGGCTTGCCCAATATAGATGGGTTTGCACAACTCAACTTCTGATTTAATCATTTTAACACCTACAAGATCCTCATCGATGATGTCTCTATCAATGAAAAGAGGTGATGAGGTCAATTTGTGATATTTTTGTTCATCAACGACTAGTTTGTAATTCATACGTTTTCTAACATCCTCCATGGTCTTTCCGAATAGACTATTATTCTTATATTTATAAAAATCCTTTTCAAAATTATTTTGGGCGAGTGCACGTTTTTGACTGTTACTATCTATGTAGGGTTTGAGGAAGGCTTTCTGTCTAAATTTGATAATGCGGTGAACTGACTTTAGAAGCATGCCCATTTCTAAATAGAATTTTAATATGCAGAAGTGTACGAGATAATTTTTCTTATCATATTGGGTGAGTAAAAGTTTGCGGCATGGTTTGTACCTTGGCTGTCCACACTCTGTTAAGTTATTATGAAATTGTGACATGAATGGTGAAAACATATCTTCAGTCACTTCGCCAGATTCAGGTGCGAGTGGGAAATCAGCAGTTTTATTTTTAATACTATTTGGATAAATCAAATCCACTTCAAAATAATATCCCCAATCACCTTCATCTGGAATATTCAGTATGTTTGAAGGGTTGGAGTAATACTCAAGCTCATTTTGATTTAACCAACTAAACTCGGAATGAGGTAGTGGTTTAGACAGTGAACTGCCATATAAATTATTTTGGTCATAGTACTTTAGGTGGATATGATCATCACCTACTGTTTCAGGTTTTTATGATGTTTATTTACAAATGTGAGACCACCGCGTATTCCGCGCTCAAATATATTATACATCTCCGGGTCTTGTAAGAGATGAATGGTCTCACCAGTCATTTTAAAGGCTGATTTAAAGGACATGGCTGGTAGACTGACAAAGTGGATAGGATCTAATTTGTCTTCTTCTAATGCCACTCGTCGAAACTCCTGAAAGACATCAGCCAGCAAAATGACATCTAATTCTAAGTAAGCGATCATATAATCGCCAAACGTTTTACAATTAAATTTTAACCATGCCTCTTGAGCATGTTCATAGTCCTCTACTGGACAATCTTCACCCGTCAAATCGTTTTTGAATTTGTCAATGGAAGGAAGGGTTGTTTCATTTAGTTTAGACATTGAGCTAAAATACGCATAAGGAAAGACTCCTTTGCGAGTGATTATTTCATCCGTTAAGTTTGGATAGTGTTTCTTCAAAGTTTGACTATGGGGAAGAAACTTGAGATTACGAACGAGAGAAGCTAGTGACGCTGACATGAATTGAAATGAATCTAAAAATTTTATTTCGAAGAAGACTGTCTTATTTTCTTTAGTTTTATCTACTGGTACTTTTGCTGTCATTGCCATGAATTTTTCTCTCGTTTGTGCTATTACATTAAACTGCCACGATTTCATCTGGCTCAACCCTCCTTTTATGAGCATATGACTGTCATAGCCCTTAAAGTTATGAAAAATGACGGGTAGTACACGACGTCTCAACCTAAGTGAAAAGTTACATTTGGAGCAGAGTGCGTTTCTAAATTTACCAGTGATGTGATCATGATCGCGCACTTTCTTAATTTTATCGTCATCAAACGTTTTATGACATTTAGGACAGGATGTGCAACTTTCAAATTTTTGTTTGTCTTCATCTGACATATGTAGTGACTTACGCTGCAATTGGGAATCATATGATTGTTGAAATTTTGCAGCTTTATCGAGAAATTCTAGAAATTTTGAAATGCAATCTTCACCTTGCCAAGTATGCATTTTGTTTTGTCTATTCCTAAAGTGGTCATGCCATACTTCATAGCAGAATATGGCTGCTGGCTTGTGGATGATATCATCAATGTAGCATTCTATGTCTGCGTAAATGACACGCAGGGGACTTAATTCGTCACCATTATCCCTATGTGAAAATATTTTATCTTTGGGCATGCGTTCCATTTGTAATTTACCTCGCTTGCACCATTCATAGTGAGTTTCAAATTTATCTTTACTCCAAAATGAGCGGATGCAGCGGTCGCATACAAAATGTTCACCTCTTTTAGAGTGCCCCAAGTGAGTGTACAAGCGAGAGATTTTGGGAATACCACAGTAGCGCCATTCCTCGCTATCATCTTGTTTTACTAATAAGAGGTTGACTACACGTTCATAACAAGTTGAACGTGAATTATAGCGGGCACCCTTCAACCCCTTCTCCCACACGTGAACGACAATTTTAATCTTATTATGTTTTTCGAACTTTTCTACATCTTTGATTTTCATGTTGTTACTATCACAACCTTCAAAGTCTAGTTCATCCTCCCACTGTCTATAGCTATAGGTGCGATCTCGATGCGCGTTGATATCATTATAGTGAAGGATGGATAGGACTGCATATTTGAAACACTGTGATTTACAATCAACATTGATGACAGCTTTCTTATTATACAACGTTTTTGGAAGTTTAAATGTGCCTCGAGCTGCATGACTTTCTAATAGGGAAATTTTGAATATGGCTGAGTCCACACCATCAAAAATGAGAGCGCTGTCGCGTTGATTGAATTTATCTACATTTGATTTTAAACATTGAATGTGAAAATTTAGCCAAGACTCGCAGTCTACAACTTCGGTTGCGGAAGAGGAAGGAACATGAAACTGTATTCTCTCCGTCACTTGACCCGTTTGAAAATCTATTTTAATATATTTTAGTTTAAGGTAGATGAGCGCCTTCATTCTAAAATTGTCTAAATTATTGAAGAGCGCTTCGATAATGTTAGAATTTTGAAGGAGCCACTCAGGAAAATCTACAATTTGAGTATTGGACTCCATGCAGTAGTCGCGTACTAAATTATTATGTGAAACATTAATGAGGGAGATGGTAGAGGTACCGTTGGTGTAGTGATCATTTGCATGCGTGTGTTGAAGTCTGTGCGAAGATCGCTGAAAGTGACTATCAAAAGAAAGAGGGCACAAATCGCAAGGAAAGGAGATGTCATCGTCAGAATCAACTTCACCTCCGGAGATTGACGCCGCTTTGCGTTGACACACACGTTGTTTGATGTGTCGAAGGAGACTGTGCTTCCTTGTAAACATATGTCCGCAGTCGGCACATTCCCACTCGTTGCCTTGCCGCGAGAGTCCTGAGCTGGAACTCACATCACCTGAAAGAGAAATCATTCTTTCATCTCTGTTCAAGCCTCAGTGTAGTGTTACAACCTACCTTGACTCAATAACTCTAAACTTTCCTCGAGAAGAGAGGGCGTTGGTGATGAAGTTGATGCCTGAAATTGAGGAAGATGCTATTAGTCACACGTTTGAGGGAGATGAGAGAGGAAATTTTCAACTTACCATTTCAACGAAATCAAGTTTAAGGTTGATACTTCTACAAGATAGAGACTTCACTCAAATTTGGAATTCACGAGATAGCAGTTCACTTGTACACCTCAAATAATAGTCAAAGAGAGAGATCGTGCGTTCGTCACTTGTATGATTCACAGATTAAATGAAATGACCTGAATGTCACTTTGCTTATATACTTTCATCCTCTTCATTCATTGGATGTTCATTCTGATTGGCTGCTTGTGTATACTTAAGAATAGGAAAAATGTTAAAGTTATCATTATTCAAAGTCAGCATTTCAAAGACAACATGACAAGTCCTCCAACAACACCAAATACCGCATTGGAGTTCTCCTCTCCATATACATCAGCAAAGGTGCTCGTTACACCAAATGCACCAAGAAAGGCGAAGGTGGAGAAGACATACAATCTCGACAATATACGAAAGTTATCATTATCGGAGGAGGATGAAGAGGAGTTGCCCGACCTAACAGGCATACGGTGGAAATATTTACAATATGATGCCGAAGGGGTGATGGAGATGACCAGCAAGTCGCACTTGCATCAAATATGGGAGTGGTACACCCCTAACTCCCAACCGCGAACCGTGGCGGAGTGGGCGTACATTGAGAAAGTGAGGGACGCTGCAGAAGAACGTTTAAAGCAGCTCAACTGTTTTTGTGATCTATGTGAAGCCAGACTCTGGGACGATATTGACGATGAAGACCTTTTGAAATACATGCCATAATAAATGTTTATTTCGTATTATCTTTGCTTTCATACTGACTTACTTGAATTGGGTTTTAGTGAATAATTTAACCATGTATACTTTTTCATTTGGAAATAGTAGCACGCTTAGTTTAACTTGTAAATCTAAAAACATTTCATATGGACGATGATGGTAGATAAAATAGTGTCAAATAAATTAAGATAGCTTACACTTCTGATACAGGGATAGCAATCGACTGCGATCCATGTGTAAAGAGCTTGTTAGACTACGGATGGGCTTAAGTGGATGATTTAACCATGTATACTTTTTCATTTGGAAATAGTAGCACGCTTAGTCTAACTTGTAAATCTTAAAACATTTCATATGGACGATGATGGTAGATAAAATAGTGTCAAATAAATTAAGATAGCTTACACTTCTGATACAGGGATAGCAATCGACTGCGATCCATATGTAAAGAGCTTGTTAGACTACGGAAGAGAGAAGTGTGTTATGTTGCGTGTGGCGCGTGAGTGTCCTCCCATTTCATTCCATTCATAAATTCGTCTCATTGATAGAGACAGGTAGAACTCATGGTTCTCATAACGTATGCAATGGAAAGTTTTAGGCAACCTTCGACAGTTGGCTAAATGTCGCCCTGGCGCGAATGCATACTACGTTGAGACAGAGGCAATCACTTGCAAACATGACGCAGAGAGGTTTAACAAGATTGACCATTGCCGAATGTCCCTTGCGGTATACATAGCTACGGGTTTCACCGCCGCCCTTTACAGGAACGCCCGTCGAAAGGAAGTATTACACCGAACTTCATTTGCAACGTTCAAGTTGACTGATAGCAGATTCAACTTAATGATAGTATTCGCCAGTCCGAAGACTGCCCAGGGCAAACCGCGAGGAGGTTCTATCATGTCTTGCCCCATGGTGGCCCTTAAGAGAGCCGATGGTTCGTTCTCGGGAGTAACAAGATGACTATTGGCTTGAATAGTCAATGGGTATGACGGTTAGGTTGTCATAGACCCTATACCGCCGAGGTCGTACTGGTGCATCTGGCACCTTTCGGATGCGAGTGGTATTTGGAGTCCACACCCATCCGTCCAAACGATCCTCTTGATCTTCCCCTTCTTCTCATCCTCCTCATCCCACTCGTCGAGGATGACGAACTCGGGAATGCCGTTGTCTTCATCGGTGAAGACGGGAATGTTGTCGGTAGATGTCGCTTCCATCGTGACTTCAAATTGAATGAGAAGCGCTACAATCTTCTGGTTTATATAGGGTTTTCAACAATGAATTGCTCAACAGCGAATCAGAATGCTTCAGGGATAGCAATCGACTGCATAATGTTCAAGTTGACTGATAGCAGATTCAACTTAATGATAGTATTCGCCAGTCCGAAGACTGCCCAGGGCAAACCGCGAGGAGGTTCTATCATGTCTTGCCCCATGGTGGCCCTTAAGAGAGCCGATGGTTCGTTCTCGGGAGTAGCGTCATCCTACAGCCTACCAATTCTGCTGAGAGAGTCAAAGACTCTCTCTTTGGTAGCACTGTCGACTTCCACACTAACTCGCACATGACTAAAAATTGGAATGTAGCGCCATTCCGTTGGATTGACAGCAGTTGCTGTCATCGGATTGCCAATCCGAGCAAGATTGTTGTGGACTCTGTCTTGCTCCTCTAGCCTGACGAACTCCTCAAATAAATTTCGCGGCCTTAACTGCGGTCCGCGAGGAGAGCTGACTTGACTGTTCGGCGTCTGCATGATTGAAATGAAATGAAATGAGAGGCAGTGGTTTATATACCCCTCTAACGCGACGCAACGTTCAAGTTGACTGATAGCAGATTCAACTTAATGATAGTATTCGCCAGTCCGAAGACTGCCCAGGGCAAACCGCGTGGAGGTTCTATCATGTCTTGCCCCTAGGTGGCCCTTAAGAGAGCCGATGGTTCGTTCTCGGGAGTGACGTGATGGGGTGGTGAAGGCGGGCAAAGATCTGCAATGAAAATGATATGTATTAGAATAGGATATACTATCTTATTTACTTTTTCACTTACCAAGTTAGTCATCCTTAGGTAGTCTCGCGCGTTTCCGAATCGAAAATTTGTGGAGATGGCCGCGCATTCGTAAGCTGGCGTGGAGGCATTTTTTCGTGGGATGACCATTGTAGCATAGGATGGATTCGTCTAAATTCTGGTTTACGAGTACTTCGCCGGCCAAATGATTGTCCCGAATAGGGATGTGAAATTCAAACAAACGATCCTCATTCACACGTTCCCACTCATCCCTCATGCGCTCCAACTTCTCACACGCCTGCCTCTCATCACCCCGCCGAGCCACAGTCCTCTCCAACTCAACATTCCTCGCTCTCAACACACTCATCTCCTTCATCATCTCCTCAAACTTCGCCTCTGCATCTCTCATTCTTCTCTCCGCAGCACTCGCCCTCTTCTCACACGCATCATTCTTCTCTTCCAACTCTCGCGTCTTATTCTTCAAATCAGTCACACAACGCCTCATTCTAATGTTTTCATCCGCCACCTCCTTCGACTTCAAATCCTTCTTTTTCAACTCATCCAACTCCTTCACAACTTCATCCTTCACTTTCTTCAAACTCTCAAACTTATTCACTAACAAATCATGCGCCATCTGCTGCGAAACATGCCTCTTCTCTTCATCCTTCAACCACCTCGCCGACTGCATACGAATCCCACCACTCTTCACTTTTGGGGAAGATGAGCTCTTCGGGGGGTCGGTGATGACGATGTTGGACACCTCCGATGACGAAGAGCTCAACTTCCTCACACGCTTCCTCACACGCTCCCTATCTAAATCCACATCATCCTCATCATCACTCTCAAGCACTCTCTTCCGCTGCTCAATCTCACCCTCCAACGACGCAACCGCTCTCGCCAACTCATCATTCTCAACAACATTCTCAACAACATTCTCAACAACATTCGCAACATTCGCCAACATTCGCTCCCTCTCTTCCACAATCAACTGCGTAAATCTCAAATCAGTCACTAAACCACCACTACAGTCAGCATGCACTCTGTAAAAACGCGCCTCATCCTCATCACCCTTCAGCACTCTACACTTCACGCAAGCAACCCTATTCAAGACAATCATGTGGCCGGTGCCCGCCTTCTTCACATGAGCTTTGGCGTCCGCACTGCGATTAACTCGCCCACAAGAGCACATTTTAATATGGTATTTGCGGTTCCTGTCATTAGCCATGTTAGATTTATCGTTAGCTGTAAGATAATGAAATTTGTATAAGTTTGGAATCATGTAGTACAGTCATATTCCTAAAGAGTGTAGTGAGTGGCACTCGATCCCGTCGACAGCCCGAAGGCCTTGTACCGATCACTAGGGAAGTGAGAGATCTTCCCCGATACCCGCTCTTTACAGCTGAAGACATCATTGTCACTGCCCCGAAGTGGTAACAGGAACGCCGAGTCAAAGGTAGTGATCAGTAGCTGGGATCTAACCCCTCAAAGCTGCCTTAGACTTAGTTAAATTTCAAATCTGATAGCAGATTTGAACTCAGGATACTTGAAAACCTTAGTCTATATGTTAAAACTTTGAAAAAACTGAAAATTAAGAATTTTTAAAAAATTCCGCATTTTACTACTCATACTACTTTTAAAAAATTTTATCAGTAGTAAAGACACTATCAAACTCTATCATACAAACTTTGAAGTAGCAAGATAGCTTGCCTACTTCAAAAGATAGAGTCCTTTGCACCCGATATCGGGAGCTGAGAGCGACGACCGTCGCTTACCTCGTCTTTCGATGAAGTGATCAGACTTACGTTGTCGGGGGTTTATATATGCTCGGAAGAAAACTTAAAATGGCTCTATCTCCGAAAGTATTCATCGTAGCGACATGCGGTTTGTTGCAAACGATTTGTCTTATCATTCTTTACAATATGACACCTAAACCATTCTCATATGACCACGGGAAGTTGGTCCGCCAGCACATGTCCATGTAACATGCCACAAGTGAAAAAATTCCTAAGTGTGAGAGCTCCAGTGTGGTGAAATTTTGAAAAATTTAAAACTTCCGAATTTCAACCTGGGACCTTAACCAAAACATTTTTCATCAAATTTCACTGACCTCCCCCCCCTCGTTCAGAGAAATTTGATGAAAAATGTTTTGGTGACGGTCCTAGGTCGAAATTCCACACTTTGGAAAATTTTCAAAATTTTACCCATACAAAGTCACTCTGACACTTAGGATTTTTTCAGGTGAGCGAGCTCCGACCTAAAATCTTGTAACCGCTCTAACTTTTGAACGAAGACAGATAGGAACAAGCCGATTCTTTCACTGAATTTGTCTCACTCTTAGCTTTCAAACGAGCTATTGCACGACAAAATCCGTCCACTAGAAGCCAAGATAGAAGCTAGCTGTCCGGGGGGGGAGGTCAGTGAAATTTGATGAAAAATGTTTTGGTGGCGGTCCCAGGTCGAAATTCCACACTTTGGAAAATTTTCAAAATTTTACTCATACAAAGTCACTCTGACACTTAGGATTTTTTCAGGTGAGCGAGCTCCGACCTAAAATCTTGTAACCGCTCTAACTTTTGAACGAAGACAGATAGGAACAAGCCGATTCTTTCACTGAATTTGTCTCACTCTTAGCTTTCAAACGAGCTATCGCACGACAAAATCCGTCCACTGGAAGCCAAAATCGAAGCAAGCTGTCCAGGGGGGGGGGTCAGTGAAATTTGATGAAAAATGTTTTGGTGGCGGTCCCAGGTCGAAATTCCACACTTTGGAAAATTTTCAAAATTTTACCCATACAAAGTCACTCTGACACTTAGGATTTTTTCAGGTGAGCGAGCTCCGACCTAAAATCTTGTAACCGCTCTAACTTGTGAACGGCTGGTCCGATTGACTCGCAACAAAAAATGTTGTCGAGCAGTTTTTTCTCCTCTTTCAAACGAGTAGCTGTAAGACAAAATCCGTCCACTAGAACCAAAGTTAGAAGATTGCTGTCGGGGGGGGGGTCAGTGAAATTTGATGAAAAATGTTTTGGTGACGGTCCCAGGTCGAAATTCCACACTTTGGAAAATTTTCAAAATTTTACACATACAAAGTCACTCTGACACTTAGGATTTTTTCAGGTGAGCGAGCTCCGACCTAAAATCTTGTAACCGCTCTAACTTTTGAACGAAGACAGATAGGAACAAGCCGATTCTTTCACTGAATTTGTCTCACTCTTAGCTTTCAAACGAGCTATCGCACGACAAAATCCGTCCACTGGAAGCCAAAATCGAAGCAAGCTGTCCAGGGGGGGGGGGAGGTCAGTGAAATTTGATGAAAAATGTTTTGGTGGCGGTCCCAGGTCGAAATTCCACACTTTGGAAAATTTTCAAAATTTTACCCATACAAAGTCACTCTGACACTTAGGATTTTTTTCAGGTGAGCGAGCTCCGACCTAAAATCTTGTAACCGCTCTAACTTTTGAACGAAGACAGATAGGAACAAGCCGATTCTTTCACTGAATTTGTCTCACTCTTATCTTTCAAACGAGCTATTGCACGACAAAATCCGTCCACTGGAAGCCAAAATCGAAGCAAGCTGTCCAGGGGGGGGGAGGTCAGTGAAATTTGATGAAAATGTTTTGGTGACGGTCCCAGGTCGAAATTCCACACTTTGGAAAATTTTCAAAATTTTACCCATACAAAGTCACTCTGACACTTAGGATTTTTTCAGGTAAGCGAGCTCCGACCTAAAATCTTGTAACCGCTCTAACTTTTGAACGAAGACAGATAGGAACAAGCCGATTCTTTCACTGAATTTGTCTCACTCTTAGCTTTCAAACGAGCTATCGCACGACAAAATCCGTCCACTGGAAGCAAGCTGTCCAGAGGGGGGGGGGGGAGGTAAGTGAAATTTGATGAAAAATGTTTTGGTTACGGTCCCAGGTCGAAATTCCACACTTTGGAAAATTTTCAAAATTTTACCCATACAAAGCCACTCTGACACTTAGGATTTTTTCAGGTGAGCGAGCTCCGACCTAAAATCTTGTAACCGCTCTAACTTTTGAACTTTCAAACGAGTCAGTGAAATTTGATGAAAAATGTTTTGGTGACGGTCCCAGGTCGAAATTCCACACTGGAAAATTTTCAAAATTTTACCCATACAAAGTCACTCTGACACTTAGGATTTTTTCAGGTGAGCGAGCTCCGACCTAAAATCTTGTAACCGCTCTAACTTTTGAACGAAGACAGATAGGAACAAGCCGATTCTTTCACTGAATTTGTCTCACTCTTAGCTTTCAAACGAGCTATCGCACGACAAAATCCGTCCACAAACAAATGTCCAGGGGGGGGTGAGTCAGCCGAAAATTTTTTCTCTCCGATTTCGCTGGAAACATCCTTCCTAACCCAAAATTTCACGTAGATTCCGAATCTGGCCTCCGTTTTCTCATCCGATGCTTCGTTTGGGCGCTACACACAAAAACGTCCCAAATTCTAACTCTGTCGTTTTTCGAAAAATGTTGAAAATTTTTTCTCACCGATTGCCTTGAAACTCACCCTACCGATGCAGAATTTCACGCTGAATCCGAATCTGACCTCCGTTTTCTCATCCGACCACTCCTTCCACTCGAAACAACCCAACATTCAGCAGATTGCACCAAAAACATCACACACTATAGCCTCAAGACTAATCCTGGCGGTCGCCCACGTCAACCTAGACGGTCGCCCACGTCAACCAGGCGGTCGGACCAACTCACCCGAGTCTCACACTCTGTTGTTGCAGAGGGGGGGGGGACGTCAGCGAACATGTTGTGAACGTGGACCCACCTGGCCGGCACACCACGACCTCTGTCGTTCCAGCGGGGGGGGGGACTCAGACACGAAGCACCACGGCGGCCGACCACGACACTCTGCCGTGCCAGAGGGGGGGGGGACGCAGCGATGGCCGCCATCTTGCGCGGTCCAGAAGTGGAGTTTTGCTTACTACTGGAATTTGATGCGGTTTGTTCTCGTCATGCCAGCCTCAGGACTGCTATGAAGGAAGGAATTGCTTGAGATCAAAAGTTTCACATAATTTATCGCGGCTCTAGCTAGATTTTGCGGTTTTGACAACGCAGGCGGCGATTCTACTGTTGTTCTGGAGATATATCTTTGATGGTTTAATGGATTATTGGGCAGATCCATTTGAGTGAACGCTCATCAAGCAGTTCCGCTGTTTTGAAGGTTGTTTCGGTACGGTCACCAAGAACCGGCTCCGGGTTTAAACCCTGGTTAGCAGGCTTTGACGATCTCGAGTTTCACCAAC
The DNA here is from genome assembly GCA_907163375.1 of Prostheceraeus crozeri. Lineage (NCBI taxonomy): Eukaryota > Metazoa > Platyhelminthes > Polycladida > Euryleptidae > Prostheceraeus > Prostheceraeus crozeri. The sequence goes on along the minus strand of CAJQUW010000125.1, from coordinate 79,762 downwards.
TGAAAATCTTGATATCATTAACGTTTGGTCTTCCATACTTTTCAATTCCTCTTACTGCAAAGCCGGTTTTGTGTGATCTCTCCAGAAAAATCAACTCACGATTATTAATTTAATGCTCACCTTGTTGACCCTGTGTCCCGCGTATCCCAGGGTAGGTCCAGTCCTCTTTTTCCATTCCTTCCGGTTGTGAGACAGGGGAGGCTATCCACTCCTTTTGCCTTCATGTCAGAAAAACGGTTACTGTCGCCTGTCCAGGTCTTCTTCGGCGGCCTCTACCTTCTTCTTCACTTCCACTTGCAGACGTGATACTTTCTTAAGGGGAAGGCTCTCTCCGTGACGCTGAAATGACCAAACCATGACTGCCTTCTTGCTCTTGCCACTTCTTGAATAGGGGCGCGAGGTAGGTTGTTCGGTAGTTCGCGCCGCTCGTTCAATCTGGCCGCAGGGCGCACTGTGTGCTGAGTAAAGTCTCGCGAGAGTATTATTCCTTTGTAAGATTCTGTAAGATAGGGTTAAATGTGATGGCAAGTGTTTATTGAGTGTGTGCTTACTTGGTATATCGTGCATTGAAAGACTAAGTCACCAGAACCTTTTTGCTAACTTGCGCAGCGCACGCACGCGTTCGGTCTTCACCAATTCGCGAAAGAGCGAATGAATGGTGTCGGAGACTTGACATGATGTACGAGCCACTGATATACCCAGTGGCTCCTCTAAGCCATGATTCACATTCCATATTTGGCCCGGCTGTCTTGAGCATAGGAAAACAGCGAGTTTTTACCAGCTTATGCTGCATCGACTACGAGCATACTATTATCTACTCATCACCCCCCCCACATCTCCTCCCGCGCCCCCCCTCCCCGCGCTCGCGCTCTCGCTCCCTCCAATATCCCAACACAAAGACTCGCGCGCACACCCCTATGACGCGAAAAGGTTTGACGTTAATGCCGTAGAACCACTATGTATATTATATATGCATTTTTACCAAAGTTACTAATGCCTAACCTACGGGAAATCTCCACATTAGATCTTATTTCTCAATTGGTTCTTCCAGGTCCAAGGCGTGTGTAGCCTGCATCCACCTTAGCATCCGCATCTCCGCCAACGTGCAGCTTTCTGCTTGAATTGCGTCATCGAGAAGGGGCCCAGCATCCAGAACCATAAAGGATTGTGCCTGATCAATAGAGGGAGTATACTTTGCTCTCTTTATCTTCGTGGCATCCTTTCTGTCAATAGGCACATGGAGTCAGTCTCTTTCATGTGTTTCCGAGCCCAACGTACTCGATGTGCAACATTCACCTGAGCTGGTCACCTCAGTATTGACCATGGGATCCCCAGATATTTAAAGCAGTCCACACTCTTCAGCGGCTGACTTGAATCTCCATAGTTGTTCTTCTTGGGTCGAGACGACAGATATTCGGTCTTGGAAACGGCTTTACACTCAGGCTTGCTCTCAAATGCTCTCCTTCCATGCTTCCAACCTTCGCTCTACATCTTGATGACTGCTTCCGAAATATTTCGAGATCGTCGGCGTTAACATATCCAGGGACCACTTCTTCGCAATCCTTGGAAATTCATCATCATTATTACGATGAAGAGAAAAGCTTAAAGCTGAAGCCTTGATGTAGCCCAACCGAGACAGGACAGGCACGACTTTCAACCTTGTCTACATCTCACTGCATTTGTGCTGTCCGTGTACATGTCCTGTCATTAAACGGATGTAGCACTCCGGTAACTTCCCGTGTGCAGAGACAGTTTCATATCAGCTTCCTTGGGAATCGTAGGCCTTTTCGAGATCAACGAACACCTGCGTGCAAAAAGCTTATTTTTTCTCTCTGAATTGCCTCCCATTGCCATTCTCAGACAAAATTGTGGTCTGTTGTGCCAACTCCTGGTCTGAAGCCAAATTGATTCATATCCACCTCAATAAGATCACGAAGACGCTTCTCCAGAATCTTCATGGAGTGACTGCGAGAAGCAGAAGTGGATACCGCGATAGTTGCCAACATCTTGAAGAAGTCTCTTTGCCCTTGAAGATAGGTGCAATAACACTTTCTCGCCACGCGTCCGGTATCCTTCCCGATGTCAGTATCTCATTGAAGAGGTACACCAGAAGGTCCAAGCATAAGTCCCTAAAAAAAACCATAGTCCCCAAGCACCTTGAAAACTTCAATGGGAATGTCAGCGTTCCACAACTTTTTACGATCTCACTTGTTTTCAGTTGCTCAGCCACTTATCCCTTGTAATCATCTCCACCGGACACTCACAGCAGCTGCAGCAGGGATCTCCTTCATGCGGCTTGTTGATTTCGACAGTGCTTCGTATTGTAGTTTGCCCAGCGCTGCGTTCCCTCTTGCCGTTGTGATAATGTGACCCGACTAATCCTTGACGAACCTGTGGGAACGAACTCTTGCGAAAAACTGGCGAATGTCAGCTGCAGAATATCATGCTAAAGTTCAGTCATATTTGCGGGATATTCGCTGGCGAAGTTCGCCGGCGACAATTCGCCGCGATATTATGTCACCATCTTACTTTTAGACTTTCTCTCTCGCCTTTAGACGAGAGCGCGCTTTACGTAATCCGCCTCTACAGCCGAGGCTCTTACGCGCCACCTTCTCATCCCTCACTATTACTCTGACTCACACTATCCCCCACATATGGCTTATCTATCTAAGAAATAAATGCCATGACTATCATTCTTTGTAATGATAAGAATATAGAGAATCCGCATATATCATTTCATAACATCTACAACACTTGGAGGGGGGGGGGGAACCCAAAATTCAATAATTTACAACAATGACAAATATTTGAATAATATCATAGTATTTACTGCGACATTTATGGAAGATAAATACTTCTTTTAGTTTAAGCCTTCGTGAATTAAAAAAGATCCCTTTTTATCAGATCAGACTGAGTATACAATATATTTTCATGTAAAGGTAATATACGCACATTACTACTTACTACTAATTAGTTGCTACAATATCCACTATTTCTCCGGTTGAGCGCGGCGAAAAATCAGCTCGCATTAGTAACCAAATATCTACCAACTAATTATAGCAAATTTTTCACCACCTGTCGTTTTTTAATTTTACACATGTTTTTGGATAAAATATGACCCATTTCACATGCGGAGATAGTTTTTACACAAAATAGCCTTTAAAAAAATTATCCACAAAATCGCTACCCCCTCGTCTCGACCACCCTCAAAGCTCGTACGCGCCTATCAACTCGAACCTAAACCACCAAAACCAATCCCAACCCCACTCCTATTCGAACCAACACACCTCGACCGATCGTCCATATCAGACACCCACTAACTCGCCCCTTCGCGGCATTCGGTAACCACCACTCAAGAACTCCGCCCCTTCGGCTCCCCCCCCCACCAACTGTACTGCGCGCCCACCCACCTCGCTCGACCTATCGCGTCCCACAAATCGCTACCCAATCATACACCACTATCTTTACCCACCAACAACCCAACTGCATCGGCGTCCCAATCGCCAAACCTCCCGATACCACACTATCCCTAATTCGACCCCTATTTTCCCACAAAAAGACTCGGTACGCCCGCTAACTCGGCAACACCCACCACACATGCGCACCTCGCCAGATAATCTGTTGATATTAGCAAGATGCGTTCCCACAGGGAAGAAACCTTCATAATTGTCCTTTCCTCGCTTATCTTCGCAGTTGCAATACGGTACAACCATCTTTTCCCCTTCTCGGGTACCCAGCTTCTGGTAAAGATCTTCCGTTGCATCATATTTAGCCTTGGCCACCGCTGCTTTAGCCTGTCTCTTTGCGAGTCTGTAAGCTTCCTTGTCCTCTGATGTACGGGACCTTTGCCATTTCTTAACCCATGTACAGCCGACGAATTTGCTTACATATAAGGCCAACGGGTCAAAAATGACCCGAATTGAAATTTCAATGCTATTTAGTGATTTTATCAAAGAGAAACACTTAAATGTTGTTATTTCATTCTTGTAATATAGGCCTATTTAACATTATTGTGAATTTAAATTACCCTATGGAATCAGCTTATATTTTATATATTCATTACTTGAAAATAGATGTATATAATGGCTGTAAATAAATAGGTATGCAGGCCAAAATGGCGACATTGAGCGTCTAAGTATTTTTGATAGTCGCAGCGCATATCATCTCTATAATACGTAGCCTCCTAAAGTTTAGATCAAGTTTTATTTATCTTATAATTGAGAGCAATCGTTTTATTCTGGTGTTCATCTTTGATTTTTTTTGTTATTAAAAAAACAAAATCTCTCGCTTCTATGATTTTTTTTTTATTTTCAATTTTCATACTATTTGAGAATCATAAGCATTTATTAAAATCACAAACAACTTGTTTGTCGAATGACTTTTGCAAATAGTTTTGTTACACAGTTCACATTTATACTGATGTTTGTTATCGCATGACGGAGGACAGCACCGTCTCCTTCTCCCTGAGCTGCTTGACGTTTGAGTCGTTTGGAGTCGCGATGAAGGTGATTCCTGAACGAAATGAAGAATATCTTTTGAGATCGTTGTTATGAGAAATTGTCCGAGAAGCTTGGGAAATTTCCATCAGTTGTTCGCCGAGTTTCATCAAAAAATATCGCCATTGCCTGTTTTTGTTACCAGTGGTTGGGTGAGCTGACTGATGTATGACAAAGGCTGCGACACATCCAACATCCATAATTGTATAGAACAATTTCGTCGGCCATCTTCGCGTACCTCTACGTACAGTTGTCCATGAAACCATCTTGTCAAGTACGTCGACTCCGCCTTTATATTTGTTATAATCTAATACTATTTCAGGTTTGCTTTCATCGGAAGAATCATCACACTTTCCATCGAAGTGCATTGTTGAAACAAGAGTAACGTTCCTGCCTTTGTTAGGAATGTACGAAACAATGGTTGCATTTTGACGATATCCAAACATGCTAGAGTACTGTTCTCTTGATAATTGTGAAGAAATTCTGATGGGATTTCTTTTTTATTGCTTCTCATAGTTCCTAAGTACGATAATCGTTGCTCACACAATTTGTTGGTGCTGCAAGGTCAAGAGACGTAAAAAAGTTATCGGCGCATACATTTCGACCACTGTTCTCTAAATTTGACACTAAATCCAAAACTAGCGTGACTTTTTTTTTTTTTTCGACCAACTTCTCGAGGCTGATTCGGCTGCCTCACCAAATACACTTGTGCATTGAAAGGATACCATCGCACGACATCACCAACAACACGAACCATACTTTTATACCGTATTTCGCAGGTTTAATTTTCATATATTGGCGGAATGGACATAGTGTCCTCGAAAGGGAGTTAGCATTTCGTCGATTGTGACATGGCATGAAATATGGCTGAGCGTGACGTCACAGTCACACGTCAGTGCGTGGCGTTCAAGTAACAACCATTATCGATGGGAACGCGCGCTGTCATGCAATCCAGATGAATTGTATGAAACCTAGTTATTACGTGCGCCTAGAGCAGACTGTATTGTCTAAAGAGGGTACAATGTATATGCAAGACCGTTATCCTAAGTAGGCCTATATGATATTAGAGTTTTGGAGCCTGCGGCGCCCGTTTGAAGAAGTGTTGTGAACACGACTGTGTGGTCATTGAGTAGTTTTTATATGATGGTCGGCGTCCTGCCGCATGTCGGTCTGTTCGGACTTGCCACCTTTGTTAATGGTCACTGCAGTAGCTCCCCAGCAGATGGCCTCTCAGGCGATGCGATGCTCTCTCTTAGTTGAGACCATCTGCCCGCTTATCAAGCGTGCGAATCATGAAAATTAGATAGTTTTCTCAAATGTCAAATAAAAGCAGTTATTTCTATTGTCAGCTTTTCAATTGATGATTTAATAAAGCAAATTGTCAAGCATTTTATTTTTTAAAAAAATCGGGTCAAAAAAGACCCGGTCGGCCTGTAACGTTGCCAAAATTTAAAATAGCGAGTCATATTCTAAGTACGAATACGAGGAGAACAAATACAAAGGGAATCTTGATCAGTAAAAAAAAGTCACGAGATTTGATGTTCATCTGCAAACATTATCATCTACAATTTTAACATCAAAGTCCGTTCGGGTCATTCTTGACCCGGTCGGCCGTATATGGGTTAACCCTTATCGGTATACGCCGTCACATTTTGTTGCATAGAATTCTTAAATAGCGATATCTTTGTTAATAATTACACAATATATTTTTCCTCTTGTGACGATGAAGAAATGTTGACAATAAAGGTTCCCTGCGCTGATAAATTTTAATCCGTTGTTTAAATCATGGCTCAGTTGCAAAACACCCTCATCGGTATAAGTGTCACGTTTTGTTGCATTCAAAAAGGTCACCGATCTTGTCCTACTGCAGTCATCGTAATGACCGCAATATCGCTATTAATCTCCTTCACTAGTTAGCGATGGTTGATTACTTGCCTTCCAAAGTTACCTCTTGATTACTCATTACCATCTTCCCATGGGCGTATCAATAAACACACGCAGCTATACATTTGAGAATACGGGAGAACGTTATCCCTCTGTGCGAACGCTCACTGGCGAATACGATACAGTGCAGACGTGTGACCGCCAAACCTTGACTACGTGTTTCGTAAATTTGCCACAGTGATCTAAAAAAAAAAATCGTCAAACGAATGACTCGATATCTAAGTGCTAAAGCCGCGATGGAATTGTATCATGAATCTCCAGCGAAAAACAATGATTCGTTCGACGAATTTAGTGCATCAGAAGACGAAATTTTCGGTGAACTGGTCCTCCATCAACGTTGATGTCGATCAATACAGCCAAGATGAAGAATAAGAAGATGGCGAGAAATTGATTTCTACGTTCAAAATGACACTGACAGCGAAAGTGACAGCAATGAAGTTGAGGAAGTAGGTTTCTCCCTTCGGAAATTCAAGTAAACGATATAATTTTCTCCAGAGAGCCATTTCAGTCAGGTCAAGAAAAAAAAAAAAACCGAAATATCACGAACTTTCATCCGCGCAATCTGGCTCAACCGGAGGCATTTCAGTTGTTTATCAACGAATAAATCGTCCTCATTATTTTGAGATACACAAATAAAAAAATTTGAGCGACGTCATACGGATGATAGGAAATTTCATTCGTACATGTGTCCATTCACTTTCGCGACGAAATTTTTAGCTTGTCTGGCAATTTTACTGCGGGCTGGTCTCGATAGAGACAATTTCACATCGATAGAAGAAGTTGTGGGCAACCTACCGAAGGAAGGCCATTCTTTCGGGCCGTGATCAGCATTCTGACGATTCAAATTTTTTTTCTTCGCACCGCGAGGTTCGATAACTTTCGAATCGGGAAGAGAAAGAACGTTCCCTGAAGGATGATCGCCTCACTGCCAATTACGGGAGATATGGGGACTTGTTCCAACGCAACTTAATGAGATTTTATGTACCTGATACTGTCCTAACCGTTGATGAGGCAGCTTGTCGGATACCGGGGCAAGGTACCCGGAAGAACATATTTACGTCAAAGCCTGCTAATATATGGAGTCAAGATATTTTTGGCTTTGTGAGGCCAGAGTGGTTTTGCTCTGAAATTCCAATTATATACAACCGGAAAGAAAGACAACAAAGTTCACAGAATTCTCGGAAAAGATGTAGTGATGGAATTGTGCGTACCAGTGTATGGATCTCGTCGAGCATACTGTGACAGATAATTAATTTCACCAGTCATTTCTCTCGCTACTTTCACTCCTCGAGAAAGATTCTGAACGTTGCTCGGACGTAAGGCTAAACAGAAGAGAAATTCCCCACAATTGTGAAAAGTAAAGGATCGCCAGCCTAATTCTTCTGTTTTGTTCATGATCACGAAAACAAGATTGTTATGGTTTCCTACTGTTCCGAAGAAGAACCGAACGGTTGTGTTGCTAAGTCTCATCTCACTCTGGCAATGAAATTGTTCCGGAATCGTCAATGAAACCACGAATGATAATCGGACCGCTCTTACAACTTCGGGAAGAAAAGGAGTGGACCAGTTCGATGAGAACATTGAGGAATTTACATGCAATGAGAAAGACAGTTTCGTTAGCCGTTTACTTATTTTTTATAATATGGGTTGATTGTGTCGGCTTTCAACGCTTCCTCATAATGAAACACGGACGGTTATCCAAACTCTCGGCGACTTTCATGAAACAGTTGAGTTTGATGTTGGCCAAACCATATGCAGAAACGAGACACAGAAAAAAGCCGTAAACCGTAATTGCGCTTGCTACGACAACATACCGCAGAGATCTTGGGGTTTACGCAACCAGCAATTCTCTTCCTTTGATCACTCTTCAATCAAAATTTGGGCGTTGGCAAAGTGTGCTCATCAGTGTCGTCGCTCGTCATGTGATCTCTGTCAAAACTTCGTGTGTCCTCGTCATCGCAGAGTAGCGAAAAAAGGCCTCACAAAGTGCTTATACGGTGTTGTGAAGGAATCTGAGCTGTAGCCTACGATGTGTATCGTAGAATTGAATGAAAATACCTGGAATGTTTTTGTGTACGCTGTTTTTTTAATGTACAATTTCTATATTATTTGAACATGCAGATTATAAACATTTCAGCTCGACAGTTGAAAGTTGATGCCTTTTCTGCGTATCGGATTAATCGCATTTATACTGTAATCCATTTAAATTGTAGGCCTATATAATGTTTTATTGCAATTAATAACCAGTTCTGTATGTTCTACTTTCAATTACCTAAAAGTCTTCAGAACAAAAATATCGATATCTCTTATGAAAAATGTAATAGATAGAGATGAAAAATCATTGATGCATTTAGAAGACATTGCAACAAAATGTGACACTTATACCGATGAGGGTATTCAAAGTTGCATACCGATAAGGGTTAACTTATCGGTATTCGCCGTATTTTTCCTCTTGTGACGATGAAGAAATGTTGACAATAAAGGTTCCCTGCGCTGATAAATTTTAATCCGTTGTTTAAATCATGGCTCAGTTGCAAAACACCCTCATCGGTATAAGTGTCACGTTTTGTTGCATTCAAAAAGGTCACCGATCTTGTCCTACTGCAGTCATCGTAATGACCGCAATATCGCTATTAATCTCCTTCACTAGTTAGCGATGGTTGATTACTTGCCTTCCAAAGTTACCTCTTGATTACTCATTACCATCTTCCCATGGGCTATCAATAAACACACGCAGCTATACATTTGAGAATACGGGAGAACGTTATCCCTCTGTGCGAACGCTCACTGGCGATATACGATTACAGTGCAGACGTGTGACCGCAAACCTTGACTACGTGTTTCGTAAATTGCACAGTGATCTAACGTCAAACGATGACTCGACTAAGTGCTAAAGCCGCGATGGGAATTGATCATGAATCTCAGCGAAAAACAATGATTCGTTCGACGAATTAGTGCATCAGAAGACGAAATTTTTCGGTGACTGTCTCCCATCAACGTTTGATGTCGATCACATACAGCAAGAATAAGAAATAAGAGATGGAGAAATTGATTTCTACGTTCAAAATGACACTGACAGCGAAAGTGACAGCAATGAAGTAGAGGAAGAGGTTCTCCCTTCGGAAATTCAAGTAAACGATATAATTTTCTCCAGAGAGCCATTTCAGTCCAGGTCAAGAAACCGAAATATCACGAACTTTCATCCGCGCAATCTGGCTCACCGGAGGCATTTCAGTTGTTTATCAACGAATAAATCGTCCTCATTATTTTGAGATACACAAATAAAAAAATTGAGCGACGTCATACGGACTGATAGGAAAATTCATTCGTACATGTGTCCATTCACTTTCGACGAAATTTTAGCTTTCTGGCAATTTTACTGCGGGCTGGTCTCGATAGAGACAATTTCACATCGATAGAAGGAATTGTGGAAACCTACCGAAGGAAGGCCATTCTTTCGGGCCGTGATCAGCATTCTGCGATTTCAATTTTTTCTTCGCACCGCGAGGTTCGATAACTTTCGAAATCGGTAAGAACAGAACTGAAGGATGATCGCCTCACTGCCATACGGGAGATATTGGGACTTGTTCCAACGCAAAACTTAATGAGATTTTATGTACCTGATACTGTCCTAACCGTTGATGAGCAGCTTGTCGGATACCGGGGCAAGGTACCCGGAAGAACATATTTACCGTCAAAGCCTGCTAAATATGGAGTCAATTTTGGATATTTGTGGTTTTGAGGCCAAGAGTGGTTTTGCTCTGAATTCAATTATCTACACCGGAAAAGAAGACAACAAAGTTCACAGAAATCTCGGAAAAGATGTAGTGATGAATTGTGCGTACCAGTGTATGGATCTCGTCGAGATACTGTGACAGATAATTATTTCACCAGTCATTCTCTCGCTACTTCACTCCTCGAGAAAGATTTAACGTTGCTCGGGACCGTAAGGCTAAACAGAAGAGAAATTCACAATTGAAAAGTAAGGATCGCCAGCCTAATTCTTCAGTTTTCGTTCATGATCACGAAAACAAGATTGTTATGGTTTCTACTGTCCGAAGAAGAACCGAAACGTTGTGTGCCTAACTCATCTCACTCTGGCAATGAAATTGTTCGGATCGTCAATGAAATTGAGATAATCGACTAAAACCACGAATGAAAATGGACTACAACTTCGGAAGAAAGGAGTGCCCATTTCGATGAGAACATTGAGGAATTTACATTGCAAGAGAAAGACAGTTCGTTAGCCGTTACTTCTTTTTTATAATATGGTTGATGTGTCGGCTTTCAACGCTTCTCTCATAATGAAACACGACGGTTTATCCAAACTCTCGCGACATTTCATGAAACAGTTGAGTTTGATGTTGGCCATGTTGGCCATATGCAGATGCAGAAACGAGACACAAGAAAAGCCGTAACTTGCCGCTTGCTTGCCTTACGAAACATACCGCAGAGATCTTGGGGTTTACGCAACAGCAACTTCTCTTCCTTTGATCACTCTTCAATCAAAATTTGGGCGTTGCAAAGTGTGCTCATCAGTGTCTCGCTCGTCATGTGATCTCTGTCAAAACTTCGTGTGTCCTCGTCATCGCAGAGTAGCGAAGCTCACAAAGTGCTTATACTGTTGAGAATCTGAGCTGTAGCCTACGATGTGTATCGTAGAATTGAATGAAAATAACCTGGAATGTTTTGTGTACGCTGTTTTTTAATGTACAATTCTATATTATTTGAACATGCAGATATAAACATTAAGGAAGTTGAAAGTTGATGCCTTTTCTGCGTATCGGATTAATCGCATTTATACTGTAATCCATTTAAATTGTAGGCCTATATAATGTTTTATTGCAATTAATAACCAGTTCTGTATGTTCCACTTTCAATTACCTAAAAGTCTTCAGAACAAAAATATCGAATCTCTTATGAAAATGTAATAGATAGAGATGAAAAATCATTGGATGCATTTAGAAGACATTTGCAACAAAATGTGACACTTATACCGATGAGGGTATTCCAAAGTTGCATACCGATAAGGGTTAAAGGCCTCTCTTGTGCCTGACGGTCTGCTGCATTATCAAACGATTATCAATTTAATGTTCAGTCATATTTCAACTGCATTCACTGCTGTGGACTTATGGCACAGTAATTCACCTGAACATTCTTGAGACAAGTTCAGACTCGATTTAGATTTCAATATAGCCCAGCATTATATTCTAAAATGAGTATTTGCATTCACCGTTCTTTTTTTAAATACATGTAGGCCTACTCAGTTTTGAAAAATGGAAGTGAAGGTCTTAGAGATGACGATTTGGGCTTCCCAATAAGCATGTAACACAGCGTTTAAACAGATATAAATGATCCCTTGTGCCTCGGAATTGGGGGAAATTACCAAGACTTCAAAACATCAACTTTATCAAATATTATATTAAAATTCATTTGAAACAGCGGATCCTCAGTCATTGTAATACTTTTCTAAGGCAATCCGCAAAACAGATATTCGTTTTCGAGATCCAGTTTTATGTTTCCGAGATCTTTCGACCGTTCTACACGATCATCATCAGGAATCGACTGAATTTTCCTGACGATGATCGTGTAGAACGGTCGAAAGATCTCTGAAAAATAAAAAAAGATCTCGAAAACGAACACTTGTTTTGCGGATTCCATTGAAAAATTATCACTATTAAAATTCATAGTAAGATCGATGACTTTCATAACAACACATTATCAATGTTGCCGTACTCTTAAAAATTAGTCTCATGGGCGGCGGCCCAATATTCATTCGATTGCATCTCTATCAGTCTGGATATTGTCCTATTATAAGCAAACAATTCCTCTTCGCCAGTAAACAAGCTGGACTTGCATTCCGCTCCTCCTATCTGCAAAGCAAAGTTAAACAGGTGATAATACAGAAGTAAATACATCCATGCACTAAACGAATATACGACATCTTCGTCTGAGACTACAAATTCGTCCAGTGTGAGTAGTCTCCGAAGAAAACCACACAAAATCATACCATCTATAAAATGCGGTAATCGTTGACAAGGAATGAGATCATGCTATATTTTCAATCAAAAGAAAAAGCTTATAGTGAAAAGACCAAATGCCAAATTACAGCCAAGTCGGGCCACGGGTATTTATTAACATGCCGTCTCCCATCAAAAATCTCGCAAAAACACCTTCGCCTTCAACATCATCAGCCGTCATCCGAACGAAATACGATGCAGAATAGCTGAAGCATTTGTGATAAATCAGACATCTCCCCTTTTAATAGTAAGGATGAATTCGTTGATTTTGGTCTCTTATTTAATTTCTTAATTTTTGTGTATACATGCGTAATATGTCTTTTGATTGTTATTTTGCAATCACCATTTTTTCTGTACATACACATGTTTGAATCTTTCCTCTAATGAATGACAACAAGTGACGCTTTGCTTTTGTTGTTTCTAGACAGCTTTGTACATATCTGTCGTGTGATTTGTCAGCTGCGTTTTACGTCATGTCAATGTGAATGGTGCGAGTTGTTGTCGGTCCGAATTGTCTCGTCATTTCTCATCCCCCTGAAGATGGAACAGGTCTGCGCAACATGTCGTGTACTGCAATAGATTGTAATTTGGCAGATTGGTCTTTTCACTCTTGACTTTTTATTATGATTAAATCATACGTCTTCTCCGCTCTGCAACATGTGATGAATTCATTATTCACGGCGGACCGGGTAAGGAATCGTCCATAATCCATATGGACAAAAAACGGAATTTTTTGCCCCCTCCTCCACTTAGAAGACAATTCATAGACACTGGCCCACACCCCCTTCTTCATACCCCGTGGATATGTATTCAGCTTTACTAATCTGCATTTGCGGGCCTACAGAGTGGCTGCAGTGATAAAAAATATTCTTCGTGATTAGTGGATAATCCGATTTACAACATTGGGCTACCTTTCGATCTTTATTCATGAATATAGGCTGGTTGTTAATACCGTAAGATAGGTAACACAGGACTAGCTAAGTACAGGTAAGCTAAGTACACAGGACACAACAAAAAAGGTAGGCCTATTTTGACAAAATATGCAAGTATCTTGTGAATCTAAAGTATCTCATGAATATAAGTGGGCATGTACACTAATCCCAAAAATGTGTGTCACCTTTTAGTATAACCAAACACGCGGCTATCAAAACATCTTACTATGCTGTAATAAATGTTTCCATTGCATAAATCACGAGAAGTAATTAACCTAACGATTAACTGTGATATTTTCAATGACAATAAATGTCAGTAAGAGAGCCCTGATGAAATAATATCTCTGAATCTCCGAGGCATAAATATTTAATGAGTTATTATCAAGTTATTAATTGCCCACAGAGGAATGGTTATCCACTCTTCAACCACGATGGATTATAGCTCTTTCAAACAGCTTTTGTCACCTATTCTTTGATACTTCCTCTTCGCCAGTTCACATCACACATGTGTAATCGGATTGCGATCTGGAGATCGTGATGGCCACTCTATCCTTCGAGCATTTCTATCATGATGAAGCTGGTCAACCAATGATGAGCTATGTTCCATAAAAGACAAGAATCCGACAGTCTGTTAACGATGCACTGGAAAACTAATCTAAATATTAACGCAAGGATGAGTTATTAATTTCACGAAGGAGTCTGTAAGTCACTAAGATCATGAAGTCAGATCGCTCCAAGAACATCAATTAAATTGGCTTCCGATACTTTGAATAGGCCATCTCATATGGAGTTCTCAGCTTTCATTCGCTCATCCGTTATGGACTTGCATCCACCTGTCATTCCTCAATCTTCAAAATTTGCTCTTGTTCTTAAATATTACCTTCCTCCAAATTTCTCTCCACATGCATTTTTCAAGTCAGTCTTTCTCTCAATCTCTTTTGTACTCGTAAGTCGCAACAAACGGTCTCTAATACGGCCTTCAGATCATTTACATATGACGATCGCTCACTTCACATCTTTAGTGGCTCTACTGCGGATGAAAATCTTATTCAGAACAGAACACAAAGCATAAGCAGTGGGCGGTTGCTGTATACGGTGGATTTCTTCTTATACCGGAAGTTTTTCATTCACTAAAAAAACGTTTTGTTTCGTTCTCTCTACTTTAACATTATTCTTTCGCTAAAAGTCTGAAGTCATGCAATTTCTGATGCTGCAATCTTCATTACTGAAAAGCCGAGCCTCTACCACTAGACATATCTTCTCTAGTTTCCATCATCTTTCTCTTTCAATCTTATTTTTCAATTTTGCTGCTTTAATTTTGTTGATTTCATCTATAAAGATTAGAAAGCAAATCAAAAGGTGACAGAAATTTTTGGGATTAGCGTAGGCTATATGGAGCTATGTATGAATTTTATCTATGGTTTCACTTATCCATCGAACCACAGACTGGTCGTGCCAATAAGCCATGGACAACTGAAGGAACTCTCTTCAGATGTCCTTGAATCAACGTAGCTGTAAATAAAGCACGGTCGACTAGATAACATATACAATTTTTCAGGTACCTACTTTTGATATTCTAAAATCTCAAATCAGACATTGATAAAGCTTCAAATTGATGATAGCAAATTGATAAAAAGTAGATTTATGGTACTCGTACATTGTAACGGTCGATGTCAAACCCCTGATATCTAACTGCACTACTTCATAGCATAAAGCTATGCTGTAATATGTCCATCGTGCTGTGTATATACACGCAACGTTAGTTACAGTACTAAGATTATTTCTAAGTACAAAATTCAAACCTTAACATTTTCCCTCTAAGTGTCCACCTGGACTAGTCCAATTGCATCCCTTCCTTCACATGGACAGACAGTGGACAGCACTACAAAGTCACCCTCTCCGTCTGCTGTCCACGTGGATTACGGTCGATCCCTAAGATGTTCTGATGTTGTTCAGGCAAAAACATTCATTTTCATTTATTTGCAAGATGAGAGTTAATAAATCCCAATTTGATTACGAGGGACAAATTTTGATGCACGCGTGGTACTGAGCCTAATGAGACGTGTTAACACGCCCGACAATCAAAAAGAAGTCGCTGTTATCTTTGTTGACTGAACAATAGTCAATAGAAAATATATCATTACGTCATGCAAGTAAAACATAAAGTTGTTCCTGTAAGGCTATATAACACAGTTCACCCATGAAGGATGTGAGCAAACATGTGTTTCAATAGGTTGCGTGGAAATGAAGCTCAGTCAGTTGCATACGCTATAACATCGAAGGCAATGTCGGTCGCTATGTTCCAGGTCTTATGTCGACATGCTGTCACGTCTCGTCGATTGTACGTAAAAGTTGATAATGTGTGTCGATTGGTTTATATTTTATCATTATATATATTTAGTCTACCGGACTATTTTTAGCTGATGGCTAACGTCGAACTCAAATTAATTAATTCTACAGATTTATAGTGGGCCAAGTGGAACGAGTAGGCTTGCCTGGTCCAAGATTTCCTACAAAAAAGGCCGGGTCAGAAAATTCAGACCCAATTAAAATGTCTGCATAGTGCACCTGTAAAAATATGTCATAAGCGGTGCATAAGGTACGGAAAGAGTAAATGAAAAAATGATCAAGTTCAGGAAACTAAAGGATGATGCTTAGAAGATTGGAGTACTAAGCGTGATGAATGAGATCTGAAGTTAATCTGTCACTAATAGAATCATTGGGTGGTCAGTTTGGCACTTTCTCAGAATTTGTTCCAATTTCCTTGATATCTTCATAAAAAATGCATTTCTTTAGGAACGAATCTTCAGTAGAACTACTTAAGAAAGACCGAATTCCCAGTTTTCCCGGTTGGTTGACAGTTGACACCTTGAACTTACATTTCACTGTGGAGTTCAGAAAGCGAATTGTCATTTCTGCTAAGTTCTCTACTACGGTCAAACAAGCACTAAGCAACATAGAGTAAGTATATTAGGTAGAGTAGACCTATCAAAACTCGGCATTTAATGAATTCCCAATTTGTATACAGTTTCGATTTTATTAAATGAACTCGAGTTGAGAACCGGTACCACATGTGAGATGTGCAAATTTTTACAGCATTGGAGAAATCTTTACGGAATTGACTGATCATCATCAGCCATACAGAAGAAATAATAGTACTTTACAAATCCTCAGTGTCATGTCAAACTTGGAGAGGTACTGCAGTTTGCTAAATTAGCAATACGATGGGTTAAGGATTTACTGCTGAGCCTTATCAATAGGAGTATTTTCTTAAGCGTGATCATATCACAAACAGCCTGCCACTGAAACAGCAAAATATCAGAGTTAAAGATTATGATCATAATTATCATTAAAAGATGTAAATGGGTCCACATAATTACTATTCAGATTCAAAGTGAAACAAAAACTTAGTGAATCATCAAATTATGTCGATGAAAATTGCATTAAAAACTTGTCTCAAACTGTCTCTAGTTTTCCATTTTCCAATTTCCTTGATAATCAGCTGAATTCAGCTTAATTGAGACACATATTAGCAAATATTCATTCCTTTTGATATCCAATTTCTTTCATACTACTTACAAAGTGGCTTCATGCCGGTAATATACAAACCACAGGAATACTTTGCAAAAATTTAGCTTTTTAAAAACTGCATAAATAATTCTTTGGACCGCAGGAACGCAATCTCCGCAAAAAACTGAATTTTCTCATAAAAAGTTTTTTGTATAGATACTTTTTTGTCGACACGCTACCTACCATATACTTTCTCTATGCTATGTACTATGCAGGGATCGCAAGTTTCCGTCCTTTCCGTCTTTTTTACACCTCGTCCGTCTTTTTCCGTCTTTTTAAATTCACCTTTTTCAGTCCATTCAGTTTTTTAAATTTAACAGTTATTAATATGAAACTGGGTAAGGTTGGGAGGTTGTCAAGTCGGAAATAGATGACATTATTTCGAATAGATTTCAAGTTCAATGTTTTTAATACGAGAGTATGAGATATAGTTTCCAGATCTATCACATTATATTTTGTATAAACGCTTCCGCTGATTACAAATGCATGATGCAAGGCCTCTGCAAATCATGGATCAACCGATTTTACAATATCCCTTTTCAGAGTTTCGCATGAATAATTTTTTCCATCGAACAGGTAACTACGTTAATATCGTTAAGGAGTTGGATCTCGCTTCTTCGTTTTGGAGATGGAAAATTAATCCTGTCCCGAAATCATGTGATATACATAACTCTACGATGACTCGTGAATTGATCTAATTCGCCAGTGTCGATCAAATTTGGTATCGTCTTATTACTTCGATCATGGAAATTTTAAGCTAATTTGATTTCAAGAAATTTGTTTTTATTAGGGGTTATTCAACTGATCCTTACGTTGATGTTATTGCGAGACATTTTTTTATTGTGATGCACCTTTTTACAATCAGGTCGAGACTTGATTGCCTAGTTTGTTCACTTATTAAACAGGGTGGTGTGTTTACATGAAAATAATGTATTAATGTCGAAAGATGTTTACAAGAAATCTATGAACATTTTAGTTGCCTGAAACATGGTAGCAGGAATATTGCTTCACTCCTTGGGAGCATTACCCTCTGAATATGATATATTTATTGTTACGATGATCAAAATCTCGTGCTTCAGCCCATAGCCTATATACATGGAGTACAAACTTAAACACATACTTTGACGTTTCTGCCACTCTGTTTATGGAACTTTTGGTTTTAGTGTATAAATGAGAAGAATGCTTTATTGTTTTGTCAATATATTCTCTATTCTTGGTTAATTTGATACTTCTTAGAGTTATTCATGTACAAATACAAATTTGGGAGATATTTAGATGTTAGATCCGGTTTCCCTGATAAGGGTCCCCGGTCACGGGTTAGTTAGTAATGACTGACGAATGAAGAGTAAGTAAGAGTGTATGGCGACTTGGAGTAGTCGCACTGTGACAGTAGAATGACGAAAGTTGATACAGAGTATTGTCAGTCATTCAAAGAATTTAAGATGTGTTTTCCAGGATTTCAAATGTTTGCCGTGCTTAAAGAATATCCAAACGTATTCAGTTTGTCATTGCTTTTCCTTTGCTAGGATAGGAACATGGATGTTACAGACTACATATATATCATTTGTTGTGGCCCAACATATCAAATTAGTAGTGCAGCATTAAGTTTATTATCAAAATTACTCATTTGGACTATATAGGCTATACGTAATGAATTTTAGTTTGAAGAGGATGCTTTACAACACTCTCAGTAAAGAGGAAATTTTCAGGAGAATATGTTAACTGCAATCTAGTTCAAATAGCGAAAAGGTTCGGCTTGTAATGGTTCGGTCATCTACTGGTTCGATTAAATCTAAAAAAAATCAAGCAAGGTTATATCATGATATTTAGATCAGTTTCAACAATGATATTTATATTATTAGACTGTTTCGCAAGAATAATATTTATTTGCTTTTGTTTTTCAGGCATTTTGAAGTTATCCAGTTTCGATCCTCTGCAGAGGAAATTATTATCTTTCGGGGACTATTTTGATGACAGTGGAATAATAAATCGCTTTCAATGGCGATGGTTTGAAGATGAAGTGAATGGCGAGAAAATTAGTGTTTGGGCCAGGAAAATTTCACAACCTGTCTATTGTGTCTGTGTCCGATGCGGCGATAAACCAATTAACTATGGGCTAAATGGGAAAAGGGCATTTGAGAAGCACAGTGATACCAAAAAGCACCGGAACATCAGTGCATCAGTAGCGAATATGGTTATTCATCCGGGCTCTTCTTCAGTATCGTTAGGACAACACATCTCGCTTAGCGATAGGATTGTGAGGGTCCAGGCAAATCTTATCACTTTCTTAGCCGAAAATAGGCTACCGCTGACATTTGCTCCGAAGATTTTAGGTCTTTCAAAATCTTTAGGAAAAGATTTACCGGCATTGAATGCCACCAAGATTTCCGACTGCGCTGCTGGTTATAAACTTCGGGATGGTCTGGCGCATTTCTGGGACGAACAATTAGCCGGCCATTTGAGAAACAATCCCTTCAGTCTCACAATCGACGAAGGTACATCTCATAGCAACCAACGGGTACTTGGTATTCTTGTACATTATTGGCATGATGGTCGAGTGGTTTGTCAGCACCTTCGCTCATTAGAACTGAAGCGAGTTGATGCAGAAGGCATCACGAATATTCTTGTCGACACTTTGAATAGCCTTAACATACCATGTACGAATATTGTAACCATTCACATGGATAGTTGTAACGTTATGAGAGGAATTAAAAGTGGAGTTTTCAAACGCATGAAAGAAAAATTTCCACAGTTGATAGATACGGGGGTGATACACCACATACCGTGCATAACGTATCAAAGAAACTTGCAAGTGCTTTCCACTGTAAGACAGAAAATTTTTTGGATTCGCTATCTTTAGATTTAGATGAAATCGGCCAGCGAGAAAATCTTCGTGCGATTGGCAGTATTTTAGGTGTAAGTATCAAATCTCAAAAAAGGCGCATTGATAATCGATGGCTATCTGAATTACCGATTCTTGAACAGTTTTTTGATGATCTTCCGTCTTTAACAATTTTTTATAGTTGTTTTATTGTCAACGAAAATGATTACAGAAGTGTTTCGTCTTTAGTTGAAAGCATCATTTCTAACTGTGAGATAACTTCTGAGGGAAAAGCGAATTGACTGAAATTTGTAGTGAAATTCGAACGAAATATTTGAAAAATTCTAATTCAACACAGGCAAAGAAAATGGTAGCTAGAAGAAAGAAGATTACGGACTTTCTCTTCACAAATCGTGACGAATCTCTTCTTATTGCAGATTTTGAAGTCAGACAGCTTACAGTTTTGAATGATTATGTGAAGTGTATGCAGTTTGATGTTCCACTGATTCATGTCCAACTGAAAGAAATGCGTCGTTTCATTACCAGATTTTGTTCCTTCTTCATACGACCGTCTAAAATGCTTTCCCTATCGATAGAAACCATTCAAAATCCTCGCATTTACTTACAACCTGAAAATGTATTCGACGGCTTGTCCTATACACAGGATATTTCGAAAAGCAAGTTAGTTGCATTGGGAAAACAAGCTCTCTCTGGTCTAGTTTCTACCACAAAGTATTTATTAGAAAACTTCCTTTCGAAAATTCCATTATTCGAGGTATGAGCGGACTTGATCCACATAATCGTTGTCGAGATAGTACTGTCGAAAAGCTGAGCATCCTTGTGGATAATATCACTGATTTATCTGCTGACAGTAGTAAGGCCAAATCTGAAATTCGCATGTATTGCTGTGCAGATGAAAGTACATTACCTGATAAAGATAAGCTACAAATCGATGAATATTTTCATGAACTTAGAGATACGTATCCCAATCTGACTTTAATCGCCAAGAACGCTTTGACCTGATTCAATGGACCGAAGATAGAAGGAGCGTTCACTATCATGAACATGACAAGCACAGAATACCGACCATCTTTGTCTGTTGAACAATTGAGTGCGTCTTTAACAGCTCATTATCGTGCTAAACTGTACGGTCCTTTAGAAACAACTCTTAAAGGAAACCCTAAGGTTAAACCCATTGATTCTGATCTAGTAACAGCCATGACATCAGCGTATAAATTGCGTAGTAATCGTCATAAGGCATTGAGATTGTTAGCTGCAGCTTCAAGTAGACTTTCTGAAGCAGGTAAGAAAAAGAAGAGTGAGGAAGAGGAGAAACGGAAAAGCTTAATTCAGTCTAGACGTCAGAAGTTAAGAGATTCCATCCCTGGTCTTTCTCGGAAACGTCGGATTCTTCATGACCTGCCCACCATTCCCAAACTACGAACTTGTAGGGATGATGTGATTGACAACTCTGCATCGGTAGATCTAGACCTATCTACTCAAAGTGCTGACAACATTGAAAATGAACCTAAAAAAATGCGTATACAGACTGATATCCGATCATTCTTCAAAAAATAGGACAATCTTTCTTTCAAGAATTTGCATTGTTTTGATCCAGTCAGTATCAGTAGTTCCAATGAATTGTACATGGCATGCATAGACCTACTGAGCATCCGTTCTGCTGAAATATTGTTTTTATCATGGTTACTTTTATCAATCTTATTACCAAAGATTGGTTCCATTGGTAATTTCAATGAACCGTACGTATAGACCTATTGAACATTCGTTCTGCTGAAATATTGTTTTTATCATGATTATTTTTACCAATCGTATTTCCAATACACTTACTCAGTTGGAAATTCTTGTTTTTGCTGATCAAATTCTATTTCATGACATGTATTTTTCGCAGGTGATCTGTAATAACTCTTGTTCTTGTTGATAATGTTATCAGATGTTTGTTATTGTTGAAACTGTTCTGTTTAAGTTGTTAGTGATGTGAAAATTTTTATCATGTGTATGGACGTGGTCTTTTTCATCGACAAGATTTTTAAGTAAAGCTAGGGCCGAAGGCACGTAGTTCAAAATTAATATTTCACGAGGATTGAGTCATCATTGTCTATATTTCTAATGCTTTAAACTGACATTGAAATCGAACGAAGGTTTATTGGTGAACACTTATTAACCTCATACCAAAGACAACCATGCAAGTTAGACAATATTAATGTCTGAAAATGTAGATTACAAGTTTGTAACAATGGGAAAATATTAGTTATAAAAATCATTTTTCTTATCCGAATTTGAAATTGACTATTCCGAAATTGATATTGACTATTCCGAATTTGATTTTGACTATTCCGAATTTGATTTTGACTATTCCGAATTTGAAGTTGATTATTCCGAATTTGAAGTTGAAAAGGTATAATGATTTAATATACGTATGTTATCTGTTTGAAGCCATCAATCAAAATGTTTTTGGAACATCATGTAAAATCAATATGGGGAAATATCAACTTATTTCTTTATGTAGGTCCATCCCATGTTTATAGCAAACATCTGTATTCCAGTGCATTTAACAGAATTTTTGTTCCCTTTCCAACATTGGATGAACGTTCATAAATAAAACGGTCAATCTTTATAATTGTTAATATTCGACCTTGAGAAAGAAGCCTTATTAATTATTAATTATTATTATTATTATTAAAGTTGCATTACAATACGCATCAAACAAACAATCTTTTTGGAAATACGTAAATTCAAAATTAAAGACAAATCACATTGCCAATACGTTTAAAGGACCGAATGATGAAGCGATTTATCATGGAAATGACATTTCTGAAAGCTTTAATGATTATTTTTCAACTGCATTTTCAAATCTTGGTGTTTCTGGTCGTGATTATCACAGTATTGCTGTCAACCAAACATATGATTCAATGATTCTCCCATGTTTCTCACCCGAAAATGTTTTCAAAGTTTTGAATACTTTGCCAAACTCTGGGACAGTTGACATTGACAATTTATCTTATGTTATCTTAAAAAAAGTCGCATTTTTCCTTTCACCGATATTATCCAAATTATTCAATCTTTCATTTCAAACTGCAACGATACCTGATGGGTGGAGACTTGTCATGATAACACCAATTCACAAATCAGGAGCAAAGAATGTTATTTCAAATTATCGACCTGTAGCAATATCAAGTGTTGTTTGTCGAGTTATGGAGAGAATCGTCAGAGAATCGATCGCAACTTATTGCTTAGATAATGAAATTATCCACTCTTCTCAACACGGTTTTTTACCAGGAAAGTCCACAGAAACAGCTGGTTTGAGTTTCTTTGACTTTTTGTGCAGAAATGCAGACCTAAGTTATAACATTGATGTGCTATTCCTCGACTACAAAAAAGCGTTTGAAAGTGTTCCTCATGACCGCCTCGTATCTAAAATGGTTAAGTATGGTTTCGATGACGTACTATTAAAATGGATCAGAAATTATTTTAACGACAGAAAACAAATGGTTATTTATAACGGCCATCGATCATCTCTGAGGCATATCCGAAGTGGTGTTATTCAGGGGTCTGTTCTCGGCCCGATCCTATTCGACATCTATATGAATGATTTCGAAGTCGATTTTGAATATAGTTTTGTTGTGAAATATGCCGATGATATAAAGCTAGCTAATGTTTGGTCTGAACGAGGTGCTGATAATGATTATGGAGACAGACTTCAATTAGATGTTCAGAAATTACAAATTTGGAACGACACCAACGGAATGACTTTGAATTTAGAAAAATGTCGGATGATGCACATTGGAGCCAACAACACACGTATTCCAGTGCATGTGTGTGGTATTCCTATTCCCATCACCAATTCATACAAAGATTTGGGCATTATAATCACCGATCAATTATCTTTTGATGAACATATTAACGGTATGGTAAACAAAGCACGTCAAAGACTTGGCCTCATACGAAGAACATTTTGTCATTGTGAACAGCAAATCTCAATAACATTATATAAGACACACGTACGTTCAGTTTTAGAATATGGGAGTCTGATATGGCATCCTTACAAAGTGAAAAACATTAATAAAATTGAAGGTGTTCAAAGAAGGATGACAGGATCTTTCCAGAATCTTCGTCACTTACCATATCGTGAAAGACTCAAAGAATTGAATCTGCTATCATTGAGTACTCGTCGTATAAGGTATCAACTGATATTTCTCTATAAGATGTTTCATGGTCGGATCAATGTTGATTTTCGCGAATTGTTTCATGTAGTAACCGATTCTAGAACTAGAGGTAATCATCTTCGAATACAGCCGAAAAACAGCAGACATGACTATCGTCGACATTTTTTTACATCGAGCATTGCTAAGTATTGGAACATGTTATCCGACGATGAAATTAATAATAACTCATTATCTCAATTTAAATCAACATTGCAAAGTCTATTTCTGAGACTTGATATGTGGTAATCATGTTTTTTCTCACATCTCGATCTTGTATACCGCATGTATTTTCCAATGACTGTTCAATGCCCTTCAACAGGGTTGTGTATTTCTTTGAAATACATATTATTATTATTATTATTATTATTACATTATAGTTAAAATCAGTTACTGCTGAAAACACTATTTTTAGAACACACACGCGTGTGAGAGTGTACTTGAATTTTTCCGTCTTTTTTCTGTCGGCATTTACGAGCCCTGACTATGTAAATTGAGACTATCTTCATCTCCATTCGTAAACAGCTTCTGTGTGTAATATCCATGAACAGATCATTTAAGTATAAAAAGAAGTTGAGCAAAAATATCAACAAACATTGCCGTTCAATAAAGGGACGATATTTAAGAAAAGTTCTTCAGTATTCAACTTATTAAAACCGTGTAGCTACTGCTTCATATTGTTCTGAGAAACTCTGTCCAACTTCTCCGGTTGAATTAGAGAGGAGGGTTTACTATGATGGCAATACAAAGGTGCAACACGCTGGAGTTTAATGCACCATATAGTGTCTGATGAATGGCGTGTCAGATGAACCGTTGCTGAGGCCTTGCGGTATTGTTCGCTCTGCGTCTGGGAGACTGAGGATCAAACCTCGGATTTTTTTAAACAGATACACTTAGCGTTTTTGCTAAGCACTCAGCACAAAAGAATGAGAGTGTGATAAATATAACTCAGCCACAGGGAAGAAAGGTGGTCGCCCAATGTGCTGCCGAGTGTAAACAATGTCTAGTAACTTATTTATATATTTGTTGACATGTATCAGTCAATTTACAAATCAGACTGAAAAAAATTAGCCTCCACTTATATTTAACTGTTGTTCATGCCATTGAAATTCCGAATACAATCGTTTGCAATATGATTTCCCGAAAAAATGTATGACTGTTAAGTCTTACTTCTTCTATGCCGAGATCATCCATCAGCTCTCTTTGCGCGTCCTCTTCAATAGAAGCCATATGAGCATCTTTTACGAATAGATTGTCAGGGTGTTCCTCAGCAGATACGACAAGTCGAACATGATGATCGTAGAGATTATCAATCAAAGTGATGAATCGGCGCGTCTCTGAGCGCAACATCAAACCCAAAAAAGGCACGTCTTGCAGAATTATTGTGTGGAAGGCCTGCGCCATTTGCAAGTAATCCGGAGCAGCAGTGGCCTGAAAATTAGATCAACAAAACGATATTTACAACACATAATTAGTACATGTTGCTTAAACGCTAGTGCTTTTCCACTGGTGAAAGGGGAGGTTGAACGTTGCTGACATAGTGAAACCGTTCTGGAGCGTTGTGATACTTCTAACGCAGATACCCTTCCTGCAGACCTTCACATAACAGATTATAAGATTGATTGGCCAAATAGTCGCAGCGCCACAATCAATAATTATGCTAGAACATCCGATTGTTTCATGTGTCAAAATCTTTATATAGCTTGCTGCCAAATTATCATATTTTAGAGATAAACGTACCCGCCAGCACGCATGATGACTTGTTGAAATACATTTAATTATTTCTCAAGCATGGGATGTGATCCTTAAAGTTTTCAAAACGCCTTTAGTACATGCAACTTCGCGAATTAAAATAGCAAAGCTAATGCATCGGTAGTTTTACTTGGCCCGATACACTTCGCCAAATGCATATGCTGATGCAAGCATGAAAATCCTTTGTAATACTTCCTTATACATGTACTTCTACTATTTTTGTAAAATTTTCATCTTCCAGTACTTCAAAGTATACTATGAAGTTTACTAATAGTGTACTAGTACTTAATAGCACTTTGCGGGTTGCTATATGAATAATTCAAAATTAATTATAGCAAAGTTTACGTGTATGATCACAAATGGCGACTGCAGAAGTTATTTCGTAACTGTGAAACTAACAATAGAAACGATGAACAGTTATGAAGATACAACACGAAAGAACGTCGAGATTGCTTCAGAATACGATTGATCACCTAGCAGGAAGGATTTGTCAACACATTCCGACGTTCATTCAGAATACGAATTGCCTATCGTTTTTTTCTTTCTACTTTATTGCTCGGTTTCAAGGAATATTAATAGAAGAAGGTTGTCAATTCACTCGGGAGCGGAAATAAAGGACATAAACAATCATTTTACTTCATGATGACATCGATTTCCGCCGTATTATAACTGGATGGGAAAGCGAAAATTATCGAGATTATTGCTGTTCAAGTTAGGTGGCAATCTACATACAGGGTGTTTCATATTTACCTGCCTAATATCGGTGTAAGAGGAATTTCCAACTTATGACGCACATGCGACCGACTGACTGAACATGACAACATGCGACGTGGCTACGGTTACCTGCATCTGGTCAGAAGATGGGGAAGCGAGGAGGTGCAGAAACTGTTGTATATGGTGGACCAGGCAGTGGACAAGGAATCGACCCGGATGAAGAAGACGCATTGTGACAAGTGGAGAAGATGGACCGGTGAACCGTATCCTGAGCGAAATGTGAAGCTGAACTGGGCACCAGTGTTCCACTTTCCCTATTCTGACAGTTTTCTGTGTAGAGTCCCTGCACCTTCTCAAAGTACCAGCGTTGTTCTTGACTCTCAGCATAGTGGGTGTGAGAATCAGATGCCAGCTGATATCAGCTATCTTCTTCAAAAAGGACCGAGTTATCGGATCCCGAATATTGTGAATGAGCAACTAGTTAAAGACACTGAGAGGGAGCTTGATCCTCTGACCTACCGTTAGCGCTGGAGCGAAGTGTTTAACTCCACTGATAGGGAGGATAATGCCGACACTGACTTGACCATTCCGTTTTTTTAAAACCGCACCATTCTTCCTCCTAAAGCCGATGAGGAAACTGAGGCTAAGCTGAAACTCTTCCGCATAGAAGTAATGAATCTAATCAAAAAAACAACATAACAACAAAAAAGTAAAAGAACTTAACAAATCCATTAAAGTTACCCGCAATTACCTTAAAAGTAATGAGCTTACTGTAAAAGTGACTAATAAGACTAATAAACTCTTGATTATTGAGGAAGAAGATATAATAAAACGGACGGAAGAACTTCTGAACGACGGAGAGACCTACAAACCGTTAACCAAGTCCAGAGTGAATAGCACGGAAAACCAAGCTAATAGAATGATAAAATCTACATGTAAAAATTTTACTAGAAATCAGATAGAGCGTCTCTATAGCACAGGAACCGAAGCTGCCTCGTTCCACGTGACTATTAAGGATCATAAAGATAAGGTGGAAGGATCGTATCCTTTGCGTCCTATAGCATCTTGTAGGAATACGCCAACTGAGAAAGTAGATTGGCTCGTGACTAAAATCTTGTCTCAATTAACTCAGTTCGTACCGTCGCATATCAAAAACGCCGAAGACTTAGTTGTTCAGCTGCAACGCCTTAAATATAAGCCTAACTGCACATTCATATCCTTAGATGTTAAAAGCCTTTATCCTAGCATCCCAATCTCTGATGACATAAAACAAGTTACCGATTTTGTCTCTGAAAATTGGAATAAAATAAATAGTTACGGGTTGGATATGGATTCAGTTTCAAAAATGTTAAATTTCATATGTCACAACTACGAAATTAGGTATAACAACAAACACTATCCGCAGATTAAAGGCTGCCCGATGGGATCCCACTTCAGTCCACCGTTTGCTATTATTTATTTACATAGGTTAGAGACTGTGGCCTTAAGCGAGTTGAAAAATAGATTTAATATTAGCCCGGATCTCTATGCTCGCTACAAAGACGACATAATTATAGGCCCATTTGAAAAAGAATTTGACTTCTCCGTAATATTGGACGTCTTTAATAGTATTAACGAAAGCATTAAATTCACCATAGAGATTCCAGAAGGAGTTTTAAACTTCCTGGATTTAAGCATTCACATAAAAGAAGGAGATCTGAATTATAGCTGGTTCGAAAAGCCTTTTCACTCCGGTACCTCTTTGCATATAGATAGTTACGTTCCTAGTCACGTTAAAAATAACTACCTAAAGAATACAGTAGAATATGTTCAAAAAAGATGCAGCTCGCAAGCTTCTTTTGACAGTGCTAAGACCAAGTTAAAGAAAAAATTCCAACACAACGGTTTCTATGCCAACAGCATATTTAAAAATAAAAAGCACAAGCAAAAATCCAAGTCAAAAAATAAAACCAATATCCTAAAAATTAAATACGTGAATGATAGCACCAGCCGTCAAATTCGTACCCTCATCAGAAATTATGACTTACCTGTATCATTGGTTGATGTCCCTAACTCTAACTTATATAATAATCTTCAATGCAAACCTAGAATTGAAAAGCACGAAAATTGTATTGCCTGTAATCGCCTACCCAGCAATTACACTTGTTCGAGCAAATTTTTAGTTTACAAGTTTACTTGCAATTTTTGCCACAATACGTACGTCGGGCAGACAAGTCGCCCTTTTAAATTCCGTTTCGATGAACACAGTCGGTCTTTCAATAGTAATATCAGCAGTGCTTTGGCTGACCACAGAATTAATTGTTATCGGGTTTCCTCTATTGACGACTTGTCTATTGACTATGGGTGAATTGTTATCGGGTTTCCTCTATTGACGACTTGTCTATTGACTATGGGTGAAATTCATTTATTCATTGTTTACATCATGCTCGTGCATGTGCGCTGTGTTAGAAGATCGGAAAATGTGAATATTTTGCTTTCGTACATGATCGTGCATAACTGGGCGGCCTGCACGCAAAGCTCTGCACAAATTGATATTCAAAATGAAATCTATTACTATACGTATTCATAGTTCAGCACCAAAAACAGACTGTTGGCAAAGTATTCACAGCAGTAATTGATGAGTTCAGATCTCCACAGCTGTTTTGAGGGTGGAAAAGTGTAGCAATTCTGGCTCATTTTAGGCCTATTTCCGATAGGTATGGATAAATTTGAAGCAATGAACAAATGTATAAAGGTTCTGCTCCACGGAATAGATAAATTTGACTCAAATCAACTATGTGAGGTTATGCGGTGAGAGCTAACATTGTAAAACCGCCTCTTAGTACAACTTATACTGTGCTAAATGTCACTAACTTATAAAAAACACCATACTTTTGCATGTGTTCATTGAGAAGGTTGAAAGACACTCACAGGATTAGTTATGTCGACCTGCTACATGCATACATGATTCTTTTACTTGAAATCAGCTTTCCTAATGTTCAGATATCGATTTAAGCAGGTAAACTAAGAATTTGTAAAAAGGGTCCACTGTGAAAAAACTCAGGTCTCGGGGGGTTAATCAGTGGTATGATACTTGATTTCCACGATGAAAATATAGAACGTTGAAAAAATTGTACTGTCATTTGTGACCGAGATTGATAAGTTGAAGATAACAGCTCTACTGTCAGCATTAAAATTGCAAAATATTCCTCAAAACGAAAACTGAAAGCACTCAAGAGCATTGAGTTATTAACAGGAAGCCACTGGGAGACATCGCAATGACTGAAGATACAAATTTAGACACTTCGTAGCTAGCACAAATGATCAAAGACACTATCGGAAGTCATCAAGACTAACTAATACTGTTTATTCTACAGATTGTTTCATAAAAAATGGATCACCCTTAAACATCGCCTTAACTTCAACTTTGTCTAACTCCGCCAAACTTGAACGAATTTCTCTGAAATTTGGAAGATGTCAGTTGTGCTTACTAATATCATTGTTGGAAATTTCAAGCATGAATATTGAGTTGTTTTCCTGTTATAGATAAAAAAGTAGTAGATAATTTGATCTTCATTTAGCAATGTTACACAAAATCATACCTCACTCTTATAAAATTACATTTGTTTCCTTTGTTATGTAATATGTTGTTCTACAAGCCAAAAGCTATCAAGCAAAACAAAAATAAAGAAAATCGGTCAATCAGAGCCAGTATAGCACCATTATTCATCAACAATAATGTAACTGCTACATGTGATTAACTGGACTTCATGTTCCATAGCTTCCTGACTTCGTTGCGGTGGTGTTGGCAGCACTCCTGATTGCTTTCAGCTAGAAATCTATCTCTTACCGGTTGAAAACAATACAAAGCACAAATGAACAATAACGAGATCGCATTCACAAAAGGCAAAGTGTCAGCCTTGCTAGAACTAGGGTTTTCTTTGCGAGCTACAAGCAAGCGACTAAATGTCCCTTACACAAATGTGCATCGATGGCATGATGCTTTTCGACTCTGTCGTAAAGAGGGCTCTGACCGTCCACGCAAAACATCCAAACGTAGAGACCGCCTAATTTTGAGATTTGTTAAAGTTGATCCAAGTCTCTCGTTAACTGAGATGGCTGCACTAAACTCGTCTATTTCTAAGTCCACTATTCGTAGAAGACTTATTGAGTCGAATTTCAAGAGCTGTAAGAGGCCCTCTCAGATCGAATTATCAGATCAGCATACAAAAAGACGTCTCAGATGGGCAATGAGTCATTGTCACTGGCGAAATCAATGGGATCGGGTTGTCTGGTCTGATGAGGCATCAGTCCGTCTGAAGGATAGTGATGGTCGATTGAGATTATGGATAAAATCTGATCAGGAAATTCCGAGACATTTACATCGTCCCCGGGTACAAGGTGGTGCGACTCTACTGATTTGGGCTGGCATTTGGACCAATGGCCGCTCTGAACTTCACATACAGCAAGGAACCATGAATTCTGAACGCTATGAATGTTTTACGAATGAACATTGGCCAAATGACAGATCAACTTGGTGATCCATCGACTTGGTTATTTATGGATGATAATGCTACGTGTCACAGGAGTGGTAGAGTCAACTTATGCAAGTCTCAATTAGGGCTTAGGACATTATCTTGGCCAGCTCGTTCTCCTGATCTGAATCCCATAGAAAATGTATGGAGTATTCTAAAACGTAACGTTCGTCGTTCACTGCTACCTACAGATGGCGTATCACAACTTATGTCACTGCTAAAAAGAGAGTGGAGAAAGTTAGATCAGTCAAAAATCAACGATATCATCGAATCAATGCCTAGACGAATTGGTAATGTCATTGACAATAAGGGTAGGGCCACAAAATATTAGCTTCTTAAGAACCGTTACTGTATCATAGCTTATCAGATTATATAAGGACATTTAAATATATTAGGGACATGAAATAACATGAAAAATGCTTTCTGTATCATACTTATGTTTTATTTAGTCAAATTTTAGGATGATCCACTTTTTATGAAACGGACTGTATCTTGGAAAAATGCAAGAGTCCGGTGGACACTCGGTTGAGTGAAGCTCATTTTATTAAATGCCTGAAGCCTACGATAAACCGTAAACACGATTTGATCGATTTCTGATGTCTGATTCTCACACCCCGCACCAGAACGTATAAAAGGACAACGCTCTAAGATAGAGCGCTCTCCTGTGCTGTACTGACGTTTTTAGCCTTAAATCTTATCTGTTTTGCCCCTGAGGAAGCATGAACACGCGAAACGTTGAGCCTGTACATATTGTTTTTAGTAATTCTTTTAGCCAATAAACCTAAGAAGACACCCCCATTATTTTGAATCACTTGCGTTATGACGCTGTTATTTATTTCACTGAAAGCAGTGATTGATGACATGAAATGGAATCGTCATTTGATGAGAGATGTAATGACTAATGACAAATCATTGTTTTCCATAAACGATCTATTATTTGATGACTTGTGATCAACACTTACAATTCATGCTAATATCAGTTGTGGTTCACTGCTGTCGCATCAAAAATGTCTGACCGATCGCGAAGAGATCATCACTTGAGCATAAATGAGCGCATCATTGTTGTTCAGCTCTACTATGCAGCGGGTGGTAACATCAGTAAAACTCAAAGAGACTTCAGTGAATCTTTGCAACAAGGCCCCCTCATCCTCGCACAAAATCCATCATCGCGAAATTCGATGCTACCGAATCCGTTGGACATGCTGGTGAGGGAAGACCTGTGTCAGTGTCGACAAAGGAGAACCAAGCAAGATCTCC
Source organism: Prostheceraeus crozeri (assembly GCA_907163375.1). NCBI lineage: Eukaryota > Metazoa > Platyhelminthes > Polycladida > Euryleptidae > Prostheceraeus > Prostheceraeus crozeri. Next base: position 47,522 of record CAJQUW010000125.1, on the reverse strand, counting down.
TTGCAACTGCAAGTACTGCAAGTCCAAGCAAGTCACTTCGTAGAATGAGCGCTGCCTTAATGAAAGATTATATGGATCGAAGACTACAGCTTTGTGAACTTTTAAATAGCCAGTGTCGTGATGATCCCAACTTTCTGGATTCCATAATTTGGACAGAAGGAGCAAATGGTAAGATCAACAGACACAACTGCCACTATCGGCACATGGAAAATCAGCATCACATGTATGAACATGAAATGAAAGCTCAAGGAGTCATGGTGTGGGCAGGAATCTGTTCGAACGGTGTTATTGGCCCTTTATTTTTCCCTGAAGGGGACTGACTGTCACCGGACAGTCATACCTGACACTTACAAGATGTTCTACCATTGCTGCCGCGAATCTTAACACTGGCTTATGGCAGCAAGATGGTGCTCCCGTTCATTGTCAGCGGGATGTCATGAGCCATCTGGACAACTGCTATCCAAAGAGATGGTTTGATCATCCTGGTCAATTGATTGGCCACCTCGATCTCCCGCCTTAACCGCGGTGGATTTCTTCCTCTGAGGTTACCTTGGAGAAAAGGTTTATGGCACTACACTGTCCACGATAACTGCTTTGCGAGATAACACAATTGATTGAGGAAGCAAGTAACATACCAAATGCACTAGCAAGAAAGGTTTGCAATTCAGTTAGTGATCGCTTTCAGAAATGTGTAAATGCTGACGGTTGTCACTTTGAGCATATGTAAATATATGTTTTGCTATAGAATGTGTTGTTTTATCATTAACTACTGAGCTTAAGCGTTATATTACTTCGATTCTAAAAAATGTCACAAAATTTGGCAGGTAATTATGAAACACTCTGTATTTCCATAAAAACATTTTGATGTGGGTTTGCGGGATTTCGACGCTTCTTGACAAGCGCATACTTAATACTGTCGACGATGAAGTTAAGTGCAATTGAGTCTATTTCCTATAAATTCTAATCAAAGAAATGTTGAATTAATGGAAAATGCTTCATAATGACAGACTGTGTGTGTTATCGGATAGAGTTGCGCGTCAGGCAAGACAGATCTATAGTAACAGACGTACATTAGCGCCATTCATATACCGCGAGCCTGATCTGGCTGCGCAAAATAGATGCAACACAAAATGGTATCTTTAAAACAGTAATTGGAAAGCATTCAGCTGCCAAAAAAGTAATTTTTCGCAATCAATGATTTGATGGTAAAATGACTATGCACATATTTGAGTCACACTGAATAGAGTACAAACAAAAAGCATCCTACACAATGCGCGTACTTGGTGATCATAATTTGATTATGACATGCATCAACAATATTTACAATATGCATGCATACTACGTAGTGGATATACATGTACTTTCAAATTTATCAAAAATCATCTGAGCGATCAATATTCTATTAACGAAGAAAACAATGCTTCCTGAAAGGGAATGAATCCTGATTTGACAATAACATCAAACTATCAGGCAATACAATAAGATAAATCAACCAATACACGTAATCAAGAATGTCACGAATTACATGAGTAAATTTTCGATGATTCTAATATATTAATATATTTTATTTTATATCAAGGTGCTTATCCTGATTAATTTTGATTCTATGTTGATGAGCAGAATGAGATCATAGCGTTGGATGTCACATTCCAGATTCTTATATCATATTCGACTTGTCAGATAAAGAGCGACATGTCGACGACCACATTTTTCATAAACTTGGCTAAATTACCAGCAATTACACTTTCCTTCAGTTGATGCTAAAAACAGCTTTCGTCTCTCCTTGAAATTTATTGACCAGATTAAAATAGTTAATTAAAGGATATGTACAACCCCTACGCGTTTCAAGCGTTCGCTGTTCCTCAGGGGGTAATTCGCTAAAACCAACGCTTGAAACGCGTAGGGGTTGTACATATCTTTTAATTAACTATTTTAATCTGGTCAATAAATTTCAAGGAGACGAAAGCTGTTTTTAGCATCAACTGAAGCATGAAGAACCTCCTGTTGGCGGCCATCTTGTATAATTACAATTTCATGCACTACTTAAATTTTCAATGAATGTAACTATTAAATGGGAAAATCAGGTAAACACAGAACGATATTGAGACACGTTATCTATTAAACTCAATGAGTATTGAAGGCACACTCGAATGCAAGTACAATTGGTTGCAAAACTGGAAATATAATTTAGATAGTTCACTAACTCTAGCACGCTACAAACCTTTATCATTTCACATATATATTTCAGATAGGTAAGTCTAAATTCCACGGGACTGGTGCGTTCATTCTTATGCAGTATGACTAATGAATACCATACACACTGAAAATCACAAGCCTCTTCCCAGCCGAACTGAGCTTCAAAATGTTCGCCGTTAATAGAGTGAGACGAAGAACTTTATTTTCACGAAGTTTGCTTCCGAAAATGAATTTCGAAGTTGTAAAACTGAAAATCACATGAGGAATTATTAATCAATGATTTCCACGCGTACTTACTGATCCACAGACATCAGCGAAGGTACAGAACAAAACCCCTCCGCATGTCCTCGAAAACCGCACCTGGCGCCCAAAAACAGTGAAACTACGAGGACCGACGTCTACAAAAGAATATGTACTGGTATAAAAAGGAAGATATTATTGGTGTGATAAAAATCACCTTCTCCTTCCGCTTCTTGCATCTCTTTGAATATCGATTCCAACTTTTTCGTAGTATTGCGAACTTCTTTCTTCCTGAAGTGCAGACAAGTGAACAAGATTCACAGGAAATCAGTTTTCATCAACTTTCGTTGCAGAAGATTGCTGTCAGAGTAAGTATATTTAGGCAGAGTAGCAACCCAGCACTAAATAAATCGCCGCTGCTTCGATTTCAAAAAATGAACTCTTTGGCATCTTGCACCTTATGTGATATGTGCATTCTTACTGGTTTGGAGAAATTGCCAAGAAATTGACTATCATAAAAGCAAGACAGAAGAAGGAATAGTATTTGACAAATTCTTCGAGTCTTCGATTAACTTCGATGAAAGTGATCATTACTTTAACACTAAGCCTTGTCAGTAGGAATATTTTCTTACGCTTGTCATGTCACACATTGTGATACTGAAAGAGCATATCAAAATCAAAGACGATCATCAGTAACTTCAAGAAAACAGTGGATCCACAATATTATTCAAGCTTGATTTATTGAATCTTGATTGAATCAAAAAATCGTGCCGAAGAAACATTAATTAATCCAAATACATCAATATGCTTCAGTTATAAACACGTGGAGTCTTATGATTCTAGCCATTTTTAATTCATTTCTATACAACGATCTTTATTGACCCTAGAATGCTTTCTGTTCGTTGATAATTTGGATAAGTGGAAAGATTTTAATTACATTTGCTGTTCACAAGCTCGAAAATTGAGCCAAGAAGAAAAAAAAAATTTTCAACATTTTGTATGGAGACGAATAATGATGCTGTTCATGAAATGTCCATGATAATCAGCTTAATTTCTTTATAAGTTTAATGTTTTAAGATTCTTATCATAAAAGCTTCATTCTATTTGAGATTCATTAAGCTTCATAGAACTTAAATTTTAAAATCTCTAGTGTCGAATGGATCGCATGAAAACACAGGACTAATTTGTAAAAATTTGCCCTTTGAAAATTGATCAAAAATTTCTAGGACCTCAGGGACGTTATCTCCGTAAAAAGTGAATCTTTTGGCATAAAAAAATTCCACAAATGCAGAAATTTTTTTAGTCGACACTCTACCTACTCTAAGATCGTGATTGATGATATATCTTTAACTGAAAAGTTTCATTGTCCTGACTTTATATCTAGCAGTGGCCATACCAAAAGATCGTCAGCGCAAAAAATGCAATAGAAGGCCCGGAATGATACGATAGAAGTCTGGTCTGTCATGCAGAGGATGAAAGGGAGAGGGGCCAAAAATGAGTTTTGTGGAACTCCACATTTCATAGCTTGTCTTTCTTAACAGCCTGTCCTTTATTTTTGAAAAAAACATAGCAGCTGGTCGACAGAACTGCTTAATATGAAGTCGACAGAGAATATCTTGATCGAAAGTGACGAACGCCAACGGTAGAGAGAAAACAGCACGGCATTCCTATTGGTGCCTGCAAATACGTCCAGCGTAACTTCAGTAGACTGCGATCCATTGTGGAAAGAGCAAAAGCAAATAAGTTGTGCTCCAGAACTAAGAAATTCTCGAGACAGACCAACAAGAACATACAATTGAGTTTTTGTATTTTCTTCCTTCTTCAGAGACACGAGAAGTGATTTCCAGGTTGTAGGAAAAACATCAGATCCTAGTAGGCACATACACAACCAAATTAGTGATTGACGGCGAAAGAGATTTAAGTGCAGTTTCAGGAACCTAATGGCTACTGGATTGCTGCTGCTTTTAGTTAAGAAGGCTCGGTTAACGTTGTAATATTTTTGAATACTTAAGAACTGGAAATACAAGGGCAGCACAGCTAGAAGTGTAACCATTGCATGCCACAAACACCACCATTTTTGAGAAAGACATTTTTACTGTGGTTAGGTGGAGAAATTGATTGTCTACAACCTGATAAGAGTGCATACACAGTACAAAGCACATGTATATACAGGTACACAAAGCTCCACAACTGGCGGGGACTGTGGTTATCTGATTTAGTTTTCTCTTGTATTTTTTCGAACAGGAATTTCAAAAGCCGCGACTAGAAATAGTCTTCCAAGAAGTTCAGTAACGTACACAGGCGTTTACTAGTATCACTTCGTGAAAAAGACATGTTTAATTTGGTAATTTAACTTACGAAAAGTAAAATCGACCCTCTTTTATCAAACTTCGTCGCCGATAATCAGTTTGTGTTTTCAGGCGAATGATGTCGCACTGTTCCTGAAAAACAAAAAATCCGTCCCTAACACTGATAACGATATTCTATTACAAACATACTTTCAGAAGGGCGATAAAGGGAACAAAATTGACTCTTTGAAGTCCATTCTTATACAAATCTGCATAAAAATATTCAGTAAAGTCAACTAATTGTCAATTAAAGTTAAATTACGTCAACATACCATCAGGATGACGATTTGAGGTAGCTACCACTACAACACCTTGTTTGAATAATTCTGAGAACAAGCGCTTTAAGATCATGGCATCAGCAATATCCGTAACTTGAAATTCATCAAAACAAAGGAGTTTACATCCGTCTGAGATTGATTTCGCGACAGGTGGAATTGGATCAAAAGGGGTCGCATGACGCGTGGTTGTTATTCGAGGAGCAGATTGCTTTACGTTGTGAATCTCTGAAATGAAATAAAAATCATGCAAAGTCAACTTATCAGCATATTTGTATTAATTTGAGCAATTAATACTTTTGGTACTCATATGAATATCGCTCGACCCAAGAATAAAAAATTCGAGCTACAGTAGCTTCATCCTTAAATAAATGGCCCCATTATTTATGGCAACTAGGTAACACTTACGATTACACTTAGTGCAGAAATTATCAAGATACCGCATTCATTATATTTGTCGCGTTCTCACAGAAGATTACATTTAACGACGAAGTACAGTATTTCTATGCGGATCAACAAAATGATCTTTCAATAGTCTAAAGTTCCTCACTCCTGAAATATGATAAATATCCATCGCTGATGTAATGAGTTACAAAACCCAGACATTGCTAATAACAAGGACTTCTATAAATAATACTATGGCCAGGACGTTCGGTAGCGATTCAGTAGGGAAATTAATGTAGGCTGGTTATCGGAAGTTCCGGTACTCCGTGTTGATTAAGAATTGCTCCTATTAAGTACATTGATTAAGTTACACGACAGGAATGGTGACAAATTTCTATCAAAAGACGTTGCCTGTTACATTGTTATCAAAGACTATGAATTGATTGTCTTTGATTGTTATTGTTAATTCCCCCCCAACATGTTGAAACTTTCCAGTTTCAAAATTCTTAAAATTCGAGCTGTGCTTTATCCTTTTATGCCTTATTCAGAAGTTATTCTTCCCTAAGATTCAACTGAAGCTGTCGAGGTCGATGATTTCTAGGAGACTTTATTTGTTTTACACTTAGTCATCTGCTAATACCGGTATCGATGTTGCGGCTTTCACTAGTCGAATGGCGGATATCTGCCAGTCTCCTAAGGTAACTGGTATTAGATTTTCTCTTACCCCTGAAGTATTGATTAGATTGAAAAGAAAATTTAACTGAATACAGTCCATACCCATATCTATCTTATCGTACAATTTCAAAGTCATTAGTTAAATTTAGCGTTTTCTAGAGCTCTTTGAATTTGTGGGGGAGGAGAATAGAAGTACCGTTGTTTCTCCTTTAGTATAAATTATCGGTTAATTAGAGCTATAAGCCCTATATAAAATAAGTTTACACAAAACCCAAAATCCAATCGACATACTGTCAGTTTATAGTACCTACATACAGCCCTATTTTTCGAATAAAAGAACAACAGAAGTGGTCAATGAGGTTGTTATTTTTTCAAAAAATGCACTATTGGCATAAAAGTTCAAACAGCAGTGTCATAACACATAGAAATACAAATAAAATTGTGATGACAGTCATTATTCTGTGAATTTCCGTTTCGATTGCGATGTTTTTCCGAATTCAAGATATCAGTTTTCATAGTGACAAAACCTTTGAAAAATATATTTGCTAATCTCTTACAGACAGAATATGAAGAAGAAATGGGGTTGCTGTAATGAAAGAGATCATGTAACACCTGAAATATTTTTGTTGTCCTAATCGCGCAAGTTTGTTTGTATTTTTTATAAAATGAAAAACATAACAAAGAAAATTCAAATAAATTCTCCGACGGAAATTTAAGCTTCCCTCTGCTAACTAAATGAGTAAAGCATGAGCTGTTACTGTAGTCTGCGCTTACTGTAGGAAATGTATCCGATGACGATTGATTTTCTTGCTCACCTTCTTTAAATTCCACGTATCCGCAAATGTAGAATAAAGACGTCTTTTCATCTACCGTCAGTGCTTCTGCATGAATGAATATTTCATCTATAGTCTCAAGCTCTTCGTCGCTTACATCGGACTGACAGCAGTCAGAATGGATATGTTCCGTTTGCACAGTCTCAGTAATGGCGTACTTTGAGAAGAGTGCCAATCTGCGAAGTTCAGCAGTGTTGAGAATCTGCTCAAACCAAGTAAGAAAGTTGCCTCCGCGGCCTGACGGTATATCCCAAATTCGCTTTCTAAGGGATCTGTTTGGAACATTCCCATCAATACGAATCTACATGCATTGTCATTCAATAATTTTTTGGTCATTGTCACAAGAGCATGAATTGTCTGACGAAGAGCATCACGCGTAATGGTGGTAAGTGATTTAATACGGCCAACAGCGCTATTTCCTGGCATTTTGGAAATTGAATTGGCAAAGTTCTCCAAGAATTCTAACCTTGGATCAGAAGGTTCACTGAAAGGTTTACGATCAGGATCGTTGAGAAATGTATGCGTCTCAGGGTTCTTGACGTTAACTATTTTAGAGAAACGCAACACCAAGGACACGAATTTTGCTGTGTCCTGTTTCCCGTCTTCGACTAATGCCGCAACGGTTTTATCATGAAAAACGTTAACAGCTAGTGAAACTTTCTGTAGATCAAATGATGAAGGGAAACAAGAATCACGACTCAACTTTGTGCGGCGTACAATATTGCATGACTCTTTTCTGTAGATGCCAACGACATCTGACCACTTGGCTTTAATATCTTCAGAATCTGGTGATTGGATGCGAATTTCCTTCATTTTTTCGGATATCCAGTTATTTCGTATGGACTTGAGTAAATGAACGCTATCGAATAACAAAAAGAAGTCTTTGTCAAGGGACGAATGGTGACCAAGCCAAGGTTCATCGTCAGATTTTCTAAGAGACTGAAAAACTTTTCGATTAGTTGAATGACAATCACAAATCAATGCGAAGACTTCGCTGTCACATTCTGAGATTATCTTGAATATGTCCAATAATATTTTGAGCAAAAATTCAGATGTCAAGCAATGAATAGGCACCAATCTGATAACGAAACTTTCTTTGGTCATCAGTGGTTTTGCCATGACTGCTAGCACTGTCTTCGCGACTTTTGTATTATCATCTTCGGCCAACCGATGACATGTTTATTTCTGTATCTTACAGAAGGTTTTATGTAAACCTCGTCATATAACAAACATAGTTTGCGTTGTAAACCTGTGAAGCCTGATAAAACAGTTTGCAAAGTTTCTTTCGCAGCCTCAATAGTTCCAATCTTGGTGGAGCAATGGATATGACCTTTAACAGTATTTCTACTCGGTAATGTTAATATATTACGAAATGATTCGTACGTCTTTCATCCATTTAGCATTAGTTCAGTTGAAAGTTTTAAAGTAGATGAAGAGTATTCATGCGGTTTCACAACAGTATACAATAACTGTCTCAATAAAAACCGTTGCTTATCACTACACTCTGCATTATCACATAGTTCTATAATAGATTCTGCATCTCGAACTGTATGTTTTAACAAAGAATCAACATCAAGAGAAACATTTTGTGCTCGAGCAACTATGGCTTCAATTTGTGAATAGCTATTTACCTTACATTGAAATCCTAAAAGATCACGGATGTCAATTTGATTGCGGAAATGAAAGGCTCTAGTATGAAAATTAGAAGAAATACGGATCGACAAATCTGCTAGATCACCAATTAGACGAGATAGAATGATGAAAGAGTCATCAGGACTTACTGTCACACACAATTTGTTCACTTTCACGAAGTCAGATGTCTGAATGGATAATGTGAAATCATTCCATGCCGGTAACTTATCCCGCTTTTGAAACTCTTCCCATTCGTCAGGAATTGTTCCTCTGATGGTCAGACTAACCTTTCGCGACTCAATATTCCGGAGGAAGGAGCACTCCGTAAAACTGATGGCGGGCAATTGAGAAAAATCGACGGTGGATCTCGGGGACGTGAAAAGCTAGTTGTCTGCACCATCTCCGCATTTGATGACCAGTGCTTGGCACACACACCAATATTTCTGGTTACTTTCGTGACTCGATTCGGTAGAGCGTCAAGCCATCTCTGTCGCTCAGCTTCATCGGGTGGGAAACCGAAGACAGTCACTTTTTCGCTAGTGGAGTCATAATTGGACTTACAATATCCAACTGTACATTTAAGTGGCATTACGTCGGTCGAAATGCAGTAGAATATGCAGTAGAAAAATGCAATGGAATATGACGAAGACACAGTCAGCTAGATGGACAAGCTATAGTCGACACAACACGATTAACTCCATCGAATGACTGCTGAGAGTAAGACGGGGTCAAGTTACGGCGCAGCATCAACTCGGTGATACGGCACTGCGAGGCGTCGGTGAGGAAATCGATAACAATAACCTTCCTCAATCCTCGTGTAGAGAACAATAACAACGCAACAGGCAACGTCTTATGATAGAAATTTGTCACCATTCCTGTCGTGTAACTTAATCAATGTACTTAATCGGTGCAATTCTTAATCAACACGGAGTATCGGAACTTCAGATAACCAGCCTACATTAATTTTCCTACTGAATCGCTACCGAACGTCCTGGCCATAGTATTATTTATAGAAGTCCTTGCTAATAATAACTCAAAAACTTATTGTTGGCAAGTGATGATTAATGCACTCATTACTACAAATGATTACGTTCATTTACAAATTTGTACAACACATGAATTGGCTTGAATTGCATACAAAGCGACAGCTGATGCAGAAAACATCAAGTTAAAGTGTAGAATTTCAATGAATGTGGAATTAAAATTAGACAACAAAACTGATTGCAGTTGTAATTCACTAGTTACTAGAAGGAGCTACACAACATCTTTTCATAACAAGACACGTAGAGGGTCTAAATTCAAATTTTGCATTACATATTTTTGAATATGTTTATATCTAGTCAATTCAATGAAAAATTGAACATTTTCTATGTCAATTCATTGACATAGATTTTGAAACTTTCTTTCATATCTTCCAATTTATGCCCTCGACAGATAGCTGTAATTCCTTTGTGTGACTTTTACTAGGTTTTTTATCATTTTTATACGCAGTGTTTTATGATTTCATCTGAATATACTTTTTATTAAATGAAGGATATAATTCCTATATTCATGCCTTCACAGCATAGTTTTCTATCAAGGTTGCCGGGCATAAATCGGAAATTTCCAATTTATGTCCACCAATTTCAATGAATTTTCAATGGAGCTGCGACTTCTCATTTATGCCCTCCGTTTTCATATATCTATCTAAAACATGATCATTTTAATGCTATTACTTGTTCATTGACATCTATGGACCACGTCACGAGTGCTTTTCAATCCATGATATTTCAGGCATGAATAGAAATTATAGCTATCTTTCGTCGGGCATAAGTAAGAATTTATGCCCTCAACAGATAGCTACAATTCCTACGATGTCACAACATACTCCCCATATGAGAATGCCATTCTCATATAAAAAAAACAGATCACTAGCTGTCTCCATTTCACAATCCTTTGGTGTCTCCAATGACATTTTCACAATCCTTTCTGCCTGAATTGATAATAAATTGTTCGACTCCAGTGGGATCAGGCTCGATAAAACTCGTCGCAACACCACTTCTCCTGTCTTCAAGAGGACGACTCAGATAACACCATCAGGTCCCATGAAAGTTTTTATGATACGACCTAAAGGCCAATTGTAGCATTTAGTCCGATCAGGGCACAACATGACAACATCACCTACCTGAACCTTCCCTTACCAGTGATTTCCCTAGCAATATCTCTCAGAGAAGTTAAGCCGAAAGGAAGACGAGTCCATCGGTATTCTGAAGGTGTCTCATTATATGACATTTCAACATCAATCCAGAAAAAGCGAAGAGACAATTCCGTCTTTAGCACTTGTTTTGAATTTAAGGAAAGTCTTTTCAATATCTGCAGTCACGGTCAAAAGGAAGCTTCGAAATCGAAATAATACACCAAACAATTCAGGTAACATGCTTGGAACAAGAAAGGAGCATGTCATTCAACAAGAGGTCAGACATATCCGTAGCAGATGCATCAAAGACGGGTCTTACTTTGGATGTGGATTTATTAAGTTTCACAATTGGTGCGGCATATACCGAATAATTCCACCTGAATTTTCTGTCATCTCTTCTATCATGCCCAACTTAATGTATTCTTCAAAGACGGCGTCGCTCTCCAGAGGTCAAATTTTCTTCTGGTACCTGTGTCGTCATTGTAATCACATCCTATTATCACATCAACTGTTTTACTTTCTAGCGGAACATCGTCTGCCATTTGATGATTCTTTATGAATGTTTTCAGAACATCCGATATATCGTTGCATTGAATAGCAAAACATATTTTGTCAACGACAACGCAAATTATTTCAATACATTTGTTGATACTTTTCTGATACTTAGTTGAACATTCACGATCGGATTATTTCTGGAAGGTCCTATGTCATCATCAAAACCAGAGATGTGCAAATTTGAGGCATTTTTCTGAGACTTATAAGCAATTCGTTGACAATTTTCTTTCTGATGTAAGGAAGTTGACTGCCACCATCAGGAAGTACACGGTAATATTTCGAGGATGTATTTACTTATATACAAGAGCAGTGCTCATTACGGAAATCGTATTCGAATTTTATCAAAGCGTAGCTAACATTCAAATGATCAGGAGGACCTGCATCGGAATCATCAAAATCAATTATTGTGGATTTACTACACCTTGCAGCCTCTGATGAGATATCTTATATCTTCAATGTGCAAGAGAGTACGATGCCGCTTTTACATTTCTTTCATGTAAATTTCGATTCGCAAAATTTGATAATGTGCGGTTCTAATCAATTCAAACAATTTTCTAGATTTGATTTCATTATTCCTTTTAATTACAGGTAATTTGAGCAAGCTGGGGCACTGATCGATCTAGTGATCATCTTCACAAAGTGAACATTTACTTTTTCCTTTGCTTGTAGCTTGACAAACTGATGAAATGTGTGATGGCACTTTGTCATGCAAATTCAACGAAGAACACGTAGATTCGTTATGCGAGTGAGTATGCATATCACGCGAATCGCTGCGCTTCAATATGAATTTGCAGGCACACGTTGAATGTCAAAATGAATGAACATTTACAAACAACCATCTTAATTAAGCGGAAATTACGCTGATTATTTAGGGAATTTCATGAGCCGGCTTATAATACAAGTCTTCATGAAAAAGTCAAGATCCTGTTGTGCTTTCAGCTGAAATTTCAAGTTTTAATTCAATTTTCATCGGCATGATTTTTTGATTCACTAAATATGTTTCATTTCTTGAATCTGAATAGTAAGGCAGACCAATTTACAACTTTTAAAGTTAATTATGATTATTACCTTTGATTATGTTATTTTGTTCTGCCAGTGGCAGGTTGCTTGTGATATGATCACGCTTAAGACAATACTCTTGAGGTTGAGCATGAAAGTAATAGCAACCCATCGAATTGCTAAATTAAAGATCATTGCCTCTCCAAGGCTGTCATAATACGGGGGATCTGCAAAATACTATTATTCCTTCTGCATTGCAATCATTATCAGTCAATTCCGTGGTAATTTCCACAAAACTTCAAAAAATTTGCATATCTCACATTTAGTAACAATACCTAATTGTGGTCAACTCGAGTTCATTTAATAAAATCGAAAGTGTGTACACATTGGACTTTAATTAATACTGAGTTGCTGCTCTACCTAATATACTTACTATATGGTCAAGAGTGTGAAACTCACGGATGAAATGCAAAAAATGTAGCAGCTTTGATTCATTAATCAAATTACTTGTAGATATGTTCATAGAGAAAGACATATTTAGAGAGAAGAATTGCTATTATGTGTTATGCCTATAAAATATTTATAAGATCTTTAAAAGAGTTCTCACTTTTGATACTTCGATGTATTGTAATTTTTTGTTATTTCTTAAAATGGGTCGCTCACCCGCTCCATCGCTACAAAATATCACAGCTCGCTTCAAAACACTGGTTATGCTGCATCCCGTCAACTGAAACTAAATTTTCAACTAAGGAAGCCTAAAAATAAGTGCATTTCGACTTAAAAAAACCTATTGCTCACTATTGAATTTCTGTGTAAAATCCTCATAGAACTTGCTAAATTTATGAGATATTAACATAAGTTAAAACACATTATTTTTACACGTGAACCTCAAACACATGACAACAGAACAGACTTTCTTACGTTTTGCCATCTTCCACAATGAGCCTTCAGTCAGCAGCCAAGAACATTAAAGTTAACACAGTCAAGGCTTCAGATTCCAAAAAGATTCAATTTGGTCGGCTTTCCACTTCTCTTTTTTCCTGTACAACGTACAGGCTCTAAATTGCGCAAAAACGTATAAGTGCACGAAGCATAAGTCAATAGTAATAGTCTAGCAACTTTTTCTAAATAGAGTTCTTTACACCTAAGATGAGCGTGATGTAACCAGAGTAAGAATATTAGGTAGAGTAGCAACTCAGCATCAATTAGATCCTAATGTGTATACAGTCTCGATTTGATTAAATGACCTCGAGTTGTGACCCAGCACCACATGTGAGATATGCAAATTTTTGCACTTTTGGGGAAATTTGCATAGATTTGACTGAGGATGATAGCAATACAGAAGACTAGCATTTTACAAATCCTCCTTGTCATGACAACCTTTGAGGGGCAATGTTTATTAAATTAGCAATTCGATGTGTGACTGTATCACTTCAATGCCAAGCCTCATTAACAAGAGCATTTTCTTAAGCGTGATCATGTAACAAACTACCTGCCACTTGAGGAGTAAGATATAATAATCAACTTTAGAAGATGTAAATGGGTCTATAATAATATTCAAATTCAGATTAGAAATGAAACGTAAATTTAGTGAATCATGACCTCATGTCCCTTAAATTTAATTAATTCACATGAATATGCATGTAGTTAAATTAGAGCAATATCACTGTATCCATTTATAACTCAATTTAGCAGTGATTTCTATTGACCGTAGAATGCAGTCTGCTAGTCAACAAATTGGGCAAGAGTCTGAACTTCACAGATCCATTTGGCCTGATGAAAAAATTTATTAATTAGATTAGCTATGTTGGCAAACTTGAAATTTGAGACAAGAAGCAGAATATGGTCTCGATTCTTTTTAATGAAGACTTGCATTATGAATGCGGCTCATGAAATTTTCTTGATAATCAACTTAATTTCGGTTTAATTAAGACGCTTGATAGTAAATGCTCATTCATTTGGATATATAATAACTTTCATACCAAATCGCTAGTAGATAAACACAGGAATGCTTTGCAAAAACTTTTATCTTTTCAAAAATCGATCAAAAAAAATTTTTGCCGGCAAGAGCACAATCTCCGCAAAAAACTGAATCTTTTTATCTAAAAATGTTGTCTGCATGCTGACATTTTTTTGAGTCGACACTCTGCCTCCTATATACTTACTCTATGGATCTAACTGAATTTTCGAATGACAAAGTATCAGGTAGATTTCAATAGATACCAAATTAAAAAAAAGTTTTATCTAAAATATATGCTACTCTCAAGTCTACATAAGAAGTGCATCGGTATATCATTAGATACTAGTCTTATATTTCATATAATTGCACTACAAAAATCTCTGAAATTTGGGATATCCAAATCAAACTATAATGACTTTCATCACAAAAACAACTTATGACACATCTACAAACTTGAATGTTATGTTTGTACGTGCACGTTTGTCATTGTTCCTCCACATCCCCACCCTAGCGTCATATTGTTAATGTTTTTTTTTTGAAAGAATTCCGAGATCCCATCAAAATCCCATGCTTAGATAAATTAGGGTCTTGCCTATTGACTGCCCGGTATATTTTAAGAAAATTATCTGCAAAGGATGAACATTTTCTTTTTGGTGATTTTAATGCTTATTGTGCTAACAAAATTTCTCGGCGATTCAGTCAAAATGCATTTATCAATAAATATGCAACAGCTCACTTTGATGAACTTCAGTCATGAACGCATTGAAATGAATTCTCCGCTTGTCTGGAATATTTTCACATGCTGAGTAAAAGAGATCCATCAACATGGTTTTTCCGGTACCTGAAAGTTGAGGTTCATCGTCGTAGTGGCTACATGTCATTACATGGCGATTAAAATTCTTACCGACGCCTCCAAAAAGATAGATGCCTTGAAGCTCACGGTCATGTTGGTGTGGATGCAAAAACTGCAATAACGTACAGAAAATCTCCGGAGAAGTTCAAGAATTGCGAATACCGATTCAATTTTATGAGAATGGTGAGTAAAGCAGCGGTACACTATGCCGAAATAATAAATTCTCATGTGATGATGAAAATCATCACAGCAGTCATTTATAACGGAATATAATGCTTGCTTATTAATTGAAGTAGTCCTGATGAGGACTGATGGCGTTCTCCAATCCGCAAGTATACAAATGCAATGTTGTTGTAACATTTCAGTTCCTAAAAAAATCAATGGAGCTTTCTCGTGCCAACTAATAAAAATTGGTCAGCTTTGACCCAATAACTAGGAGTGTACCGATTAATCGGCCGATTCTTTGCCGATTAGTGGTCTTTTGTAGATTTCTGTAAGGTTTCGTTTAAATTTAGTGACTGGTCGAAAGACAAGATTTCAAATTTTTTTTCAAACTTTAATTTACATGTATATTGTGCATTGAACTACTAAACTAAATTCAAGCGACTTCTTTTCATTACTTCGATGATTGAGAACAACTGAATTCTCCCATAGACTAGATTTTCATATTGATCATACATGCTGATAAAAAGTTATTTTCGCATGTTATCATGTATATATGCACCCCACACTTTTTCGCCGAGCGTGGGCAAAAGAGCACAGAATGGAAACCGGCCCAGAGTTTTCAGTACGGGCCCGCAATCCAAGACCTGAATTTTTGGTCACGTAGATTTAATTTTTCGGTCAGAGTGTGACTCGCATTTTTTAGTTTTTGGACCCTGGCCCGTCTTATCTAAAATTAGTAGCCATTAAATATATTTGACACTTATGATTGAGCAATCAATTATCATATTTTGCATTATCAAAATTCACTCAAAATGTCTTCTTGTTAAGAATTGAGGGATATGCGTGTTCATAAGTTGATGTACATAGCCACCAACTGGATGCATATTGGGGATATGTACTTTAAGTGCACATGCATGCCTTCATATTCGTAGATATAACGCATTCATATATCGAAATATGCAAACACGTGTCTGCTTTTCAAACTCGAATCATGACTCGCGCTCGCAAAGGAAATGCTATGCTATCAAAAACTTATTCCGCCAATAAAATGCCTTGAAAATTGCATCATCTTTCAATATTTTGTCATGACTTAGTCGTTCTTTACAGAACTCGCAGGTCTTTAAATCCATAAATAGAATTTTTATTGAGAAGATTTTGTGTGTGTCAAGGAAAATGATAGCCTTAATGTCTAATGATTTTAGCGCTCGCCGTGATAGACATCATTGTAAACCGTACAAATTATGCTTGATTGCGGCTCAACGCAATACATGTATTGCATATAGACGCATCAAGTTTTAGAGGACGGCAAGAAACATCATCTTCAGAACAAGCGACCGGTTGTGTCTCCAAAAATCCAGGCCAGGGCTCGACTTCCACTCTGGAAGCGCTGATCTCTACTTTTCATGCTTTTCAAATTCGTGGTAGTCCTTGGCCATGTCACGATCTCGCCTCTGACTGACATAGATATGCAACTATTCACTTTGCAGCTTTCCAGGTGCTATTGTCATATTGTGAAGGAGTTCACTACTACAACTAGGCCACCTGGGTTCGAATTCCAGCGCGGAATACCAGCTTATAACATAATTTTCATAAATTGCGAATAAAATTATCATTTACTAAATTGGAGTCCTATAGTAAGTAATCACGGGTCACTTCAAACTCTTTCGACATAGGCCTAATAAGGATGGGTTCTGTCCTTTCATGCCATCGTTGCTTAGAAAATGGATCGGCTCTTCCGCGTCTCCATTATTTCAATGATGCTGATTATCGCTGTAATTATGTAATCATACGAAATAAACGTCTTGCTTTATATTTATGTATCTTCTACTAGTAATACTTACAGTAATCTAGCTTACAGTAATCTCAACTGATACAAATTCTTTATTATTCAACTTGACGTAGGACTGGACTATCATCACAACGCTTTTTGCATGGAACATTCAGGACCTGTTTCACTCATTATTTGGTGTACTTTACAATCATTAAGCTTGCTTAAACTAAATCGGTACTTTCAGTGTATGAAAACCGTCGATTTCAGATTAATTGATAATCGGCCGATTAATCGGTTACCTTCCACCGATTAATCGGTAATCAGCCAATTATCAAGATCACTGCACGGTACACCCCTACCAATAACTGGTAAAAATGGAAACCTTAAGCCTTGTAACACTACTAATTCTTACTGCCAATATAAAACCATCATATATTTCAAGCACTGCCACATACACGTTCAAAACAGACGTCTAATAACTGTACCGACTACAGATGCTGGTAGTGGAAATAGAAAATGACAATGGTCACCATATGCTGACGAAATTAAAAATAGACATTATAAAACAATAGGAAGCCGATGGATAAAAAATGGAAAAAGGGAGGTAAATCATAAAACTTCAATGATACTACTACACCGATTAAAAAATGAACTAATGCTACACTAGAACTGAGACTACACAAGGTGGATAATGGAAAGTGGATGCATAAAGGCAGGCTTTCTGGTAGGAATGGAATGGGAATGAGTAGTGTGGTTGGGTCCATCTTCTCATAGGGGGAAAGTAGTTATTAAAGTTTTTTGTGTAATCAATTGTTTATATCGATAGGCGATGATGACAGCGAGTTGGCAGACGAATTAGATAACGTGCAAGCAGCCACTCTTTCATAGAGCTATTCAATTTCCCACTGCTAATGTGTCACTTTTAACACTCAAGATCTTTCTCGAGTGTGCTTGATACAGGATAATCTACACATGCCACGCTTGACTTTGCCCCTCCCACTGTTCATTGACGATTGTCAGTGGGTGAAGTGCGTGCGGAAATTGCAAGCGAAGTGGAGAACTGCCATGCAAGCAAACCGTCGTACCCAACATGGATGGAACAATCGGTGTAGAATAAATGGTATAAGTATAATAGGTACTGCTCATCGATATTATTGGTATATTTGAGTAAGAGAACAATTACCAAAATCTAATAAGAAATCTGTAATCCCAGCATCAGCAGTGATAATCTTTTTTTCATTATGTTAAGTGATAATCATTTTTATTCTTGTTTTGTTATACTTTCTACATATTCCAAAGAGAAATTGGTATTTTATTTGTTCGGCAATTTGATTTGCTTTAAAAAAAACATAAAATGAAAAATACAAAAAATTGTGTGCTAAAAGCAGCCTTTGAAGTCACCATGTGACCTCGAATGACTTCAATAACAGATAAAATGGGGTGACATCTATATATATATATATATATATATATATATATATATATATATATATATATATATATAATATATATATTATATATATATATATATAAAGATAAATTAAAAAAATCAACGTAGTCTCAAGATAGTAGAATTGTTTATTCACGAATTCATCAGGTGAACGAAGTAAATGTACATGAAGTGAAAGAAGTGAAATGACATTGCATTAGAAAGAAAAGTAACAAGAGTTCAACACGTGTATGCCCAGGCGGCATCATTATCTTCTCACATTTATCTGAGCATGGATTCCTTTATAGTAGTGGCCGGGATGGGAAACTGTGAAATTTCCCTCATCGCGGCTATACGGAAGAAGGGTCACTTTTGGAGAAGCAGATTTTCCCTCAAACCTGTGCGTTATCGCGAAACAGAGAGAACCTCTGACCAAGTGATGAACATTGAAACCTACAGCCTGTTGGTCAGTGGCCAAATCAAAGGGAGGAACAAGCAAAATAAATAAACAATGTTCCCGTTCTACAACACATTACGGTTGAAAGCTTTAACTTCATGAGGAATTATAAGACGAAAAGTCGATAAGATATACGTTTACATGCCTTCCTTTCCTTAGTCACATTTTATACTTCGCGTATGTGAAGGCTTGACGACGCCTAACTGTGCTCAGCTCCGAATTGCAATTTTTTTATAAAAGTGTTCTGCGACATCAGTCTCCTGGAGTTTCTCTTCAACTTCATAAACTTCGAAAGATTTTTGATGAATTGTACGGAAGAGTACGTCATCAAGATGACGGATTCACGCGGGATAAAGCAAAGAATGCTTTTTTGTGCTTCAAACGTTTTAGAAACGACGACTTCATTATTGAACGCGAGTATTCTAACAATTCAAGAAAACAGCAACAAGGTAATATTCGAACAAGGCGAAATGAGTTCGATGGTTATAAATATTTAGGTTACATAAACTTAATTTTTTGAAGCTTGTCACAATTTACCTTCCGCATAAAATGTTTTTTAAAAAAATTTCTAGACATGAATTAAATATATTTTTGCACATAGGCCTACAACAAAAGTAATGCAATGAATATGAGGATGTGTCTGTGGCTGTGGCATCTTCCGAAGCTCGAAGAGGTGTATTTAAGTTGGAATTATTGGAGGCATCTGTCATGTTGCGACAATAAAACTTTCTTCTGAACTTCCCTTATTTGTTCTATCCGGCTTTTGTTTTTGAAGGTATTTGTTGTGATAAATGTGCTCTTGCTTCGATCACATTATCATGGAAGAGTAATTGATGATTTATACCACAGTTCAAAGTAATACTAATGCGTGATATTTTGTATTGTTTTTCTATATGATATTATGCTTGCTTCGTAGTCTAAATATAAAGAAAAACCGCTTCTCTGATAAACTGTTATAGCAGTGATGCAAATGTAATCACTTGGATGTATGAATACGGATTTTAGGAACTGCTATGGTAGGAAACAGAAGAAGAATAGAAAATGGTTTTGTCGAATTATTTTATGTCTAATTTATTTTTTAAAGCATCTTCATTTACATTGGTGCATTCCGTAGGATTATTTTAGCTTGTGTATTCTTCATACTGGGTGGTGGGATAGCTCAGTTGGCTAACGGCCGCGCTGTCCTATCCCTAGCTTCTAGCATGGCTTCGTGCCTTGGGTTGGGCAGGGATGAGTAAAAAATGCGCGAGACCAAAGTTGAGATAAGCTGACCAATTAATTACTGAATGTCCCTTTTAGATATTATCAAGATAATTTTGCTTATACTGGAAGATGCTGTAACTTAGCTACAACAAGTAATGAAGTTTAGATCTCAATTATAGACAAAATCATGTACCGCAACTTTGAAGCTATACAGTTTAGTTTAGGTATATAGGCTGTAGCAGGCTTATGCCTGCTAAAACAGATCTTTTTTGTATAAACATACAGACTCATCCTTCCATAGAAAGTCTACACATTGGTTACTTTTATAAGTAGCAGTCATTCTAGTCATATATTTTTGTGCGAATTTAGATCAGCTCTTTTGTTACGTTCTTAAACCTTGCAAGATAATGCTTTCATTTTCTAAGTTTCCATCTTTACTTTTCTCTTTTCATCTACCTATTGCGTATCTTATCATTTTGCTTTTATGCTTAGACTACAACTGCCTGTGAATACGCCCAAACTTTCATGAAAAAGTTATTCACTGGAGCGCTTATAACATATTTTTTTTTTTTATCGCTAACTACCCTAGTGTGATGAATGGACTGTGTCGGTTACTGGTCTCCATGGGGTTGACATGGTGATTACTAAGTGTCTATTTATATATAAGTTCCTAATCAATCGAGCCTGAAACTTTGACCAAGGAGATCACTTGTTAAGCGGCCTTGTACGATCTCGTACACTTAAGGGTGAAGTCCAGCCCGTATAGCGCTATGTTATGGACCCCCGGGTAGGTCCGCCCGGCACGCAATCAGATCCGTCAAGTCTTTGTGCTTAAAGACCTTCATGCATTCATGCATTTGTCGAGGATCACAAGTCAGAGGACCATTAGGGGTAAGGTCCAGCCCCGCTTTAGAAGCGCTGAGTGAAAAATGGACTAGTGGGAAGGTCCTCCACACCGATCTCGTCAAGTTTGGCTCTAAAATGTAGTCCTAGGATAGTCAAAAGTTTGACGCGCCTTGAACGTTTAATGTCTGCCGGTGGGAACGCACCACCTGTCCTCTTAAGGACAAACCTTAAGTCTTATTAACTATAAGTTTATTAAAATTATGAAACATGTAGACATCGTTATGGGAATGTCCCAGCTTCAATTGCTAACACAGTAAGTCTGCAGATGCTGGTGGTTTATGACCCCGCTACTGGACCTCTGCTGGCAGGCGAAAGCCTCACATTCTTATAGCGGTTTATTAATGACATCGGTAGTTGTGTTAGGTCTAAGTACCAATTAGATAGCAAGGATCTAAAGTCCAACCTCTGAAAGGATTCCTTGCTTAGTATGGGGTCCTGGCATTTGAAATATGGATATAATGCAAGCTAAAGTGTATGACGTTAATGCGAAGGAGTGGATAGCGCCCTCCACATGCGTCAGTAGTGTTGATGTCTGTGGCAGCAAAAGATGCCTATGTTGTAAATCTCTTGACACTAATACTACTTTTAAGAGTTTTAGTACCGGCAGACGGTTCGTTTTAAATTATCCTAGTAGTTTCTCGTGTAAGAGTAGGCATGTAATATATTTGATCACATGTCAATCATGTGGGGTCCAGTATGTTGGACAGACAAAACAGCCATTACATTGTAGACTTAATGGGCATCGGCAGTCTGTTCAAAAGAATCATCTCAATACGTATTTAAGTAATCATTTTAATAGCTCTAATCACAGTTGGGATGATGTAAGTATACAAATTATTGACTTTGTCGATGTTCGTAATAAATCTGATACAGAAATTGCCTTCGAGCTTAACAGTAAGGAAGATTTTCATATAAGAACGCTGAACACCTTGCATCCTTTGGGTTTGAATGACAGAGTGTTAGGCGGAGGTTGCGCCTCTCAGAACACTGCAAATTCATTTTCATTTTTTAGTTCTCCTATTAGCAGACGTAAGAGAAGCCATGGCCTTAGGAAGTCGGGTAGAAAGAAATATCCTCCATCTAATAGTTGTGAGGATATTCTCAAGGAGCTTCAAGAGTTGATGAAGAGCAACAAAATAAGACATTTCTATAATTGCTTGAAATCGATTAGTGATAGCATGCTTAAAATTATGTATTCTAGGCTTCTTGATCAGTCGAATGACCTATCTTTCGTTTTGACAACATATGTTCATAGTAAATTATATAGAAACAAGAGGGATAGCTCTACCGAAGACAAAACGCATATAGTGATTCCTTTCAAGTCTCATTTAGTTGACAAACTTCATTTACCTTCTGTATTTAATGATAAAAGTGTCTGTGCTTTAGTTCCAGAAAAAGCGAAACATCTATATCCTCCCAAAGTGTACCATAAGCTTAATAACCCTATTTGTTTGAAATTCTTCAATTATAATAAGTTTCTTAATAGCCTGACAATTCAGGAAGTTGTTGGCATTTTACAGAGCGATTGCAGCTGTGACTCGATGACCAGTTTTGTTTATGAGCCTTATGGGCATGTTTTTACCGGTAATTTAGATATAATAAATGATCCAGGTCTCAGAGCTATATTCGCGTATGGCACTAAACACAGATTGTCTAGGTCAATATCATGGAAATCCATTCAAAAAGAGATCAGCGATTCCATAGATAATCATATATCTCGTGTGTCCAGTCGCCTTCACTTAAAAGTTGATGACTTCTCTATTTGGAAAAACAGGGTCATGATGTTAGTAAAGCACCGCATCTTTCGTTGTAAGAAGTTGGGTGGGAAAGATAATGGCAGCAACGTTTGTGTTGATATGGAGTTGCAAGATCTCCATAAAAACTTGATAGTCGTTCCTGTCGATAAAGCATCCAACAACTTTAGTTTCATATGTAAAAAGTTCTATCTCAAAATCCTGATGGACGAGCTTGGTTTTGACATAGATTCTTCCACTGCAGTAGGCAATGCAACTTATAAACCTGAGCTTATTTCTGATAAGGAAGTCCTTACTAAACACGTTAAAGATATGAAATCAAACTTTAATATTAATGTTAGTGACAAGGACCTTAAACTACCAAAACTTTTCTGGATTCCAAAATTGCATAAAAATCCTTATAAGTTTAGATTCATTGCCGGAGCCAGAAATTGTACAACTAAAAAGTTATCGGTGAATATCAACAAAGGTCTGAAAGTGATAAGAGAAAATTTCCATAGATACTGTGAGTCAATCAGGAGTAATACTGGTTATTCTTATTTTTGGAGTGTAGCCTCGACTCAAGATTTTTTGAGGAATATTTCTAACGTGAACGTCCACTCTATGCAAGTTTTTGACTTCTCTACTCTTTATACAAACTTAGATCAAGGTGCTATCAAGAATAATATTTTTTCCATCCTTGATCTCACATTCAATTCCACTAATCGTAGATACTTGTGTGTAGGATATGAGAAGTCGTTTTTCTCCAAAATCAAATATAAGGGGTATTCTTGTTATGACGTGGACTCTTTTAAGAAGGCTATTGATTTTATAGTGTCTGAAGTCTACATTTCTTTTTCCGGTTACGTGTTCAGACAAATTCGAGGAGTACCAATGGGAGGGAATTGCAGTCCTTTACTTGCCGACTTGTTTCTGTTAAATTGCGAATTTGCTTTTATGAAACAATTGGTTAAAAATAAAAAGTTTGGACTAGCTAAATTATTGTCAAACACTTCGAGATATATAGACGATATATGCGTAATAAATTACAAGCATTTCAATACCTTAATTCCGAAAATTTACCCAATGGAGCTTCTTGCAGATAGAAACGGAGTCAATGACAAAGCAGTTGTTTACCTCGATGTGAGACTCCAATCTAGTAGTGACGGTCTTCGAACCTCAATATATCATAAAGTGGAAGATTTTGATTTCCCTGTTGTTCTGTTGACATTTCCAGACAGTGCAATACCTTATAACATGGGAATTAATGTATTTGCCGGCCAGGTTTTACGTTATTGTCGCATCTGCTCACATCTTGAAGATCTAATTAAACGAATTAATATGACACTTTTTGTGATGAGCAGCAGAGGATATTGTAAGTCTAAAATGAAGGCATGTACTGAGAAAATCCTAACCGGTCATAACAATTTTCTAGTCAAGTTTGGATATTTCTCAGCCAGGCAGCTGACATCGCAGTGCGCATTTTAAACAATATAATTAACACTGTTTTCTAAACATTTTTTTTTTTATTGGTTATACCATTTCAGTATTTCACACATATATTTTAGTTTGTTTTGGATGTATCCGTCTTTTGCGGTTGTTTTGTTTTTGTTTTTACTATTACTATCAGTATTACTTATTATTACACATATCATTACTGTATTGATTTTAGAATGCCAGCCGCATATAAGTTTATGCGGGGCCCCGCCCGCCTGGGCTTGAGCGTTCAGGTAGAGGGGCCGAAACGCAACCAGGCGGGTACCTGCTGACGACTGGCTATTGTTTTATTTGTTTTAACGTTTGTTCTTTTTTTTTATCGCTAACTACCCTAGTGTGATGAATGGACTGTGTCGGTTACTGGTCTCCATGGGGTTGACATGGTGATTACTAAGTGTCTATTTATATATAAGTTCCTAATCAATCGAGCCTGAAACTTTGACCAAGGAGATCACTTGTTAAGCGGCCTTGTACGATCTCGTACACTTAAGGGTGAAGTCCAGCCCGTATAGCGCTATGTTATGGACCCCCGGGTAGGTCCGCCCGGCACGCAATCAGATCCGTCAAGTCTTTGTGCTTAAAGACCTTCATGCATTCATGCATTTGTCGAGGATCACAAGTCAGAGGACCATTAGGGGTAAGGTCCAGCCCCGCTTTAGAAGCGCTGAGTGAAAAATGGACTAGTGGGAAGGTCCTCCACACCGATCTCGTCAAGTTTGGCTCTAAAATGTAGTCCTAGGATAGTCAAAAGTTTGACGCGCCTTGAACGTTTAATGTCTGCCGGTGGGAACGCACCACCTGTCCTCTTAAGGACAAACCTTAAGTCTTATTAACTATAAGTTTATTAAAATTATGAAACATGTAGACATCGTTATGGGAATGTCCCAGCTTCAATGCAATTTTTCAGAATCAAATTCAGACGGCCTATGCCTATACTGACAGTTTTACATGGATTTTTATGTAACTGAGTTAACTGAGTTTTAGCGAATTATTTTACTGAGTTATAACCGAGTTTTTTTTTGAAAAACTCAGTATACCGAGTTTAACTTAACTTGGTTAATTTCTGGTAAACTTGGTTAACCTATAGTTTTTACCACCCATGTATCCACATAGTCCAGTCACTTGTCAAATAAGTGCAGTCAATTGTCAAATGCAAGAAAGGACACTTCTGATCGTTGTGAATTGCAGTCATGTATCAAAATAAAGCAATCAAGAGTCAACATGTGCAGTCAAGTATCAAATTATCAGTCTAACTGTGCTGACGAACGAGATGATGAGGCAGCGAATAAGAGATGACGATAAGCAGAGGCTTTTTCAGGCTGCTGAAAGAGGAGAAGACTTTCTCCAACTTGCTTCTCAGTTAAATATCAAACCGAACACAGCCTATGCAATCATTAGGAGAGCTCGCTTACGCGATGGACAGGTTGTTGTTCCTCGAGGTGGACATACTCATCACAAGGTGGATGATGAGATCGGAGCTATGCTGGTGTCCATCGTGGAGGAGAAACCTGGGTACACGTTGCATCAAATAAACGCTGAGCTTCGTCTACGACTGCCAAACAAGCCTCATCTTTCGGTCACTTCTCTTTGCCGTTGTTTGACTGCTCGATTAATAGTAATGAAGAAATTCGAAGACAGTGTAACCGAGAGAAACAATGAGCAAGTGAAGGAGAGACGTGAACAATATGCGCGATGGTTGATGATGAATGGAGTCAACAATGAGCTCGTATTCATGGATGAATGCGGCATCAATTTGTGGAGTAGACGAACTCGAGGTAGAGCACCCAGAGGATCTAGGGCTGTACGAGTCGTTGCTGGGAGACGTGGGAGAAACTTCACCGTCATATTCGCCATCGGTCACACCCGTGGATTGCTTTTCCATGAGATCTTCGAGGGTGGTATGACCAAAGCACGATTCCACTCAGTTCTGGAAAGGATTTCAGGAGATCATGAAGGGCCCATGGCTTTCATCTTTGATAATGCTCCATCTCATTCTGGTGCAAACTCAAGTCCCGAGGATGGTGGACCTAACTTGAGACCAGAACATCAATGTGTGTACTTACCACCCTATTCCCCATTCTTGAATCTGGTCGAGAATGCAATAAGTGCATTTAAGTGGTCCCTCAAAAATAGCTTGGAGGAAGTGCGGCAAGACTTGCTGACTCAAACACATGACATGCGTCTGGCTACATTGACACAGCTGGCAGAACAGGCTGTTAGTGTCATAACTGCATCTAAAGCGGCTCACTGGTTTGCTCACTCGCAGAGACAACCAGATTGTCTTCCTGATTGTATTCCTGATTGTCTTCAAAAAGCTGACATTTTGATGTGAATAGGCCTACAGTTCTTTCTTGTGGCCTGATTTTTCAATACATGTATCGGATCTGGATGAGATGATGTTTTTTCCTCAAATTTTACTATAGATGTTAATTGATGAGTTAAATAACATAGCTTGATGGGTGAATATTCGGCGAATAACTCTGAAAATCTGAATGACTCAGTAATTTCTCCTAATCATATTTCACCTTTTTCATGGTAATTCATTAATTAAACATGCTTTGAATATCCTCATAAACCTATGGACATAGATATTAGTAGGAATAAACACTAAAAAGCATGTATTGGATTTTTTGATACTTGACTGAACTTATTTACACTTGGGTGGTGTAGTATGACACTTCGGTGCTCTATTCTGATACATGGGTGAACTATTTGGACAATCGACTGCCTTATTTTGATAGTTGATTGGCTTAAGTGGATACATGGGTGGTAAAAACTTTAACTGAGTTTCTTGAAAAGTCAGTTGACAACACTGATAATAGATAACTTTGTATGACATATCAATTGTCAATTCCGTTGTGTTGGATTCACTTTTTCAATTCACTAAGCGATTTCTTTTATGATTCTGATTGTTTTCATTTTTATCGATAGCCAAGGATAAAAGAATGTATTGCTATTATAATTTGAAACTGATCCTGCAAAATTTAGACACGTTTATCCTCTTGAGATGAAGGTCCATTTAATGCTAATAAACTATTAGCTATGAATTTTTAGTTATTATATTCGTGGTATTGATAATATAAAGGTAGTGATGCGAACAATGTGCTTGTTCTCTCAAGGCAGAAAGTGCACATGATTACAAAAAAGGCGATTAGGTACTTATGCATGTCAAATATCAACTGCGTGCTACCATCCACACCTTTAGCGAGCAAGCGGTAGTGACCCTTCTTCCGTATTTCCCTAATTTCAAGTTTCCCATCCCGGCCACTACTATTAAGGAATCCATGATCTGAGGCTTAACGGCTTCAATTGTTGACATTTCCACACGGCGGCGATGATAAGAATCAAAGAGCCCGCGGGAGATAATTGAAGGAGAAATGTGGCGTAACAGAGGGGAGCAATTGTGTTTAATTTTAAAATGATGGAAAACTTGGCTGCTGGTTGCATGTAGGTGTTCATCAATTCTTTTTCTGAAAGTGCGATGCGTTTCGCCTACATAACTTTCCGAACAGATATTGCAGACAATTTTGCAGACAATATTTTTAGAATTGTATAAATTCTGGCCTTTACAAACACAACGACTTTTGCAACTGATGGGTGGTTGTTGATAAAATTGTTGGGAAAGAGGGGCTTTAGTTCTAAAGATCGGAATGATGGGAATCGGCAGATTGGATTTCCTTATACAGTTATACACTTTATTAACCCAACGATCATTAACATACGGAACGTTAATGATCAGTGTCGGGGTTTAGCAACCCCCTTTCCCCTATCTTGGCCATCGTGTACATGAATTTCATAGAAAAACAGATTATGGAGAGGTCAACGGATATCATATACTGGCGTAGGTACATTGATGATATTTTCTTCGTCTTTGCCGGTCTACCTGAAGATTTACTCTGCCTGTCCAATTCCATTTCTAAGAACATCAGATTTACGTTAGAAACACCTGGTGAGGGGAAAACGGAAATTTCGTTTCTTGACACTTGCACTTTTTTAGTTGATTTGGAAGATTGTGTTACGTTTCAAACCTGCCATTTTATCAAAAGTGTTCATAGTGGTCACATTCTTCCTTGGGATAGTGCCGTCCCGCGGATGAGGAAAATTAATATTATTAAGACTGAACGCTTACGAGCTTTACGCAACTCATCGTCCCAGACGCTTGTCAAGCAGTCTCTTAATCTTCTTTCGCAGAGGTTTAGAGCTAATGGTTATCCTTTGTCAGTCCTAGATAAGTATCTTTATAGTGAAACTGTGCCTAAAAACAGAAATACGAAACAAGACGCTATTCGGATTAACGTTCCGTATGTTAATGATCGTTGGGTTAATAAAGTGTATAATTGTATAAGGAAATCTAATCTGCCGATTCCCATCATTACGATCTTTAGAACTAAAGCCCCTCTTTCCCAACAATTTTATCAACAACCACCCATCAGTTTTTTTTGACATCAGTAATTTTTGACATCCAGTAAGCGAAATTGCAACACAATTCAACGCGAATATTAACGTTGACGTGAATGTGATGAGCTGGATTTTGCTCAAGATGCTACTTCATAATTCGTGTGGAGGTAAATGGGCCGATAATTTGGATCAATTCTTAATGACTTACAGGACAAATATTTATTAATACAGAAAAAAGCCAAACCCGAGGATCACCGTTTTACAGACGCTTAATAGTTTCTACGCTTATTAAGGACGCATTGATAAACATTGCTGCGTTACATGGAAGTGGTGGATGATTTACGCAATCAGTCTACGAAAACGTATAAAGAGCAACTGTAACCTTCTTAAATGGTAATCTACAAAGATTGTGCTGCAAAAAAGCAAAATGATTCTGGGACAAGTCGCACTGTGAATATTCGAACCGAAATGATATGCCGATCGCTCGGACTAAAAAAGAGAAAAGGGAAAGGCTCCGGGATTGTAGATAGTGACTGCTATCAAAAGGAAACTTCTAAAAAAACAGAACATCTTTCTAAATAATCTTTCCCACTCAAACGAAGAAATATTTAGATTCACCATTTATTTGTTAGAAAAATTTAGAAATTTACTATCGAACAGATACTGAATAACTATCAGAGTCCAGCGCACAATAATCAAGTTACATAACAAAACTATTCATAAAAATAAATAAATTTCATAGCCTATGTTTTTCAGTTGAATGTGAGTGTTCAATGAATTATTTCTATGACATGACAGCTGAGACGACATGATCGGGGAAATAATTTTATCATAGAATATGTTTTATCGTGTTATATTGAAGACAGGTGAGGAAGTCTAGTGATTTTAGGGAAATTCTGATGAGTACTACGATAGCATTTACGCAGTGAATCGTTATCCGAAAACAACATCTCTGTATAATGTGAATGTATAATGCGAAACAATATGTATGATGCGAAAACTCACATGATTTATCCATGATGAAACTGATTCTTTCTGATCCTCATGATGTATAAGGAAGTCCTTTTGAAGGTCATGCAGGCGTTCAACAACCGTCAACTGATGAATATCACCTTCTATTTGCCCAGATGACACTCGCTCTTTGTAAATTGATACAGGATCAGATACATCTAAAGAAAAATCTGTAAAAGGAAATATTAGCAAATTAAATGCGCCGTATGTGTAGAAGCTCATGGATGTTTAGCATTATTGGTTGTTCACTTATGGGAACATACTGTAAAAACCGTAGACAACCTGATGAAAATAATGACATCATTATATTTGTAACAGCACTGATGAACCAATACTTACTTCCTCTCACATTCATTTAACGTCCTTTGATACCAAGTTCCTGAGGCTGGACGCCCGATGAATCAATATAATTGGCACATCATATTTTTGAAAAACTACAAGTTAGGAGGCACTATTTTACATGGATACATCACATTTCACATCGTACTCAGTGTTGGCACTTAAGATGTTAATACAAGCACAGCATGTGAGTAGGCAGAAGAATTTAGATTTTCTAATTGATTAAATAAATCAACGCGTTCATGTGACATAAATCGGTTTAATAGGCAATTGGTAACTATTTCATTCTCCAGTTTTTAATTAAAATGCTTAATGAGACATTCCTAAATGTCACATTACATGGGGATTCCATTTTAGAAGCCACTTTAATTCTCTTCTGATTCCGCTTTAGTTCCATTTCCTGACTTAGAAATCTTTGTCTTCGTGTGTAATTTTGCAAACATCTAGCAAATAATTATCAAGCAATTCTTTCTTAAGACATCAAGAAAACTGACAATCATGCTCAATAATGAGAATTATTGAGAATAAACCCAAAAATGCAAAAAGTCAATGCTCATATTTTGTTTTGTTTTCCATAACGAAATTTCTGATGACCGCCCGAGCCTGGAATATAGTATTAGAAGTTCATTAGTCAAATGTGAGAGAGTGCATTTATATGCATACCACAAGTTTGAGTTGCTTGACTTGCTATTCGATCGATCGTTAAGTGCACATTGTGTGTTTATCAATATATCCGAAAAATCCATTATTGGCTAGAGGCGCACCAGTTAGAGGGAATATGTGGACCTACCAAGTCTTTGCACGGTTTGCATACTTGCCTAAAAAATTGAACAAGCATACGCAGTACATACTGTATACAAATGCAGTATAATCCCAGACAAGAATCGCAAGTTCAAATACGTAAAATACTGTCGTTTGAGAGACAACAAAGTTGTGTCACTAAATATATTGACCAATTATAACGCAATCTATAGCCTACCCACTCCATGCACATGTCAGTTTGAGATGTCTTAAAACCTTTTCTCTACATATGCAGGCGATGACGTAATAACTCTGACCACATTCCTGCAACCTTCGTCTACTATGTATATGAGATACAAGAGATCTAGAATCATGAATATAGAACTCGCTTGAAAAAGACAATTAATTGCGTGACGTACGGAATAATAACATAGTAGAGCACATAGACTAGGTACGTAATTCGCTTATTCACTGAGGTTTTACAGGTGGGTCTAATTTGAGGTTGTCCCAAACTATGTCACCATCAAAAAATTTGCTTTTTTCCACAGGCTACATTCTTTGAGTGAATTAATGAAATGCCTAACTCTCTACGCTCCTCTACTAAATTCTCCAATGCCAAAATGCATACATGGCGTTCTTGAAACTGACATCACCATTAGTATGCAATTTATGGCCTGCACGTCATTCACTAGAATAAACTGGAATTTTAGAGAATGTAAAAAGAGAGGGGCGTTTATCAGCTTATTCGATAAATATTGGGAAAACTCTTGTTGTAGAATAGCGGCTTTCCGAGTTGGAGTTTTAAACAACGGAATGCATCTTCTGTTGGTGTCCACTACGAAACCGGCCAAGAGTAAATATAGAAAATTGCTTTGTAGATATTTGTGTTTTTCAATCTTATTTACTGTAAACCTTAGCAAATTCAATTTTTCATTAAATTTCTTGCTTTGATATCTGTAAACAATCGCTTTAAAATGATAGCAGCACGAGAGATAATCATGATATTTCACAAAAATTAAACGAAAACATTTTGCTAATTCAATGGTGTTTATGCTCAAATAAGAGCACTGATCGAAAAGATAAAGCCGTCAGGTTAGATCGTCTAGTAGTTTTATTGTCTTCAAAGTGCCTGAATCATGGAGATAATATATCGTATATATTGATGTGCAAATGATATTAGTAACATAGAAACTCATAGAATGTAACAGCCAACTATCTAAAGCATAAGAAACACAGATATTCCCGACATTACTGCTAGCGTGAAATAACAAGAACGTCGATAAAAAGTCAACGTTTGCGTTCGGGACTCCAGGGGTCTGCCGTTGAACGATTAGATTCCAGCTGCGGTACCACTGGTGGCCATAAATCTGTGTGGTACTGATTGACACGCTAAAATAAATTCCATGATTCCATGGCACGGTCGGATTTCCGTTGACATCACTGAGTTAGGGTAGCGGAGGTGCCAACCAGGGCTAAAAAGGCGGATGTTGCATTGACGGATAATATTGCTTAACTCTTTGCCTTACGAGTGGCAACAGTTGAATGGACACAAGTTTTTGACAGCATGAGTGAGATCACACTATGGACGAAACTTCCGGAAAATTTTGATACATGCACTCTCAAGTCTTTGCTACCTTGTTTGAAAGAAATTTATACCTTAGTATAAATGAAAAAAACAATCAACTATCATCTATATGTGCAATTACTTTCTAATAACAATCTGGCGTGCAGTCCATGTCACGAGCATACAAATATGTTACATTAAAGATGCTATCAAAGTTAGGAAACACTTCATTGAAAGCTGACTGCACATTCAGTTCTGAAAGTCTCGATACCCGCTTTATACCCTATGCTATTAAAGTAGAAGCACATGAAACATTCCGTTGGAATATTTAAGGCACAAGTTGCAAGTTGTTTTCTTTTACACCTAGAAACCGATTACTAATTTACATTATACCCGGTATGTTGTTAGAACTACCTGCATGTAAGCACATGCCGACACTTCATCTTGTCGACTTGTGTTCTTCAATAATTAATAGTTGGCCCAGGAGTCCTTTCTTCCGCAATAAAATACAGTGAAACACAAATAATTTTCCCTTAAAGGTGTACTCCGGCAATTTTCTAAAGGGGAATTGAACCAGTTTCGAGTATCAGTCTCAGATAAAGGATCATTCAATAACAGTTTCCATGTCGAAATCACGACATTTTAAGTCGGTCTGAAACGCTTGGTTTTGACAGGAAAAGCAAGAGAAAATCACCCTATCTTGTCGACCAATCAAATCCAAGGATGCGACCTACGTCAGGATGCCCCAATTAGGCGCATGTATGATTGCAAGAATGCTGTGTAGGATACGTGTACACCAGGGGTTCTCAACTCAAAAATTCGGCGGGCCACATTTCCTGGCATTTTTCTAATGAATATACTACCGGGCCAATCGACTGAATATATGACCAAAGAACCCCTGTATGCCTATTATATTGTTTATACATAGGTACCGTTATTAGTTAGAGTTGACTAGCGCCTATAGGCCTATTTATGTTTCATTAATAATCCTTCTGAAAAAAATTTTTTTTTGTTTTGTGATGATTAAGTAGAGGTAGGGTATGGACCTATTGGCATAATTAGAAGGTACTATATAAGCTTACCTAGCTTATAGGATAGATCTGTAACTCTGTATACATGTATACTTTTACAAAACGCATGTGGTTTTGAAAATTTATTGCCAGTGAGAGTTTATCGTTTTTGTTGAAACCTAATGCGCATTCACAAAATATGCAACGCTTATAGATAAAGAGAGGGAGGGAGGCATACATTCATTGGATGAATGCTAACGTTTGGGAAATATTACATATTATGTATGCATGCGTACATGAATAGTTGAACACTCCTTGTTTAAATTGAGAAGAATGATGATAATCCAATAATGATATTAGAATTATAAATTGCAACAGAAAAATAGAAATGGCTTCATCCAAAACATCATAAATGCTATTAATTGTGTCAGTGAGAAACTTGTCCAGGCTTTGCTTTTGTCAACTTGACGAATCTTGGTTTCAAACCGGTTAATGCAAGACGCATCATGTTTTGTACATTTGCGTTAGTCAAGCGTGATCGATATTTGTTTTTTATGTAGTTGAGTGTAGAGAACGAAGACTCACAGTGGTAAGTTGATCCGAACATTGCAAGAAGCCTAAGTCCACATAGTCGAATATCTGCATACTTCTCATCCTCAGGAATGTCAAACCACATATCAACCATAGTTGTTGCACCTCTAACGCATTCTTGAACAACACCACTATTTCTCAGCGCAATCAATTGCAGCTCACCAACAGCTCCATTCACTCCAAATTTTTCGAATTGACCTGCACAGATTTCAACATTTGCTTCTACAGGATTTCTCATAAATCCTATCAAATGAATAAGGTCATTAAAATCTTGAAATCGATTGTCAAAATCGATTTGAACTTCAGCTATGTAAGTTTTGTAAGTCAGCTATGTAAGTTTGACATGTATGATCTGTTTGCTACGGCTGCAGCTTGCTTCACTCTTCTCTACAGAGCTTCTCATTGAATTGAGTGGGAGAAATAGCGCGCGCACATCACGTTTGTCGCCGTGCGCTACAAATTAGCTGTTCTTAAACTGATAGACAAGCTCAATTGACAAGCCGCCAAATATACGCATGTCTTGCTCACTCGTTTCATCGCGGGCCACCGCCAACAAGCTTGCGGGCCACAAAATGGCCCGCGGGCCACGTGTTGAGAACCCCTGGTGTACACGACAGGTACAGTGATACACTATCGAAGCATGGCAGCAAGCAAGAACAATGACGCTACGGAGCCATATTCATTCGAGCCTGTGAGATCAGCTCAACCAAGCTGTCCTGAAGAGGGCCCGGTAATTGTACTGATGGATGATCTCCCCACGCCACGTTTTCAAGTCTGTCTAAAATCCGTAGAAATGAATCAACCGTCACAAAACTTTCAACGCTTGTAAGTGAGGGTATTCGCTAGCCACATACTAAAATTTCAGCAAATAGGAAAAGAGTTTTTAAATTAAGAGCGATAACTTGAAGTGCAGCGACGCCAGCAGCTTGATTTGACTTCTTGTGACCTAACCGTCGGAGCAGAAAGCACTTCAGGTCAGCGAAGTCATTTCCCGACAACTCGTGAAGCGATGATGACCAGGCCACATCCCTTACATTAATATGCTTGGCTTAAATAAGGTGTGGCAAAATAGTGGCCGTGCGAAGATTTCAAATAGCAGTAGATGAGACGAAGAGGAAGAAAGAACAATGTAGGCTACACAGGAGTACCAATAATCCGTCGAACAGACGAAATCAGATCAAGCTGTTGACTTCGTTATACTTAACGTTATCGTCTCTAATGCAAAGTGTACTTGTCCGATCTGTATACTTTTGTAAGTAGGTTGAAAATATACTTAAGAACGTCTACCTGAAGTTTGGTGACGATTGATTCATTTTTGCAGATTTTAGACAAGTTTGAAAACGTGGGGGGGAGATAACGTATGAGTACCGAGGATCCCGCATCTGAACGCGAAAGTGTTTCCCGTGAGTGTAACTGCGGAAATTACAGGCCTCATTCGACAGGTTTTAGTGAAATTTGCTGCTGCAGAGCAAGTCGTTACATTGATAAAAAGTTGCAGGGATCCTGTTGTATCACAAAAAATAAAGAATTCAATGTCATTTGTCTAGATGAGACTGTACTAAGCGTTTGTTTTAAGCAAACAGTGGCAATACGAAAAAAAGAGAAAGGCAACCCGAACTGTTTTTGATAATAAGTCATGTCGGTGGACCGCTTACGGTCAATTTTTTTGGATATACGACGGGCCGATGAAGACAATCGGTTAGAAAAAAGCTACCCACTTACGTTTGTAATGCCATTCGAAATAAATTTCCCTCCGCTGACGGTACTTACACCGATTTTGAAGTCGGTGAGAATGATGATGTTTTCATTGAATAAAAGTAAGACTTCCTAAAAATTATGTTTTTCATTAACCTTGAGAATAATTGAGTGAGCGTATCTATTGATGAAAGGAAAATAATCTGAATGAAATTATATTGCGATACGATTGACCATAATTATTATTTGCTCATCTTTGGATTATAATCATAGGATGGAAAATCTAGATGCAAGTAACACTATCAGTAATGTGTCACATCAAATAATTCAAAATTTATGGTGTACACAAACACATGCATATAAACTTATATTTTCGTCAGTAAATTTCAATTGATGTTGCTAGATCAATGACATAGTGCAAGCTTCCAATTTCAAAAAAACATCTAGGCGTAGAGTATACATGTAGATCTGACATACATGCACGAAGCATCATAGATAAGATTGGGCATGGATGAACAATTCTGCTGAATATGCATGTAGGCCCACATGTACTCGTAGTATAGGATACACAAATACTGGTAGGTGTCTAACAAAACTAACTAGTTCTTCAAGCAAAATAATGTCATCAAAATAATGAGCTTACGGATGAAACTTGCCAAAACATAGCCTGGAATCCAACTCACTATTTTCGAAAATTGAAATTTGAATTTTTTTGAGTCGTTCATCTCTTTCTATGTTGTAGTTATGTTCAATAAGCGCTAAACACACTCTCACATTCATCGCAATAGAGCGAAAGTGCACTCTTTTGGGACTATTGGGAGCAGATTTCAGCATGATGCTGTGCAGATTTTTGAGGGCAGCTGTGGAGAGAGACTTTGTACAATGATGCAAAGCGTAAAGAAACTTCGGCTGAGATAATCTTACCGAGAAGTTCGAAAGCTTCGGATCTGATCTAAGATAGGCATTTTCTAAACCATCTTTGAAAACACATCATGAGCACAATTGAGAGCACGATGAAATCTAGTATTCTCTTGCCATTGGTGAATTCCGCGAATGTGCTAAAGTTCGGGAAGCCATAGCTCAGTCAGTAGATCAGGATCATTGTTAATTGGGAGATTTGGGTTTTTTCTTCCCAGTAGCAAGTAGCTTTTTCTTCAGTGATTGCGCTACATGCCAAATATCACATTGATTGGGACTCTTCACTCTTTTTTACACATCCATAGGCACAACATTGAGGCATGGTTTGATGTCGCCGGGTGACAGGTCTGAGGAAGAAAAGCAACAACAGTCTGTGTGTTCCTTCTATATATTACGCATTCGATATCGATAGACAATCGGGGGCATTTGACGTCACCATCGTATCACCCTGTGATTGGTCGTTCTTTAATCGTCAACATTTCAGGTTTCTCGCTGTGGAGGGAATCTTGCTGACTGCGCGAATTCGTCGGCGCTATTTACAAGTTGTGATACTGCGATTAAACTTAAGTTAGCAAACTGGTTCAATTCCCCTTTAAGTTGGTCCGTATCGATACTACGGCACCAGTCAAGTAGATTTACCGCCGTCGATCTGCAACGCGTCGAACAAGTTTCGGTACAAACCTTTGCAACCTGCTATGAACCGCAAACATGAGCTGATGAACGGCAAGTATAGCTGATTCGCATACATGCTAGGGTCTATATAAGCAGACTGTCAATGTATTTTATTTACCTAAGTCCCATGAGTATCGACAGCTTGTGATTTTTGACTAGGCTCCTAATATTTTTTTACCTTTCGCCAATAAATTTCTGGGAGAGATAATTCAATCTTTCTCTGGCAACGGCCTATGGAAACCTTCCGTGTGCGGCAATAAATCAAATCCTTTCGTATGTAGCGTGACGTCGATACATTTATCTAAGGTCTGCATAAAAGTCTTTATAAATGTAGGCCTACATTATGCTCACATGGGAGATCGCTTTCGAGCATCTGATCAAAATTCAGCTTCACAAGCAAACTAAAATGAACTAACTGTATGATGTGCATCATTAACTTATACCCGGCACATGTAGGCAACAACGCATAGGAAGGCTCACAAACTATTATAAAGTTCACCTTCATTCGTGAAGTGCGTGTTTTGATTCGTATATGACTGCCTTCCCATTGTCCTTCACTGTACTTCCTCGTGAAATCGGATATTCATTCACTGCACGCAAAGCCTGCAGACAGTGGTCTGACACACTGCTGACGTCATCACGAGCATTAGACAAGTAGATGTCTCGCTGACCAAATCGTTGCAGAGTGCCGGATGCGGATAGAAGAGACAGCTGATGTATACACAACACATGCTTTTAAGACAATAAAACAATAAGCGAGTGCTGCCCGGAGTACACCTTTAAGGGTTAAAGAAATGAAAATGTGAATAAAGCAAAATCATGATGCAGTTTCTAAAGGCTTATGGCATCAATCGTAAAATCCTAGATCACCACAGCATTTTTTCGATTAGTGAGCATGTAAACCGAACCCGCAATCATACACCGCAGAAACGACTGGCTTAGTATTCCGAACAAGCAGCATACCTAATAAAGAAATGCTAAAATGGTTCGTGCATGCAAGCTGTCGGCGAAAAGAGCTGTTGCTCTTTGAATAGTGTGACCGTCATTTTCTACCTGCCAAGAATTACGGCGCATTGCAAAAAACACGAACATGCGCTATTGGCACCGGTATGCGCAGAGAAACGAAGGTCATGTGAAAAAGAAACAGTTATAAATAATAAAAAGAAATAAAAACATCTTCATAAGATGCATTTGACATCCGACTTTGCGCAAATTCCTAATAAGGATTCTGTATTATGACCTTTTATGATTGTCAATATGCTTGTTGGACCACTTTATGTTGGCCTAGAAAATTACACAAAGATACAAGTTTGTTGTGACATCAATATCATTGAAAAATCATGGATTCTGCTGTCCTGCCTTGAAAATCTATTATAATTCTTGCACTCCTGCTCTCTTCCGCAATCTACATCTGATATCATATAACTCTGCAACAATTTCGCTTGAATGAAATCCAGTAGTGCGAACCACTATCATGATGTTGCTTTGTTGTTCACATCATTTAGCAAATCAATATTGCAACATTTCTATTGCGATGTACCGTTAAATTGGTTTAATTGTCCTATCTCCAACACACAGCCTATAGGTCTATATCCTTGATGTGCAGTCTACATTCATTGCAGTCTGCGATCATTGAAATATCAGAGCTTCATCTCAGAAGGATGTACTTTCAGTCAGAGAATGAGGGAATGCCTCATTTACCCTCTCAAGGTGTGTTTTTTGAGTACCCCTACGAAGTCACCAACCAAATAATCGTGGCTGGTGGTTGAATTGAAGTGCTATTATCAGCTACATCTGAATTATTTACGTGCCATTCATTCGCCTCAACTAAGCTGTCACTTGTGAGCATCTACATATTATCTACGGTGCATGGAGTGAGTGATGACAACTGGGATCAATCCACTTTTACTTGATTAAAATCCAGCATCATAATGAAGTGCTATCATGCTTTTGTTCTGTTCTTCACATCAGTTACACAAATCATCGTGATCAGTAATGCAATATTCTGTCATGATGCACCTTTTGAGTTGTCCATTAATATACACATGCATTCCTCTATACCACTCATTTTACAATTTT
The DNA here is from genome assembly GCA_907163375.1 of Prostheceraeus crozeri. Lineage (NCBI taxonomy): Eukaryota > Metazoa > Platyhelminthes > Polycladida > Euryleptidae > Prostheceraeus > Prostheceraeus crozeri. Next base: position 8,217 of record CAJQUW010000125.1, on the reverse strand, counting down.
ACAATCTTTGATAACTCTGTAGAGGAATATGTGTGCCGCGCAGTCTTCAATTTCAATTTGCGATTATTAAAATGAAAATCAGATCTTAATCCAAGACGAATGCACCTTCCGTCGGCTGGTTACAAACAACAAGCAAGGTCAGAATGAAAAATTGATAAAGTACAAGCATAGCCATAGCGTCCAAGATATTTACTCAATCAACGCAACCAACACCACAAACTAATGTCAATGATCACAAAGGATGCGCAATTCAGTCCACATCCTCCCACTTGCCCTGCAACGGACACAGCAGGCTCTCAAAGTTGACCTAATTTCACGGATTTTACGAAGTTTGACCATCTCCTCTACTAATTTCAAGCATAGCCATAGCGTCCAAGATATTTACTCAATCAACGCAACCAACACCACAAACTAATGTCAATGATCACAAGGGATGCGCAATTCAGTCCCCATCCTCCTACATGCCCTGCAACGGACACAGCAGGCTCTCAAAGTTGACCTAATTTCACGGATTTTACGAAATTTGACCATCTCCTCTACTAATTTCAAGCATAGCCATAGCGTCCAAGATATTTACTCAATCAACGCAACCAACACCACAAACTAATGTCAATGATCACAAGGGATGCGCAATTCAGTCCCCATCCTCCTGCATGCCCTGCAACGGACACAGCAGGCTCTCAAAGTTGACCTAATTTCACGGATTTTACGAAGTTTGACCATCTCCTCTACTAATTTCAAGCATAGCCATAGCGTCCAAGATATTCACTCAATCAACGCAACCAACACCACAAACTAATGTCAATGATCACAAGGGATGCGCAATTCAGTCCCCATCCTCCTACATGCCCTGCAACGGACACAGCAGGCTCTCAAAGTTGACCTAATTTCACGGATTTTACGAAGTTTGACCATCTCCTCTACTAATTTCAAGCATAGCCATAGCGTCCAAGATATTTACTCAATCAACGCAACCAACAACACAAACTAGTGTCAATGATCACAAAGGATGCGCAATTCAGTCCCCATCCTCCCACTTGCCCTGCAACGGACACAGCAGGCTCTCAAAGTTAACCTAATTTCACGGATTTTACGAAATTTGACCATCTCTACTAATTTCAAGCATAGCCATAGCGTCCAAGATATTTACTCAATCAACGCAACCAACACCACAAACTAATGTCAATGATCACAAAGGATGCGCAATTCAGTCCCCATCCTCCCACTTGCCCTGCAACGGACACAGCAGGCTCTCAAAGTTGACCTAATTTCACGGATTTTACGAAATTTGACCATCTCCTCTACTAATTTCAAGCATAGCCATAGCGTCCAAGATATTTACTCAATCAACGCAACCAACACCACAAACTAATGTCAATGATCACAAGGGATGCGCAATTCAGTCCCCATCCTCCTGCATGCCCTGCAACGGACACAGCAGGCTCTCAAAGTTGACCTAATTTCACGGATTTTACGAAATTTGACCATCTCCTCTACTAATTTCAAGCATAGCCATAGCGTCCAAGATATTTACTCAATCAACGCAACCAACACCACAAACTAATGTCAATGATCACAAGGGATGCGCAATTCAGTCCCCATCCTCCTACATGCCTGCAACGGACACAGCAGGCTCTCAAAGTTGACCTAATTTCACGGATTTTACGAAATTTGACCATCTCCTCTACTAATTTCAAGCATAGCCATAGCGTCCAAGATATTTACTCAATCAACGCAACCAACACCACAAACTAATGTCAATGATCACAAGGGATGCGCAATTCAGTCCCCATCCTCCTGCATGCCCTGCAACGGACACAGCAGGCTCTCAAAGTTGACCTAATTTCACGGATTTTACGAAGTTTGACCATCTCCTCTACTAATTTCAAGCATAGCCATAGCGTCCAAGATATTTACTCAACGCAACCAACACCACAAACTAATGTCAATGATCACAAGGGATGCGCAATTCAGTCCCCATCCTCCTGCATGCCCTGCAACGGACACAGCAGGCTCTCAAAGTTGACCTAATTTCACGGATTTTACGAAATTTGACCATCTCCTCTACTAATTTCAAGCATAGCCATAGCGTCCAAGATATTTACTCAATCAACGCAACCAACACCACAAACTAATGTCAATGATCACAAGGGATGCGCAATTCAGTCCCCATCCTCCTACATGCCCTGCAACGGACACAGCAGGCTCTCAAAGTTGACCTAATTTCACGGATTTTACGAAATTTGACCATCTCCTCTACTAATTTCAAGCATAGCCATAGCGTCCAAGATATTTACTCAATCAACGCAACCAACACCACAAACTAATGTCAATGATCACAAGGGATGCGCAATTCAGTCCCCATCCTCCTGCATGCCCTGCAACGGACACAGCAGGCTCTCAAAGTTGACCTAATTTCACGGATTTTACGAAATTTGACCATCTCCTCTACTAATTTCAAGCATAGCCATAGCGTCCAAGATATTTACTCAATCAACGCAACCAACACCACAAACTAATGTCAATGATCACAAGGGATGCGCAATTCAGTCCCCATCCTCCTACATGCCCTGCAACGGACACAGCAGGCTCTCAAAGTTGACCTAATTTCACGGATTTTACGAAATTTGACCATCTCCTCTACTAATTTCAAGCATAGCCATAGCGTCCAAGATATTTACTCAATCAACGCAACCAACACCACAAACTAATGTCAATGATCACAAGGGATGCGCAATTCAGTCCCCATCCTCCTGCATGCCCTGCAACGGACACAGCAGGCTCTCAAAGTTGACCTAATTTCACGGATTTTACGAAATTTGACCATCTCCTCTACTAATTTCAAGCATAGCCATAGCGTCCAAGATATTTACTCAACGCAACCAACACCACAAACTAATGTCAATGATCACAAGGGATGCGCAATTCAGTCCCCATCCTCCTGCATGCCCTGCAACGGACACAGCAGGCTCTCAAAGTTGACCTAATTTCACGGATTTTACGAAATTTGACCATCTCTACTAATTTCAAGCATAGCCATAGCGTCAAGATATTTACTCAATCAACGCAACCAACACCACAAACTAATGTCAATGATCACAAGGGATGCGCAATTCAGTCCCCATCCTCCTACATGCCCTGCAACGGACACAGCAGGCTCTCAAAGTTGACCTAATTTCACGGATTTTACGAAATTTGACCATCTCCTCTACTAATTTCAAGCATAGCCATAGCGTCCAAGATATTTACTCAATCAACGCAACCAACACCACAAACTAATGTCAATGATCACAAGGGATGCGCAATTCAGTCCCCATCCTCCTGCATGCCCTGCAACGGACACAGCAGGCTCTCAAAGTTGACCTAATTTCACGGATTTTACGAAGTTTGACCATCTCCTCTACTAATTTCAAGCATAGCCATAGCGTCCAAGATATTTACTCAATCAACGCAACCAACAACACAAACTAGTGTCAATGATCACAAGGGATGCGCAATTCAGTCCCCATCCTCCCACTTGCCCTGCAACGGACACACCAGGCTCTCAAAGTTGACCTAATTTCACGGATTTTACGAAATTTGACCATCTCCTCTACTAATTTCAAGCATAGCCATAGCGTCCAAGATATTTACTCAATCAACGCAACCAACACCACAAACTAATGTCAATGATCACAAAGGATGCGCAATTCAGTCCCCATCCTCCCACTTGCCCTGCAACGGACACAGCAGGCTCTCAAAGTTGACCTAATTTCACGTATTTTACGAAATTTGACCATCTCTACTAATTTCAAGCATAGCCATAGCGTCCAAGATATTTACTCAATCAACGCAACCAACACCACAAACTAATGTCAATGATCACAAGGGATGCGCAATTCAGTCCCCATCCTCCTGCATGCCTGCAACGGACACAGCAGGCTCTCAAAGTTGACCTAATTTCACGGATTTTACGAAATTTGACCATCTCTACTAATTTCAAGCATAGCCATAGCGTCCAAGATATTTACTCAATCAACGCAACCAACACCACAAACTAATGTCAATGATCACAAGGGATGCGCAATTCAGTCCCCATCCTCCTACATGCCCTGCAACGGACACAGCAGGCTCTCAAAGTTGACCTAATTTCACGGATTTTACGAAATTTGACCATCTCCTCTACTAATTTCAAGCATAGCCATAGCGTCCAAGATATTTACTCAATCAACGCAACCAACACCACAAACTAATGTCAATGATCACAAGGGATGCGCAATTCAGTCCCATCCTCCTACATGCCCTGCAACGGACACAGCAGGCTCTCAAAGTTGACCTAATTTCACGGATTTTACGAAATTTGACCATCTCCTCTACTAATTTCAAGCATAGCCATAGCGTCCAAGATATTTACTCAATCAACGCAACCAACACCACAAACTAATGTCAATGATCACAAGGGATGCGCAATTCAGTCCCCATCCTCCTGCATGCCTGCAACGGACACAGCAGGCTCTCAAAGTTGACCTAATTTCACGGATTTTACGAAATTTGACCATCTCCTCTACTAATTTCAAGCATAGCCATAGCGTTCCAAGATATTTACTCAACGCAACCAACACCACAAAACTAATGTCAATGATCACAAGGGATGCGCAATTCAGTCCCCATCCTCCTACATGCCCTGCAACGGACACAGCAGGCTCTCAAAGTTGACCTAATTTCACGGATTTTACGAAGTTTGACCATCTCCTCTACTAATTTCAAGCATAGCCATAGCGTCCAAGATATTTACTCAATCAACGCAACCAACAACACAAACTAGTGTCAATGATCACAAGGGATGCGCAATTCAGTCCCCATCCTCCCACTTGCCCTACAACGGACACAGCAGGCTCTCAAAGTTGACCTAATTTCACGGATTTTACGAAATTTGACCATCTCCTCTACTAATTTCAAGCATAGCCATAGCGTCCAAGATATTTACTCAATCAACGCAACCAACACCACAAACTAATGTCAATGATCACAAAGGATGCGCAATTCAGTCCCCATCCTCCCACTTGCCCTGCAACGGACACAGCAGGCTCTCAAAGTTGACCTAATTTCACGTATTTTACGAAATTTGACCATCTCTACTAATTTCAAGCATAGCCATAGCGTCCAAGATATTTACTCAATCAACGCAACCAACACCACAAACTAATGTCAATGATCACAAGGGATGCGCAATTCAGTCCCCATCCTCCTGCATGCCCTGCAACGGACACAGCAGGCTCTCAAAGTTGACCTAATTTCACGGATTTTACGAAATTTGACCATCTCTACTAATTTCAAGCATAGCCATAGCGTCCAAGATATTTACTCAATCAACGCAACCAACACCACAAACTAATGTCAATGATCACAAGGGATGCGCAATTCAGTCCCCATCCTCCTACATGCCCTGCAACGGACACAGCAGGCTCTCAAAGTTGACCTAATTTCACGGATTTTACGAAATTTGACCATCTCCTCTACTAATTTCAAGCATAGCCATAGCGTCCAAGATATTTACTCACTCAACGCAACCAACACCACAAACTAATGTCAATGATCACAAGGGATGCGCAATTCAGTCCCCATCCTCCTGCATGCCATGCAACGGACACAGCAGGCTCTCAAAGTTGACCTAATTTCACGGATTTTACGAAATTTGACCATCTCCTCTACTAATTTCAAGCATAGCCATAGCGTCCAAGATATTTACTCAACGCAACCAACACCACAAACTAATGTCAATGATCACAAGGGATGCGCAATTCAGTCCCCATCCTCCTACATGCCCTGCAACGGACACAGCAGGCTCTCAAAGTTGACCTAATTTCACGGATTTTACGAAGTTTGACCATCTCCTCTACTAATTTCAAGCATAGCCATAGCGTCCAAGATATTTACTCAATCAACGCAACCAACAACACAAACTAGTGTCAATGATCACAAAGGATGCGCAATTCAGTCCCCATCCTCCCACTTGCCCTGCAACGGACACAGCAGGCTCTCAAAGTTGACCTAATTTCACGGATTTTACGAAATTTGACCATCTCTACTAATTTCAAGCATAGCCATAGCGTCCAAGATATTTACTCAATCAACGCAACCAACACCACAAACTAATGTCAATGATCACAAAGGATGCGCAATTCAGTCCCCATCCTCCACTTGCCCTGCAACGGACACACCAGGCTCTCAAAGTTGACCTAATTTCACGGATTTTACGAAATTTGACCATCTCCTCTACTAATTTCAAGCATAGCCATAGCGTCCAAGATATTTACTCAATCAACGCAACCAACACCACAAACTAATGTCAATGATCACAAGGGATGCGCAATTCAGTCCCATCCTCTGCATGCCTGCAACGGACACAGCAGGCTCTCAAAGTTGACCTAATTTCACGGATTTTACGAAATTTGACCATCTCCTCTACTAATTTCAAGCATAGCCATAGCGTCCAAGATATTTACTCAATCAACGCAACCAACACCACAAACTAATTTCAATGATCACAAGGGATGCGCAATTCAGTCCCCATCCTCCTCTACATGCCCTGCAACGGACACAGCAGGCTCTCAAAGTTGACCTAATTTCACGGATTTTACGAAATTTGACCATCTCCTCTACTAATTTCAAGCATAGCCATAGCGTCCAAGATATTTACTCAACGCAACCAACACCACAAACTAATGTCACGGATCACAAGGGATGCGCAATTCCGTCCCCATCCTCCTGCATGCCCTGCAACGGACACAGCAGGCTCTCAAAGTTGACCTAATTTCACGGATTTTACGAAATTTGACCATCTCCTCTACTAATTTCAAGCATAGCCATAGCGTCCAAGATATTTACTCAATCAACGCAACCAACACCACAAACTAATGTCAATGATCACAAGGGATGCGCAATTCAGTCCCCATCCTCCTACATGCCCTGCAACGGACACAGCAGGCTCTCAAAGTTGACCTAATTTCACGGATTTTACGAAATTTGACCAGCTCCTGCGTTGATTGAGTAAATATCTTGGACGCTATGGCTATGCTTGAAATTAGTAGAGGAGATGGTCAAATTTCGTAAAATCCGTGAAATTAGGTCAACTTTGAGAGCCTGCTGTGTCCGTTGCAGGGCATGTAGGAGGATGGGGACTGAATTGCGCATCCTTTGTGATCATTGACATTAGTTTGTGGTGTTTGTTGCGTTGATTGAGTAAATATCTTGGACGCTATGGCTATGCTTGAAATTAGTAGAGATGGTCAAATTTCGTAAAATCCGTGAAATTAGGTCAACTTTGAGAGCCTGCTGTGTCCGTTGCAGGGCATGTAGGAGGATGGGGACTGAATTGCGCATCCATTGTGATCATTGACATTAGTTTGTGGTGTTGGTTGCGTTGATTGAGTAAATATCTTGGACGCTATGGCTATGCTTGAAATTAGTAGAGGAGATGGTCAAATTTATTAAAATCCGTGAAATTAGGTCAACTTTGAGAGCCTGCTGTGTCCGTTGCAGGGAAATTGTAGGAGGTTGGGGACTGAATTTGCGCATCCCTTGTGATCATTGACATTAGTTTGTGGTGTTGGTTGCGTTGATTGAGTAAATATCTTGGACGCTTAGGCTATGCTTGAAATTAGTAGAGATGGTCAAATTTCGTAAAATCCGTGAAATTAGGTCAACTTTGAGAGCCTGCTGTGTCCGTTGCAGGGCATGCAGGTAGGATGGGGACTGAATTGCGCATCCCTTGTGATCATTGACATTAGTTTGTGGTGTTGGTTGCGTTGAGTAAATATCTTGGACGCTATGGCTATGCTTGAAATTAGTAGAGGAGATGGTCAAATTTCGTAAAATCCGTGAAATTAGGTCAACTATGAGAGCCTGCTGTGTCCGTTGCAGGGCATGCAGGAGGATGGGGACTGAATTGCGCATCCCTTGTGATCATTGACATTAGTTTGTGGTGTTGGTTGCGTTGATTGAGTAAATATCTTGGACGCTATGGCTATGCTTGAAATTAGTAGAGGAGATGGTCAAATTTCGTAAAATCCGTGTGAAATTAGAAATTTGTTCTACTTTGAGAGCCTGCTGTGTCCGTTGCAGGGCATGCAGGAGGATGGGGACTTGAATTGCGCATCCCTTGTGATCATTGACATTAGTTTGTGGTGGTTGGTTTGCGTTGATTGAGTAAACATATCTTGGACGCTATGGCTATGC